>BOPP01000014.1:5479799-5495837 GCA_017312745.1 Gryllus bimaculatus | reverse complement strand
GTCAATGACATCACGGAATCCCTCGTGCCGCCGACTCTCCGTGTCTACAAGAAAGGGCCTTCGTAGTCGCTGTAGTAAGGCGCTTCATTGAAGAGCTAAAACGTTCAGAGAATGCAAGTTCCCCGGATATGTGGAGTGCTGTTGATGGCGATGGCAAGTGTTTGCATTTATTATATTTTAATTATTATTATTATTATTATTATTATTATTATTATTATTATTATTATTAATTTATTATATTATATTATTATTATTATCTATTATTATTATTATTATATTATTATTATTATTATTATTATTATTATTATTATTATTATTTATTATTATTATTATTATTATTATATTTTATATTATTATTATTTATTATTATGTTCCGAATATTATTATTAAGTTACCTGATACCTAACTATACCAACCCGATAAACCCAAAGACATTAAATACTCAAAAACCAACCCACAAAGACCTTACAACAAAATACTAATTATGGTTGCAATAATAAAAACCTTGGCGATGTGACAACGCAACAGTGGTATTAGGAGACACCTTTGTCATAAAAGAAAGAGGCTAATATGCAAATTCATTAAACAAATTTGAAGTAACCATAGAATATTTTCTGTGAAATTAGAATGTTCATAAGGTGTGTACAAACGAATAGGTATACTGTTTATTGCAAATGATGATTTGCGACGATATGTTATTAATTTGAATCAATATACAAATAACTATGTTCAAGTTCAATCATAACAGACAATATACAAATAATGTAAAATTTTATTAATTATTTGCATAAATTGTAATAATTGTATTAATTGTTGTTAAAAATTGTTTTATTATGACTAAATTGTTTTGAATATTATATGAATGGTACGGGAACCAGAGTTAATAAAATTACAAATTACAAATTTATAATATTATTTATTGAAATTATTATCAATATTTATTATTAATATTATATTATATTAAAATATCTGTGTAACATTTCTTTGAAACTCCTAAACTGATGATACCACAAAAACTTTGTTTAATGGTCATTGGTAATTTCATGGAATATTCACTCACAAAAGAATACGAAAGGAAAAAAATGCATATAAATTGACACAAATTGACCAAAAAATACAACGTCAAGGTCCCATAAAAATGACATAAATTTGAAAAATGTCAAAAACTGACCAAGAATGATACATTTCTATCACACTAATGTGGGATAAAACGATTAATTTACAATTTAACGACGTCTAGAATCACCAATGAAAAGATGACATGTCAACAGAACACAGACCCCTGATTATAAGACATACTCCTTTTTATCTTGACGATCTGGGTAAACTTAAAAACGAGAAATAGCAGGGTGCGGACTTGTGGGATAACAGGACTGTTCCTTCGAGAAAAGTGATGGTCACCTTCTGGGAGAATAATTTCTTCCTCAACAGAAAACATTTAATTCATATTGGCGCAAGCATGTATGTTTTTCACGATCTGAGGTGTGTTGAATTTGAGGAAAATTAAATGACAGTGATTGGAGTAAAAAAGTATTTCAAAGCAACGTTTCGAATGTAATTGTATCATTCATCGTCAGTTAAATCAGGGTTAATTCACGGTCGAGAGAGAAAGTTACATTAAGATCGTAACAATTTTTAGATATCAACCATAACTACAAGGATAATGTATTGTAATGACATTTTTTAAAAGTTAATGGAGTGATATCGCCACTGAGTCTCAATTAAGCAGTTACGATAGTCAGTGTAGGATCGGCAACAATAAATATTGATTTATAACCAGATTTCATGAGACGTAGTTGAGAGGCCTTTTTTTATTTTTTATTTACTTTTTTATATTATTGTTTGTTTGACTGTACAAGTCCGTTTCAGGGGTGTTAGAAATTAAAATGAATTTGCGTCTTAAGAGTTGATATCACATCCGCACGTTGATTTCCCTATTGGCGTAGGGCAGAAGAAATTATTATTATTGATGATTATTATCACAAAGTGTTTTATATTATATTCTGTGGAAAGTGTGTAAATGAGAACAAGTTGTGTAAGGTTGTGTGTGTTATGTGTAAGTTTAAGAGAAGGAATACATCTATGGAGGAATACGGTCTTTGGGAATCGGAATTTTAAATCTGCGCGTGGAAATGTGTTCGATTGCGCCGAAGAATTGAAAGTAATTTTATGTGGGAAAATTGAAGTAATTTAAAAAATGTTTGTGTTCTGTAATTTCATCAAAAGCTGTTATGTTTTATGCAGAAATCGTTTTGTGATGGCAAGATTTATAATGCTCGCTCCATCCACGACTGAGATGTGTCTAGTTTTTTGGACTAGAATTTTTGAAAAATGGACTTCGTGTATACAAGTGGCGAGTAACTGAAGTTAGCTAAACTCTTCTTTAACGTTTACTCTGTGGTTGGTTTGCAATACTTTCTAGTACTCTCAACGATTAATAGGAGTGCCAGCATAATGTTTTCGATTATTCAACTTTTCGCTGGTGGGTGGGAGATTTGTTTTGTTTCCGGTGTTTTGGCTTGGCGACAGTCAGTCATAATTCGTTGTAGCACTTATTCGCTTATTAAGTGGCCTTTTGCGAAAATGCCAGAATTCGGCGAAATGTCGAGTCTGAAAAGCAAGCGTTCCGGCCTATTTTACGCGGGAGGAATGTTCACACTGGTCCAATCTAAGTTGATCAGTACGTTGAAAATTGTGGAGTGCAAAAAGTCCAATGCAACACGAATAAGGAAGTATTTAAAATTTAAAAAAAATACTATTCTTTCATTCAAAAATTCTCAATTCAACTTACACTTCTGATATCTTTTATTAGCTTTAATATTTATCTTTTCAATGTGTCATTAATCTATTTGATTTTAATTGTTTTCAAATTTTCAGGACCAAGCATGGAGAGAAAATGCTGTGAACTTCAATGCAGCCACTGCTTCTTGCCGTACTACCAAGCAAGAAAGAAAAACGACACATTTGAAAAAAGAAGCAAAGAAAATGTTAGGCGAGAGAGGAAGAAATCTTGAGAACCGTGAGAGGGCAGAAAACGCAGCATTCCAAAGGATTCCTATTTTGGAAAAAGTTGCCTGCGGGGATTTGGAGTAAGTCTGTGCAGGAATGCATCGACACATGATGTACGATGACATAAGTTGCAAGTTTGAAGAAGAAGAAGAAGAAGAGAAGAAGAAGTAGAAAAGTAGCCTGCAGCAGGAGGAGGAGACAAGAAGGAGAAGACTGAAGGAACATTAAGGCGAGACAGCGAACTATTCTATTCCTTATGTTTACATATTAATGAATCTGGAACTTTGCAATGCAGAATGTGAAGTGAAGTGCAGGATGCGTCGAAATATACCCTGCTACTGCTGCAAGCGAAAAGAAATTCCGAATTTAATTGTGACCTCCGAGTGCGTCAAGAGACGAAGACCCCAAGATGTGCGACACCACGAATGTCCTTCTGCGAGTGGGCAGAAGTTGCACTCCGGGCTTCTGCAAACTGGAATGGCCTTTCTGGCAGAAAGAATTTGGAAGGCTAAGCAGGAGCGAGAGAAAGAGCTTCATTCAATTAATATGAAGATAAAAGAAAGAACAACTTCGGGTAATAAGAGCGCAAAGAGAAAACTTTGGAAATGGATAGAAAGCAAAGGAGAGGCAAAAATAATGTTTTTATAAAAAATTTGCTAAACTTTTTTTTAATATAATTTAACTATAATGAATGTTAAACATAATTTCTGTGAATTCTATCTCTGAAAGAACCTCACCAAATGTTTCCCGAACTGCTTCCCTTAGTGGGCACTTCTAAATTTATGGCAGGAGTTTCTGCCTTCTTTGGAAACTGCCAATTTGCAATTGTTCTTGAATCCATTCTGGAAAACAGTGCGAAGATTGCTTCCTTCCTCTCAATGGCAATGTTGTGCATACAGCAGATGCCACAATTGTGGGCTGCACTAGTGAGTATATCTTTGCCTTTTCCAGTGCCAAATAGGGAATCTTGCTTTCAAACACCGTATAAATCTTTCCCACTGTATTACGTGTTCTAATGTGCGATTCCATTATATCAAATTTTCCCATGCGTAAATAAGGGCTCCGAAGAGTGTCAAACATGTTGGTCCTATAGGATATCTGCATCCGCCACCCATTCAAAAATTCCCCCTCTCCACCGGAGTCTTAATTATACAGGAGTTCTGTGTATTGTAGCATCATGGCTTGAATCCAGTCACCGCGTGCAACAATATTTGAATGCGCAAGTCTTACGTTTGCAATGGTTTGCACATTGAAGCTGAAGTAGCCTTCTCTATTTTCGAAAAACTTCAGCGTGCCTCCACCAGGTTGAATGCGTACACGAGTGCCACTCAATGGCACTATCACTCCCGAGAAACGCAGCCACTTCAAAGAACTTTCTTTGAGTGTTAATGTTTCATCTCTGCTTTCGGCAATGTAAATAAAATTTTCTCCTTAGAGATGCAAGGGCATGAGAGACTTTTTGTAATTATGTCTCCCTGCAGTATTTTATTATGCACTCTTGAAAGTCACCAAACTTCAGTTAGAGTGCCGGCATGTTGCATAAAAATCTCCCAAGGCGAGCAGTAATTGATTCATAGGAGACAAGAATTTCTGAAACAAAACAATAGAGTTCTTAATAGTGTGAATGTTTCTGAGTACTGTATATAAATCAAAATATTTTAATCTTAACCCAAAATTATTCTACTTTCAGTTGCCACTTAATGAAAAAGATCTTTAGGTATTAAGAAGAAAATTAAAGAAGAAATTTATGAAATACAAATGTTTTCAATAAATGTTAAAACTATATAATAATATATATATATATATAATATATATATATATATTATAAATTCTTATGTAATTTCATAAATTGAAAACAAGTCTCAATGAATGAGAAATAAATATTGCTTTCTAATACTCACAAAAACACTAGTATTTTAATGGAAAATTATGTTAAAAATTGTGTAAGAGGTAACAACAAGTAGTAACTTTAAAAATATGAATTGGTCTAAAAAATATTAAATCAATTGAAATTTTTATTGGCATGTGAAGTGATATTTTCATTAATTTCTAATTTACTTTAGAATGTTTCATGCTGTATTTCTTACGAATGTATGCAAAATATGATAATACACCAAAAAATATTCTTATGGTAACGTCGTTCCAAGGGACCAGATGGACAACAATGTCGAAGGCCAGCCGAGGGCGGGGGCGTCCCTTTGGCGGAAAAGCGAGGCCACCCAGAGGTGGCCCCTCTCAAGTGGCCCGGGTGCGATGTCTGCGAACGCGGGTGTAACTTGCGAGAGGTGATGGGCTGAGCCCAGCCGCGGGGTGCACGCTGGACTCCAAAATTGCAAAACAGGCCAAGTTTTCGGGGATGAGCAAGGACGCCGCCGGCATGTGAGGTCTGTCACGTGACCTCTCGCGAGCGGCTGGGGGTAACCAGCCGTGGTCATTTCGAGTTTGAACCGAATCGCGATTTCGGCCGCGAGGTGGTGGCGGTTGCCACGGGACAAAGCAAGGAGCGGCGCCAAGCCGCTGGGTTTTGCGTCAGGCGTGGGGCGGGGATGCCTCAGAGATGTGCAGTGCCTGGAGTGCCGTGCGGTTTCCGAGGAGTGTAGTATATAGTGTTAATAAAAACTTTGGTTAAAATTAAATCTATATAAACGACTCCGTGTCTGGTGTTTACTTCGCAAGAAAACCCAGCGACGACGCCACAATTACATTAAAAATATAACGTCTTGAATTTTAGTAATGCCAGAAACTGTTACAATAGAATGGGAAAAGTCATCAAAGAAAAAATATGTATATTTCATTCAACACTATTTACCCTGTTTTAAACTTAAAAGCCGGTTTAGGGAATACATAATTATCAACATTAAATTTAATTTACATAATAATCATTAAATTTCGAAATTGGTAAAAGTTAACCCAAACAATTTTTTAAAGAATATTATTTAATTTTAGTATATCCACAAGATTTAAAGACAATAAAATAAGTTTGCAGTATTATTCATTCCGATATTGAAATGAGGGCGACCTGCCATAAATAATATAGCGACCTCATGTTGACAGTCTTTAATTCTTTTGTGATAACCACTAAATTAATTAATAATTGTAAGTAATCATTTAATAATATTAAATAATATTAAAAATAATATTTAAATAATATTTAATTGGTATAGCATTTTTATTAACAAAAACTGAAATGACATGACTTACTTAAAAATCAGGGTTGAAACTATATAAACCATTAATAAAAATACTAATTAAATAATAAGTAGACCAATGAAAACGATTATTTAATAAGACAGTAAATATTAAACATGTCAAATTCAATAAATATACTCATTTCAATGCTCTTACAGCCCAGGAGGGTAAACAACATAAACCTTATATTTCCAAAATTCAGAGAGAAGCTAAGGAAATGTTCTACATCTACCTACAGAGGGAACCATACGTATAACTTAATTGCCATTAATGATTTATTATGTACATCCTCATACCTTGGTCTTATGTATTCCAGTTCATCTCAATCTGTTTGCAATACGAACAAGCAGTTTGTTTCGCTAATCCTGAAACGTGCCGAAAAAATTCGTCGCAGTCCCACTCTCCGAAGTGTATCCCATCTGGCCGCAAACGTTTGATCGCCTGGTATTTAAGCGAAATTTTCCAACAGCATTTTGTCTTCAGAATCAGTTTCTACATTTATTACATTCGCCATTTCACCTAACCATCAGTTACTCAGTAACTCTTTATTTCAACCTCCGGTTAACTTAACTTTCCCGGTAAACGCTCCGGTTGTCTTTAGCGACGCTCGCAATACGATTTCTTCCCGCTAACGTCTGGTTAACTCTAACTGAAACTTTAAACTGACGGTGTAATACAGGGCATGTGGAGCTCTAAAAAACAAGAGAAACTAGCGCGTTGGTTAAATTGAGGAGGTTTTGCAACATTCACGATAAAAGTATATGGAGTTTATCCTAAAGCCCTGAACAACAACCAGGAGATATACATACAGATCATTGCAACGGCGATGTGTAACGGTTAGCGTATCAGACTGTTTGTAACCCAAGTTGGCGGGTTCAAAACCGAGCGAAGCCTTCGGAGGGGAAGTAAGCCGGTGTCCCAAGGTTAGTAGATTTACTTGGCATGTAAAAGATCCTCAAGCCTAAACAACGCCTCTGAGCTTAAAATCAAATAGGCCTATTTCTCTCCCAAGAAATGACTCCTTTTCTGCTAGTTGGGAAAGGAGAGTAGCGAAATTTGGCGTGTCAGGACCGGAAGAGCAGTCTCATGCCTGAGTCTCGCCACGTAAAATAATGAATTCAATTCAATTCAATCATGCGGTCGCCCAAGGCTCGCTTGTGTCAAACCACTCGCGCACAGAAGTGTCTAGGCAACGGTCGGCAAAGTTACGAGGTTTTGCTGATTCGCTCAAGCTGCGGGTATTTCGACATACTGCGAGGCGCTTCAGGAATCGAGAGCAATAGCGGATCAACCCAGCGGTGAAGTTGTAAAAAAAGAAAAAAATTTTTTTTTTGGTTAAAAGAAAAAACGTTTTAAAGAAAACCCAATGTAGATGGTTCGGAACTGTGACGACAAAGTGCCCTAAATTCCGCATAATGCGCCACATCCTTTAGTCCCATTTGTTCGCCTACAGCTCTCCAGCACCACGGGTCTGTAATGTAAGTAAATAATTATATTAATGATTATATTATGATTTATATTATAAAACAAAATATTAAAAGTTTTATTCCCCATAAAAAAATGGGTTTTAGAGATAAGCTTAACAGATTAATCTCACTATCAGTTTGTGTTATGGGAATATACAGTTCGTTACACACTCTGCCTCCAGAGTTCGGTAAACAAATTCGATAGCTGAGTGATTGAGCAGAGCGCTCAACGTGTAGCCCATTCTCTAACGCTACGCCATGGTGGAAAGGGATAGGTGCGTTCTTGCGCTGCGTTATCAGACTTCCAGCAATGAAGATCAGCACCAATTTGCGTAATAATTTAGCGCGAATTTTAAATGCCAAAAATTATCACCTTGTACAAGTCATTAAACGCTTATTACGCCAACTTTCTTGTTTTTTTAAAAATCCATATTTTTTATCAATCGGTTGGTCACCATTAAATATGTCATTTTTAGCCTCTTATAAAAATTTTTTCAACCTTCCTCGCCTCTTCGTGGCAATAATGGTGTCAACGTCTGGTCTGGTTTTCAAACGAAGTTGCCGTGTTTTGATGACGTAGTTCGTCGACCCAAACGTGTGCTGCGCAGAACAAGCGGAATCGGTGCACCAGAGGGCCACCTATTTCTTTCCACCATGCGATTACGGCCGTCTTCAACTCCATAGTGTAACGTATTAGCAGCGTGCTCGTGGCACTATGGGGACGCTTGTAGAGGATTAGCCTCGCCACAGGAAGAAGGGTTTTTCCGTAAAGGCCATGAACGCGGAAACAGGGAGACAACAAGGTTTTGTTGCGTTCTTCCGCTTATAGAAGCTTTTTCACTGTTATAACAGGCGAGGGGTGGCGTGGACGTAGTAGGTCACGTGGGCCTCGCCCCTATATAACAAGAGTGTACCAGAGCCAGTGGGTGGGTTCTGGAGACGGTGGGAGAACCTCGTCGTGTGCACAAGAACTTGGCGCCACGACGGTGACATATGCGAGCCAGGCTCGAGGCTTCGAGTCACGCAGTGATTGACGAAGCCTGCGCATGACTGTCAAGGTCTTGGGTGACTGCTGGTCACGGGGGCGATTGCTGGTGGTGCGTGCTCCGAGGTTAACGAGTGGTTGAGTGCCCACGATTCACGCCGGATTCTCAATCGCGATACGACGCTCCTGCGATCGAGGCAAACCAGCCCGTTGATGCCGCCAAGAAACGTACTTTGGTGCCTCAGCGTGACATCCGGTCACGGAAGCTAGGGCTTTTGCGCGCTTCAAAAGTAGGAGTGGCGAATGCCACATTCATAAACCATCTTCAATCGGGTTTTTGGATCGCTCCCGCGATCAGGGGATAGTAGGTCTATCAGAGCTAGGTGTTAAGAAGATATTAAGTGTATTATTTGTTTGTGTTTTATTTTGTTAATAAATTATTAGTTATATGAAAGCACTGGTCTGTGGTCGCTTGAGTATCCATGACGTCACAATATGAGACTCAAGTCGGACTGCGGTGCCGGAAATTTTACATCCGCTCTCGCCCCCCCCCCCGGAACCAGAATTAGCCGAAGAGTGATGAAGACGCAGGAAATTAGAACATCCGGTCATTATCTAAATGCACAGGAACCACTATCTAAATTTCCCGAGGACGCAGAGAAAATATCCACTCCGCCATCCTCCACGCACCACACACAAGAAATGTGTAAGAAAGACCGTTGGCGTCACATACCCTCCTCCTACTTAATTTCATAATGTTACTATGTTATATATTTTTTTGTTCGTATTATTCTGAAAATAAGATTTCTTTGGATTGCGATACTTTCTTCCGATTCGATTCTCTTATCGATTCTGACCACGCTGTAAGAAATATTAGGCGAGTTTTGTGCACACCCATACGCGACAGTACTATCGATCTCTCGCGCCACGCGCAGATGAACTAAAGTTGACGTTCGAGGAGGACACAACGCACTATTAGGTAGTTTGTGCAATTTCACCAGCCGTTTGCCCTAAAAATAAAAAAGTTAAGCAGCTGCCAGCCGCCGCGCCGGCGCAGGCATGTGTTCATGGCTTGGCGTTTATTATTCTCCTTCGCCCCACTCCGCCCCACACTGCCCCCACTCCGCACCACCTCGGCCGCGCCGCGGCGCGCCGCCCGCTTATCTCTCTGCTGGCGTAGCGCTCTGACTCATTACAACTGCGTCTCGTGCCGCCTTTCCTGCCTCTGCATCGACTGCCGCGCCGCGTTGACCAAACTATTCACATTCTTTACTATCTAAACAAACACTTTGAGGTAATTCAAAGGTCGATGAATGCATAAGACATTCATATCCTAAATTACCTAATCTCTTTATCATCTCCATTTATAAAATAAAAAGTAATCGGTTTTTCAAACATCCTCATCCCTTTAAAACGTGTACAAACGTGTACATTGTATATATTTACACTTAACTTTGATCGATAAAAAGTACCTAACTAAAAATAATCGTACCAAATGTAGTTGTAAGCGTACTGTAAGCGCAATAATATTAAGGCTAAATGCACCGAAAAATACTTGTAGGAAAATTCAATAAATCGCAGCACTGTCTCAGGGGACTTTACTTTACCAATAAAGTCGAACCATTGGTCCGATTTTCGATTTGCAAACGGCATTTGACGCGTTTTTAAAATAGAATTTACGCTACGAGGCCCTTTTCCCAAAAATATGGCAAAAACTCGAATTTGAAATTGGTGCTCAAACTTCCGAGAAAAATTAAAAATGAGAGATTACTGCGCGATGGCGACATGCTTCCTGAATCCAACGCCGCGACAATCAATGCAAATCGGATGAATAGGAGCGTAGTAAAGTGAAATTTGGGAAAACACCTCGCCCCCCTCCCCCTTCACCTGTTGCGTCATTCACCCGCTGACGGCGCGGCGGCACGGACAGCCCCGGCGGCGTTTTATTTTACATATATTTTACTTCTAAGATCTTCCGTTATCATTCCACTACCGAAAATAATGATCAGATATTACGCACGAGAACGTTTGTCCTACTACTCGATTTTTGATCCCAAAACGGCGTTTGTCTCTTTAATAGAATTCACTTTGTGATTCTCTTTTCTGAAGTAAAATAGCTTAAGCTAATTTTAAAAATGTTTTCGAACTTTCGGACAAATTTGAAAAAGTTGTAAATAGCGCGCTGTCATTTTGAATCACATTATTCCTCCTGTGAATATGTTAGAGATTGCTAAACCAGATGAATTTTGGGCGATGTTTTAATTTTGAATATTAAAATTTTGTAATTAAATTTTTATGTTTGCTTTTTTTCAATCCTTGTACCAGTATTAACAGCTCACTACAAAAAATTTACATGCATGTACATTATTTTACGACACTTTGCCAGATGACATTAATCGATTTAATTCGATACAAAAGTTTAAGTCCCAAGAAAATCTTTTCTACTGCATACTAGTTTCTATACAATTAGAGGCTATAACGAGCATCCAAAAGGAAAGTATTATTCACTTTAACAGTGACATGTAATGTAATATTTACCAATTGCACTGAATAATTTTAAAGTACCAGTAACAATTATTGTACTTCAGCTTCTAAGTCAATGACCCCATCTCGATCAGGTTTTCGTCTAGTTTCCTTGAGCAAATCCTGAGATGGCGCTTTGTTTTACTTCTGGACATGGATGTAACTTTAAAGTAAGTCCCGCAAGATTGCCTTCACCACGTAGCACGTCACAAACAGTTGTTTTAACTGTTTTTGACGTAAATTAAAAAATAAATGTCTTTGCTATCCTGTAAATCCGATGATAATACTGCGAGTTTTTCAAACAATGGCAGTATGTACACGTGTAAGACTGCGGGTATCAACAATATTTTTGAACGTTGGGATAGTCTGTTTGGAACAATTGCGCCTAATGTTGGCGCCCGCTCCAGTAAAGCAACGTCTGTGAGAATCCGTGATGCACCAAGATAATTTTCATTCAAAATGTTTTGGTCGAATGTGTCATGTCACAGATTACGTAGAATGACGCAGGCTAAACTCGGCGCATCCTGGGATACGCTTTTATTCGTTTCAATGATTATCCGAAAATGTTTTTGCGGATTAGAGAGGAAGTAGTGTAAGACTGCGCAAAAAAACAGCAAATTTTCGGTAGAAAAACTCTTATTACAGAACCATGTTAACGAAGAATTGGATAAACCCAGTTGCTAAATTTAGAAAAAAAATCCTCTAAAATCCTCGTGGTGTAGCCAACATGTGTGTTTCGTGGGTTCTTGAAACCGAAAAATTGAATGACGGCCAAACGTCTGTCTGTCCGTCTGTGAACGACGCTAGAAGGTAAATCGTCAGCTGTTAACTTCATCAGATACATTGTAAACTGCAGAGAACTTGTAAATTTGTTTTTTGCCTATGTCGATTCGAAATAAAGCTAATACGTACCGTATACGAGTATAAAAGGAAAAATAATTACAGTGACTACAAGTACTAAAAAATATTTATTTATTTATTTAGTAAAAACTGTGTATGACGTATGGGGGAAATCATTTGCGCGCGTTTTCTTCGAGTTCCAGTATTCCCTTCGAACATTTTAACTACAAATTGTTAAATGGTGAATAAAAGTTAAAAAAATAAAACAAACAATAAATAATAATAACATGAATAATATTAATACTAATACAAGTAATAATAATGATAATAATAATAATAATAATAATAATAATAATAATAATAATAATTTAGAAAAACGCGAGATTAGCATCATTTGAAAAACTAAAGATTTTCGTCCCTGAATTATAGGAAATTTACTTGCACCGCCAGCGGTAAACGAAGTGCAAATTTGATTTTTCTGCATTGCTAACAAAATAGTAACTCACTCATCTCCAGAGAAGAAAAATGTGTGTGTGTGTGTGTATGTATATGTATATATATATGTATTAAGAAATAAAGATACAAAAACTAAGAAATAAACTATGCTACCTCAAATCAACATAACACCACACAATATTATAACGCTTATTATATAATTATATTGTTCAGCTGATTCGCAGAGTAAATAGGAGAGTATGTACTCTAGAGTAAAATAACCCTCCAGAAGCGTGCTGAAACGCTTATATTCTACTCGAGAGTAACTATCGCAGAGTAATGTTTACTCTCGGGTAACTACTGTCAACTTTACTCGGCTGTTGGTGAAACCGGCCCATTGAGCCCTTAGGACCCTTAATTACATTCAGGAATATTAATGTGTTTTGGTTTGTTTTTTCAGTCTCAGGGACCCCAAAACGTGTTTTTTTGTCGAGAAATCGCGTTTCTTTTGCCTGAGCATTACTTTCTTTAGACGTCTTAAGTAGAAAGCAAAAGGTCGGAAAATATACAGATGAGTGAAGGGGGAAGTTAAATTGTATGTAAATCTGGCGCTATCAAATTTCACAATTTCAGTGTGATGAAATGTATTAAGCTATGCGCAAGGTTCTTATCATGAGTGGTCATGCATTGGATTAGAGTGTTGGAGATTTCGCAATCACCAACGGTAATTATGGTAGTGTTATCGTGAGGTTATCATGGAGCGGACGTAGTTACTCATTAGCTACGAAGACCAAACTGATCCCAGCTTCCTCATCGAATGGGTTCGTTAATCTATAACACTTGCATCCAGCAATCTCCTGTTGTGGCGTCGCGTCGAGAGATTGTAGTATATTTATAAAAGGATTATAATCCATAGTATGAACCAGTGCTGTTTTCTTGGGGAGGGAAGCGAGAAAATTCTTCCACATACACTGTCTTGTATTGAGTATAAATCGCGAATAACCTATTTGATTCGATGAAGGAAGGAATTCATTTTTTTAAAGTGCAAGCGAGTTTCCAACGCCATTGAGGTCTCGCCCGGTTAACATGTGTTTGGCTACACGAGACATTTCCCACGAAAACGTTCGATCATTTTCCTGCGAACATTTCGAGTAAGAAGATTGATTACTTTGCAAAAACTACGTACAATAGATATGAGGCGTTGTATTGTTGTAGGTGTGTATTTTATCAGAATACATTTTTGGTTGTCATTGTTGCCATGTTCAATACTACTAAAATAATAATAATTGTTCATTACTATTGAAATGTAACAATTACATTACATTATATTAATTAATAAAAACATTTGGAAGCAAAATGGAAAAAACAATTTTGAAGGTGGAAACTTGAAATTACAAATGGCGAAGTAACATACCCGTAATTATTAAGTTATTAAGTGAGATAATTGTTAAAAAAGAAAGTTTTCAAATTATATAAATTATTATTCTAAAGTGAAGTAAAAATAAAATAAAAAAGTAGTCAAACAAACAAAAAATAAACAAAGATCAATATACAAATAAAACAATACACAAAAACGCAAAATCAGAAATAAAGAATTAAAGAAATAAACAAATAAACAAATAAATAAGTAAAGCAATAAACAAATAAGTAAGTAAACAAGTAAACAAATAAAAAGAAACAAATATACAAATAAAGATTGTTTGGTTTGTTGAATATGACGTCAAAATTATATTTCTAGTTTCACATTTTATATTCCAACTTATATTGTTAGCTTAAATTATACTTTAATGAAATTACTAATAAAATCCTGTAATATATAAAATTGTATGTATAATTTAAATATATTGTTATTTTGAAGCACTGAATATGGACGCAATGTGACCGAAAACGTTTATGGCAAATAAACACCAATAACAAAACAACGCGACAGATTTATTTCGACAATGATGCGAAATTTGTAAACACCACATCATTGCTTACCTTACAAAAATTGTGGTTAGTTACTACTAAATAACTATTGATATGAAATTACTTTTTATTTATTTAACCTTCAGGCAGATTTTGGTGAAGGCTAGAGAAATCTAGCAAGACCGTTGGAATGTAGACATTCGTGGCAGGGAACACCTATCCTTCCCTAATGTGACCTACTACAAACATTTCAAACACATCAGACCTTCATTTGCCTTCGTGCAGATCATTATCGTTCATTGTACGATTAATGATAAGCCACAAAAGTTGAAACTGGTAGAATCTACGGTACGAGAGTGCAGGGGCACCCAAAAAGGGGAGGGGGACACTGATGTAACTTGGCCCAGACCCCCACCGGCCCCTGGCAAATGAGAAGAGGAGAACGACGGTGAAGAGAGAACGACGGCAAAGAGAGAACGACGGCGAAGAGACAACGACGGCTAAGACGGAACGACGGCGAAGACGGAACGACGGCTAAGACGGAACGACGGCAAAGACGGAACAACGGCAAAGACGGCACGACGGCGAAGAGGGAACGACGGCGAAGAGGGAACGACGGCGAAGAACTGACTATGTTATTTGAAAAAAATGCTCCAAACCGGAATACTATGTACCAATAATCAATAAACAATATTACGTTTAAGGAATGTGTTCGGCTCACACCGCTGCCTAAATTAGTATCTTATTCGTGTGATGCACCAGTACTATGTCAGCAATACAACGAGATGTGCGGAGTATAATCGCTCCATTCCCTACCTCATAGCCTATAACATTAAAAGCAGGCCGCGCATGTACTCACACGACTTCCTACGAAGCGCCCAAATAGACAACGGAGTACAGGCGTCGGGTTTCGTTCTTTATTACCTTACCAGCAGCCGGCTGACCGGAACTCCGCTCCATCTCGCCTAGTTTCCCCGAAAACGGCGTTTCACAGCTAGCCTCGTACTCGGGTTCCCGCCCCCGGTTTGCTGCCAATGGTTGCGGGGTTCACCTAGTGGCCACTACCCGACACGGCCCCTCCCTAGGTTGCCAATCGTCATCAGCCCCGGCGCTCTCTCGCCGAGCGTCCAGATAACCGCCCGACTCGCATGCCGTGGCTGATATTTTTTTAATCGTGTGTACAACGGCGACTGATTGCAAGCCAGACGAGAGAATTCCCCGAGACGAGCGACACCTGACGACGAAACGACCCCGACAGCGAAAAACCGACGAGCGAACGACCCGACGACGCGAACGACCCGAGCACCGAGCAACGACCCGACGAGAAGAACGACCCGACGAGAAAACGAACCCCGACGAGAGAAACTACCCGACGAGAATAACGACCCCAGGGCGAGAACGCCCAGACAAGAAAACGAACCAAGGAAGGAGATCCCAGACGAAACGCAGACGAGAAAACGATCCACGAGAAAACGACACGACGAGAAAACGACAAGACGAGAAACGACAACAGACGAGAAAACCGACACGACCGAGAACCACGAGACAAAACGACACAGACGAGAAAAGACACAGAGATAGTACGACACAGACGATAGAATAAGAAGGCCGATTACACACAAGGACCGATCATGACGACCACCAGACGAAAGGAAAAAAGACACCAGACGATCCAGGCCAGAA
>BOPP01000014.1:5459423-5473876 GCA_017312745.1 Gryllus bimaculatus | reverse complement strand
TCACAAGTGGGTGCGCAGAACGCCCTGCGGGACTTCACCTCTTTTGGGCAGGACACCCAACTTATATACACTACAATTCACACTAATCCACCACGCCCCGCATCAACTCACACACCCTACCCTGCCCAAAGGGGAGGTATAAAGGTACCGATACGCGCTCCTGCTCCCGGTCGGGCCAGGATTACACACAATTCACACTACTACTAAAAGAACATTCCCATACAACTCTGGCTACCACCATCGCAACAAACCACTTAATCAGACAGCACCAAACATACAGCACAACAACTAATCAACAAACCAAATAATTTTTAAACGTGCGCATAACTGGATGGGGATTTGCGAAAAGTGCGCCCAGAAGGAACAAATGGGGCAACACGCCATAGCGCATTTACACTGCATTTTATTTACCGCTCTTCGCAATCTACCACGCATGTCTCTCGACGGTATTTTATGTTCATCACGTTTGCTCCCAGCATCACAGTCTTCGCTCCAATGCTTTTGCCATTTCCAACCAATTTGCCTCTATCGCATTCATACATCTATCCTCAATCACGTTACACGCCACTACCTCCATCGCATCGAATGTTTAATTGCACCTATACCTTTTATCAGCATTTATAGTCATCATCGCATCTATCGCTATGTTGCAATGCGCACGATAGCATCTAATGTTCCATCGATTCTTTGCTAAAAGCACCTGTCACCTCAATGGCATCTACGCTCCTATGTAACATCTGCGCTTTGTCATATTTACAGGCTCATTTGCTTTCTCGCATTCATCACCATCTCTCCAAAACTTGATTTGCTTTACCGATTTATCGCGGGTTTAATCTTTATCGCATGCCACGCCTTCTAATTGCGTCCTTGATTTACCACTACAATCATCTTTTGTCTCAATTACCATAAATGTATTTGCGGCCCATCGTCTCAACAACATCCAGATATTATTTCAACATCCATCTCCGTGAATCACAGCCCTTTCGCCTCCACCGTCCCTATTGGCATTTCTCTCAACTCTTATTTTTCCTCCATGGCAGGGCAACTGACACACTAATGCACTGCATGGCACTGTTATGCACTATTCTACACGGTCAGAAAAAGTCGTAATTACATTTAAATCAACTATTTCACTGCCTCACTCAAAATTCCCCCTTTCCAAATTTATCATGGCCTTAATCACATTTGCTTCAAGACGTCAAGTGCTTCATCTTCGTTCCACCATTTCAATTCATTCCTGGTTTCATCCCAATCTGGGTTTAACATTTTCTATCATAGTGTCGTTTATCTTCAGTCTTTCAATGCTTTAACCGGTTTGTCAGCATTATTGGCGCGATAAAAGCAATCAACTTTCATCATCTATTTGTGGTTGACTAATTTCCACTACATTCTCCGTTTTACACATCGTTAAAATGCGTCTCCAGCAGTTAGCCTTTCGATTCTACACTCGTCACCCAAATTGCCCTCCTAACCGCTAAAACACCTCCCCCGGGAATTATCTCCAGCCAAATCCGAAAGCCATTCCCACCGCCCCGTCCGGTCAATTGCCTCCGCCAAATTTCTCCATCATCTTTTGCATCGTTTGTCCATACCTTAATTGCCGTCTTGTTCGTCGTATTCGTCATGCTTTGAAAATCCCATTGCTTCCATCCATATTGCCAATCCCAATTATTGTTCTCCTCGTTTAACTGTTTTAACGCGCACCACTCCGGACGCCTAGCCACCTAATCCAGACCACACTGAGTCTCCCGCTATGTCTCCCCATGATTGCCTGAACACCACACCATAATCTCCTTCTCCGATCACACCACGCTTCTGGTGCTTTCCCTTTCCCTTTCCTAAGAACCACTCATTCAAATAAAGTCCATCCTCTCCATTGTCAACTAGCATTCTCTCCCTTCCAATTGCCTTCACTACCTCTACACATCAACCAAGGCTCAAATCTCTTTTCTCGTTTCCGGACTGCATGCCTTTTTACTTCATTGCGCTACAATCTCATCTAATTGCGTTCATATTTCCAACGCACATCATAATTTTTTCTCGCCCATCTCCTCGACACACTAAAAGAGCAATGAATTCACCGCTTGCACTAATTTTCTATTCCACATCCCTCATCCCAGTCGCCCTCTCAGGCCGACTCTATTGGACGACCTCTTCAATCATCTCCATTTAATCTTCTGTTTCGATCAATCGTCGTCGTCTCCCGATGTTTCTTCGTTCCATCGTTTCATAAGGACTCCGTTGTTCCAACGTCTTTCGTCACATCTTTCGCGTTTTTTCGTTTCCTTGGTTCCAGTGATCCTTGTCTCCCCTCGTTCCTTGGTTCTCTCTCTGTTCCTGGTCTCCCTTTCTCTTGGTGTCTCGTTTTTCATTCTCTTCGGCCCTTCTCGTCATTCGTATTCGTCTCCGTTGTCCCGATTTCTGCTTGTTCCATCAACCAGCGTTTCTTTCGCCATCTTCCGTCATTAAATCCGTCGTCTACGTGCATTGTCTACATCGTTCATTCATTTCCGCTGTATCCTTCTGTAGTGTCTGCCAGTCGGAACGTCAAGAAAACCCATGGTCGGGACACGGGCACATTCTTCACCAGTTTCAACGAGAGCGCAAGAGAAATGGTGTCGTACGCATTCGATTGATCACTGGCCTTCCACCAAGGTAACAAACAGAACAGCAAGCGCTCGTATTTTTAAGTATTCCATACTGTGCTATACGTTAGTGTTAAGCTTAGCCCGCACGACACGTAGTGAATATGAAATGTATCTATATTATGGATTATCTAAGAATTTTATTAAAGAGCCGCATGTAATACCTGTCTGCGTAGAAAAAAATTTTTAATCAGAAACAAATTCCCCGAGGCAGATCATGCACAATGGGTGGTGCATTTGAGAGTTAGAGATGACTGGTTTTTGGTTGTGATTTGGGCTATCATATGCGAAGTTTGGGAGATTTGCAGGCATACATCTCTGGAGAAAGTAAGCATGGCAGAGAAATAATCGCCGTTGAGAAGTACGTAATCCGAGCATCGTTCACGAGGTCAGTAATCGACTGCGCAGCAAATGGAGCTCTAGTCTGAAGATATTGAACCAAGTACATCATTCTGAGCCAGGGATAAGCTCAGTTAGGAAAAAACAGCATAGCAAGTAGAAATTAGTCGAGATGTTATATTGCATTGATAGGAAGAAGTATAAATTCCCCAAACTGATGTTAGGTCCGATAAAGTTGGGCAATTACAGTCAGTGTGCTCGGACGAAAGGAAACACAGAGCATGTAAAGCAGCAGATATAGTTGTAATGAAGCATGTCAGATTAGTTGAACAAATAGCAATGTAGGTGTACGAACAGTGCAAAGTGGGTGGTGTTAACGAGTCAGCAGTGAATTTCAGATAGGTTGGATCCATATCCGTTCGCGTTGATGATTTATCTAGATTACCTAATTTTGAATTTATTTTACGTTTGTAAAAAGACAACAGTGTTGTAATAAAAATCCAGTAAAAACTAGTAAACGAGCAAGCATCAGATAACAATTCTAAGAATATAATATTTCAGATACGAAAGCCTGAGCTTAATGTTACTTTTAACGTGTCTTTAGTCAATCTATCATCCTCTTCAACTTTGTCCTATTAAATAATTACTCTCAGGTATCCTGAATATTCCACCATGTTCACATTTCTACCTTTCTCAAAAACAAATCTCCTTGAATGTTCCAATCTTCAACATCTACAGATGGTACATTTTCTTCTCATTATGAGTTAATACTTGCTCGATCTCATTCTCATGTACGTAGTCCAATATCTTACATCCTATTCTATAATTTTTCTTACATTGCCTTCTAAATAATGTGGAACACATTTTAATAATTTGTATACCATCATTACATTTTGAATATTGTTTTTTCATGATCTCCATGAAGTAGGACGTAAGTGTATTCCTATCGATCAATTCAACGTGCCTATCGTTGTGTCGTCCATGTCCGTGTGGTCCCTATCGTCTGTGTCTCCTATGTCGTGTCGTCCTATCGTCTGTGTTCTCTATGCGTCTGGTGTCTTTCCTTTCGTCTGGTGGTCGCAGCGTCCGTGGATATCGCTGCTTCTTATCTAATCGTCTGTGTTCACTACTTCTGTGTTTCTTTCTCGTCTGTGTGTTTTTCTCGTCTGGTGTCGTTGTCTCGTCTGTGTCGTTTTCTCGTCTGTTGATCGTTTCTCGTCTGTGTCGTTTGTCTCGTCTGTGTCGTTTTCCGTCTGGATCGTTTTCTCGTCTGAGTTCGTCTGGGTCTCCTATCCGTTTGGCGTTTTCTTGTCTGGGTCGTTTCTCGCCTGGGGTCGTTTATTTCGTCGGGTATTTTCTTCGTCGGTCGTTTTCTCGTTCGGGTGTTTCTCGTCGGGTCGTTGCTCGGTCGGGGTCGTTCGCTCGCGGGTGTCGCTCGTCGTCGGTTTCTGTCGTCGGGGTCGTTTCGCTCGTCGAGGGTCGTTTCGCTCTCGGGAATTCCTCGTCTGGCTGCAATCAGTCGCCGTTGTAACACCATGAAAAAAATATCAAGCCACGGCAATGGATGCCGGGCGATTATTGGCGCTTCGGGGAAGAGAGCGCCGGGCTGAACATTGCAACCTAGGGAGGGGGCCGTGCTCGGTAGTGGCCACTAGTGAACCCCGCAACCACTTGCAGCAAACCGGGGTGGGGAACCGCGTAGACGAGGCTACGCGTGAAACGCGTTTTCGGGAACAGCGAGATGACGGAGTTCGGGTCATGCCGGCTGCTGTGAGGTAATAGAAGAACAGAACCCGCGCCGTTATCTCCTGTTCTATTTTGGGCGCTTCAGTAGGAAGTCGTGTGAGTACATGCGCGGCGCTGCTTTTAATGTATACGGCTATGAGGATAGGGAACTGGAGCGGTATACTCGCGACATCTCGCTTGTATGCTGACATAGGCTACTGGTGCATCACACGAATAAGATATCTAATTTAGCGCAGCTGGTGTGAGCCAGAAACATTCCTTAAACGGGTAATTTGTTATTGATTATTGTGTACATAGTATTCCGGTTTGGGCATTTTTTTCAAATAAATGTCTATGGAGGACGGTGGTTGGCTTTAGTGGTGGTGGTGGTGGTGGTGGTGGGGTGTTGGGGTCGCAGCCGCTTTCCCTCTTCTCAATCCTCTTAAAGAAGTTTGTATGGCCGAGCTAGTGTCTTCAGATCGCCTCGTAGGCTTCGCGAGTGACGTGTTGCTCACCTCTTCATTTCCCGTGATTGGCGGTTTCTTCCACCCTATCGCGGTGTCGTTGACGGACCCCCGCGTCTTGCCGAATTCTGGGAATCTCGAACGTCATTCACGTTCCGAGAAAAGGGCGCAGCGGTGATGCGTCGCTTGAAGCGAACCGGCCTCTGCATTTTCCCATGAGTCACCGGAAGCCTCCTGGCGTGGGTTGTGTCGAGACAAAAGGGGTGGATTCCTCAGCGTCCCAGATCCGCTGAAACCTTCCGTGACAGCATTACACTCAATATAATTTTATAAAATACTCGTCGCCACCTGACGCGTGCGACCGCCCCATTACACTACACACCGACTTCACCCTGGTTCGCGACCCGGCCGAACAGGCGTTTTGAAAGACACCCTGCGTGTTCCACGGTGCATTGTCTGAAACCAACTTACT
This sequence comes from Gryllus bimaculatus, assembly GCA_017312745.1. Lineage (NCBI taxonomy): Eukaryota > Metazoa > Arthropoda > Insecta > Orthoptera > Gryllidae > Gryllus > Gryllus bimaculatus. The sequence goes on along the minus strand of BOPP01000014.1, from coordinate 5,468,231 downwards.
CACCCTGGACACGGTGACGTCATCCAGTCGTGACGTCACAGTAACGGTATATGTTTCGAAACCACCCTACTCACCCTGGACATGGTGACGTCATCCAGTCGTGACGTCACAGTAACGGGTCCGACACCCCTCTCCACCACGCACAACCACGTTACTTTGGTATTCCAACCTTTTCCCTGACGAAGCCGTCACGACGCCGTCCTAACGACGTCTTGAGGGCTTGACGCCCTTGTGACGTGGTCATGACGTCCTGGTGACTTCCAGTCGTGATGCAGCCGTGACGTCTTGGTCATATCTTCAAAACGTGCGCATCCATGGCGTAGTAATGACGTCACGGTTCCTCTGACGTGCAGATGATGCCATGGTGACGTCTTCTCGTCATGACGTCCTCGTGGCGAAGCCGAGACATTAATGTGGTCCGGCCACAGCTCTCTGACCTGGTCACGACGTCATCCAGTCGTGAAATCACAGTAACGCTGCATGGTTCGAAACCATCTTATCCTGGACATGGTGACGTCATCCATTCGTGACGTTACAGAAACGGTGCTTGGACCTTTTTCAGTGCGATAATCTGTGAATAAACTGAACTAATACCAATGTACCTTGTGTGAGAGCTTCCTTTAAAGGGCTGGAGTGCTGTAGGCTATGATTTATAAGCATAAAACTTAAAATATTTACAAAATAATTAGTTAACTGGACATTTTTGCGTGGCTTTACATCACCGATTCAAGAGTACATGAATGTCAATAGTTTAGCTACGTGCTACAAGATGTCTGAGATCTACTACGATTTCATCAATGCAGAGAATTGCGTATTTAGAGACTGTTTATTTCCACTGTCAGTGTCTAATCCGTAATAATTCTGGCTTTTTCTCTCCCGCATTTATAGAACTAATTTCCATATAAATTTTAATTGCGTAAAGGCGTGAGTGCATTAAGTGTATAACAGACAAAATGTTTGGAAGGGAATATTGTCTGAAGGACGTAGTTAATATCGTCGTAAAAAGATATGAATGTTCGCATGTTCAGTTGTAGTAAATTAAGCATAATTATTATGTATTTGCACGTTGGACGAGCGACAGAGTGAGTGAAAACATATTGCCACTCTAAATTTAGGATTTACCTATGAATGATTTACGTGTTTTACTGAAACTGGCAGATGTAACAGAATTGGCCACAGATGGATGCATTTTTCAACAGAAGTGACTTACTATAGTTGAGAGTGATATCGTACCTATGTGTGTTGGAAGAGTGATTAAATTGTTGAAAGTTATGCAAGAATACTATTTATGGTAAAATAGCAGTGTAATTAACGTAAAACCGTGCTGGTAAAATGGATATTTGGAGGATTTGAATGTGTGACAATTCTGGGTTTTAAGGTTATATTAGACCATAGAACAAGGGTTGTCAAGCCGAGATCCACTGTAATATCGGATTTTTGGAAATATAATTATCTAAGTAGTTTATGGCTTCTTTCCGTCAGTAACTATATATTAATAATCCTAAAGCTAGTACTCGAATTTAATTAAAATTACTTTATTTTTAAACCTTGGTTGACGCGGCACCATCAATTTCAATACGTGATAATTGCAATACCTTTATAAATAAGTGAGAAAAATATTAAAAGAGTAAGTTTTATATTTTTGGTTGTTAAAATAAATTTTTATAATTGGTTGAAAGTTTTGGTGTAGTATATAAAATTCAACAAAAAATGTGCGTGAGTACACACATTTCATTGTTTGTTTATATTTGTGTATTATTTTAGCTTTAAAAGTAAAAGATGTTTGAGGACGGGAACACAAATAGTAATAAAATTTGAATATTTTTTAGTGATAAAGTAATTTTGGTGAGTACAACAGACCGGATATCTTCAGATAGCAAGGCAGAGGCGAGGTAGGGCGGAGGGGATATGGAATAGATAAATGGGAATAATATAATAGATAAAAAAGACCCCGGCAACGCAGGGTTTATCGAATATTTTCTATTATTCAATGATTCGGATCCTCTGGAAGATGTGAAGGAACACAATAAACAACTTTGTAAACACTCATTTCCCTTTATTTACATATCGTTTTACAGAAGCAAAGGCTCTGAGCGCCTTCTTAATTATTTTAATACAGATTTTTTCAAGAATGATAATATTACGATTCTAATGAAGAAAACGAATTTAGAATCTGTCACATTGTGCCTATGTATACATCTGAGGTATCTTCACAGAACTGCTTTTCTCCCACTTTCTCTCTTGTCTTGCTCTTCCTTTCTAACAGACATTCTCAAATATATACATTTGAACTCCCATATGGCATAGGTCAAACGTTTCAGTGACACAAGATAGTAATTAACAAGTACATATGACTATGCAGGTCATACTGCACACGAAAGGAGAACTGACACTGATTATTTTCCTTAGTGAAGGGTAAATTAAAATTTCAATCTAAATTAGCGCCTCGTTGAATTGTTTTGTTTCATTAACTTCGCGTGACTGAAATATAAAAGAGAAACTCGATAAAGAATAGATACGGCTTACGTAGTATTATACCGGAAAATGAAGTAGCTTACAAACGAAGGAATGTGATAAAAATGAAATAAGGAAAAAATACTCTGAAGGAAAAAGGGCGAAATGAATTATGCTTAACCAAAATGAGATCACCTGTTAAATTTTGAACATAAAAGAATCTGAAATACCTTGGCTCACAGATTCATAAAGGAATCTGGAAACACAATTTCATCCCATTTTTTATGAGAGATTCAGAAGTTCGCAGGTGTGATAAATATTTTATTTCTACGAGAGATTTATTGAACCATATAGCGATAAATTAAGTCCAGGGTGCTGACAATAAGTAATATTCATTTACAGTTTTGTTATCACAAATATCACAAATACGAGCGATGAAATGCAGATTTCATCATGACTTGAACTAACAAAGTTATTTTAATTTTTTCAAAATATCTTGCATTTTGGTTATCTGGAAAACATTTTTGTTTATCATTGTATTTGGAGAGAGAAACGGATTCCCATGACAAATATCGACATAATATACAAAGTAATTTTGTATGCGTTTTTCAAAGGTCTCTTGTTTCCTGTAAATGCGCCATATTCGACTAGATTCCACTACAAATTAGTGCAAGTCACGTAAATACCTACTCCATCGAAATACTGTATATAACATCGTACCAACTGTGCCTTCGGAAGTAGAAACAGCACAGCTGGAAATTCTTGGTTCCTCGGGGAACGCACGCACGTGCATTCATGCGTACATACTCGCGTACGGTATATTTGCGGTGAAATGGCGGCGAAAAGTCAGCGGGGATCCTAAAGCTGTTAATACGGTCGAAGAAAATTTCCCCTTGATAGCTAGGCCCCTGAGTTCATCGTGAGAAGTGGCGGGGTTCTCCTCACGTTTATACAAACACGCACTCACGTTTATACAAATGCACACTCGTACATGCATATGCGTGCGCACACATATCGGCACACATTTACTCAAAAACTTGATGCTAGGATGTTGCTGTTCAGAAACCGGCCACAACCCCGAGGCGCCGGAAATCACTGTTGGCGAAAATCTGCTGATATGGTGCACTGCGATTCACAGCTATGGTGGAGACGAAGGAACTGCCCACCTCGTATGGCTCCATCACGTGTCCGAAGGACTGGAGACTGCGAATGACGTTCTGCAGGAACAGTGCATCCATACCGGGTGGAAATGGAACAGATAAAAAATGAAAATAAACCAATAAAAGCATAAGGAAAATAAAATAAAATAAATAAAGAAGAAACAGATAAAACATACGTAAACACAAATCAATAAGTAAAAAAATAAACAAAATATGTCTAAACAAGGAGGAAAGATAAAAACCAAATATATTTCAAGTACTCAAATAAGAACTATAGAGGTGCTAAACTCGGTGGCTCGTTAGGATGATCGCCTACCACGGCGCAAATCCGAGTTCGATTCCCGTCCGGGCAGAATTATAACTGTGCGTTTTTCTTACAAGTGTCCCAGAATATATTGCTGTGAGGGAATGTAAAAGGCCCCCCTAAGGTTGAACCAGAATACACTGTGGAGGGATGTCTGCGAGCTACCCTCGCGAACCTGTTATCCCCCGTCCGAGAGGCTGCGATATCGCTGGTCGGCACGCAAGATTACGCGGAAAGTACTTGAATTACCCTTATGTGACAAAGTTCATTAAGGGAAAAATCTCTATCATAATTGTAGTCGCAGGAAGACGGCGAAAAAATTGCAACTTACGTAATTACAGAAAAATTAGTTTTCAACGGAAATTCGACATGCAACATTCTGTTAAACGTCCTTCACTGTATTTCAACGACAAAATTTAACCAAAAGCAATGGAACCTTTTTTTTAATTTTGAAAATGTCCCATGTTTGCTATTTTCGAAAAAGCGGAAAATTGCGAAAATGGGACCAGCACCATATTTTTTACCGTCTCATATGAGGAGAAAATTTAAAGAAAAAAATTGGAGCTGTTTTTGTGATCAATTTTTTAGAAATTGCAAAATTAAGAGTAAAGGCCTTCGCGACTTCTCCTTTCTTAAGCGCTCCTGCTCAAGGTACTTGGAGTAGACATCGATAGCAGTCGAAATGTATCGCATGCCCCAATTCGATTTCGTGAACGGCTGCATGTTCACCAATCCGCCTGCCATAGGTCATCGAACCCTTTCGTAATTACACGTCGCCTACAGTAAAGACGTCGAGCTGGCACGTTTAATTTAGTCGCTAACCATTCTCGCACACTCGAATTAGCGTTCTTTTTATTCATGATTTGCCAGTTGTCTAAACAATAACACCAGCATCACGCAGTTCGTTCTATATTTCAATTATTTCTCCATCGTGTCCACTGTTTCCGGCTACTTTCGTCACGAGTAAGAGTGTTCGCATTAGCGTGTTGGGGTCAGGCCAGTATTTATAATCTGGAGGGGTCACGAAACGAAGACCTTTCCACCTTCTTTTCCGATTTCAGGTTGTTGCTTTTCGTAGATTCTCCGTGATTGCTCTTAAGTTACGAGGAGTAGGAGAAAATAGTGTTGCAAATAAATTGTATTTCCACGCGTTGACGACCAGTGTGTCACGGTTCTTTCTGAATCCATCTTTGTACGCGTGCGAGAGCTGGAGAATTTTCTTCTAATCATTTGCCTTCTAGAATGGCCCATGTAAAGCGTTCTCTCACAGCTTCTCGAATGAGAACGGAAATGTGGATCGGAAACACTATCAGCGTCTTACTGGTGCGGGAGTGACCGTAGATATCGCGTTCACGACGGTTCTGTGAAATTGAATGCAGAATCGCTGCTGGTTCGTAGCGAACGTTGAAAATCTTGCAATGTTTCATTTGCTTCTTCCAGATGGGAATCATCAATGTTAAAAACGAACTGAGGAGGGAGAATTGTCGACAGCTTCTTCCTCAGTGTTCACTCCTCTACCAACACCTTTATTTCCCGGGGTAGGTAATTGTTTTTGATTTTTCGAGCCTTCTGCGAAAGCGTTCTTCATCAGGAGGTGAGATCCGTCTTAAGGAAGTCGTCGCCAGATGATCCGTAATGTCTGAGCGCTTTAAGCTCATTTCGAATAAATCACTCGAGTCTTTTCCACTTCAACTTCCAATCACTCTTGAGGATTAGTACGATGGAAGGGGAACGAAGGGAGAGACCGGTTGTGGGGAGTGCGTTCATGTCGTAACGAACTCGCTGTCTCTGTTTGTTGAAAGCGTTTCGTCATCGGATGAATAATGTCGTTTGTTTTTCCACTTTGATGAAGGTTTATTTCATCGTGCAGTCTTTGTTTTTTTCTCGCTGCTCACGACTTCTCTTTCCCCTCCTCTTCTTCTTCTTTGTCTTCGTTTTGCTTTATTAATAGCTTAGAGCCCCGGCGGGCTCAGCGAACGGAGGAGCTGTCAGTGTCTTCCCGCAGTTCAGTGAGCTTCGGAGTGATAGTGTTTGTGATTACATGATCGGCTTGTACAACGGACTTTCCCCCTGGGCTTGGTTACTTGCGACTACCTGGCAGTTGGTGACAATGAGATAGATGATCTTCTGGAAAATGGAGGGAAAATGAAACGCGAAAACAAATATAAATATTTGAATGTACTTTGTAATAAAAAAGGAAATAGCCAAGAAGAGATTGAGAGACGAATAAGTTTGGGGAGACACGTGACACGAAATATAAACTCCCTTGTAATGGGACGGTCACACGCGTCAGGTTGCAACGCGTATTTCAACATTTGATTCAATATAACGTTGCTGTAAAGAGGCCAGGAAATGTTAATTTTTTTCTACCTGCGATAGGAAGCATCAGGGACGCGGAGGCATGCAACTCTATTGTCTCGGCACATGCGCGCCCCGGCCGCATCCGCTGACTCACCGGGCAATACGGACGCCGCTGTATCATAACCCGGCAATTCCGCTACACATGTTCCTGGAACTTGAGTGACGTTTGAGTGCCAACGGAATTTGGCGGGACTCAAACGGTCATCGATGACGCCGCGACTGGGCTGGAGAAACCGCGTGACGTAGAGGTAGCCGAAACGCAGAAGCTCGGTCATTCCGATAGAGGAGGCGACAGCGAGTGAGAGTGCCTTTCCAAGGTAGAGACGCGGGCGAGCTTCTTTGGCTCACGGGGGGACGTTAGTGAATGCATCGCTGCATCGCCGCCGCCCGAATGCATCGTCGCCACATCGCGGGCCGCCTCTGGGGTGGCTAACTCCAGAACGAACGGACAATTACTCTTAAGTGCCCGACCGCGAGCCCAGGACTGACAACGAGCCGACGTGCGAGCACAACCATAATGTGTTATTTTTTCCCAACTGTTTCATTGAACTAAACTTGATAGTAGATCTGAAACTGTACATATTTATTTCATAAATTTTGAAATTGCTGGCATTTATTATAAATGAATAATTTAAGCTAAATTCTACGAGCAAATATTAGTACCTTACCATTTCTGTAATGAGTCAAGCTTCACTTGATACAAGTCGTTTTGTATGTTGGCGAAACATACCCTATCAGATCTATAATCAGAGCAATTTTATGTGAAATCTGATTGTGCGCAAGGAAATGTTGCGTAAGATTGGCCAAGCTGTTTGTGTGCGATCTACCGAGACGCACGTAGGCGTCCCCCCCCCGCGCCTCCCCTGGTGTTTACAACCGCCAGCCGCCCTGGGCCGCCGAAGGGAAGGGCCTCGCCCAAAGGGCTCGTGTTCTCACACCTGCCCGAGCCCCCTTTTCCCCGACGCCTCCTGTTTCAGACAGGCATGGTCTGCCACATAAGAAATATATCCAGAGCTGATCAATTGTGTTTAATGCCGATGGAGTATACGCAGAAAGCCGCGCCGAGGCAGAACCTGCAGCTGCGCAACGGCGGCCCAGTATAATGTGTTTAGATCAGAGGAAAAGTTCCAGAAACGCTCGACCAGCGATTGGTGAGGAGTATAGAAAGTATTCCAGTGTCACAAGACAGTCGAGGCGGCGGTTTCGTCATCCGCTCGTGATGGTGACTCGAATGGCCAACGGTCAGGGCGCTTGAACAAGGGCCGACCGATAACAAGGTCGCAGGTCGGTCCACCCTGCCGCATGAGTAGGCCCGGCGGTCGCAAGCGGGGCGAGCGCCCAGGCGTCAAGGGTCAACCGATAACAGGGTGGCTCGACTGCTGCACGCCACGTGACAGTCAATCAGACGCCGCCCGATAAATGCGTGGTACGCGAAGGCTCGGGGCTTACTCGCTCTCCAGTTGGGGAGGAGGACTGGTGCACGCTTGGGAACTGCACTGTGGTCATTTGGAGGACTTAAACATTTTCCTTCATTAAAGAGCTTTTGAGAGTGTAACTCGTCGAGTTTTTGTCCAAGTAGGCAAACTCCAGAGCACCCACATCTCTCGGCAATTCTCGCGTCTCAGCTGTCCGAGGACGGTTCGGGACAGAGTAGGCATTTCGGTCACTAAAATGGGGACTTTCATCGTAACCTGCAGAACACATAGGAAAATTTCTTCCGTCAGTTCAGTTTGTACTTAAATTTGAAGTGGTTGTTCCCGAGGAACGCCAGTCTGGCGTGTATGTTATATTTTCACGTCTCATTACGTAATAACTATTTAACCAAAATTAAATCAAACGGGCCGAAAAGTTCAAGTCATGAATTTATTCCCGACTTCCCTGAATTTATCTGAGTCTGCCGCTACAATCAAAGACTTCCACTTGCACTTAAGGCTAAATGCATCGACACTAGTTCATTTCGTCGCCACCACGTAGCAGCACCAAAATAAGCCAAAATCACTTTACTAATAACGTCTGAACAAGTGGTCCGATCTGCAATCAGTAAACGGCATGTGATTCGTATTTAATATAGAATTTACGCTACAAAGCCTCTTTGAAAAAAAATTGGAAAATGAGTTTTGGAAATTGTTTTGGGGATAGTTCTGGGAAAAAACTTTAAAAAATGTGGGCTTACAGCGCGATGGCGAATCCTGAATCCAACACCGTATCAATTGTCCAGATCGACTGAATAGGCGCTGAATAGTCGTAAAGTGAAATTTGGCAAAATACAATGCCCCCCTCCCCTTTCCGGAGCCGCCAACGCCCCCGTGCGTGTGAGCGCCGGCTCCGAGAGGAACAGAAGCATTCCGTGAGAGGTAGAAAATTCATGTTCGCCCGCTAGTACAACATCAGCGGCCACCCCTACACCACCTTAGTTCTAAAGCAATATTTCACAACGGCGCCGCGGATGCCCGAAAACAAGGAAATGAAGGGACTGACTCACATCGACTGAACCAGGGAGCTTCGGGGTTCGCAATGACGAACAAGGAA
>BOPP01000014.1:5439074-5449186 GCA_017312745.1 Gryllus bimaculatus | reverse complement strand
TCCTCGCTCAATTGTTTTTTCCATCAGTTGTTTGAGACAGAAAATATTGTCAATACACGATCTTCCTTGTCTAAAACCACTTTGCTCTTCTGAGTCTGATGTTTGCATTTCAATTGTATTCTTTAGCACTCGTCCATATAGTCTAACCAAAGATGAAGTCACACTTATTCCTCTATAATTATTACAATCTTTTTACTTTTTTTGTAAATTGAATTTATGTAGGCTAATTTTCATATTTCAGGTATTTTACCTCCTTATAAAATGCCATTGAATATTTCAGTAATTAATTCCAAATCTACGATAGGATAATGTTTAACCAGCTCTATGGCTCCAGGCCCAGGTGCTTTATTATTTTTCATGTTTATTAACGCTTTTTTTAACTCTTCCAAAGTCACCTCTGGTGTGATGGAATTTACGTGAGTAAGTATTATCTCGGGATAATACTGAATAAATATTTATTGAAAATTTGTTTTCAACATCAATTGCAGAGTTTTTACACTCTTGTACATACGTACATACCGATTAATATACGTATTATAGAGAAAGTTGTGTAATGCGGCGCGAAACTAGTAGTGCTAAAACAGCACATACTTTCCCGCATTTAGCTATAGTTATGTAATACTTTTTGCACTAGTTATGTAATACATTTTTGTAAATAAATTATAAAATTGGAATGATTTGAAATTTTAGCTATTCCTTTTCCCTTTACCATGCAAAGGCCCCTGGCCGACATTAAAAAATAGCTGCCAACGTTTTTGATTAAATCTTTATTGTTCGATAGTCGATCATCATTCTAAAGGCATTGTTCCCTTGTCGTGCGTCCAATGATATTCTCTCCTCCACTGTCCTTCTTGAGTATCGTGCATAGTTTTTTTAAAATACAAGTTGGGATTTTAAGTTGTTGCTTAAATTTATATCTTTAGTCTCCCGTCTTCCTTAGTTTTTCCAACTAGTTTTACATTCCGAATCTGTATATTAATCATTTGGTATGCCAAAAATGTTCCAAAGAATTTTTGTTTCCTGTTCCTAAAGGTTTTTAATAATTGTCACATTACTGTTAAATTAGTGTCAACTTAGCAATTGCAGTCATACAAATTTCTGAACAATAAATGTATTTATTGTATGTATGTAATGCATTCTAACTATATGTAGAAACATTTTCAAATATGAAATATCAAAAATATGTGTAACAATTCCCATGGGTCGCGACATCAGCTAGAGCGATTCGATAAAATTCGAGAAAATCGGTTTGCGCGCCAGCGTTGTACACAGGCGGACGGACAGACACACGGACAGACAGACAGACGTTTTGCGGTCAATCGATTTTTCGGTATCAAGGACCAACAAATTTAATAAATTATAATAAAATAAAAATAAGAAAAACTACAATATTAAAATAATTGAGAATACAGAGACCTTTCTATTCCTTTTTTTTAATTTCTGATGCATAAATATTGATTAAGATGCCAGGGAAAGATGTTATTTCCTTGTTTCAAAAGTACAATAATCGTTGAACTTTGGTACAATGGTCATTGGAGTTTATGACACACGGGACTTCAAAAACTAATCAGTATTTTTTTACTTAAACTTGTAAATAAATACACATCGCAGGTTGATTTTGTAATTTGACACATTTATTACAATATTATGTGAAATGACAATGTGCGTATACATCAAGCATGCTTCATATAACATAAACAATTGCTAGAAATATGTGTTTCTATGATAGTATATAGGAATATTTCCGAAATAAATATCCCTTTTAACCAATCTTTCAGTGATAGTTGTCATACACACAGTACATGCATACGGACATACATACGACGCAAGTCAACGACCTTCAGTTTCAAAACCAAATCAAAACTTTGCAATGTTCTCACGGCTATTCTATTCATCTGATTTACACAAGGAACGACGCACATATCCTTCTGCTTGTATTTTCTCACCAAAGCAAAACTAAAAGAGAGTGACTTACGGGGTATTCAAAATAACCGATTACAACTTGCAGCAATGTTACGTAATAATGAATTGAATACATTTAAAAGAAATTGCTCGAAAGTTTCGAATTTGGGTATAAATTAGTCCTTAATTAGAACAAACTTCTGGTACATTTAGTTTTTATGTTTTATGCGTTTTTCTTGTGTGGGTATGCTAACTTAACGTTAAGTTAGCGTACACACATTTAGTGTTGAATATTTTGATGTTGTGCATTAGTAGAAAATGTTTAAATTTGGGTATAAATTACTCCTTAATTAGAACAAAATTCTGGGATACAATTTTTCAATTTTGTGATAAGTGGGTATGCTAACTTTACGGACATGAACGCGCACACGTGTTGTTTGAAGACTCGATAAGTTGAGACTGAGCGTTTTGTTCGAAGGCGGGGCGGGGCTTGCTCATTAAAATTGATTAACCGCATCATTAGCGCTGCTCGCAGCGATAGCAAGCCCGAGCATCCGGATTTTAATGAACATCCGGTCGCTGGCCTTGAGCGCGAGAGCTCAGCGCGCGCGAGCAGAATGCTAGATTCATAGATCAACCGATATCAATGACGTTCTGTTTTCCTAATTATAATTTCCGGTTGTGATAATGTCGCCAGCGTGCTGTTCTTATCGTTATCGCTTGGGGTGCTCTAGTGATTAAAGTCTTCCGCTCATTAGTGCTGCACGTGTAATCTGTGTGGTGCAATGCGCGTGCGCTGTCTTAGAAGCGGCGACCGAATCTTGCATGTCGCTCGCGCGAAGGTTCGCGGATATAAATTGCCACCGGCATAGTTTTAACTAGCTGAAATCATCGAAAATATTTCATTTGATACATAGTTAAGGCTTCATAAAAATAGACAAGTATCAGTGAAAGTCTGTAAAGAGAGTAGTGAATTTATTGGTTTAGGCCAAAGTGGTAGAATTACTACCGAAAAAGAAGAAATATGTATTTAAAAATTAAATAAAAAATAAAAAAAGAACTGTATCGTTTCTAGTAAGAGGGCAATAACATAAATAGGTATTCACCGGAAGAAATTATGTCAGTAGTTAATTGCATTATTGGCTATTTCTTCACTTACGTGCAAATTTACGAAAAACCATTTGACTTTAATCACACCGTTGAACTGTGAAGCAACTATCTAGTATTAACTTACCATTAACCTATAATCTGAATTCTGAATGGGGTATCTGAAATTTTATTTCCATGCGGATATTCTAAATGTAGGCATCTTTATTCAAAAACAATAATATGTTGTAATTTTGAAAGCTACCATGAGTGCAGTCAACGTGCAGTCTACCATCAGTCAATGGGGTTTGAATCCCGTATTGAATGAATCTTTTCATATTTCATCGTGTGAATATTGTCACATGCAGATTGTCAGTGTATCATTATGTCAAGGTGTACTTTTTCACGTTATTTATTATTTGCTTGAAGAAAATATACTGGATGTCCCATTTAACTTGACAACTTGAAATAACTAAAAAAATGCGATGTTCGAAAAATTGAGGCGAGATCAAATCTTAACAGTTTTGAAGGGGGGAATCATTCTATGCTAAAATCAGCACCCCCTGCCCCCAGCGGGTAGGGCGGTGGGCAACATTGAAATCTTAATTTCCGAAAATTTCCGACAGTAATTGGAGAGGCAGAAGAACTGACGTGAAAGGCAACGTTAGTTGCGGGGTGTGGTGAGAAAAGTTGAGGTGAGGTGATGTAAAATGAGGTGGGATGAAATGAGGTAAGGAGTGTGAGGTGAGGTGAGGTTTTCCTATTAAGTGATTAATAGTCCAACCGGTTGCGAATTTTTCAATAGGAATTGCCATTAATAATGGGAATTTACTATTTTTTAATATATCCATATTAATAATTAGGACACCGAAAATTGAGAATATTGCAAAGAAATGTACGCAGGCTAGCAGAATGATAGCTGTCGGCAAGAGTATTTCGCTAGTCAGAAAAAGAATAGAGACAAATTATTTCGGGAAAGTTCGTTTCAATCCGTATATCACAATTAATTCTTATATTACGTTTCTCTTTTTAATTTCCTATATACGGAGTACTATAGTGGTACAAGGAAAGATATGTATGCGAAAATGCAAAAATTGCGAAAAATGTGAAAATTGATTTCCAGATTTAAAAAAAATACACAAAGTAGACCTTGACAAACTGTGAAATGAATGTTTTTATCTTAAGGATAAGAAACAATATTCATTGGTCTAAAGCTAATTCTAATAGAATTTGTATTTGCAGTTGCCAAAGCAAATCTTGTTAGTTAGTGAAACAGTTTCAATTTTTAAAGCTCTTGAACACTTCGTATAAAAGTTATTTAACGGTATAGCTCATTCAGTACCACATTTCCTTTGATCTTGCGTTAGTCGTGTCCGTAGATGGCCGGCTATATATTGCTTTACTCTTTTTAAATATTTCGGTTTAATAATTAAAACAGAGATAATTGAGAAAAATTTAAACAAAAATATTCTGGCTAGCGGAAAGATTGCAGTTAACAAGAGTATTTTAAAACTCAGAATAGGCAGGCCAAACCAAAGAATAGCGAAAAATTAATACAAACAAATCCGTTCCTATCCTTTTGAAGTCCGATGAATCGGAAAGTGATTCTTTTTTTAATACGTCTGTCTACCCATTCATCTATCCGTCCGCTCGTTCTTCTGTCCGTCTGACTGTTATTTAAGGGCTAGAGCACAAAATTCAACATTCCCACAACCATATGTCCAACTATCAATACTGATACCAGAATCAAGAATGTGGCTCTACGAAGGTGTATTTTCATGTTTCAACGACAGTGAACGATAGTGAATATGACTTTCGTTGAAAAACAATTGGGTCAGAACTTTCGGAAATTGTGTTTCTTGCAGTTTTGCAATCTGAAAAATGCGTTTTATGATACTTCAGATGGCAATGTTTTTTGTATTTGTTTAGTTCCTTAGTTAAAAAGCAGCTAGTACCTGTCGATAAGTCCTTAGAAAGGCAAAGTTGATACGTTAGGTTAATACGTATAATAATAATTATTATAATTATAATTAGAATTATAATAATAATTATAATACCCGTACTGTACCTCGAGAATACACTTCCCTTCTAGCATCCAGCATAGAACGCATTAATAATTAAAATTTCTTGCTTCCTCGGGTATTTGCAATTGGATGCAACATTTACTTCGTATAACACTGAGTGACATTCTGGTTGATGACAATATTTTTCGCCTAAATGATTGATATGTAATAATTTTTATAATAATTATATAATGAAATTCTTTCTTAAACCTTTTATCCCAAATAATACGCAGACGCACACTGAGGATAAGAGTTGATTAACACATGATAGAGTTGGTTTGCTCTGTCCAGCGGCGAGGGTGGAAGCGTGGATTTTGTTAGGCGGTGGACGAACGGCTTTTGCTTTGAAGCTGCCATTAGACATTCACAGTAAACCAAGCGCAATGTGTAATATTAGAAACAAAAGCGGAATGGCTGCAGTGTTACAAAAAAGTTCAATTATTATCTGGGATAAGTGTACTATGAGTCATAAACATTCTCTTTAAGCTTTTCACGCAACTATGCAAGAAATAACCGGCAATAATCGACTCTTCGGTGGCGCTGTTTACTACTATCTGATGATTTCCGGCAGACATACCTGACATTTCTCGCTCCACTTATGCTGATAAGTATAACGCATGTTTGAAACCATCATTTTTATGGAAAAACGTTGAAGCACTTCGATTGACTATAAATATGCGAATACATTTACATAATGATCCGATGGAACAAGTATTTTCAAATCAATTACTGGATTTTTGGAAACGGTACAATCAGACTACATCAAAATACGCAATGTATCCAATTGACAGAAAACTTCTGCACTATTGTTCATTCAAAAAATGAACTAATTGAGTGTAGTAAGTTAATAATGGATGTTTCTAAGCTGAAATATGAGGTACCTCAATATAATATATAATTTTTGTCTAAAATTTGAAGTAAAAAAAATTGAATGATGGGATTACATCTTTCTTGCCTTCTTGCAATATTCAAACACATATTCTAAAATGCACAGTGTCGCCACACTTACGTGTTTGGTGTATTTCTTTTTTTTGTTAATTTGTATGCATGAAAATTGAATAGAGTTCCTCAACCTCATAAAATAATTTTTCTGTTAAATTGTGAGCTTTTCATCCTTCAACCTGGTTGGAACTTGTTCATTATTCATCCCTGAGTTAAACTATGATATCTGTTTAGTCATAATAGGTCAGGTATATTTCAGAATAGGTCTGGTATGGCCATTGGCGCCCAGATAGCAGGGCTGTTGTTCTCGCAATCTATAGTTTCTAGTATTTATTTGTCACTATGTAATTCAAGCAATTCCAACAGAGGGCATTACATGTAAAATTAATCTGCTGTAGAAATTAGACTACAGCGGAGAGAAATATTTATCTCCATTTTTTTTCTTATAAATACGAGCGAAAAGTTTGCTCCGCGTTCCGCTAGCATTGACAGGCCCGTCGTCTTTAACTACGTTAAATCTATGTATTATTTCTCGTATTAGAACTTTTTTTGATCTCGCCGTGGCTCACTGCCAAGTTAAATATGAAAATTTGGCTAATCTATTAAATGAAATTGTACCAAAAATTAATAGTAATCTGCTACCTTGGATTCGCTTATGTTTATAGTTCAAACATTCTGTATTTGTACCAGATTTGTGTGACATTCCCGATTTCAAAAGGCTCTGTCTTGATTTGTTGTACTTCTATCTAATTTTGTATTTGAATTTGTTACATAGCATTTTCTTGATTTATTATTTTGTGAAAGATTGTTAACTGTCAGCTTTGTCAACTTTGTATTTTTGCGTCCACTACGCTGTAATATTCTGTATAAAATTGAATATTGTGCTGGTGTGAGCTAATCCGAAAACCGGAATCTCGTCATTTTTGTATTTGTAAAAACACCATTTCCGACAGTTCTGACCCAATTGTTTCCCAACGAAAATCCATATTCACTATCGTTCACTATCGTTTAAACATGAAAATACGCCTTCGTAGAGCCAAATTCTTGATTCTGGAATCAGTATTGTCTTTCTAAGAACCTATCGTTTAGAATTTATTGATAGTCTACATTGGAAATACTGAACTTTTTAAAATTAATTATAAACCTTCGGAAGGATCGTGGTTAGATGTATTTCAAAATATGTTTAGTCATAATATATAGCCGACCATTTTACAGAAACGACTAACGCAAGGACAAAGGAAAAGCGACATGAATAGTTGGACATATGATTGTGGGAATGTGGAATTTTGTGGTCTATCCCTTTCAGTGTTGCCATATCGGCGGAATTCCCGCCTTTTTCAGCGGATTTTGAACTCGTACGGCGGACAAAAAATTAATTTCGTGGACAGTGGAATAAGCGGCGAAAATTAATGAAGTTAGTAAAGCAATAAAATTAGTAAAGAATCCATTTTCGTTAACCTTTATTAATAAGTTGCTTGGCGCAGATGTATATTTTTAAAATTTCTAAATCCATGTTACTACCAAGAATTAATAATATAATACTTATATAATAAATTATATATTACCTGAAATCTATTGTTATCATTTTGCAAATTTTCACCCAAGTAATGCATTCTATATTATCTAAAAATTGAATTGCAGGTTCAATAAAGCCACTATATAATACAATCGCAATTATTTTTTAATATAATAAGTTAATACATTTAAATATGGAAAAAGGAATTTATTTTATGTTTAGCAGATTTAGGGGGGATTTTTAAAACTAGTTCAGCGGATTTTCGGCGGAAACTGAAACGAACATGACGGAATCCCTCAAAACACATCTGGCAACACTGATCCCTTTAATAACAGACGCTCAGACGGACATTAAGACAGACGGAAGGACAGACGAACGGACGAGCGGACGGATATGTGAATGGGTAGACAGACATTAAAAAAAGAATCACTTTCCGATTCATCAGACTTCAAAAGGATAAGAAATATGTTTTTGATAGATCATTCACCGCCTCTTGTTTTCCATTTTCCAAGTCTGGGATTAGAAGGCAACAATCTCCTTTTCTCTTTCGAGATGACGACAGATGTTTTTGAGATGACGACAGAGTTTTTTGTTGGTGGTGGTGTTGTAAGCGATTCTGATGCAGAAGCAACGTTGGAATTCTGATTTTCGCTGTGATTATTGGAGAATCTAAAATATTATTGAAAGAAATGTTTACGCACACTCAATTCATTGGCCATTTTCACTTGAATTACAGTGTAGTATACTCCTCAATAATTCGAAGTTTTTAGTACATGAGATAGTACAATCTAAAAACCACTTTCACACTTTGCGGTCTCAACAAATTACTTTTGACGTTCCCCAGGAAAAAGAGAGGGGAATCGCAAAAACGAAAGATCCCATATTTTCACTATCGTCAGCTAATCGGTTTTAAATCATGAAAAATACGCCTTCCCGTAAGCCAATTCTTGATTCTGGAATCGTATTGTCTTTCTAAGAAACCTATTTCGTTTAGATTTATTGATAGTCTACATTTTTGGCAATACTGAACTTTTTAAAAAATTAATTAATAACCTTCGGAAGGATCGTGGTTGATGCAATTTCAAAATATGTTTAGTCATAATATATAGGCCCGACCATTTTACAGAAACGACTAACGCAAGGCACAAAAGGAAAAGTAGGGAAAAGCGACATTGAAATCAGTTGGGACATATTCGAATTGTGGGAAATGTGGGAATTTGTGGTCTATCCTTTCAGTGTTGGCATATCGGCGGAATTCCCGCCGTTTTTCAGCGGATTTTGAACTCGTACGACAGCGGGAAAGTGAAAATTAATTTGCGTAAGACAGTGGAATAGAGCGGCGAAAATACTGAAGTTAGTAAAGGCAAATAATTAGTAAAGATCCGTTTCTTTAACCTTATTAATAAGTTGCTTGGCGCAGATTGTATATTTTTAAAATTTCTAAATCCATGTTAACTACCCAAGAATTAATATATAATCTTATATTAATACCTGAATCCTATTGTTATCATTTTGAAAATTGTTCAACCAAGTATATGCATTCTAATATTTATTTTACAATTGATTGCAGGTTCATAAAGCCACTATATAATACAATCGCAATTATTTTTTAATAGAATAAATTAAATACATTTAAATATTGGAAAAAGGAATTTTATTTTCATGTTGCAGATTTAGGGGGGATTTTTAAAACCAGTTCAGCGGATTTTTCGGCGGAAAAAACTGAAAACGAACATGGGGCGGGAATCCTACAAAACAACATCTGGCAACCTGATCCTTTTAACATAACAGAACGCTCAGAAGGACCTTAAGACAGCGGAAGGACAGACGAAAACGGACGAACGGACGGATATGTGGAATGGGTAGACAGACTTAAAAAAAAAAAAAATTAACTTTCCGATTCATGCAGACTTCAAAAAGGATATAGAAATATGTTTTTGATAGATCATTCAATCGCGCCCTTTTTTTTCCATTTTCCAAGACTGGGGATTTAGAGGGCAACAATCTCCCTTTTCTATTTCGAGATGACAGAGATTTTTTTTGTTGTGGTGGTGGTGTTGTAAGCGATCTCTGATGCAGAAGCAACGCAATGGAATTCCTGATTTTCGCTGTTGATTATTGGAGAATCTAAAAATATTATTGAAAGAATGTTTACGCACACTCAAATTCATTGGCCATTTTCAGCTTGAATTAGCAGTGTAGTATACTGCTCTATAATTCGAAGTTTTTAGTACTCGTGAGAATAGTACAAAATCTAAAAACACCACTTTCAAATCTTGGCGGTCTGCAACAAAATGACTTTTGACGGTTGAAAACCTGAAAGGTGTTTCACACTAGCGTAACGATTTTTTGACGACTCATCTTTCGCAAGGCGGCAATTTGAACAATAATCTCTCTTGAATAGTGAGGGAACTTCCAATTTACATTGCACAAATAAAACTTATTTTCCAAAATTAAAATAAACAACATTTTCAATATTACTGTCATCTTGTCGTACATTATGAGGTGGTAATCTAAGAATTCGAGAAGAAGCCTGCAGTGTAGTATTGCACTATTGACCGTGTTTTGCATTTGCCGCCTACGCCAGCAGTCGAGGAAATAGT
>BOPP01000014.1:5423574-5439049 GCA_017312745.1 Gryllus bimaculatus | reverse complement strand
ATATCTGCTTTGACAACATTGTATGAGGTTCAATATCACTTCATCTGATATAGAATGTTTCTTGTTCCGAGAAGACATGAACTCAATGTGTATGTTTGCTTCAACAAGCTCACATGTTGTTTGCTTCAATGTGTTTACTCGATGTGTAACGTGTATAGCGTATTCATTTTAATTTGGTTTCTGACTTTTGCAATATGAATCAAAATGTGTTTAAAAAAATTGTGAAATGTACATGGAAAGTGCTTCATTGGCACCCGATATTTTAATTATTTAAATGAATCGTAGGTAATTTTACAATATTTGATATGCTAATTCTAAATATTTGTATTTTTTACAAGACATGGTTGTTTAGACATTATATTTTAACTTTTATGCACACAAGCCAACAGATTTTCATTATTTTTCCCTTCCAAGTCAGTTATCGAGTAATATTGAGTTACGGCCTTTTCTATCTCAATTGTTGCTTGTGATTGTTGATCACATCGTGTACTCGTTTTGGCAATCTAGCATATGTACAGATGGTTAAAAATTGTAGTACAACAATATGAAAATACAACTGCATGCAGTCAGGATCTAAGAATGATGTACTATTTGTACAAAATATGCATCAGTTGTAATAGTCACAAATTATGTAAAATATAATTTTAAAAAAGTTCTTAATATATTAGATAGAAGACTAAATATACAGAATTCTTTGAAAAATGTCCAAACATGCATTATGCATGAATTTCTCCATAAAAATACGTTAACATGCAAATATGTTTGGAAACAGTATGCATTTTTGAAATGTTTGTCATGAAAGATATATTCATAAAATTTGAAAGGTCTATGAAGCTTAAATAAAAACATGCAATTACAAACACACCCTCTCTTTAAAAAGGATATGTAATATAAAAGAAATAATGATAATGATGTCATATTTTCTGTGTTTTTTAATGGAAACACAGGGACATCATTTGGAGAAATTTAATAGAAACGATTTATTTATCGAAAAAAACAATAAAAACTGCTTGTGGAATGTAGGTGAGAATATAATTTCATTCATGTTTCCTTGAGCTCTAGAATCTCTTCCAAAACAAATGCATCTCAGCTCATTAGATCCAGGGAAATTGAATAAAAGCCCCCACAAGTTGGAAGACATTCATTGACCCAAAAAAGATTAAAAGACAATATTTTCTCTTCTGCAAGAAGAAATGTTTCACTTCTACCCAGCATGTGGTAAAATAGAAAGCAGCTTTGCATTATAGAATATCCTTTTTTAATTCTTAACTGCCATAATTAGAAGAATTGAATAGAAAAGTAAAATTAATTTGAATTGCAACTTATAATATGACTTACATTTTGATCGATTTTATATTAAGAGCTGTTGTTTATTTACAATAAATTTTATTCCATTAAAATAAAAAGCACTGAAAAAGTCAACATGGAACGTGTGTAATGGTGAAATCTGACCAATTTCTTCAGTATTACGAGGAAGAAGAACCATCCGATCACGGAAACGAAGAAGATAAGGAAAAAAACTCTTCACGATCTCGCGATTGCATGTCACGAGAAAGTGCTGTGAATCATGATTGTTCTCGGTGAAGTGACCTCCTGTCCGTGCTGTGAGTGCCAAGCTGACGGTATATTCGTGCGCTATTGCGTCATCCAGAAAGCTTTGAACGCTCCCTGCGTTTCCTTCAGCATGGGGGACCCCCCTCCCTTTATCATAGACAATGATAAGCAATCATCACCATCCCACAACTCACACGGGGCGGAAGGAGTCCGTAAAAGGCGACCTCGTAAACGGGAAGACTTTATTCTCACGGTGCACGCTGAAGTGTTAGCAGTCCTCGAAGCTCTCGGCCACCTCCTCAAGATCCGTACGGTGAAGCATTGCGACAGCGCGTCTCTCGCGTTCGTCAAACCATTCAGTCTCTTAGTTGTCCGTTCGAAAATACCATTCCGGCGTACTCTCGAGCTCACAATGATAGTGACAGTGACAAAGTTTTGTTTCATCTCCAGCTGACGCATGTCCCATCTACGCCACCGCAATCTCGAGTTGGATCTTGTCTTACAACGTTTCATCAACGACGGTTGTTCTCTTCTCGGACTCGACGATCGCTCTCTGCAGCTTCTTCCTATCGACTTGCTATTCCATTAGGCCGTGCGCGCGCCGCCGCCTCCTTCTCCCGACGTCGCTCACACAGCGCGCCACCGCCACCGTCACCTCGTTCCCCACGTCGCTCCCCACGCAGAGCGCGCGCGCGTATTAATCTCTATGCTCATTAGCGCCGGCCGCGATAAGCAGGGCGCGCGGCGCCCGCTATCAACCACAAAATCCGGCAACGCCGCCGCCGGCCCCTCCGCGCGCGTACTATCAGGACCTCCGCTATAACCAGACACCTCCGCTCGAGATGTCGCAGTAGCTCAGAGCCAGAGCGCTGGGCACCCCCCTCTCAAGCACGCAGGAAACGGGGCTCAGCCTGGTTCGAATCCACCTCGCACCAAAACTCAAAATTTCTGAGTGGTATTTGGGACCCTTTGGTCAAGGTGTTTTAAACATATTCTTTGGCTTACGCCTACGTCATCTTTTGCTATTCTGTTTCCATTTCAATTCGTCTCATCAGCTAGGGAAGTGTTGAGATCAGCGACATGGCTGACCGCATACCCAAGGACAAGTGGGGAGATTCTGGAAACTTTTAGGATCAAACTTTGTACTCCATGAAGCAAACGCCTTTTGACTTTTGGCTGCAACAAGAGAGGCGGGTTTCTTCCTGCCCTCATCCCCCTCATTCCCTCCATTCTAAGCGTACTGAGCGCGCTCGCTACTGTCGCAGGCGGCGATGCCGCTATCACTGTGAAAACGCCAAAAACAAAAACCAAGAATTAGAGGAAGTGGTGCGTCATAACAAGGTCATGGAAGAGACCAAAAAAGGATCGGGCGTGCTGCTAAGGGCCGCGAAAATGGCACTAACGAACAGGAAGACGAGGGGGACGAGGGCGTCTCGAAAAAACAAATGAGTGGAGTACCGCGTCGGGCGCTCACGCACAAGGAAATGACACGTTTTGCTCTTGACGCTCTTTGCGCTTGACAAGATCTTGAACATTGCTCATTTTCGAGGCGTGTTTACGCGGGATGTGCTGCCCAAAAAGAACAAGGGCGGAGCATGAGTGCGGCGTCGTCAATCTCGACGACGTCAGCGGCGACGGTACTCATTTGGTCGCTTATGTGAAGCGAGGCCGAACGGTTCGTTATTTCGATACGGACTTAAACCGCCCCCTCCCGAATTCCTTGTATACGCGTGACGCACAACACGCGTCAAGTTGAAAAATACAACGCGAAGAATTGCGGCAAGTTATGCCTGCAATTTCTTTTCACGAATGGAAAAAGAAAAAGATAGATTAAACACCGAACGTTATCATTTCGCTGGAGACGTTCGTCTCATCCGCACGTACACTTTAATCGGGAAGGGGCCGGAGATCTCTGTGAAGTTCGCGCCGGATGTCGACGTTTATGAGATCGCGTTAGTGCACTATTTACACCATTCGCAACGTGAAGCATGGTCACAACCAACTCCACTACGAAGTTGTTAAGGCGGGTGGGGGACCTCCAGCAAGCTATGTGCTGTCCCTCCCTCCATGTACGTACACCTTAGAAGACATCAATCATCATATATCGAACATCCTACATAAACAGTTTCCCGGTGACTGCGAGTAAAAAGAACTTTTTCGAGGCGGACCCGTCCACGAGCAAAGTGCGCGTCAACACGCCATTCACGCTACGTTTTGAACACGCCGAGTCCATCGGCCCTCTCCTCTCCTTTTCAAAGACCGTGTCACCCACACCTTTTGGGGAGTACGTGACTGCTGATGCTTCGCCGACGATCGTCAAGATTTTGAAGTGTTCGTGACGTGTAACGTGATCGAAAGCGGGTATATAAACGATCGAATAGCCCACGTGCTCTATCAGATTCACGTGAACGATTTACCCGCCGCCATCATCGAAGAGACGCCGACCGAAAAAAATATTTCACCGCGTCACGCGACGCAGGATCGACGAGATATCGATTCGACTGGAGAACGCGGATGGTCAATTAATTCCGTTGTTCGGAAACACCGCTGACTTACACCTTGCTCGTACGCCCCAGAAGCAATAACAATGTAGCATTCTTCTAAAAGAACGCCGATGATGAAAACGGACTATAAAATTCAGATCGGTCGCGACCGAAGCACAGAGTGCTTTCCCCACTCACTACGTTAACATCATCCAGTCGATAAATCCTACGAGCGTTGGGTTACAGAATGTTTCTAAAGAAGAAGGAGGAGAAAATCGAAAAATGACGCCTAGGAGAATGAAGACCAATCATCTTTCATCAACGAAATTTGTGGACAAACACGCGATCGACATTCTTCGCAAGGAGAATATAAAACACCACATCGCCAACGAAGCTGTTCACGAACTCTTTCCGTACACTAAATCGTTCGGAAATAGCGATGAAATTCGCATTACTATCGAGAATAAGGACGCCGTTCTCTTACCTTGCGACAGTTCTCTCGTCATCACCGGATCTGCGGTCAAAAAGGACCCCACAGTGCGCACCAACTGCTCAACAATGGTTTCGCCTTTCTTTTTAGAGAAATTCGTCACGAAATCAATACGATCGTCGACGTTCTGAAAAATCCGGGCATCACGACCACTACGAAGAACACGTGTTTCCTTTCGCAAGCTGAAAGAAGAGCATAGGGCTTTTCGGGATGGACCGAAGATATCGCTTTATGGGACTAAGTTGGTGCGACTGAGATAACTATATGTTCAAGACAACTATATAATGTTCAGTGCGACTGGCGGGAAATTGTATGCCGTCTTCTCATTGAGATTGTGGATGGGATTTTTCGAAGATCACATGCGTATCATGACTCGCGTGAAACACGACCTCGTTCTCAATCGATGTCATCATGATAATAGATGTCTCATGACGAAAAAAGCAACACCAGACGAAACGACGATTACCGTTACGGATGTGATTTGGAGAATGCCTCATTTGACACTGAGCGATGCTGCTTCCCTCGCGGTGACGAGAACGCTGGACAGCCGGCGGGCGATCCCCGTACAATTCAGACGATGGAAACTTCATGAATAACCCAACGTTCAAAATGGAGGAAAAGAACCTTTCAGTGGACGGTGAAGACTGCCGCAAAAGAGGACCATTCCCTGTACTTATTCTTTGCGATGAAAACAGCGAAAGACAAGGACCTGAAACAGAATTCGGGTGAATACGATGGTAACGATGTGACAAGAGCAAAACTGTATTTAAACGACGGATTTTAGCCTTATGCCGAACTTCAATGTAACGTAAAATCGTATACTGGAAAACCCTGGTCCCCCATCTCTTTGAAATGGTAAAAAACGCGGAAGCAAGTTACTACAATCACAGTCCCATATCGCGAATGGAATATTGGTTTCTTAAATACATCACCTATTATTTTCTGAGACGTCTCAGCTAGAGCGTCTGCCGTACTTCCCTCGTAAACCGACATCAAAATCACGGGGTACAGCTATGTCGGCTGACGTCGCAGCGTATTGTATCATTATCAACAAAACGGTGCAATACGCACCAATCGACGACTTTGTGGTGAAGAAAAACGTGATCGTATAAGAAGTCGCGTGTTTCGCTCACGACCTTCATTTCGTGTCTTTCCTTCACGAGATGATGAACGTCAGTCGTGGAGAAGAGGAAGAAGAACTTCCATCTGCTTCACGCGGTGAAGACGAAGTTGGTTCGTCTTCTTGCGATTCGCAACTCGCAGTTTTTGGAAGTAACGTAGGTGATGTCAAAAACATGGAGGAGGCGAAGGTGAGATCGGCGTCTCCATCATCTCTCGATTTGCCTTCTGCATGCGGTCATCCATGTCCGAAGCATTGCACATCGAAAGAGAAGAAAACCAGAAAGGTCGCATAACCAAAAGATCGAAAGAACAAAACCAACATCACGACGCCGACTGAACAAGACAACGACAGAACGATCGACGTCAACCTCACCGGATACGGTCTGCTGCGATCTTCTTCTTCCGCCAGACGTCAGCGGATGCGCGCGCAACGCAGCGGAATGGTTAGCGAGAGCTGTCCAGATGGCGATTGCATCGATGACTGCCTCCATCGCAGACGACTCTACCGTCAGCCATGTTTAATGTGTGTGTGTCATCTGTGTAATTTTTTTTAAATGTATGAATAAAATTACTTATTTCATTTTATTTGTATTTTTTCATTTCTTATCCTTAACACACACCGAGTAGGTGTTTTTATCCCCTTCCCCCTCCCTCTCTCCTTTGTAGCTGATTCATTCTTTAAAAACAGTTCGGCAGCATGCGAACAGTCTCTCTCTCTTCGCAAGGCGATGAACGTTGTTCAACAATCGGCGAAACCGCCCGTCGTGAACGTGACGGCCTTATGGCGCGGAAAAGACGACGAGAACCAGAGCCGACACGGTCCCCTTTTCCCCGATAGCGTGCGCGCTCTTATCTTGGGACCTTCCGGATGCGGAAAGACAAACGTGGTCGTCTCGCTTCTCACCGGACAGTTCGGACTGGCGTTCCATAACGTGTATTTATATTCCACCACAGACACGCAGCCCATGTACCTGTACGTGAAGCAAGTCTGCGACGGACTCATTCCTTTTCATTAGTTTTCGCAGCACGATAGCATCGTGCCACCAGCCGAGTCGCCCGACAGTGTTTATTTTCGACGACATTGCCACTGAAAAACAAGACTGTATGAAAGCCTACTTCGCGGCACTTAACACACTGACGTGCTCTAGCTGTGTCAAACGTACACCAAAATTCACAAGCAGTTGATTCGTGATAACGCGAATATGATCATCTTCCGGGAAGACGATAAACTCGAGTATATCTACAAAGAACGTCGGATACAATTTTAGGACCTTCAACGATTTTAAGGCGATGAGCTCCAAAGTGTGGAACTCTGACCGTTTTGCTTTTGCGGTGATATGTTAACCTAGTGCGCTTCATAACGGTCGATACCGATCGGGCTTCTAGCGGTTTCTCGTGCCGACGGATGATGATGGTGGTGGTGGTGGTGGTGGTGGTGGTGGAGATGATGGCGCTGATTTTAAGGTTATATAATATCTTTTCTTTCGCTATAGTCTTCACTCTACGCAATGGTGTACGTGCGACCGCATTGCAATGTTGCGGGAACGCGATGGAGGGGCGACACTATCGCGGAAGAGGAATTATAGAACGGATGCTGAATCGGGCGATAGACAAACGTCCCTTTGAAGTTCTCATTCCCGGTGGATATCAATTTTGCGGGGCCGGTACGAAGCTCATGAAAAGACTGCAAAGAAGCGATCGCGGTATTAATCATTTGGACGAAGCGTGTAGAGAGCACGACATCGCTTACCACAACTACAAAGGAGGTGAGGATCGCAAAAGGGCAGACGAAGCGCTCGCCAAGGCAGCGTGGGAGCGAGTCAAGTCCAGAGACGCGAATTTCGGTGAAAGAGCTGCCGCGGTGTGGCGGGTGTGATGAAATTGAAATCCAAAGTAGGAGGACGCGTGAAAAAAATAATACGCCTTCGAGAAAACGTGAGAAGAAGAAGAAACGTAGACAGTGAAACAACTAAAAATAACAAAAGATCGAGCATAGACTTGAAAATGCTGAATGCCCTTGAGAAAGCGAAAAAGAGCTTGCGTGAAAAGACACCGCATCCTAACCTTCCTCACCATCCGCTCCCCTTCGACCCAAAACGTTGGAAGAGAGGTTGAAAACGGAGGTGGAGAAGCACGTGAAAATATTCGCAACAAAATGAACATCTCAAGACACCGAAACAATGCGCAATCTATTACTCGATACTTATCTCACGACGCCCGCCTAGAAAGCGTTACACCCTCAAAGAGAGGGAAAAAAGAACAACCCACCGTCTTCCGTTCAACCTTCCACGAGTATCAAATCGGAACCAAGAGTAGAAGAAGAAGGTGAAGAAGAAGGCCTGTCCTTCGAAACACTCCCACAGTTCGAAGCCGAAGAAGGGAACGAAGAAAGAAATAGAAATGTTCGCCGCCAACATTATGATCAATTGATAAAGTATTTGTCGGATGCTGCAATCGGAATAGGAGATACCACTTTCGGACCGTACTATATAGGAGGGCGACCTCACATTGGTAACTCCTTAATAGAACTTCACCCGGACGATAGAACATTCTACGTTCAGGGTCACAAATTCTATCCAGAGCCAGGTCTTCTCGAACTACTGTTTGAACAACGACCCAACTTAGATGATGTCACGCAAAACGGTTTGAAGAAATAAAAAAATCTCGAACTCACTTCCGCACACAAGCAGAGGTACAGATCGAGTTTTCCGTATAATACAAAAGGAAATAGGGTGAAATATCGTGAAAGTATCTCTCATCTTTTCGGGGGGGAAGACAAAGCAAAAGACTTGAAAAACAAAAGAAGGGAAGTGACCTACGTTTTGTGACGGCGCGAGACTACAAATATTGGCGCGATCCGTACAAAATCGTGGAGGGGATAAGTCTTTTACACGCTTCGAAATCTGCTGGTAACAACGGGCTCGATGGTGAAATAGTAGAAATAGAAGATGAATTGCGTGACGCCGGTATTTCGACAAGGACTCGCTGCGGAATTGCACTCTCTTGCCCGACGTCGTTACACGAGACGGCGGGTGATTACGAAAGGACTCTATGATCTATGGCAGGCCGACTTGGACAACATGCAACCGTACTCCAAAAGCAATCAAGGTATGCGTTACATTCTCACCGTTATCGACGTGAATAGCAAGTAGGCCTGGGCGGAAGCGATAAAGAAAAAGACAGGAGCGGAAGTCGTCAAGGCATTCGACCTTATCGTCGAGCGGTCGAGTGCCGCACTTCCTACAAACAAGGCACCGAGTTTTATAATACCACACTCAAAAGTGGCTCCGAGAGCGTGGCATTCATCATTATTCCACATTTTCCAACGTGAAAGCCGCCGTTTTCGAACGTTTCAATCGAACGCTTAAGTAGCGGATATGGAGGTGCTTCACAGCAGAGGGGACGCGACGCTGTACCCTTATGCTCACCACCCTCCTCCGAGACTACAACAATACCAAACATCGAACAATCGGTATGAAGCCGAAAGACGTCAAAGACGATAGCTTCATGCGCACGGTGTACGGGCAAGTGAAAACGCTTGACCCGCGTCTCCTGAGGACAAATCAATTTCGAGTCGGCGGCGACGTTCGGGTGAGCACGTACAAAAGCTCCCCGTTTCGTAAAGGATACGAAGCGCGATATGGAACCGAACTCTTCAAAATCGTTCGTGTGCATCTCTCGAATTCCGTCACGTACTCGCTAGAAGACCTGGAAGGTGAAACGATCAAGGGTCGCTTCTACACCAATGAATTGCAGCGCACGCGATATCCCGATCGATATTTAGTCGAGCGCGTCGTACGGAAAAAGGGTCCGCTTCGCCTCGCGAAATGGCTGGGTTTCGATTCACGTCATAATTCGTGGGTGCATGCGAGAGACATTGAAGATAAAGAGAAAAAAAGAACACATAAATAGCGGAGAGAGAGAAAGAGACTTGCGCCACATATCCGCTGACGTCTTAGCCTCATGTGATAATAACACAGCACTGTGAGATAACATATCCTCAGAAGTCACAGCCTTGCATAAGAAGGGTGACGACAGCACGACAACCATCAGTCTCTTTCCGCGTGCGAGAGAGAGAGAGAGAGAGAGAGAGAGAGTCGTTGGTGCTACCACCCACCCTACAACTCGATGGAGGAGACCTCGCGCTGTGTTATTCATATCTATTTGTTTCCTGTGGCTATTGTTGGTTGTGTTGTGGTATTTCTGTGTGTGGAGTTACAGTCCGTTTGTTGTCTACAGTATTGCATGTGTAGCGTTGCGCTACGTGAAAAATTCTTTATATAAACTGTTGAAAGCATGTACATCCTCTACAGTGGACGGCTGTTGAAGAGACTGTGCGGGGACGGGTCTTCACAATCATTTCCACGAAGAAAGATGTACAGAAAGGTAAGTTGAGCCGCCTTATCTGCCACTCAAACTCAAATGCACCCACACACCTACAAAGTTTAACTAATGCCAATGCAACTCAAAGTCGGTCATGTCACAACCATCAGCTCCACTCTGTGTTTGCACATCTTTCATCCACTGGTTTTATTCCGACATTGACATTTCTCTTCTAATAAGGGGCCTCCAATACTGTCCTCCAACCCCTTAATAACATTCAAATAAAACACGTCTATCGGTGTCAAAGCTGACACTAACATCATTTTCATAATATTTTCGCGTCGAGACCAAATCACGACATAGCACACTATTAAAAACTACACAGAATCCATCGCAAGATCCAAGAACAAGGAAATGTTCTGATTTCACGCACGCTCCATACACCTTGCCAAAAAACTCACAGAAGAAGAATTAATCAATCAAAAGCAGACAAAAGGAACACAGTAGTGATTCTTCAATAAACATGAAATAAACTAAATTATGACTTTCTTGACTAACACAACCAGACTGGAAAAACTTCCAAGCGACGCCACCAAAAAGTATCTTTGCATCTTAACAAGACTTAAACAATTCTCTAAGCCCTTTTTCCGTATGCCAAACAATACATACGGCAACTAACCATTCCCCTAGATCTCTATGGCCTCAAATTCATAAAGAAAATACTCCACCAGAACTGTAGTCCTCTTACACTAACCCATTAACAAAAAAACCTGCTCATAAATTAATATCCTCTTCCATAACAAGTTCAAGTTTCAAACCTACATATACTGTAAAAAACAGACTTGATCTAATAGAAAAAATTAGAACCATTCCTGTCCCACATCAATGCAACACCTAGTTTCATTTGAGTTAAAAGAATCTATTCCCTAGTCCTCCAACTGGCCTGATTGTAAATTCTTTTTACGTAAATTTACTAGACAAATCGTCATGCCCATACCCTTCGAGATGAACTCCAAAATCTCCTTCAACTTCTGCATGGACCAATAATTAACTACACTTTTGAACAACAAATTTTTATAGACAAAATTCAGGAATTCCTATGGGCTCACCTCTCTCTCCTCGCTCCTTGCAGATATATTTAACTGGAACGCTTTCGAACAAACCATCTTCCTTTTCAAATCATCCACTTCTCAGAACATTACATATTGGGCACCGTTACGTAGACGACATCCTTTGTTCTTGGACCGTACGAACTAGACAAATTGACCTGTTTACTGACTTTCTCAACAACACACATTCTAAAACATTCAACTTCACCACAGAACTATCAGAAAGAAGACAAAATCATCATTTCCTAGACCTGGAATATAAACATATGCTAAACACAAACATACTTTCACAACATTTTCAGAAAATCGACATACACAGACACTGTCATCCACAACTCTCACAACATCCTATTCAACATAAACATTCTCCTTCCACTACATGATAACAAGATTACTAAGAGCTCCTGACAAATCCTCATTTTCTGGAAGAACTGCAGACACATACAACACATTGCTAAGTCTAACTGTTACACGCACAAACACATACCAACATAACTACAACGCAAAACTAGTTCCAAACAAAAACAAAAAAATGTACATCTACACTTTCTCCTATAACAAAAAACACCGGGCAATACATCTGCGTTACCTTTAATTTTGGACCCTTTCAGAAAAAGTCGCACCCAATAATTCACGAAAGCAGGGTATCAAAGTTTCATTTCAAATCACAAATTCCTTCAAAAATGCTGTACCCCCAAAAAACACAGAATCTAGAAAAACGGCGTCTATTCTAAATTGCCACGAATGCGGTAGCCCAAATATATTGTCAAACAGGCTGAACTTTTTAATACCAAGAATCAAGGAACACAACATGCTTGGGAAACACAACACACTGTGAAATGCTCACTTTTGCCAATCATTTACCTCCAGACAGGCCATACATTCAATCCAACACAGAATCGTATACATGAAATAGAAAATCACAACCACACCAGACTAACTTTAGAAAACCTACATATTGTATTTAAATAATAACTTATTGAATGTAAACATAAACCATAGTTTCCCTTCTCCTTTACTAAAAATTACTATTAGACACCACTCCCACACCGCACACACCGCCGGGGCGCAAATGACAGCGCACCGCACCCAGGCCATTGCCCTCCCTCCACCCACGGCCGGTACTTAAGCCGCCTCGGCTCGCCCGACGCCCGCGAGTCGTTTTGTGCTTCCATCAGCAGGTAAGGAATGGGCTCAACATCATTTCTATGTTTATCTGTTTAAAAAATAATTACGTATTCTATTTCCCATTCGCTTTTCTTTTAGTATATATGACTATACCCCCCCCGCACTTTTTTTCCAGTTTCTAGAAGTTAAAATTATATTTTCCAAAAATTTGTGAATTATTTGTAACCTATACCTATAATCTTGTTGTGTAAAATCATACTAGGAATATCCACGTTTTAAATGTTTTTGTTTTTTCTTCTAGTTATCAGACAACTTGATGCATATGGCCTAAGCATCGAAAGCAGCTCTTATATTAAATACTATTGTTGGCAATGACAACGTCTATAATTATTTCATTACAGAAAGGAACTTGATGCGGTGGGAGCAATCGTGGGACGAGGACATGGAGAACGAGACTTTGCGGGCGGCAACACAACCGACCACGCCGTGGCGCGAGAACGAAGCCGGTAGAAGAATAAAAAAGAAGACAGAACAAAAAAACCATGAACAACGGTCACCGTGGGCTCACAACTGCCGTTGATCATCAAGGTTTTTTGATAGACGGACAATTTATTATCTATGTGCTGACCGATCCTGAGCGGTTCGTTCAGAAATTCACCTTTCGTCCGCCGCGTCCTTTCCATACTTTGAACAGCAACGATAAGAGTGGTGAAAAGCTGTCATCACGCTACACCGCCGTGGAATAGCGGGAGTTACAATTGTCGAGACAGGACTTTTGTGATTATGAAAGCTTTAGAAAGTGTGACAACTATATACGCCAAGGGAGGACAGAAGAAAGAGTGACTGCAGAAGTATAGCCAAGGAAAATGCATTTTCGATCTGAGTCGATCTGGAGTCGTTCGGGTGTCCTCCGCTGAACGAGTGCTTACGCGAGTACCGCGAACTCTACGCTTGCGGTAACGTCAGCTTAGCAGGACAGCACATCATCGCCCTGTACGATTGGATGAGTGTCAATCGACCGGACTTATTACATCATGAAGTGGAGAAGTCAGAAAGGGAGATTGTGTAAGCGGATTTCCACTTCCGTTCGAGAACGATAAGATACACTAACAACTTCCTGTATCATCAGCCGAACGACGACGACGCGCGCGTTATAATCACGCTCTCCGCCCCTTTGCTCGTCATTACGATGCAGAGTGTTCCGTCGTACGCATCCGCTCCGTTGCCGAAGCATTGGAGCACACCAGTCAAGAGATCAAGCGAGAGACGCGCGAAAACATCAACCGCGTTTTCAGAAAGTTGCAATTACACGCTTACACTTCTCGACTCTGATACATTGAGTCAATTACCGGTCGAATTTTTGTCATTGGCCGGTGTCCCACGAGGTTGCGCGTTTTCGGGAAACTACCTGAAGACATCAAAAACCTACCGCGTGTTCAAGAACTTCGATCTTGTAAAGAGCATTGGAATCGCGGGCCTACGCGCATCGACGGACCGCCGCCGCCGAAGCGGACCTGCCGCTTTTGCATCTATCTCCGACAGCCTTGCAGACAACACTACTCGGAGGAGGTCGACGCCGCACCGTCGAGGAAAGAGTGTCCTTCGTGTCAAGCCGACGCCCTTCTCGTCTGCACCCAGCACTACGTTCAACACTGGTGGCCTGGTGGCCTTCCCCTTGCCGCCAAAGGACTGACCCCGCCCCCTCGCTGTCCTCCCGACATGTGTGGTACATCGGGCCCATTGGATGTTACAATATTCAAGGAAAAACAAGCCGGGACTTGCTTTAGAAAGTTACGTTATTCAAGTTAGAGGAACCTGAATATATTTACTCATTTCCGGCAACGAACAATTAAAAATTTCATTTCATTTTAGGTTAAGACGTATCCTTGGAAGTTTTGGAGACAATCAATCCACTTTTTCTTTACAACACAAAATTTTACTCGTCAAATTGGACTAAAAGTTCCAATACGTTTTTTGATTCAATTAATGTCAACTTAAGGTAATCTCTGATGAAAAGGCATACATTCTTATATGACAAACATTCATATCAACTCTAATGATATCACAGCTAGAACATATGTTTTGTAAAAACAAATTTTTAACAACAATAATTTAGAAAATACTAAATATCCTGGACTTAGATCGTAAATCATCACCAAATCCAGTGATTCTTTCAACTTATCACAATCTACCGTTTTTGCTATCTATTTTCCAGTCTATATTTTTTCATTTGACAGGGCTTTCTTAGCAATTCGATTTGGGGGTGGTTGTGACTAACGAATCTCTGAAAAATTCCCCGCATGTCAGTTCAGTATTTAACCTAGTCAACAGCTTCCAGAACCTATGACTAAATTTTCCCTGCATATCTAGAGTGTATATCCAACTATGATCGGTCCTAAGTTTCCCCATGATAAGAAAATACGCATTCAAACGAAAGCTTGTGCTTAACTGGAATCGATAAGACAGTTGCGACAATCTTCGGGAGCTCATTAAAAGATTGTGCAGATGAGAAAATGTTCACCCATTTGATACCTGTGGGCAAATCAATTATTGACACATCAGCATAAACTTTTGTCACAACTTGCACTTCGTCATACAAGTTGTCTAAATCTACATTTAAATTAATTTCTTTTACCACCTGTATAACTTTGTCATATGAGAAATCCCCCCCTTTCAAATTAAGCACTGTGAAATATTGATAAGGACTCATTTCGAAATCATACCACAGGTATCACATTTGGTATATAACCCGGAGATTTTCAACAGTAACCCGGATCCCGGAGATAGTCTATGAAACCCGGAGTCTCCGGGTTAAACCCGCAGAGGTGGCAACCCTGAACTTCTATTATATCATAATTTCTCTTTGAATTAACACATCACAATCACCATTTTTCTAAAACTTATTAGAAATCGTAAAACATTTGAGGCGAAAACTAAATATTTTCAAGCAAACATCAACGCAAATCTGGTAATTATAACTCCATTTCATTAAACTAAATCATGTGATGTGTGTGCTAAATCACAACAATGAGACGAAGTTCACAAAAATTCAGCTACCGAGTCGCGACTTGGCATGTCATTGTTGCATTCCAATCTTCTATTCCGTTGAGGCTAATAGTTTTTATTTCATATTTTTCAAATAAGCTTTAAAGAATTTCTAAAAGATTGATGGAATTTCTAAACTATAAAAAAAGCTTGAATGTGTGGCGTCGTTAACACGAGGGCCAGAACCGTTAGGTCGGTGAAAGTACGCTGCGGGGGAGGAA
>BOPP01000014.1:5408086-5421346 GCA_017312745.1 Gryllus bimaculatus | reverse complement strand
CCCCCCCCCCCCCCCCGGTAATCATTCATCCCCGGGTGGCTTCCATCTCGAAAGTGGCAACCCTACAGAAGTTTATTCAATTAGTTTATAATGATAATTTTTATTGACGAGTACATGTTTTGAAAACGAGCGATGTTAGGAGCTAGTTTTCAAATTTGTACCAATGCAATAAAGCAAAGTTTTAAACTGGTTCCATACGCTATTTTTTTATATAATAGCATTATAAATTTTTAAGAGAATCAAACTTAATTTTGCGAAACCACGTTACATGACGTCTCGGGTATTTGACTTCTGTGCGAGAAAACGAGAGAACCAGAGGTCGGCTGTTCCGTTCACCGCCACTTCCCCACGATTAGCACTGCGATTCACTGCGATTGGCTGAATGTGTGATGACGCGATCATTCGTGCAGTAAAATATAATACGTCATCATTTGTTCCTAAAAATGCCCGTTTATGTACGATGTCTTGCAACAGAAAAAGTTGTTTATAATCATGGTATACAAAAAATAGTATTACATAACCATTACTAAAGGCAAAAAGTAAGTTTTAGAATCACTAGTTTCAAAATAACTCAAAAGCCATCAATTTTTCGTAATAAATGGTCCTACATGAAATATAAGAAGATAAAATGACTTTAATTTAGTGTCATTACGATTTTTTCTTCATTTAACGGTTTTGCAGTGAGAGCACCGCAAAATTTGGTGTTATTGTGACGTCGTGGGTTGGGCTCATCACTGACAAAATGGCTTTGATATAAAGACAGTTTATTAACATATATATTTAATAGTGCCGTACAGTTCACTCCAGGAGCTTTCGCTCCCCGTTAGCATCTGCTAACAACCGAACGCACCGTTCAACATGAGCTTGTCGAATATAACCGCAAGCGTGGGGTCTCCCACGCACACAGGCGCCCTGCGACAGACGTTTGAGGAACAATGCCCTCTTTCCAGGGCCAGCCGCCTCTCCAGCCTCGCTGCGACCGCGTCGACCCCCTGGACGCAACTGCCTGGTCTTGCGGCACATCTGGCGCCAGTGTGGGACCCCCCTGGACCCTCGAGCTCGGCCCGCGTCTCTTCTGCCCCTTTTTTATACCTTCCACACGAATCTACTTTGGTCGTGTCCACGCTCCTCGCTGTGCACCGTACAGCCGCGTGCTGTGGAGCGGAGACTACAATACAAGCGAAACATGAAAAAAGGGAATTATCTACTTTATCTGGATATAATTTCAAAACTCAATTTTTGTTTCCTTCACATGGAGTAGAGAGCAACTCGCAAAAACGGCGAATTTCTGGCAGAAAACTCTTATTGCAGTGCTCTGGTAATGAAAAAGGGGAAAAATTCAGTCTAGAAAAAATTAATTTAGAAAAAAATCCTCTGTCACATGGTGAAGCCAGAATCCGTTTTGTGGGTCCTTGATACTGGAATATCGAATTACGGCATATCATCTCCGTCCGTCCGTCCGTCCGTCCGTCCGTCCGTCCGTCCGTCCGTCCGTCCGTCCTCACGTCCGTTCGTCCGTTCGTCCGTTCGTCCGCCCGTTTGCTCGTCTGAACAACGCTAGCGGCTAAACCGTTCAACCGATTTTCACCCAAATTGATACTATCCAATCGATCTGGCTGGTGTCGCTGGTCCTTGTATTATGAAACCGTTATTTCAGTTTTAGGGGTACTTTACAAGAAACCCCTGGGACGTTTCCAAATTTTGAAAAAAATGGCTCTATTGTTTTTTTATTAAATTTTGTTGTTTGATAGTGTGACGGACGTTTAAGAGAATGGTGCAGGTCACATGTTCGTTGAAAAACCTGATTTTTCGAAAATTGCAAAAGATCAAACTTTTTTCGAAGTCATCTTACAATTAAAATATTAAAGATAGAGATTTTTTCCTTAGAAAATCTGTTCCTTAAAGATAGATTTTGAAATAAGGTCATGTACAATTTTTCGAATACTTCAGTACTTTTCGCGTAATTTTGCGTGGAAATACTGGGAAGAAAGTGAGTGCTATTTTAGCAACACTGGTTCGTAAATATTGCAACGTATTAGCAAGCGTGCCTCGTGGCGTCTATTTGGGGACGCTTGGTAGAGGATTAGCCTCGCCACAGGAAGAAGGGTTTTTCCTAAAGGCATGAAACGCGGAAAACGGGAGACACCAAGGGCTTTGGCGTCTTCGGCTTATAGAACCCTTCGCTGTTTATAACAAGCGAGGGGAGTGGCGTGACGTGTAGCGTCCCACGTGGCCTCGCTATTATAACCAGAGTTACAGAGCCAGTAGAAGTGGGTTCTGGAGACCAGTGGGAGAAACCTCGTGCGTGTGCACAAAAAAACTTGCGCACGACAGTGCATATGCGAGCCAGGCTCGCTGAGCTCGAGTCACTACGTTGACGAAGCCTGCGGACTTTAGGTCCGTTGGTGACTGCCGTCACGGAGAGCGCATACTGTGTGCGTGCTCAGAGGTGAGAGTGTTGAGTGCCACGATCACGGCCGATTCTTCAATCGGATAAGCATTCGCTCCTGCGACGCAGGCAAAACCAGCCGTTGGTGCGCCAGAACGGACTTTGTGTCTTAGCGTTGACATCCGGTCCGGAAGCTAGGCTTTGTGCGCGCTTCAAGTAGGAGTGCGAATGCCGATTAATCTCAAAACCATCTTTCAATGGGTTTGGGCATCGCTCCCGCGATCAGGGATGTATAAGTCTAATCCAGAGCAAAGGTGTAATGTTAGATTATTAAGTGTATATAATTGTTTGTTTTCTTTGTTAATAAAATATATTTGTAATATGAAAGCTCTGTGTCTGTGGTCGCTGTGAGTATCCATGACGTCACAATATTAACCTGATATGAAATGAAAGAGGATAAAATTTGCTTACTCGTACATTTTGTGTGTAAAAAGTTTTCGTCTAAGATGAATGATGTCGCTGTTAGTGTGTAAAATATGCTAGGATGTTACATCCAATCAAGTTGTATACAAATAAATTCAGCTAATAATGAATCAGTTTACATTTTATTTGGCCAAAGAAAAGTAGGTAATTAATAAAGCCCGGAAGTTCGGCAAAATGCCTTTTTGTTATTTTTACTCTTTCATGATTTTTGGCAATAGGAATCAGCAGCGACGGTTGGTGCCTTTAATTTATAGGGGTAGGGGGCTGCATGCAAAAAGAGAAAATGCATTGAGATATTTTTTAAATATTGAACAGAATTACTATTCGTATCCATTCTAAACATGAACTAGTGGTGCTAAAACAGCACGTTCTTACTCCCCCGTACTTTCATTCAAAATTGCGCGAAAAGTACTCAAATTTTCGAAAAATCGTACATGACATTATTTCCAACTCCATATTTAAAGAACAGATTTCATTAAGGGAAACAATCTGAATATTTAATATTTTAGTTGTTGGAAGACTCCAAAAATTATTTGAGCTTTTGCAATTTTCGAAAAAGAGTTTTCAACAAACATGAGACCGGCATCATTCTCTCAAACGTCCTTCACACTATTCAACGAGACTTAATAAGAAAAGATGGTGTCATTTATTTTTAAACATTTGAAAATGTTCGAGGGGCTTCATGTGTAGTGCCCACAAAAATTAAAATATCGTTTTCAAATTCAAGGGGCCGCGACATCAGCCAGATCGATTGGGGAATATCAATGGAGAACATCTGCTGAAACATGCTAAAAAACAGCCGCTACCGTTGTAATTATTTCCAATGTAATTATTTTTTTATTTATGTCTGTACTTTCTTGGTTTTCTTGTCATAGGGGTGCTTGCTTGATATCACGTTCGCCGAATGTTTAAAAACGGGGTCAAATAAAGAGTGACAAATTGTATTTTTGCGTAACAAATTAGCAACAAAAAAGCGGCCCGTTTTAAGTTTAATTTCAATATTTTTGAACCCTTTGCTGTTGTAACTTTACGGAGCTGACCTTCGCTGTATGCAGTGGGGACTGGCAGCCCCACTGCAGGGAAGTGGAATCGCAGCCGAACACGGCGGAAACTTCTCGCAAGTTACACGTGCACTAGCACTGAGCTGCATTGGTCATGTAATTGAAAGAAATACTATTGCGCATATTTTATTTTAATATCAAACAACACTTACAAGGACTGGGGGGGGCATGCCACCCCCACCAGCTGCCACTGGGAATCACCTAATTGTGCTTCTGGAGTTCTTTTAGTAGATTTTCATTGTGCGTTTTTTAAATAATATCAGCTTCTGATGCCTATTTTTGGCATATTCTTATTTTTGCCTTTTTCTGCCTTTTCCTCAAGGGCCGGGGTGGGCGTGTCTCAGAACGCGGCTGTCAACTGGCGCAGAGGGAGATGATGGGTGAGTCCAGCCGCGGTGCAGCTGGACTCCAAAATTGCAACCAGACCCAAGTTTCGGGATGAGAGGACGCCGCCGGCATGGGAGGTCTGTCACGTGACCCCTCGCGAGGCGGCTGGAGAGTAACCAGCCGTGGTTATTCGTTTTTGAACTGAATCGCGGAGTGGAAGACACTTCTCACCCGCCAGGGGTTATCGCGAGCTTTGGCTGCGAGGTGTGGCGGTTGCTACGGGAAGAGAGACCAGGTGCGGCGCCAAGCCGCGGGGGTCTGCGTCAGGCTAAGGCAGATATGCCTCACAGATGTGCAGTGCTGGGAGTGCAGCGCTAGTTTCCCAGGAGTATAAATAGACAATAGAAAAAAATGTCAATACATCTGTAGAGAACAACTCCGTGTCTGTTTTACTCGCATCCGACGACCTCACAATATGTAAAATGTTTAGCAAGAACAAACCGATAAACTGAAAGAAAAATACTACGTACTGTAGCAATCCCTACATAAAATAATTAATTTACCATTTTTAAACATCACGTCACAACTTTGAATTACACAATCCAAATTGAAATTAAATGTAC
Source organism: Gryllus bimaculatus (assembly GCA_017312745.1). Classification (NCBI taxonomy): domain Eukaryota; kingdom Metazoa; phylum Arthropoda; class Insecta; order Orthoptera; family Gryllidae; genus Gryllus; species Gryllus bimaculatus. Next base: position 5,416,463 of record BOPP01000014.1, on the reverse strand, counting down.
GACTACTTGCACTACCATTTGTACTTACAAGAGGTTGACAGTCGAGGTAACAGCCACCGCATCTCCGTTGGGAGCCAAGACTGATATGTGCGCGGTGCCGTGGTTTTCTGGTTGCGACAGAACAGATCCATAATACCCCGGGTCCTGGAAGGTGCGATCGTCGAAGATGGATTTCCGGATACCGGCAGCGTAGTCCCGCGATGTCAAGTTCTTAATCAACTGAACATCGAAAAAAAATCATGACTTCAGATTTGAAAATGCCATTATGTATTATTTAAAAAGTAGCATAGTTACAAAGGAAGAGTAAACATGTTAATGTGCTGTAAATATAACAGACATTGAATTCAGTTCATCAGAAAATGTTTTAGTTTTATCGATACTTTTATGCTACATAACTGAAACTTTAAGCCACCAATTCAGAAGGAGGAGTTCAAAGGTTTAGGGCGAGTAAGTAACGTATGGGTTGTAGAGTAACCGGTCCACAAAGCAAACCTTTATTTTTTTCAGGTTATCCCACCAGTACCCAGGATGATGCAGGTATTTATTTTTCGGCGGCAGTGCATTTCAAAGAAAATTGACATTTAGGGCGAGGTTTTACCGTTTTTTAAGATTCTTAAAATAATTTCCGTTCTACTATTATGAAACTGAAAAATTAAGAAAATGTTTAAATAATTTATTTTGGATGGCTACAGATGGTAGCTGGCAAGAGAATGTGGCAAGTCCGAGTGCAAAGGAAATTTAAAACTAATACGGTAATGTCTGTGCCATTCTGTAGCATCTCTAGTTACTTTCCCGTATATGTGTATATGGAGCATTATGCATAGTATAGGGAAAGTTATGTAATGCTGCGGAAAATCGATTTCAAGATATCTACGGAAATACGCATCCCTGATCCCAAAAAGTTGCTTTTTTTAAAACATCCGTCCGTCTGTGATTACTACTTGCGGCTAAATCATGCAAAGGACTTTTTCCAAATTGAAGAAATCCCTGTCTATCTAGCTTGAGTCGAAGCTTTGAGATTTTTAAAAACATTCAAACAGACAAACAAATTTGGAGGTACTTTACATGAAGGCCTTGGGACATTCTCAATTTTTTTTTAAAATGGCTCCACATTCTTCTTTAAATTTTTTGTACGAATGGACTAAAATACACTTATAAATATGGTATAGGTCTGATTTTCACTGTAGACTCTAAATTTTCGAAAAATGGAAAAGTTTGAATTTGTTTCAGCGTCTTCTTACAACTACTAAATTAAAAGATAAGAGATTTTTCTTCAGATGAAATTTTCTTATTCCTAATTAGTTCTTTCATTAAGATCTTATACAAGTTTTTGAAAATTTCAGTAGTTTTCGCGCATATTGCGTGTAATATGGGCAATTTAAAAAAAATACAAAAACAAGATTTTTTCGAAAACGGCTCCAATTTTTTTTCTTAAAACTCTTGGTACGGATAGTGCTAAATATATCCGATAAGATGACATAAATGCCATATTGCGCTATCCTTTTATTTCTTTAAAATTACACAAAGGTATTTTGTCATTTGTGTCACACGTGATTAATACTTACATTAGAATCGATTTGTTAACAATATTGTATTTATGAGTATATGAGTTTTAAATTATGTGAGATAAAGTTTTTGGAAAACTCAACAGTCCTCCGTGAAAATGAGCTCAAATTTTTGCATGTTCAGAAACGCTCAAACGCCACTTTTGCAAAAACGGCTCCATATTTTTTCTTTAAGTTTTTCAACAGATTGTGCTAATTGCACTGTTTACGGTGACAGAATTAATTGTGCTGTATTCATTTGTTTCTTAAAAAATTACACAAATGTAATTATTTTGAAATCTCTCTCTCACGCTTTTAATATGCACATTTCCAGCGGATTGTAAACACTATTGCATTTGTGACTGAAAGAGCTTGAACTTACTTCATATTAAGTTTTTCGAAAACTCAATAGTTTTTTGTGAAAGAGTTTCAAATTTCGAATTTACAGTAGCGTTTAAATACCATTTTCTTTAAAAAACGTCTCCAAATTGTTCCAACAAAATTGCCATTTAGGAAGCGTTTTTACTGATCTTTAATATTCTTAAAATAATATTTCTTTTCAACTAATAGAAAACAGAAAATTTAAGAATATAAAAAAAAAATTATGCGGCGATCAACATGAATTTTATTCCGTATTACACTGTACAATTAGCGCTATCTGTTGGAAAATTCTGAATATAAAATCTGGAGCAATTTGAGAAAATGGTGTTTGAGTGTTTCTGAAAATGCGGAATTTGAGCTCATTTTCACAGAAAACTGTGGAGTTTTCGAGAAACTTTATATGACGTAATTTGAAACATATTTACGCATAAATACAATAACATGAAGATATCGCCACTTATGTAAATAATAACAACGTGGGAGACGCCAAAAGTTACATTTTTGTAATTTTTGAAAAAACAAAAGAATAGAGCAAAATTGCGTTTATGTCATGTGATATGGAACATTAAGCACTATCCTTACCAAAAGTTTAAAGAAAAGATTTGATCTGTTTTTGAGAAAATATCGTTTTTATGTTATTTTCGAAAATTGCACAAATTGCTCGCAATACTGCGTGAAAATACCGAAAGTTATAAAAATGTGTGATCTTATTATGTGTGAACTAATAACAAACAACAAATTTCATTTGGAGGAAAAATTTCTATCTTCAATTTTGTAGTTGTAGGAAGACGGCGAGAAAAATACAAACATTTGCAAATTTTGAACATTCAGAGTTATCCGTGAAACTCGAACCTATGCCACTCTTATAATGTACTTCACTCTATTATTACAAGAAATTTAAAGAAAAAATTGGAGCCGATTTTGAAAAAAAAAAAAATTGAAAATGTCCCAGGGGCTTCACGTAAAATACCCCCAAATTTTGAAGAAAGTTTTTCAAACTCGCAACGCATCGAGTCGAGCAAGATTAATCGGGGAATATCCATTTTGAATGAAAGCGTAGTGGCGTTCAGGCGCTAGAGGTGTTCACAGACGGTCGGACGGGTGGACGTTTTGCTGTCAATTGATTTTTCGGTATCAAGGACCCCCAAAACAGGAACTCTGGCTACATCACGTGTTAGAGGATTGTTTTTTCCTAAATTAAGAAACTGGATTTATCCACTTTTTCGTTATCAGGGCCCGCCAATGAGAGTTTTTCCTGCCGGAAATTCGCCGTTTTTTCGCGCAGCATTACATAACTTTCTCTATTCTACGTATATTGCTCTGTTTATGTGAACGTATACGAGAAAGTAAAGGTGCCTTATGCACGGCAATTTTTGTAAAAATAAATTCCTGAACTTCGGACTCCACTCTTTACGCCACCTGGTCGATGTCGACGAAGTCTGGGTCGCCGAGCTCCGTGCGGCGGCCGTAGGCGAACTTAAAGGCCTCGACAATGCGCTGCCAGGTGGCGGCGAGCGAGGCAGTGGGTATCCACGAGTCCAGAATGTTGATGATGAAGGCCAGCAGAGGGCCCGAACCAGGAAGCTGCACTGTGTACAGCGTGTGGCCGTCGCTCAGCTGTGACGTCACCGGCTTCTCCCACTTCACCCTGCGCCCGCGCAGCGCGGAAAAATGAGGTCAAGGTTAATACCACACTACGAAGCCAAATAAGCTACAGCTTGAAGCCGCAAACATTGTTGGACAAAACGGCAAATTCCTTAAAAATTATTAAAATATGCAACTTTATTATTAGTAAGACTTTATAAAAAATATTGCTAACAATTTTTAAATTTATAATTTGAATAAAATTATTACTTGAATGCGTTTTAATGATTTTATTAAATTTGTATAAAAACGTTACAATCTACAATCTCAAAAATGTTATTCTCACGAGTAAAAAGGGAGTCCTCGAAAATATTTTAGGTTGAGGCCTCGAAAATGGTAAATCCGCCTCTACACAACTACTTTTCTCTTCATTTATGAACAAATATTTTTTGTCCAAACTGACTTACCCACGGTTGGTAACCTATTACACATGGGTATCCTACTACACACTTATGACAATATAAGTACTATCTAGATCATATTTAGAGCATACGACGTAGGAATCATAATCATCAAGGGTTTGTACGAACAAAATCCACAAATATTGCCAGTACAATAGTTTACAACACATGTTTTTTGTTTAGTTTTTCTTGATTCTTTAAGCAAATACTGGGATAGGCCCTTTCTTTGCTTTCGGAGAGGAAATGCAACTTAATTAGCTATATATCGGCGCACGTTTTCTTAGTCTCCCATTTTGCTAGGTGCAGAAGAAGATTATGGTAGATTGTTAGCATTAAGCTTTGGAGCAGTAAGACGGTGTCTTCGAGCTAAAAGGTCAAGGTGCCTGCTCTTAGGCGAGCCAAATACTTCCTGCTGTAATGGTAAATGCACATACGTACATATGAAGTACGCATTGCTTAAGAAGAGCAATGAATATTTCTTTCAAACTGTACGTGAAAGAAATATCACCCTTCAAACATGTTTAAATTAGGGTCGCGTCTGGAGCATTAGGCGCCAACGCTAACACGATCCAGACGTGGAAACAGGAATGTTTGGGAACTTTTGAGTTTTCAAAAGGGCAAAAGTCCTTTGACAGTTAAGTTAGTTTATTGCGTCCACGGCATGCCGAGTTCTGGTGGGGGTGACGTAATGGCCTCGTAAATCTCCCTGTTTCCCATATAACGATCCTCTAGCGTTGATATCGGACAGACAGCCCAAAGACTTTGCTGTGTCAACTTCACGCTGCTCTGCAGCTCTACTTTTCAATTAAACTTCATACTTCATCGGACTTGGTCTCTGTACTTGAAACCTCGCTCACCACCACGCTCTTCCAGGGAACTTAGCTTCCCTGCGAACTCAATACTATTGCATCCTGAACTGGAAGCATTTGTAATTGCCTGCAATCGCTGCTAGTAGCACGACACCTGCAGCGAAAGGCATTACACTGCTATGAAACTAAAGCGCACTTGGCGCAAAGAAGAATTTTCTACATATATATGAACTCGGGAGAGTGTAGTACGTGTAGTTGCTGAGGTCGTCCATAGTAATAATGCCTTGTAGGTCCTGCACGTCCTTCACAAAGCGGCGCCCCAAGTCGCCGTTGTAGAAGGCGTCGACTCCCTCCTCTGCTATGATACGCAGCGTCTTCGCCAGCTGCGGCCGCTTCATGATGTCACCCTCTTGCAGCAGCGATCCATCCATGTTCACCAGGATGTCTCTGAAAGCAGCCATGGATTTGAATGAAAAGGAGGCATACATTGGAAAGAAGTCGCTACGATACGTCAAAAGAATAATTGCACGCCAGAACACCCGATTCGAAAGCTCCTATTTACAGTTTCGTTAGTTCATTTCTTTTCATAACTTTTATGCTCAAATTATTTTGGATATAAATCACTCGCGGGAATTTCGCAGGCTCGCGTCAAGGTAATTTTCCTCTTTGTGCAAATTACTGTTTGCCTCTCCGTGTTCTCATACTTTGAATTTTTTTCCATGGATATGATTTTGCTTTTGCTGAATTGTAACTGTGAAGGCGAGCGGCGACTTCACAGTACTTCTAGTTATGAATTAGTGTGCTTATTTTTTCGACCCATAATTTAACACTAAATGAGAGTTTTTATATAATTGGAAATTTGAGTAAACTTTTTCTTTTAAAATTAAAAAAAAATGAATATAATGCAGATATTAAGCAATGTCTAATTTTTAACCGCCCTTTTGCAAATGCCATTCTTTGCACTTCCTAATTAGAATTGGCGCGGCCCTAAAAATTACGTTTGTTATGTTTAGTGAATCATTGTTAAAGAAAACAATGAATAGAACACCATTTACAAAAACTTTTTAAAACAGCAGCATTATAAACGACCTTTTTCGTTGCAAGAAAACGTTCATTAAATAGCATTTTATAACCAGATGATAAGCTTTCAGCCGTTTAGGCACGAATAATTAATTGCATTATCAAACACTGAGCATACAGTAGCGAGCTTGCGTTTTTCTTTATTGCATTCGTTCAAATTTCAAAACTTGATCCTAACGTCGCTCGTTTTGAAAACGTATTTGTATGTATAGCTTAACATTGTAAACTATCCACATAATTTTTTGTGATGGCATCAAAGACAGATCGAGTTGCACTGAACAACACACTTTCTATTTTGAAGGACCAGTTGTCAAGGTCTCGGACGAACAGTCGAATCTCTTACCGTCGCGCCATCTGTTGACTGTACGACTAAGTTCACATTTCTCTCCACCAGAAGCTACAACTCTTGGCGACTGGTGGTAAAAATTGGTACTTCAATCTAAAAAGGATTTGTAATTAACAATAATTGTTATAAATATTCATTTTTTAATAGAGGCAATATTAAATAAATGTGTGAATTGATTGTACAAAGAATATTTAAAGTGTACAAAATAGTTACATACTTCCTCCAGTAAATATATCAATATCATCCTTATAGTCTTCATCATTTGTTTTTGGTTACATTCGGTTTGGTATCATTCAATTTTATCTCTTCTTAATATAAACAAACATTTCACTACAATGATCAATTATATATTATTCACTTATACAAGTTCATGAATCATAGAGTGAGAAATAACTATGAATGGGATAACTTTTGTAAAAAATGTAAAATACTAATATGAACAAGATCATTTCAAGTTTTATCGTATACTGTAGTTTTTAAAAACTCTCTCTCTGATACTAACAAGTTAATGTCAAACTTATTGGCAGTTTTATGTATTCAGTTAATTGGGTTGTTCACTGAATACAGTTTATTGAGTTTAAAGAGAAAATATGTCTATTTTTATTCTCCAGAAATTCTAACTTTGAATTTTATCTGGTTAAGTATAAGCAATTACTGTACAGTATTTGTTATTTGGCCAATGAGAACAAACCAAGTTGTATGTTTGGTTATTCATGTTCACAAATTAATCAGCATCATGTAAATTTCAAATTGTGTATTAACACGTTTTGCTATAGTTTCAAGTAATATTTCTTCCTCATCATCTGGCAATAAAAAGAACGGTCAAAAAACCAAAACAAAAAATTCAATTTTTGTGATGTGTATATTGAAATGTACAAAACAAGATGGCACAGTAAACATTCATGGCAACTACCAAGTCAAGTTGATGCCAATTATGTAGAATGCAAAATCAAGCCAATTATGTAGTATTAAAATTGTTTGTTTTTGTTATTTAATCAAATTGTTCAAAGCATTATTTACTTCTTTTGGGAATTGAACCTGGATTTCCTGTTTACATCATCTGCTGAGAGGGGAGGGGACAAATGATAATTTTCTTATTATTAATTCTATAGTCATCTATAGAATCCTCATTTTTAATTAGATAAAGAATTTAGTAATCAATTTTTAATTTATTAATGCACACATTTATATTTTTTTAGCTTTTAGGATCAAGCAATTTGTGAATTTGCAAAATGTTTGTTTCTTACTTATTTTTCAAAATTACTTTAATTGATCTTTTATGAAGGTTCTCAAGCTCTCAAAAGGTTATGAGTGTCAATGAGTTCCCATTGGTATATTTTTAGAAATTCGCTAACAATGTTTTCTCAATATGATTGCTAAATAGAGAATTTCCATTTGAAAAGAAATTTCACTGCCTTCTCTTCCACCATTCTGAAAGCCTAATTTCAATTAAACTATGATTGAAAAAGTGTAAGTGTGATTACAACAGTGATTGAAAAAATAGAAAATATGAAAAATAAATGTGCTGTAATATAAAACCATGCCATCAAGTGAATTAAAAAGATCTCCAAGTATTTTAATTTGTGTTTTCTGTAGGATTAGTTAATTTTTAAAAATGTATTTATTAAGAAGTATGAAGAATAAAAATCTTGAAGCTAAAGAAACTTTCTAGCAGTTTACATGACTAAAGCAAAGAAAAGTTCATTAAATCACACATCTCCTCATTGAATTCTACAAGAAAAATGTAGTGTCAGGAATGAAAGATCTAAGTGATTTCATGGATCAGAATCTGTTTTTCTACATACATCATCATCATCATCATCATCATTATTATCATTATTATTATCATCATTATCATTATCATCATCATTATCATTATCATCATCATTATCATTATTATCATCATTATCATTATTATCATCATTATCATTATTATCATCATTATCATTATCATCATTATCATTATCATCATTATCATTATCATCATTACCATTATCATTATCATCATTACCATTATCATTATTATCATTATCATTATCATCATCATCATCATCATTATCATTATTATTATTATTATAACTGATATACTTGTAAATAAGTTTGATGACCATTTCATTCAACAAGTAGAAAACATAACAGAAAGCAATGCAACGGTCAACTCTAGCAACAATA
>BOPP01000014.1:5386445-5396687 GCA_017312745.1 Gryllus bimaculatus | reverse complement strand
AGGGGCAGGGGCGGGGGTCTGAGAAGTGCCGTGTACTGCCGGCGCGGGCACTGGGTGAAGGCCTTCAGCATGCGAGCCCGGCAGGAGACGTTGACCCAAGATGGTCAAGGGCGGTCGGCGGCCGCGTTCCGGCAGCCGCGCCCAGACACTGCTTCGCCGCTTCGCACCTCTGTACGGGCGACGTGCTGCGTGCCGTGAGACGCGAGGCCCTCCACAAACGCCCATTCACAATGCAAACGTAAACATGAGCGTGGCGTTAACATAAAAGTTAGGACTTCGTCCATAAGCGGACTCGGTCACAATGCGTTCGCATAAGCCTAACACGTAAGATGTTAATTTAAAACCTTCAAGCTTCTGTGCTTATGCTTACGAAAGACATAAGAAATGAACCAATAACAGAACGGTAACTCAAAATCGAGAATCGAAATTGGAGCCAAGTCGATAGAAGAACTAACACCATATGGGACATAGAGTCGATATCTTGAAATCGATTCTCACATCCAACCAGAAAGTCTCACAGTCAATAGAAGCTTATTTTGCTTACGTTTATGTTAGGCATTGTGAATACTATCGAAGTATTTTCAGCGGCAACTGGTTTATTGTTCTTTCCCTTTCCTCTCTTATTTGTGGAGCTACAAAGCGATTTCTTGTTGGCATTTCCGAGCTGCTTATTCTCCAGAGCTGTCTTGCGAGGAGACGATGTCAGTATGGGGACTTCTTTCCTCGCCGCGTTCTTTTTCAATTCAATCCTGTCTTTCGGATGTCAGATGAAGCGTAATTTTTACCGCGATTCTTCACAATTTGGCGAACCGCGGTCCTTAGGGGGTGTTGTGACCGTGGTCAATACAGACTACGATTGCCCCGGTGAGCGATACCAACTCATCTGTCAGTGTACCGGGAGAAATGGGTTTCCGGTCTGTGATCTGTGAAGGAAGGACGACTTTCTTCCCAAAATATGAATTTGTCAATGGGTACAATACCATAGACTTCAAAAGCTTTTGCAGCCTTTCCTGTCGTACAATTCTTCAAGTACGATTTTCGAAACAGTTCCGGTATCTGGAATTGGATGATAGCGCAAATTGAAATTTATCCAGACTGCGTCATAATTGGTGGGCAGAAGTCCGCACCAGGACACTTGTCCCGACATGAATGCGGACCCTTGCCCCAACATTCGAAATACTATATTTGTGCTGCCTTCTGTAAGGCATCTACGAAAGTATTGCGAACGTGACGAAGTGCATTGTGTAGGTCACATTTCACATATGCATACTTTTAATTGTAGATTTAATTACTATTTAACAGCGTAAACATTTTCCCAATATTTTACAAAATTACATGAAATAAGTTCAAATTATATCTCATCTCACTGTCGCAGCAGTATACTCTGGAACCACCTAACTTTCTTCGCAGAACATTTTCCATGACACCTTTAAATTGATATTATATTTTGAATTTATATTGCAGAAGGGCCAACTTCATTACTCGAAAAACAGTAATTTTACTAATCGGACTTTTACCCCATGCCGACGTTTGCCCCATGCAACTCTACTATTGTGTTTAGTAAGTGGCAACAGTGGATGATTAGTTATTTAATAAATAAGTGATATTACTTCCATTCAGTTAAAGTTCATTGAAAACTGTTGCTGCAATGAAGACACAAATTATTTTTCTTCCTTTCCAAAATAATCAAAACGTAAGTATTGTTCCTTATGCATTACTTTTACTACATACGGCTTAATTTCATTTTAGTTTACAATGTAACATCGTAACCTCCAATTTTTTTAGTAGGGCACGGCTTCATACACTTCTCCTAGGAACTTTAGGAAAATATAAACACACTTACGTCACTCCACTCATTGGCAGAGAGATAACTACGGCAGGTGCAGAACTGTCAATAACAGAATAAAGACAAAATTGATCAGAAAAAATACCTGGAAGCAAGCCCAGTGGGTAAATGTGGAGGAAAAGAATCGCCGGTCTTCATACCAATCGTAGAAATAGTGATTTTTGCTTCAAAAATTGTAAAAAGTGTTGCCAGTCTCATTATGATAAACGCTGAGAGAGTAACAAAGGGACAGTGCTGAGACTGTTGGCCGAAGAGAAACTAATCTGTCGTCGCCATATCAACAAACTACGCCTTACCCAGGCCATGAAGAAGAAGAAGAAGAAGAAGAAGAAGCGACTCCAATAGGTCAGAGAACATCGAAATATGACTGTTACAGACTAAAGTCGAGTAAACGACGTTTTTATATATTTAAACACTAGTTCATTTCATCATTATTGAGTCATTAATTTCATCATCGTAAATTTCATCATTTTGTAATATTTTACAGTCATTGTGATGTGATGTGAGTTAAACACAGACACGGAGTTTTTATACAGATTTATTTACATTACTATACAATATCTACACTCGCTTGGAAATCACCGCTGCACTGCACAGCACTGCACATTCCTGAGGCAAGCCGCCCTTAGTCTGGCGCAGCCCCAGGGGGCTAAATCGTAGCGTCGCCCCCTGGCCTCTAATCCCGTGGCGAACCGCCACCCCTCGCAAGCCACCGCTTACGACTCTTCCCCGACGGCTCTCGCACGTCGAATGCCCGCAGATTCCTCTGACAGCTTCTCGCACGAGGAATCACGTGACCGACCTCCCACGCAGCCGACCCGCGGCCCGCGTCACCTCGTTAGCGAATTTTGCGCCCGTTGCTAATTGGGGCCCGCCGCCGCTGTCGGACGCGATTGTCGTCACTTATCACCCCCTCCCGGCTCTGACACCCACGTTCCAACCACACGCCCTCTCCCGGCCGCACCCTCCGAGCTTCGTGGACAACCCCTCCCCCTCGCCGGCCTCCCGACTTGTGGGGTCCGGCGGGCACAATGTCACGACGTTACAGTAAGCTTTTCTGACTAATGAACGTTTCAGATTTTAGGCAGCGAAGGTTCATTTGTCCGGCGCCGTCGCGAGAACAGTTCCATCCGAACTACTTAGTGGAGGGGGTTAAATACCCGGTTAGTGTCATGGTATGGTCTATGATCTCAGTGAAGGGTAAATGGAGCGCCTATACACCGTAGAAGAGATCATGAGGCAAGATCAGCACAAGCGAGCACTTGAAACTCTGCTACTCTCATAGCTCGAAGTTGGAAGAATGGTGATTAAGCACTGGTGATTAAGTCCAAGTTTTTATGCACGATTCAGCACCGTGCCGCAAATGCAGGAGACATGCAACAGAATGCACACTGAGTATGAGAATGAAGACGTAAAAACAGAGAAGAGAAATTGCATATTAACGTAATCAAATATTTGCATTTTCAGTCAAAATCGAAACTCTTTCATTGTTTTGTATTTTTCCGCTCTTCGAGTAGATCTAACGAAACTATTGGCAGCCCTCACATAGCCAGATACTGCTTGTTTTTTCTCCTTTTTATGCGCACATTTATTATTTATGTCATTCCATTTGAAACAGAATCACAAGCTGTTGAATAAATATCATTGTTGGCCAGTATCATATTAGTAACATTAATTACAATAGTTCGGAGCCCTCGTTCAGGGTCCCTAATTAAATCTAGCTGGAAAACCAGACTCTTAACCAGAAAAGTACGGTTTCTCGATCAAAATTTCTACTGGGAAAAGAAAACGTTTGTAAATTTCACACGAATCTTGCAAAATGTGTATCCCGTACGAAGCAGCAATCGCTGTTGCTTGTTGCAAACCCATTGTTGTAATGCCGCACAGACAAGGCGATAACAACGGCTGCCTTTCTTTCGCGTTAATATAAACTAATAATTTTAGTTACAGTTAAAAACCCATCGTGCATCATTGGTATATTTATGTAGAATGTGAATTCACTGAATTCAATGGGAGATATCTGTTTTCGTTTAAGCATATGCATTATATATACACATATACATAAATATTTACATATATATTCATATTTCTTTTTCACGCTTCGTTTGTTTAAGAATTTTTGGAAATTTTGGTTGAAGTGGAAAACAGAAATTGTCATATTATAATATTACATCGCCATTAACAATATCGCGAGAAAGTACGTGCTGTGGTAGCTCCACCAGTTAGTGCCAGAGCTCCCGATTCACGGCAATGCCAGCCTCAAGTGCCACCAGTGCGGCCTCCCTCACCTGTCTGCATGAGCGTGGCGTTGCCGTGGTACATGTCGTAGGTGGCGGCGGCCGGCGCCGTCTCGCGCGCGTTGAGCGTGACGGCGCCGCCGGCGGCGCGCGAGTAGATGGTCATGACGAAGCCGCCGCCGACGCCCATGCTCTGCGGGCAGGTCACCCCCTCGCAGAACAGCGCCGCCACCGCCGCCTCCACCGCCGACCCGCCGCGCCGCAGGATGTCGGCGCCGATGGGCGCGCACGGCCGCCCGTTGGTGGTCACTGCCGCCTGCGCCAAACACACACTTCTTTGCTCTCCGTTGCTCTCCCGACAAGCGCACGTAAGTGTGTGTGTGTGTGTGTGTGTGTGTGTGTGTGAGTGCGAGTGCGAGTGCGAGTGCGCGCGTGTGTGTGAGTGTGAGTGAGTGTGTAAGTGAGTGAGTGAGTGAGTGAGTGTGTGTGTAAGTGAGTGTGTGTGTAAGTGAGTGTGTGTGTGAGTGCGTGTGTGTGTGTGCACGCGCAAGGGAAGAGAAGACCACACGGAAGAGGACGGAAAGATAGCGCGCGGTCCGTGGCCCATTTTCTTTGGTTACTGCTCAGGCATTCACTAGAAGCCGGCCGCTAGAAGTCCCCTTCAGACAGCGGCTGAAATCGACCTGTTTAACTAGTGTCGAAAATCTGTCACTGTCGGAGCTTGAACCTCAGACCTTTCGCTCAGAGTCGCTGGAGAGAATACGCGCTTTGTATGGAAGGTCCATATACAATTGGATGGAAGTCCACATGGCTGGTAATTGCATGGAAGTCCATATACAATTTTACCAAAGTTTGACGTAGTTAATTTTCTTTACAACAGGAAAAAAATTACGTGCGAATCCATTATATAAAGTTCATCTTAGAAGGGGGGAGTGTTGTGGGTATAGCGAAATGTTGAAAGCGAAGGGGATATATGAAAAATATAATTTTAATAATTTAATGATAAATATAACTTCGCAGAGTAGGGGAGAGGGGGCTAGTGCGGACAAATGTGGCTATTCTCTAAGTAACACATACAATCTGTCAAAATTATTTCTTAAATGTTGGCCACACAGTCCCTTTTAAAACTGCCAAGTTTGGCCAATAGATTTTCAGAGGTCATTTTCTAATGGTGGAAATGTGTTTTAAGATGTGGTTGAATTCGAAAAAGGTACAATTCAAATCATAAAAAGTAAGTCAAGAAGTTTGATCTTAAAATATTGATTTTAATTGTACTTAATATGAAAACTTGATACTTTAGTTATCTTCAGTAAAAGTATTTTTCAGTTTGGTATAATGTGACACAATATCTTCAAAATGGAGGGTGGGGGTTAATGTGAGCATTCACTTTAGGACTGACCACTCTAACCTCACAGTACTAAACAGCAAAATTTTACTGTGTCTGTTCAGTGTGTGTCTAAATATAATCACAAATGTGCTAAAGATTTTTAATCAAATGACCAACTCTACACTGTTTAGGAAAGCTTGTCATAATTTATGCAAGGTAGAGATACAATTTCATATTGTTTCAAAGCAGCCTAGAGCCTAAATATAATTGTTCTGAAAATTATTGAAGAAATTATTGAATTATAATATGTACCTTTTGTAGATTTAACTTATAGATAAGCAAATGCTATCTTTCTTAATTCGTTCCTTTTCTTTTTTCGCATTTCAAATGGTCAGAACATATTTTAGGAAAACTTAAATTTGCAAAATCAGTGAGAAAATAGTGAAGGAATGCTAGAGTGGGCTAATGTATATGTTTTCAGAAAGGGTATTTATTTAGGAGGAAAATATTAAAACCGCTTCTACAGAAAAGTAAAGATGGAATACTAAGGTTTGCAGAAGGCACATAATATACTTTAAATTAAAAAAAGAATTCAAGTTATAGATTTCTAAATGGAAAATGTCCACTCTCTCCTCTATTGTTTGAAAGACTCCTAACATACATTATAATTTCTCCGAGACCTTACTTAACATAACAAAGTTGAAACATGTGAAGAATCTCCTAAGAGCCGTGTGCGTATCGTGCGGGGAGGGGGAGGCCATACCTGCCAGTAGGCGCCCTCCACGGACTCTGAGGGCGCGACAGTCTGGAAGCCTGCCGAAGAGGCGTCTTTGCGCAGGCCGAAGTAGATGGCCAGGGCGGTGGCCACCACCAGCAACGCTGCCAGCACCACCGACAGCACCAGCAGGGGGCGCACTCTGTGGCAGAGGAAGGGACTTGTACAGCCTGCGCACTTCACTAGATGCCACAGGACTGGGATTGTTGTTTCGTCAAAAGTACAAATTATCACTTCTGTAGCTCGATTGCAGATGTAAACATGTAATAGTTTCTGCTTCAGAGGAGCGAAGATTTATTAACAAATGTTACCAACAACGCTCTTTTTTTCTCAAATTCAGAATGATTAGAAGAATCATACGGATTGCACACTGTTGCCTGTTAGGCCAAGAGATTATTGAAGGATTATGGCATACTGGTAAATGTAATACACGAGGGACTTGGAATGCTCCCCAAGACTCAAAAATAACTGAAAACAGTTTCTAAATCAAGACCTTAAAATACACTTCGTGTACAAACACACAAAGCGCGACCCGGGGCGATGCGACACGGCAAAAACAATTATGCTATATGTGCGCATGAACACACAGCAAGCGGCGCGGCGCGATTTGGGACAGTCAAGTTTCATTTTTTCGCGCGAATTCGCGTGAACTGAACCACTGAACCCGCCAGCGTGTGAACATGCAGTGTTCGAAGTGTTTTCGAAGCCGCCAATTTGTCAAAGCAAAACACAAAAACAACCATCCTCCAGTTTTTCTTAAATCGCGAAAGACACATGTGAATACCAGATTTTGAGGTCTTTTAGCATTATACTCTACAAGAACCAATATATTTTTAAGACCCACTTGACTCATGTTTCTCTATGTGTGTCAACGCGCTGAATCCGAATCTGAAGCCCGAATTGTGCCACCATTTTCCAGTTTTGTTTTAAATCACAAAAAGACCACGAAATTTACAATTTACAATCTCACGGTGTTGTTTCGCGATTTAATAAAACCGGAGGGTGATGGCGCAATTTTGGCTTCAGAGCCGGATTCAGCGCGTCGACATTCTCGGAGAAACGTGTATTAAGTCTTTGGGTCTGACAACAACCTCCAAAAACAAAAAATTACAAAAAAGGTGTTTTTTCGCGATTTTTGTAAAAAGACTGAAGAGTGGTGGCCTAATTATGGATTCTGATTCGGATTCAGCTCGTCAAAATACATAGAGGAACATTTGTCAAGTCTCTGGGTCTGACACCTTTTATTTTGTGTGCATGTGTAATTTGATATAACTAATAAAATGACTAAAACTGACCTTTTTATGCATTCACGAGGTTTTATGTGCATTGTAACATGGAATCTATGTATTTTAACTACTTTGACACTATTCGTTTCCGAAGCCAAAACGCAAACAAAGTTACTTTAGAATCAAAATCTATCAACATCGTACACTGTAATGAATATTTTTCACAAAATGAAAAAATGTTTTTAATTTTTTTTTAATTTACAAAAATTTTGTAGAACACTTTTGACACGTATTGTCAGTACGCACGGTTTTGTAGTAACATGGTTTTGTTTACTATAATGTAATATTTAAACTGAGAACAAGGTGTTTTACAAAAAGAAAAAAAATCTTCAGAAGTTCTGTTTTTCTAACGCGGAACGGCAAAAAATTAGCTGAACTTATACGACCTTATTTCAAAATGTCTTTAAAGAACAGATTTCATTTAGGAAAAAACCACTATCTTCAATGATGAATTTGTAGGAACACCCCGAAATGAATTTGAATTTTCGAAGTATCAGGCAATTCAATGAAAATGAGGCCACAACCATTCTCTAGTGGGTCATTTACGCTATTCTTTGGAAAAATTTAGTCCAAAAAATGAGCAATTTGAGAAAATTTTGAAATTTTATTGAGGCTTCATGTAATATACGCGAAAAATTAAAATATCCGTTTCAAACTCAGAAGAACTCCTTCATTTAAATCAATCGGGGAATATCAATTTTGGAGAAAATCGACTTCCGGCCGGCAAGACGCAGGGACAGACAGACGAACGGATAGGCGCACAATTACAATACTTTATCCAGTAATGAAGTGCAAAAAAGTAACTAGTAAAATTGCGTTTTGGACTATTTCTATAACCAAAGTTGTATGGTAGTTAAATTATTTGCTACTTTTTATCGCATCCTTTACCCTATCCGTTCTTTCAGGAAACGCCATTGTTGTGTATAATATGTACGTATTTTATATTTAGAATGAAACATGTATTGTGTAGTGAAGACTTGTGTTCTTTTAGCCGCTCCGAACTATTTTAAGACCCGCTCGGCAATATTTTATGTTAAAAAATTTAAAAACGCTTTTATGGAGCATATTTAAACATGATAATTATTATTTTTAAATCGTTTCTTAAACTTTTGGAAAAATAACTACATGTATTTGTGTATATTTTGTTTTTTATATTACAATTCGTATCAAGCACAAAATATTAGCTTGCCAATGTTTACAAAGAGAAGAGGTAAAACAAAGGGCTATATCCGGTGTCTTAACAACTTAACCTGTAACTTAACTATCGTTACGGACCCGGCTATAAACTCTGAATATAACCTGCTCTCTTCTGACAGGACTAATGACTTTAGTATTAAACGCGTCCGGAATCAATAATACTCACTCAAAATTAAAGGGATGACTTGAGAATTATGCTTACCAAGCTAAAATTAAACCAAGATATATTTATCTTAGACTCCATTATCTATCAGAATATCATTAATAACCGTGCGCCGGGAGGTTATACCATTTGAAGGAAAAGATAATCATTTCAATCGGGGAACATCTGAAGAAGTTACTATGGCTAATTAAACCTAAAAAAAATAATACACACGACGATTGTATACCCCCCTCCATTTTAAACGTCGGTTAAACTAGCGATTCCGCGAACGAAGTGCAATTATTTTTGTTGTTGAAATTTTATTCATCATGGAATAAACTGAAATTAACAAATGTTTGTTTTATATAAATACTACAACGAATCTATTTGCAATTGAGAAAATACAAACAAAGGGATACTTTAATGGGACGTATTTATTTTATTTCTTACTCGTATTTTCTTTACTCGTGTTCTTCTATATTTTCCGTTTCTCCGCCAATTAGGTTTTTCAGTCGTTAAAAATTCGTAGTACAATTAGCGAATGTTCTCGTACTCGATAACTCTCACTGGAGTGAAATCAGTCAACACTTTTTATAGCAACACTCCGGCACAATGAATAATTGTTTTATTGCGCAACATTACTCCCAGAACTCACACATTATTTAAATGTCCATAGTTTCCCATTCACTTGTCATCCTCTTGACGCGAGACAAGGTGTGAAGGTTGAGTCGACCATTACGTACGGTCCGCTGTTACGGCGCGATTTGCTGTACACAATCAGCTACACTATGACGAACTAAACAGAAACTTCGTATGTGGCAATCCAAAGTGAATCTAAGAGTAGCATTTATTTATGGTAATGAATATGATAACAAGAAAAATCATTTTTCATCAGGATCATGTTACTCAATGTCCGGAATTTTTAGCTTTTTCCAGTTATTGTATATTAGTTTAACATTAGTAATGGGCAATTTCGAAAGCACTTTCTGCTTGCACTTTTTAACTGTCATTAGGACACAAGTCTTTAATACTCATAGAATATTCACCATTTTACAGGTAGTTTATATACATGGGAAAATATCCATGAAATGATTTTGGTAATTGCCCAGTAGATATAGGATGATTAATTCTACGTCGATTCGAATAGTTGATAGTGCAAATCTGTCAGGGCAAGGGGGCAAGAATGGATCGCAAGCGGCACTTACTTTCTCGCCTGCATGTTGAGCGTGGACCGGAGCGGTGGGCCGGGCTGAGGCTACTTCTCGGCCAGGGGCGGGGGGCGTGGGCGTCTGTCGCTGCCGGCGTGGCGCCTCGCTGACTGCCGCAGCTGCTTCGCCTCCTCAGGAGCCTGACCTCGACAAACGCGCGCTGCGTTACTCCGCTGCCGGGCGAATACTGAAGCGCAGGCGCGGAGGGGCGCCTCTCTCGCCCG
>BOPP01000014.1:5360969-5386018 GCA_017312745.1 Gryllus bimaculatus | reverse complement strand
GATGTACACGAGTGACCTCTTGACAACAACGATGAGGTGGATGATAATGCAGCAATGGGATCATGAATGGCAGAGAAAATGGGAGAAGTTCATGAAAACCGCGAGCTCTCTTTGTGAATCACAAATTCCACATGGATTGTCTGATATCGAACCCATGTCCCAGAGGTGTTTCCCCCAATTTGATTTTAAATCCCAGATAAGCGTTTAAATATTTTTAAATAGGTTCACTGTAAATAATTAAAATATATTCACAAATCTTATTTCGTATTGGAGTACATTATATTCATTTATTTCTAATATTTTTTGGGGAACAGTCACACTTTTCTCTCTGGACCCCCCTTAGGACAGCCTTTGTAGTGAGATGAATGAGGCGAAATGAAAGTGTAAAAGATGTGAAAATGTTCGAACTTGCTGCGTATGTGTCCACACAACCTGATATGAACGGATTCCAAGTTACTGAAGGCAAGAGTGGCATGTGACGATAGGATGCGCGGCGATACACAATCTGGGCATGTATGACGCGAGAAAGAGAGGGGTGAGCGCCATCGGAGGGAAAACCCAGATGTTTCCCGTTAATTTTGTATGTTTTGCCATTTTATTCCGTCCAGCCCTTTCCATTTTTGCTGATTATTTAAAGTGTTTCCAAATCCTTTCCAAATCTATTTCCTGATGGTGGGTGGGTGTCAATGCCGATTCTCCAGAGCGACTATTTTATTAGTGTGTTACCATCGCAAAAAGTTCTGCTCGGCCGTCACTCGCGTTGCGGACGGGACGGTTTCAAGTCTCGCCCTACAAAAGACTATTTTTCCAGTGGTGTTGAGTAGTTGTTTTGTGATAGCTCGCTAGAAGTTCATTTTCAAACCAAAAGTTTTTGTGTATGACACATATGCAAAATGCAAATCCGCGAGAAAGTGTGGGTGGAAATTGATTAGGGAGTCTCGGGAAATCAGACATCGGAATACAAATGAAAAGCTTTCGAAAAAATGAAGGGAGCAAGCAACACTAGTGGACAAAACATCAGTACGTAAGCACTACGTATGAACTGAAGAGAAACAGAGTGACATTCAAATGCGACAGGTACAAGCTGCTCTCAAAACCTTGTCACGTCTTATTCAACAGACTGTATTTCGGTAAAGAGTGCAAGGAAGCCCACAACAGTTTTGGAGATTAAGCCGTACAAAAGAATCGTGCACCAGAATGAAGCAGAACTTGTTTAGGAAATGTCAAGAATGCATCAAAGTCGATAGTTCCAGCAGCTAGAATAACGTGGGTACAATTTACACTTTCCCGCAGCGAAAACCACCTTCTGTCTTCTGCAATTCCACCGACCGCCCTAACTCCATTTCCGCCGCCTCCGTGGCCTTGTTCGCCGAGGTCAAATCCTCGTGCGACCGGCACAGTTATAAATGATTGCACTGTATTTACACAATAAAAAAATTCTAGATCAATATTGCCATCGTTATCTTTTCACGATTCGTCACGTTCCATCGTTATCGCAATCTCGAAGCAATGCTAACGTCATTGTTTCTGTTCCTATCGCCAATGCTGACATCATCGTATCAGGTTCATCACTCAGCAGTAATTGGGTATCTGCAGTCGTAGTTTCGAGCATCGCCAACGCCAGCCTGCGTCGATACCTCCTCCCGATCCCAAACAGCGCGTGCAGTTCTCACCGCCGCCGTCGTCGTCGATTCTGCATGTTGCCATTCTTTTTTTCTTGCAGCGTCACGCGCGAAGTTGTTATCACAGCATGGGAGGAAGAGGCGTCACCAGTTTGATCAGGTTTACAGCTCTTTGAGAGCCGATGCCTTCACTGACAGTAGGGACTTGGAGAATGAGAGAACTCGTCACGTTCGGTATCGCCTCTACCATTCACTATGAGATCCGACCATAGAAGACATACCGAACAGACAAGAGGAGTCATGATAATAAGTCAACTGGGTAATAAGTCAAAACAGATGTTAAATCAGCGCGGGCGGGTGCAATCAGTCAAATCGGTCACCGCTGAAATACTGAAGAAGAGTTCCGAGCACAATGACATCACTCGGCCAGTCATCTCTTGCAGGCATTACGAGCATAATAAGCCAATACGCTTGCAACCGTCACGAACACAACCATTTATCACGAGTACAACTCTTCTCAACACAATCAGTCATCACGGTCACAATCAGTCACGTAAAATGCGTAAAACTGTCCCCACCCTCGCAATGAAGGCATCCATCGTCTTCGTCGGCATAATCAACATGTCGCTACATTCCGCGTTTCTCAGTGCCATCACGGCCGCGCTGGCCGTGATGGCGCGCGCCGCCTCCGCCTCCGCGAGGAAGCGCGTCGCAGTGGCGCGTGATGAGGCGACCGATACGACGAGGGAGCGAGGGCGTGGGAGGGCGGACTGGTGGCGCGCCTCTCGAGGGCCCAGTCGCGTGCGCATTCGTCTTTGAAACATCAACATTAATTGGCAAATTATGATTCAATTGAATTGCGTGGCGAGACTCAGGCCATGAGGCCTGTTCTTCCGTCTGACCACGCAAATTTCGCTACGTTCCTTTCACCAACTAGCGGAGAAAAGAGGTATTTCTTGGGCGAGAAACAGGCAATTTGAATTTAGCTCAGAGGCGTCATTTAGGCTTGAGGATCTTTCACATGCAAGTAAATTTACTAACATGGGCCAGCCGGCTTTACTTCCCCTCCGAAGGAAGGCGTACGGAGGATTTCTTCGCCCTTAAAGGTCCACGGCTTGGATCGGGTTTGAACCCGTCAACTGGGGTACAACAGTCCGACACGCTAACCGTTACACCGCGCAAATTAATTGAGACGAAATGGACTTTGAACTCCCTACGTCGTGCAAAGTAATCTTTCTTTCTTTGCTCCTAAAAATGAAAGTTATGCAAAAAATCAAGAACAAAATAATACTAATAATAATAATAATAATAATAGTAATAACAACAACAACATTGTACAGGGCATATCATTTATCGACGATTCTCTCCGTCAGCCGTTAACACGTCTGCGTGACATTGCAAATTTGAAAATTCAAGAACGAGCGTAAACAGGTCGATTCAATAGGGATAAATTAATTTTACTAAAAAATTAACAATCGTAATTTGCTAGTCATTTATCGACTGCACAAAACCTTTCTGAATGTGAAAAGCTAGCAAATTAGCTAGTGCTAGATAATTGAATAATTTTTCCATTACCTTTTTTAGTAATGTTTCGTGAAATAATAACATTAATAACAATAAATTATTGTTATAACACTTGTGCATCAACATGGAATAGATCTTTTTCTTTTTTCTTCAGTTCCAATCGATTGCTTTTAATAAATAATTTAAAAATATTTTACTATGATGAATCTCGTGTTGCCAACAGAAA
Source organism: Gryllus bimaculatus (assembly GCA_017312745.1). Lineage (NCBI taxonomy): Eukaryota > Metazoa > Arthropoda > Insecta > Orthoptera > Gryllidae > Gryllus > Gryllus bimaculatus. The sequence continues at coordinate 5,382,646 of BOPP01000014.1, read as the reverse complement.
GACATTTTGAAGAGTTTTGTTTGTTGTCTTACCGTTATCATACAACATATGTTTAATTAAACAGTATTATTCGTGGGTTTTGTTCGATGTCGATATCACTTTCAGGTGAAACAAATACACATATTTTTAAATTTCACACATATCGAGAAATTTCTCTGATATGTAAGCAGAAACATTCACATGATAATTAATTCTTCTCTCTTTGAAGTCAGTTGTCAATTGGTGCATCACGCTAAGATTTATTGAACACAAGATGTACAAGCAATTTACGAATTTTTAGTCATTAAATACTGATAAATATCGTCGATCGCTTCCTATCGAATATTGGAAACGTGCAACTAACGATTACGTGCCACCGAGAAGCGTTTCATGGGCCCATGTGCGAATCGAAAGGGGCGTGCCACAGGATCATGACAACTTCGCCAAAAGCCAAAAATGATGAAAATCGTGCCCGGTTAGATTATTGAGAACTGTTCAGAATGTTCACGTGTTGAAAATACTCTAATTGCACGGAATATCTCAAGAATCTCGATTTATCTCAAAATATTTCATTCCTCAAGCACTCCTACTTGTCAAATTCACACCGAGGTCTTTCAACTGTATTAAAAAATCAAGAACCTTTTGTTGCCCTTTTTTGAACGAATGTGCCTCCCCCCAAATCGAATGTCTAGATTCGCACCTCTACAGGAACTAAGAACTCCTACTTCCACATCTACGAAAAAGTTAATACAAACATGAAATTGAAAATAATTAAAAGTACACCAATCACTATGATTTGATGATATTTTGTTTCCAAAAACGTATCATTCACACTGCTCAAGAACAACAAATAAAATACTATCGTATAACACTGGATTGAATTAAATATTTTGACAAAAAGTAGTCTTCACCAAATACTGCAATAAAATAGTACAGTACATACGAATACACACGCTGTTCTTTACATACCAAGAATATCAAAAAGGTGATATTTAATGGCGCAAAACGTGGATAGCAAATATTTGGTAGCAGCCGGATTCTTCCTTGGATCCTTTCTGTCGTATGACGTCCACTGTGTCGCAAGTAAGGACGAGCCGAGTATGAAGAAGCGAGGCACGAGAATAAGCGGAACAACACAATCAAATATTTGCATTTTTCGCTCAAAATTGAAAGAAAAGTGCTATGCTGTGATATTGAGATACTTTTTAAGTAAATGAAAATATAAAATGTCGTATAAAATGATGGATCACGGTCTCCTGGTTTATTTGCAACGAGCATAAAACATTTTGATTTTGGAAAAACATTTATTAAAATGTTTTGTCAAAAAAAGCATTCACATTTATCAAAATGGCGAAGTAGAGGCAAAGGTAGGGGTTAGCATTCCAATCTGTTTCCAATTAATGGATCAGAGTTAAAAATAGCTTTCACAAAATGTACTTTTTTTATAGATTTGTTCAATATCGTGCTCAAAACATGAACTTTTTTATTAATGAATACCAATTGATTATAACACTTATTTCTAATGATTCATATCAGCATTATAAATTTAGATAATGAAATTCAATAGAGAAAAGTGGTAGAAGCAAATTCCTAACCTATCCATTAATATAGAATATACAATCAGAGTAGTTTTGTACAATCAGGTCTTTAAGACGAACCTTGAAAACGTAAGTTTTAGCGTGTTTAAATCGGCCCATTAAATAGCGAAAGACTGGTACAAATTGTGCAGTATTTGCACAAAGTTTTGGTATAATAATTAACATGGGATTTTCCGTTTATTTAACATTATTTTCAGTAATTTGTTGTCCAATAGACTTATCACGTTTTACTAATAGTACTTAGGATAGAGAAAGAAGCAACAATTTTTGCATATAAGTTGAAAAATTAGAGATATCGGTAAGCAAATGCTGCAATGTCTGAAAAAAGGTTAGGAATCTTACTTTATTCGAAATCGTTCCATTTATGAAAACGTTACCGACAACTGAATACCTTAAAAAGTGGTAGGCTACTCACAAATTAGTACGTCGGACATAAAGAAAAACTGGAAAACAAACATTTGAAAACAAAATTGTTTTTTGACATTTAATTATGTAGGCTATACAAAAAAATAATTTATCAGAAAAATGAAAACGTTCCTTGACAATGCAGTTTCAGTAAAAAAGATGTCACATTCTAACGTTCACACACACACAATTCGAATAAAACTGACGTAAAATAGTCGCGGACCACCACAAATTTACTTATGACCACGAACATTTTCCCTAGGACCACTGTTGGCGTCTGAGCCCCGTGCGCCTCCACGCGTTCCAGAGGCCGACGAGCCGAACGAGAGCGCGTACCACACGCGCTTCGGGCGCGAGCGGGAACCCCTTGGGCGTCGAACGGGGCCAAGGGGCCACGTGCGGTTTTTGGACTGATGACAACTTGGTGGAGACGGAAAAGGTGAAGGCAGCGGCAGGGCTGAAGCACTGCACTAGAGTAGCCAACGACCGGCACCTCGGTGAAGCTGGCAACTCTTAGGAGAAGAAGAATTATTACTTTCGTAATATGCGGCTAAAGAGAATTACATAAATGCGGAAAATCTATTCGGTAAACATTTTCAAATGTTCTTGTTAAAACGTTGATGAACTACCTCACAACGTTTCTCTTTGCATACCAATGGCTCAAACATACAGTGCTTGGGCTTGTAAGACTTAAAACTGGGAAAGGCGGAGGGGGGGGGGAGGGGTGCATCAAAGGAAATGAGTACGCCCAAGGAATTTTAATGTAGTCACAATTTCCATATCGATTTATTTATTGTCGGTAACAAGGCCCATGTAGTAGGTTAAAGTAAAGTCGACTGATATCGCGGTAATTCATGAATTCAATAACACTGACAGTATCATCAGTGATATCCGTCAGTGCCCTCAACTGTCAACTGCTGGGAATTATTGTAGGATTATCACTTCTGAGGTACCTCATTGTCACTATGTAAAGTGTCACTAATAGGTAAATATGGACGGTCGAGTAACTTCATACCGCACAGAGTTTTAATAGACAGTTTAACGAAAAAGGAAATAATATTTATTTCAAGTAGAAAACTAAAGACAAAGCCAAGGTTACATAGACAAATAGTATCAACCAATTAAGAAATTGATTAAGGATTCTTTCGACAAGAAAAGCAGAATTGACGCCTAGAAAAGAAGATGCAGATAGACCAGATCCGTATTTGCTCACAGCTTCAAATGCTTACGGAAAAGAACACAGCCGCCGGGGACGTGGGGTCAATGAGCAGGCGAGCTGATCAAAACAATAACTGAGATGGAGAGAAGAAAATAGTTTTGCAGATGTAGAAGAAGTCAGTGAGAGCTGAAAATCGGTTGATTGGAATCTGGATTAGATTGTGGATAGATCAAGAGTTGTAAAAAAAGGTAAAATTTAAAGATGGCAATTTCCCAAATGACGTATAGACGTTATGCAAGAGTCACGTACGAATAAAATGAATTATTAGGTATGTTTGTTATGTGTAGTGTAGAATAAGTTTTTATGTTGAATAGGTTTATTTTTATTTTTTTTATTTTTGAGTTCACATGATAAAATGTGTATGTTTTATTAACAGTTTTCAAAGCCACCATTAAAAACGCTCGTTTTAACTGTTAATTTGTTAATACTCGAAATCTTGAAGAGGCAAGATCGTCGACGTACACGAATATTACAAATTTTTTACAATCGGGGAAAACGAGCTAGTAGCAGATAAATCTAATATTTATAGGCTAGAAATTAAAACAATATATTAAAAGTATAAAAGAGAAATAGCAACACGGCCCGCTTATATCATTTCTGGAGCATCTAATATTACTATCCTTCGAATTTTTATGCGGATCGAAATAAGTTTCACGTTAACATTTCTCAGCTGGTGTAATATAGAACGAACAAACATCGTTATAGTGTTATTCTGAAAGATTATTAAGTAACAACAATTAAATGAGAATGAAAATACTAAATCTGCTTGGAAATATTGGGGTGGGGGTGGCGGCATGGCCCGCGCCCGCCATAGACGTCCCCAATAGAGTGTAAATTGTCTTTTATAACGAACGACAAACTTTTATAACGAACCTCCCCTATAAAGACGTTACTCGAATTTGGTAGGTTTATTTTAAAAGCGATACATTTAGAGCTCTCCTACAACAACTTAATAACGAAAGAAAGTTGTCAGTCGGTTTCGTTTTGCTGATGTTACAGGTGGTACGTTGTTACTTCTTAAAATACCTTCGAAACGCAGTACACTTCAGTACAGCCAACAGTGCACTGTCAATGGTCTAAAAAGTTATGTTCATAGTGATTCGAAGTTATAATGATAGTTCTAAATATTGCCGAAGAAAAAAGCCTTCTTTCCCTTGATACAAACGAAGAAAGCTGAAATACGAGAGTCGACGGAATCGGGGTGCGTGTTACAACAACTTGCTTCTCGCAAGGCCATGGATCGCGCCCAATTTTACGCCTTCGCCTTCCAACGGCCGTCACAACTGCAGTGCCTTCACGAATGACGCCAGTGACCTCCCGAATCTTCAAGAGCGCTTCAAGTTTTGGAAATGCGAACCCAGATAAAGCTGACGTCCTTCCAAAAGAATGCTCCAACTCCGTTACAACTTTGCCATTATTTCGGTTACGTTTTGAATCTGAGAGATCGTGTTCACGGTGTACTGAGGTCAAATCGTAGTATTCACATTGGATAAATAACTGGTTTAGTAAATTGAATCTGTATGGTTCAGAATCGTTATCCTAGAACATTCATTTTCAACACGGATCGTCCAGTTGATCTGAGAATTAACAGGCGAGTATGATAAGTTTGTTTCTTTATGTAGTAAGAAAACTTTCGCTGAAACACGCCAACATAAGTTCATTTTAAAGCAATCATATATGCATGCAAATATTAAAGCAACGAAGATTCGATTTTGATGTCCCTCCCAATCGCTCCCCTCCTAACCGCCCAGTGAACGGTTTTAAACAAGTGAGGTACCAAAAAAAGAGAAAAAAATGGAGTGAAGGAAATTATATAATGAAAATATTGCAACTTGCCTTTATTAATAAAAAGCTACGAAATTTGCATTGTTTGAAATGCGTGACTAGAATGGAAACGGGAAGGTAGCGTCAGGCGCATTTTTGCAGGTTCGCGGGAAATGGAAAAGCAGCATAGTCGAGTAAGGTCTTGCTTTCAGAACGCGTAGAATTATCGTCAAAACGATTGTAATTATTAGTACCGACGATATTTCTATAGACGATTATTACCAATTGTATGTTTTTAATGAACTTTCTTATCACATATATTAAAGCTATAAAGAGAACGATTTTAATGTCTCTCCTATTCGGCTCCCAGTGAATGGTTTTAAACAAGTTAAGTACAAAAACAAAAGAGAAAAAAAATTAGGAATGGAAGTCACTATATATTGAACAGATCGCGGTTTCCTTTCGCTTCGAAACGTGCGTTGTTTGACACGCATGGCTAAAATGGTAAATGGCATGGCTAAAATGGTAACTAGGATGGTGTCACGCGCAACTTGACACGTTCGCGGGAAATGCACAGGAACTTCAAGATCCCAAACTAGAAGTATAAAACCAAAAGATACAGTCTGTGTGTTTTCTGCATACACAGTCTGTGTGTTTTCTGTATGAATTCTGTACGAATCGCCCCATGACATTGCTAGGGTATCTACCGAGAAACATCTAAATTGCGCCGTCCGAATACTTTTAGTGGCGGTATTTTTGTGAGTGCATTGTTGGTGTAATCTTTATTAAGTATTAATTAACCACGATACGCATAAAGGAGAAAACTTCGAAGGAGAGAATGTAGAAAGAGGTAGTTTATCACAATATCACTTGACACAATCGCATCTTGAAACCATAACCACTAAATCGAAACGGTCTATTACCGTAGCGACAGGTAAACAAATTCGTTAGCGAACGATTTTGCCGCTAGAGACATTTGAGTCAAACTGATATTGCATAGATTTAATTTGTGGCATAACGGAGTCACCAAATTTTTTATGATGAAATAATTATTCAATTTCCATCTCATTTTTTAGAAAATGCGTCGTAGGACCGACAGACGCGCGGATCTAGTCACGTTCGGCGCCAAGAGGCCTCAATTAGTCACATCCTCTACTGAACCGTTCCTTTGATTACGACTGCAGCCAGGAAGAGACGTTTTGGGTATACAAAAAATAAATTTGGTAAATCTGAAGGACACTTACTGTATTTTTGAAATTACGTTACGCGCCTTCCGAATCTTCACAATTCTGTAAAGTTTCGGTGAGTATTACGAAAAATTTGTCACCATTACCAAAATCGACGGAATTATGAGCGCCTGATGCATCGCATCTGAAAGTGAGAGTTGAGACCGATACTTGTGGATGCGACTATGATAAACTGCGGCGTGGGTCGCGAGCCAGCGACGTTCCCGCTCCCTGCTGCAGAGCCATCGTCGCGTCCCAGAGACGTCGTCGCTGCAGCCCGTCTTTTCAGACAGTGTGTGCACAGTAAAAGGACGCAACAGCTGGACGAGGGTGACTGACCTCCCCAACAACAAACACGGGTGACGTCATCGCAGAACCTGGCAATAACTCCAGTTAAGCCCTCAGGCAATAATAAGAAAAATGGACTTTTGTTCAACCAATTTTTTGCGCAATTCAGGCTATGACTCTTATCCGCGCATTTGTTAGAATAAAATTTTAATTGAAAACCAATTTCCTGTAAGCGTAACTTTAAGATTTTCCTGTGTGTTAGATTTTATTTAGAATACGTTTTGTTTTGGGAGAAACGGAGCTCAGATAGAAATTCACTTCATGTCATGCTAGTTTTATTTTGACCCATTGAACTTTAAATTTTACCTCATTCAACAAATTTCATTCATAAACAACGACATGCATCCACTTCAGGCAATTTGCAGGTGACCCACTGCCATCAGAGCTAGCAGGCAGGTAAGATAAGACGTCCGTGAAGTGTCACAGTATTTTCAGTCATATATTATGACATCCTTCGATATCGTCATAGCCTGTAAATCACCGCTACTAGAACTGAATTATTTTTCCTTTATTTTTTAAAAATATTTTCTAAATAATTCAGCTCCAGTTGCGGTGATTTATAGGCTATGACGATATCGAAAATATACAAATCACACTTTTTAAGGGAATCTACGCTTCTGAGGCCACAATGGTAAAGGAATTATTTATTGCTAATACTATGATGAACAAGTTGGTGTTATTTTTATCTCCAAATGACTCATCCTTTATATTAAACAACGTACAGAAAGAAGTGCCTTCACATTGGAAAGAAAGACATTGTGTCCCTTCTCTCCGAGATGATGACATTGTAAGCTGATTGCAATATGACAAATATTTTGCTGGAGTAAACAAACACAAATATAATAAATAAATAAATAAATAAATAAATAAATAAATAAATAAATAAATAAATAAATAAATAAATAATGCTGACGAGAAGACATGGCAAAAGGTTACCCCGATGATTGATTCACAACATCAACGTCTAATCAGACTTTCAGGTGGCACGGAACTGCTGCCGTAGGGATCTTGTGAACGCCTTGGTACGTATTGCCATGCGGCAAAACATGTGTAGGAAACATGTTTAGGAAAGACAGTATTGACGATGCAGACATGGAGTGTCGTTTAACGTGATTACAGTGAGTACATTATACCACTAAAATGAGTACCTCAACGGTTGTGGGTTCGGAGTGTGAACCATCTGCCCAACTGAGGGAACGAGCGCGGCGGAGACAGGGAGTTGGCGAGAGGGAAGCACAGCACTTCCGCTGCACAAGATTGTCGAACGGCGGAACGGAGGAGAGGCGTGGAAATCGTCCACAAATAGTGTCACCGTTTACGTAAACGCCGGCGCGCGCCGCTCCCAGCCCGGAACGAACAGAGCTAGAACACGGGGGGTATTGCAGAATGCAAAGCATAGGAGCAGCTCACTTGCGTCTGCACTAGGTGAATTTGACATGCTTTGACGTGCCGAATTTGACATGCCTTTTAAGTCTTGGCTGTTAAGGAAGCTTCCATTTGCATGATGGAGCCTTCGTTTCGACGTCATATCCGTACACCAATATTTCTTCAGTCAGGGGTCGTCCATAAATTACGTAACGCTAAAGACGGGAGGAGGGGGGATCTGAGTCAGCGTTACGCGGCGTCACATAGGGGTAGGGGGTATTAAGTGTTACACAACATTCATTATTTTTTCAATCCTCAATCCTCACCTCAATCAAAGCTCGGAAAATTTTAAGAAAAAGTTTCAAAAATTATAAAATTGAGTTAAATTACTCGTACTGTGTAAACTGTTGTATAAAACGTGTATTAACTATTTTTTAGAACAGATTTCATGTAACAACAACATATCTATCATCAGTTTCGTACAATTGAAATGTTCATTTTTGTTCGCAAATTTGGAAAACACAGAGTGCGCTGAAAATGGGACCAGCATAATTTTATTTATCATACTTTTCTACAGTTAAGAAAAAAATAAATACAAAATTTAGTGTCGGTTTTGAGAAGAAAAGATGTTTAAAATGGTTTTAAAAGCCCCTATGTTTCACGCAAAATTTCTCAATAAGTATTTTCGTAAAATTGTAAATTACCTAACTTGAAGATATGTTTCTGATGAACTCATTTCATATAGGGAAAAAAATCTTCAATATTTTAGTTGTTATATAAGTTATTTTATTTGTTGTATTTTATTTTATATGTTAGTTGGACTTTTAAAATCATCGAAAAATCAATGAATTCAACGAAAATGACACTGCACCATTCTCTTAAATGACTTTCAAAATATCCAACAACAAAATTTAATAAAATAATTTGGAGTCTTTTTTTCATTTTGAAAATATCCCAGGGGCTTCATGTAAAGTATTCCTCAAAATTAAGATATTGGTTTCAAATTCAAGGGATCGGGACATCAGCCAGATTCGACAGGGGAATATCAGTTTTTCTATCAAAAACGTCTGAACGGTTTAGTCGCTACCGCTACCATTGTTCACAGACATACAAACGGACAGACGTTTTGCCGTCAATCTATTTTTCAGTATCAAGGTGTCGGAATCGGTTTCGGTATAAAAGATCACCTATACTCTGTTCTCGAGCGTTATTCTCTAATGCTAATATAAGATCATTATTAATTAGTAGTTCCAAAAATTATGTCACAAAATCTCCTAAATTTCATTTTTCCTCCTAAAGAATCAAGAGTGTGCTTTAAAGTCTTCTAAATCAAAGGCAGTGTCCAATTTTGTCTCGACCCACAATTCTAGAATTAATTTTTCATACTACTAACTTTCCTTTCCACTAGGACACCCGACAAGGGTGTTAATTCTAAATGGATGATAATAAACAAAAACAGAAAAGAATTTCTCATAATTTTATATTCATAGTGTAAAATAAATTATTTACTTTTTATACATCCAAAAAAGAGATCAATAAAACGAATTTTATAAGCAGATATTTTCATATATTTTGGGATTTTGTAGGAGATCTTTAATTGATAGCTGGTCTTGATTTCTGCCTTGAATTTCATTCAACTGCCTACTCGGTACGATTTCTTCTTTCATGCTCGCACGCATTTGTATTACACTCGCAATATCACTTTACAGCTCTCCTATAAAATCCTTTTTATTACCTTCAGCGGCGGTTATGACATTATACCACTAAATACTTCGCTAACTGCACACTCATCCTTCCTAAATGGTGTCTTCATTATCACGTTTCACCGATAGAATGCCCATCCTTATGCAACATTCTTGTGAATGAGGCAGTGATGGAATGTTCCTCATAATAAAATAATTGTAAGATCTACTTCTGTAAAGGGAAACTAGTAATAAATTTATAAACATTAAAATTGACTTGCTGAAAATGATTTCCTGGAAGGACATTGCTTTGAAAGTATAGATAGTCAACTGCAAAAATCTGCAATTCTCAAGTCCATAAACTAAAAAAGTGCACGCCATATGAACAGGGGTGGATTACGCATAGGCACAGAAGGCAGTGCCTTCGGCGGCGCCAAAATTTTAGGAGCAGCAAAAATTCTGGACCAAAATTGTGTCTAAAGAGCCTCCTCTTTGTTACGTGCGATTTGTACTTTCCCGTATAGTACGTATATACGGAGAAATATACGTAGTAGAGGGAAAGTTATATTATGCTGCGCAAAAAAACGGCTGATTTTCGACAGAAAAAAATTTATTGTCGCGTCCTTTTAACGAAAACGTGGATAAATGTAGTTGCTAAAATAAGAGGGGAAATCCTCTAACACATTATGTAACCAGAATCCCAATTTCGTAGGCCCTTAATACCGAAAATTCAATTGACAGCAAAATGTGTGCGTCCGTCTGTCAGTCTGAACACCACTAGCGCCTAAACCATACGTACATTTTTTCAAAAATGGATATTCCCCAATCGATCTGGCTCCACTCGAAGCACCGCGAGGGGACGGAAGGACAGGGGGACGGAAGGACAGGGGGACGGAAGGACATTTTCGGTATCAAAGGATCTCAAAACTTGTATTTCCGTTGAACTCTAGAAATAGATTTTCCGCAGCATTACATAACTTTTCCTATATTCCGTATATAAGTATGCACACGGAAAAGTAGAAAGATCTAAACATTAATTCTCAACAAGAATGCGTGTCTCCGGGCTTCGTAAGCCAGAAATAAGTGTGCATAATCACCTATTCATTAATTAAATATTAAATACACATAACTAGGTTACGCGCAGCTATCTTCTACGTCCCTTTTTAATCGTTTCTCTCTTATCGTCGGTTGCTCAGTTAGGTAATATTAATGTGGAATAGTTGCAGGGGTCACTGCAACATGGAGCACATAACACATCAACGTCATGTGGATTGCGTCAAGCAGGGTAGCAGCGAATCAAAGTCCTCAGCTAAATTTATTATTTCGAAGCCTTTGGGTATATTTATTTTGTAACCAGTAAATCAGCTATGATTCCTCAATTTTATTTATCCACAACATCTCTTTTAGCTAGCATACACGGTGGATAAATAACAGATGATCTACAAAAGCCACAAATGAAGTCATCCAACTACTATTTTCTTGAAAAATAACAATTCGAACTATGTTTACATTCCTTGCAATTTGACGTAAATCCATACCACGAAACTTATCGATGACCGATGTTAAATAAAAGGTAGACGTAGTTAAAAATTCGATTACACAATCTACATTTTCCAATAAATATTTATAAATATTTGGTGTAAAATATATTTGGTGTTGGTAAAATATTTGGTGTAGTCAGAAAATAGTTTTAATTTCTAAATTCTGTTATAAATGTATCAATTGATAAAAACGTCTGCACAAAAGTATAATGATTCAGCACTATGACGAATCATTTAACGCGAATCAGATAAGAGATAACTATGATGAAGTTGTATAAATAGGCATTGCATTCGGATAATAATTTATTTCGGGCTTCGAATCAGGTTTTCCAATCGCAGAAACGTTTAAAAAAGAAGGGAATTATCTTGGACATTTTCAGATTCACAACATAATTTATGACTTTACATGAAAATTCTCTGGACAATTTTATTATCTCCATGTGGTTAAACAACCAACAAGCACTTCTAATAATTCATGAAATATTCACAAAACAATATAATGATTTCCTAAGTCAAATGGACTCAGGGACTAAGTCCAATGGACCCAAATGGCAGTTTCACGCAGAACCCACTAACGTTTGCGATGGCCTTACGAAACGGAAAACAACCTTATTGTGATGGACACAAGTATAAAGAGAAAAAATCTGCTTGGAATGGTACGTCAATATGCACCGATTAAAAACAGAAAGGACGTTTTCAAAAAGAAAACGAAAGCTGGGCTCTGAGCCAGGGTCGTTCTTTTCTAAGGTGACTGTTTATATTCGATCTTGATGTAAGCAACACGGACGGCAAGAGGTAGTTGTAGTTTTCATAAGCGCACAGAAGTATTCCAGTCTTTGTTCAATTTTTTTTGCCGGAGATTGAGTGCAGCGCCCCGCATACGAATGGCACCTAAAAAGAATAAATTCCAATCTACCTGGGGTACGGGCGGAGGCAAATTGAACTAGCGGTTCTACAGAAAGGCACAGACTTTCGCATACTAGTTTAATGATTCCTTTGGTCTGGCTTAGCTTTTCGGTCTTGCCCCAATCTCTTTCCAGCTGCCCTCCATCGCTGCGATATCTAAAGTACATTTCTTTGAACTTTTCTCAAATTTTCGGTTTCCAAATAGAGGAACAGAAATATTTATTTAAGAAAATTGTAGAAGAGTAAAACCTTGTCCTATATAGAAATTTTCGTTGAAAAATGTAGAGACGTTTTTATGAAAATGGCATTTAAAATGCATGTATAAAAGTATATTGCAAGAAATATGCATATTAATGGCGTGAGATAAAATTTAAGAAGAAATTCGTAATTGTTTTTAAAAAACAAAAAAAGTAAAATAAATTTAATGTCATCTTAAACAGTGCGTTTCGTACCATCCGTACGAAAACTTAAAAAAAAATTGGAGCCTTTTTGAGAAAATAGCGTTTATGAAAATGAATTTTGTGTTCGTTTTCACAAAAAACGATCGAGATTTCGAGAAACTTTATGAGACATCATTTGAGGCACATGCGCATAAATGCATTAATATAAACTAATCACCGCTAACATAAATAATACACGCAAGAGACAAGTAAAAAATATACATTTTGTACGTTTTGAAAAAACAAAAGAATAGATCAAAAAGCCGTTTATATCATCTCACAGATAATATTTAGCACTATCCCTACAAAAAGTGTAAAGAAAAATGTAAGCGCTTTGAAAGATTGCACATATTTCACGCAATATAGTGTGAATACTGCAGAAATTTTCAATATATATGACGATGAAAAAATATTTGAAACTTTTGCAATTTTCGAACATTCAGAGTTTACAGTGAAAATCGGTCATATACCATCTTTTTAAGTGTATTTTATTTTATTCTTTCAAAAAATTTAAAGAAAACATTTGGAGCCATTTGTGATAAATTTTTGAATATCGCATGGAATTCATGGAAAACACCCCAAAATTTAAAGAATTTTTCAAAAACGCCAAGCTTCAAGTGAAGACAGATTAACCGGAGAATATCTACCTTGGAAACAATCCTACGTATGGTTTAGGCGCTAGTGGAGTTCACAGACGGACAGACCGAAGTTTTGAAAAAATAAAACTATGGTATCAAGGGACGCCAAAACTTGTAATTCCGTTGATATCTCAAACCGATTTTCCGTAGCATTATACAACTTCCTTTACACTACGTATATCACTCCGTATATACGCGCGTGTACGGGAAATTAAAATCGAGTACTTTTAACCTTATAGAAAAGGAATTGTAAAACTTGCCACACCTCTACAAATTAATATGATATATGACATATTAATAAAAACAAATTAATATGAATAATATTTCTTTGAATGATGTAGTCTTCAGCTAATTTTATTTATCATAAATAAAAGTAGATAAGTTTTTTATTATTTACGGGTAATATTTTCGGCTTTATTTAGAATATTTCGATTATCGGTTATTCAATAAATATTTTTTCAGTGTTCTTATACGATATTTCAAAATTTTGAACCGAAGTGAATGACTTTTCTCGCAATATTAATTTTAAAATCAATGTTTTATTAATACTTAATAAATACTTAAATATATGTTAGTGTCTTTTGTATTTGAAGTGTGAGGTAAAAGCCTCAGAACTGTTAGTAATAACATTTATTGGGGAATTTCCTGTCAAACACAGTTTTCTGCAATATGGACTGGAATGCAAAGTGAATTTTTCACTTTGCATTTTTGCTTATGTTCTTCATACCTTCAAGAATGGATATAGAGCAAATACAATATATTCCCTTCTAAAACGTGGGCGAACGTATCCTGTTCAAATTAACTTTTAGTTTGAACGCGAGCTTTTTTGTCTCTTGTAAAATTGCAGTAATTGGAATGAGTTGATTTTATTATATTCATGGCTTAGTCCACAAATATTGTTCATACAGAATTCCTAGTTTCAATGATATCAAACTTGAAAGTTTGTTAAGTTGCATTAACTTATGGAGAGACAATATTTTTGTTCTGGGAAAAAGCGAGTTCCCCATCCCCCTTGTGTACATCGATAGAATCTTTGTACACAAGAAATATATGAAGAGGTCTCCAAAAATAATATTAAATGAAAAATGACCTTGAATGTTTGTGCACTAATTCATCGATATATTACATGTTTTATTATTATTATTATTATTATTATTGTTATTATTATTGTTATTATTATTGTTATTATTATTATTTAAAATATTGATAATTTATACTTAATTTCTTGAATAAATGATCATCTCTATGATTATTTAATAGTTTTAAGAGTCAGGTTTAACAACATTAAAATTTGCAATAATTAATATTACGTGAAGATTTTTCTTCCTAAATATAAAAATAAGAACTGCTGCCAAGATCGAGGACGATTAGAAATTGTAATTCCAATGTGTCAACTGCGTGATAATACTCAGTTGTTGTGGCCAATAGCTAATGGAAATTCCACGGAAGTATTACGGAAATGTCTGAAATTATACCGCAAAACCACTTTCGATAAAATGAAAAGGACGTGCACTAGTATGTAGGGACGACCGAATGGCCATATAGCAGGAAGTTTACGATTTTGTTCCTGTTCGTTTGTACACCACCAGTAATCTAATCTACTTATTTACAAGACAAAGATTTTTTTAAAGTAAAAATTAAACTCTTCTCCTTCCTCCGCATATACCGAAGACTGGAAGAGGATGCAAGTGGTGAGAGATGATTTTTTTATTGCCGGGGAGGGCCATTGCTCGTTTTAATTGATTGGGTGTGGTTACTTTTTTATTGTATTTTCATTTAATTTTTACTGTAAGAGCGAAAGGACTATTTGGTCGATGTAGAAGAAGATACGTTATTTTATTGTGGCCATAAAATAACCTCTCTTCAATCCCATAATTATATTTTATTTCGTATGAGAGAATAACGTGGTACTCGTATGCCCACATGAAGATTTTGCACAAGTGCAAGGATTTCTTTTTTTACTACCTCACCAATAAGCTACAGGTATCGCAACCAAGGTCTCTGTAAAAATCTGAAAATTAGCCTTCATATCCACTTCCGCCTTCATTCAAAATTTACCCAAAGATCGTTAATTTGTCACGAATGCAATGCTTTATTCCAGAGCTCAGCCGGTAGAGAATCTGTTTGCATAATAGAAGCTCCTGATCTCGGATCCCGGTGTAATAAAATATTTGCACCTAGTGAAAATTCATTTTGAGTATGCTTATGTGGAGCATTAGTACTGTTTCACATCATGGTACCGACCAGTTGTAAAGACTAACCCTGTCTGATCCAATTGTTATCCCACAATGTGTTCGTCATTCCATTCGTTCCATGTAAATATCTTTTAATAATAACATAATAATAACAATAATAATAATAATAATAATAATAATAATAATAATAAAAATAAATGCTAAACGTTTTTCTATGAGTGAAGTGTATAAAATAAGTTAATGCGTACAATTTTAATAAATGATAATATGTAATCTTAATAAGGATGCAACAAAAATGTATAAAATTGCATACTTCATTCAAACTCAGCTCTTGATTGCATGAATCGCAATAATTACTGACGTGTGAACGAATTCAACAGCCACTATTTACTCTCCAAGCAGTAACTTTGTGAAAACCACGACAAAAATCAAGTGTGAATTTCAATGGTTGACGACCCTTCGTGACAAATAATAGATCTGCATGATAAAAAAAAATCTGACAAAACTTCAACGTGGGAGTCGCTAGATCAAACTACACGATAGTGAGGATTCAAATGAATATTCACCAGCTTCGTGAAATATTCAGCAAAAACGAGTACCTTGTACCATATCTGCAATTTACAATCAAGTATTATACCTGGGGTCTTTTTGGACCCCAAGCTTTTCCCTGTAAAGGATATTGACACCTGAAATAAGACATCCATTTTAACAAAAGAATATTCAGGACCGGTCCCCAAAATATCACAAAATGATTTGCCATTTGTGCCCTGTTGCATCAGACTGCAAATGAACGTGCATGCGTTCTACGTCGTCCTCAGAGCGAGACCTTTGGCCGAAACGACGGCTGCTTGGAGAGCGTTCAAAAGCAATAGCCTCGCGGAGCTTTGGCCTTCCGCCCGAGAGTAACCCAATCGTGCAAAAGAAAAGAAACCTGCCTCCTACCTAGCAAGACAGTCATATTGGTACATAGTTTGAGAAAGAACATACTACGTTTGGTGAATTGAGGCTCCACAATTAGGTACTTCGAGATGTGACAAAAATAATTTGGAACACTGAACCGCGAAATGAATACCTGGCGATAGCTGGTATTGTGATGAGTGTTCGTTGGCATTTACAATGAAATAATTATATGAGTCGTCATTGCCAACAATATTGTTAATTACAATCGCAGCATTCGATGGCTTAGCCATCATCATCAGTTTTCTGCTGAATGGGAGCCACAAAAAACGACTAAGTAGTCGTTTTTGTGGTTTCGACAGTCGTTGTTTTGTGGCCACCAAAAGCTACTATTGTAATAAACAATATTGCTAGCAAGGACGATTCATATAATTATTTCATCTGGCGATAGTTTGAAGAACGAACAATCGAGACTTTACTTCCAACTTCCCATTGAATCTTGGTACTTTAACTACTAGAATATATCATGCAGTAGACTTTTATAACCATTTTGAGTTAAATTGGAAATGAGACAAACTTCATACTGGTGAGAATTTCACTTTGAATTTTAAAATATGAAGGATTTGTTGAAATAACCTCATCTAAATATTCACGTCAAATGCAATCCGTAGCACTCGGTCTCATTGTCAAAGTCTATATAGTTAAATAATCCTAAATGAAGCATTCTAGAACCTTAAAACTTTTCCCATACCCTAATCTACAATATGAAATATAATTAGACATTCTATTACAATTGTCCTTAACCGGCGCATATCGATACTGCGCAATACACGGACACCGTCTTTGAGACGTCACGCTTCGAAGGCTTAGATTTCTCCATCTTATGAGACCATAGGCTTCCGCGGTCGGAGTCAGTATGTATTTAGCTGTTTGGGACAAGCCGCGTGCAAGGCACAGGTGCCGACGGTTAGGCCGTCATTCTGCGACCTGCGACGCTCTGTGCCCTGTGTTAGCATTACGCCCTGAAGAAAATCGCAGAATAGAAGAACAAACGCCGTCACCTGTGCCTTGGACGCTGCGTCTCTCGGACAGCCAAGAACATATCCTCTTGCATAGCATCTTGTGTGTACATTTTTTTCTGTAAACCGTGGTTTTCGCCGAGTGGCGAGGTTTATGTGCATATTCAATCATTCAAGATTCGCTCTCGCAGCAACAACTAGAAGTACATTAATATAGTTGCTAAATTATTACTTAATACCGATGACGATTGTTTCTTATGCGTGTACTGCAACCATTGATTTAACGTTTTGCCGTGGTGTACAAGTGCTGTGTACCTAATTGTGGAGGGAACTACGAACGAAACGTGCCACATGTTCTCAAGTTTCAGTTTCACAATACCCTTGGAAAAACTGGTATATCTGCCTCCATTAGCAGGATCCCCACGCAACAAATTAATGTAAGTACTGACATTCTTGTTTCTGTGACAAGTTTGACACATAACCTACATTACTCATATCTTGGTATCGTACCACACAATGCATATCTACTCAACACTGAACGTTCATAATATCCTTATTCAAAATCTGTTTTTATTGCTCACTCTCAAATTAAAACTCTGTTTAACTCTAATTTAAGTTAATACTCGTTTATGGATAACTGATTTAAAGAAGGAAAATTATTTTTCTGAAAATATGGATTAAAAATTAAATATAGTGATTTTTAAAAAAATTTAGTGGTACAAATGGTATTTATTGCTCTCTGGTGAAAATATTAGTTTTATTATTTTTTTGGCTCAAAATTGCTTTTCTTGAGGTACGTAAGAACATGAGAGAGTTCTCGCTAGTGATGTCTTTAATGGTGACGAGGCTCAGATCATAGGGCCTGCTCTTCAGCCTAACCACTGGAATATACATTTATACAGAGGTATCATTTAAGAGTGGGGGAAATGTACACAAAATACATACGGATAAACAATAAAACAGTTATTTACTTATCAAGAATATCAAAAAGTTGCTGTTTTATGTGGCAAGTCGTTACTAGCAAATATATGAGAAAAAACTGAGTATGAAATCAGTTGTTAATCCATAACGTGGCCTTACTTTCCTGTATCGTCAAAACTCTAGCTCAGGATTTTTTATAGTTTATCATATTATCCATGGTTGGAAACCTTGCCAAAGCCCGCTCCCGATCACGTACCGCGGTGGTTCAGTCGGCATTCCACCATGGCTCGGGAGGCTGTCGTGGGCGATCCGACGACTTCGGGATGGTAACTGAGGCCGCATGAAGAAGCGCACCATGGAAACGGGTAACCGTAGCATCGATAGCGTTTGGGCGGTTTTCCGATATCTGTATATCCTTTTCGAATGTTCCCCACTCAGCTCTGTGGGTGATCCAGAGTGGACGGGCAACGTTTAGGTCAGAAATATCGAAATTTACCACAATGAGAAAGTGGTCACGACCATGCAGATCGTCAAGGACAGTCCGCTCAAAGATGGTAGAGAGATAAACTGCAGAGAGCCAGGTCAACGGACGAGAAAGTGTTTGAAGCCATGGAAAATGTGTGCTTTTGCCAGTATTAAGAATTGTTGTCAATAATATTTTCAAGTATATTGCATCTCGGGGCAGGTCCTTGTTCCACCACAGGCGGGATTGTGGGCAGTTAACTCCCTCACAATACGAAAAGGAGCGGGCAACTGAGAAAACACATTTTTCAAGTTCCTCTTGTGACACGACTTGTCCAGGCGGGATATAGACATTGCATATGTTTTCGAGATAGTGAGGACGTACACACGAACGCACGATGTCTGAAGAGTGGCTCGTACGTCTATTTCTTCAACACCAGGGAGTCTGCAACAAATGTAGTGACTCCGCTATGGGCCCTGAGGCCGTCATCAATGTCTTGTCTGTACGAACAAAAGCCACGAAGAGAGAGGGTATGCTCAAGAAGGAGATGTGTTTCCTGCAGGCAGATAACTACGGGTCTATACAGAGACATTATCAGCTTTAATTCATCCAAACGGGTGCGATAGCCATTGAGGTTCCACGAGAGGAGAGCCATAACTTTTAGATGTTAAGATTCTTTGCTTCCAGAATGGTTATGTTATGTCGTTTTTTTTTCTTCTTTTTCCTTCTCTGTTAAAGAGTAATGCACGAGTTCATGTGGGGCTCCTCGTTCTCTGAAGAGTCGTCTCGACTACAACTAGAGAGAGGCGCATGTATCGGTCATTTGATGAAGGCGATCTAAGATCCAGAAATAGGACCTGCCGGCCTCGGTTACTCAGCCTGATGCCTTTGTGTGCTTTTTGAAACTCAGTTTCCGTTTTCTTAATTGTTTCAGATGGGGCAAGGTATCTGGTATCTGTATTTTCGCCGAAGTCTTCAAACGACACCTTCACCTGACAGGGAACATCGCGCACAGAGGTAACTTTCGGTTTTTACTGGGTTTCGCAATTTGATCTCTTCTGCTGTTGACCCACGCTGCTGTTGTCAACAAAACATAGACATATTTACAGGTTTCGACTCATATGTACAGATACAACGTAGATTGAAAGACTCGGATAGTAATGGCATGTGAGTGCTTTATGGTAAAAAGGAATATTGGATCTACCTTTTAAATTGCTATAGACCGAAATATGGAGACGAAAATTGATGGGAATGGGAAACTACTACTTCCAACATAGAAATGTAAAGCTTGCCCAAAACATATTAGGTGATGGATTCATGACTCACCATTATGAATAATTCATGAAAGAATTATGAACATTTCTAGAAAAGGTTCGGACCATTAGCGAAACGGAAATTAGAGAGCGGGAAAGTAGCAATGAGCCGAGCCTAGACTGCAGAGGAAATAAATAAGTTAATAAGAAAACGACGAATAAATTAATCAGTATTTTAAGTTCTTTTAGTAAACGGTGAATACATCACAACGCTCAGTCAACTGTCAATAGAAAGAGCAAAGAGGCAAAGAGGAGTGGGTACCGGAAATGTTAGTGCAGAGGCGACTATCTTCTGTGACGCTGTTGAATTTAGGGTACTGAAGAGGCACCCTTAGGAGGATAATGCGTGACGTCCGCACCATGAAATAAGTGATTTTAAAAGTCAGGTAGATTAGCAGGTACTCGACTTCTGACGACAGGTTTTGCCTTTCAGGGTCTTTTTCATCAGCCGAATCTTATGGTATCTTTTCCGCGGCTTTGATGCGATGGAGAGACCATTTGGGGTGAATACCAGAATACGAAAGTTAGAACGCGGTAGGATGTAGGAATTGTAGGTTTAAATGCCTTCAGACTAGCCACATAGTATCAGATTTAATTTGTATATGTAATAATTACTTATTAACTAAAAAAAGATTTACAGGGTTACGCGTCTAGTATCAACGTGGTGCTTCAGGGAAGGGATCTTTCTCTGAGATCCGGATCTTCTGGATCTCCCTTCTTTCAAGAAGATGGGGGTTAGGGTTTGGTGTATGATTCCCAGAACAGTTCACGAACGTTTGTCTGCGGAGCCGTTAGAAACGTTATACTACTCTTTCCCTCAGTGTACGCACACTGCGGCACTCATACAACGGGGCTAAAACAGCGAGGGGTGCTAGAGCTACCAAGGGGATATAGTGGTGGGATAGCACACCGCTGCCCCGACGTGGATGCCCCCGTTCACCCTGGATTGTAAGTCACCTAGTCCGAGCCGATTAACTGAGAGTGGGTTAGCTCCCGACTGCCAGTCTAGAAGAGTCCGAGGCCAACAATCAGGTTATTGAAAACTAGACGTAATGTTTCCCAAAATACGTAAATAATCTATCCCTCGATTCAAAGAAGAAATTAGCACAATGGGAGTAGTTCGGAAACAAACAGATCCCTCAACTGCTAGGACACATATTCCCTCCAACACGGGTCGCCATGCACGGCAAACGCATATGTGGACATTCAGCGTAGGGGCAGTGAAATAGAAGGGGAAGAACAGAGATAGAATGTTATAAAAGAAAGAGAATTAACGGTGGCGAAAAGAAAGATGACTGGTGAAGGAAATATTTGAGAGCCCTTCCTGCATCAGGACGTGGACCGATCCATCTCGACGGGTGTAAGCTCTGGGGGATGGAGTGAAATGATGATGAAATGATGTAATGATGAAATAATGAAATATACACGTACACAAGTATACAGTGAAACGCATTATTATTACCATTATTATTATATTTTTATTATTATAGGGTGATGATGAGGGGTGAAAGGACTAGGATGATGGAAGGAGGTGTTAGGATGGATAATGGGAGGTGGGACGTTCGGAACCAGTAGTTCGCGTTGTGACCAAGGAAAATTCAATAATGTATACATCCCGATCAGGATGTATACATTATTGAATTTCTAAAAAGAGGGCAGGGGCTTGGGCAAGATGAACCAGAGTATGTGGACACTAAAGATGTGGAATCGGAACCCTGTTAATACAAGAATGTTGTTAGTGGCGGGGGGGGGGGGGGG
>BOPP01000014.1:5343665-5360942 GCA_017312745.1 Gryllus bimaculatus | reverse complement strand
GACAGGTAACTGCGTGTGCAAACCGTGTGTGCAACCTATGTGTTTATTTGAGGAAGTGGATCCCACACAGCAATGCTACAAACACGAAGGTGGAGGGCAAGGAATACCACGAAGAATTATGTCAAGTTACAGAAACGATTTCTCACTGTTTTATGAACACAAATATCAATTACATTGATTGCACTACTTAACGAGGTATATTTACACATCCAGATATGTATTGAAAATATTTGTACTCGCTGAACATTTTTAATTACTTTAAGTTTTGGTGAGTATCCCTTTTCTCCCATTAGCGGTTGCTTCCCATTTTCACTTCCTACGACGTACTAGCAACTTCTTACAGAGGATTGACCAAGTTACGCTCCTTATCAGTGCATCGTATAGTTGCATTAATCACACACAAAGTCAAATAAATTATTAGCAACTTAATTTCGTTTAATTACGACAACATTCCACGATTGCATGATCACTTTCCACCATTTGCATCACATTCCACGCCTCATGTCCCATTTTATTCTCTTTAAATTGTACATTTGTCCTTTGGACTTTTCTTCCATGGACTATTTATGAAATTTAATATTTTTAATAACATCTAGTGTTTCGTACTAATAAATATTTAGTTTCTACCGTAAGTGTACGATCATTTTTTGCACTAGCTGTACGGGTTTTGTAACCTAAATTCTTGTTAATCCCTCAAAATTCGCAAGAGTTAGGTTCCCAAAAAGCATCGCGAATGTCAAATCCTCCAATGTTGGGTATATATTTTATTGAAGAAAAGTGAATTGGGTTCCTCGATATCGAAAACAGTTTAAAAAAGAAAGAAAAACATCTGAAAAACAATTGCAGTAGAACTGACTAAGCGCTACTACAAACAGGATTCACAATTAACATCCCAAAAAGAATAAATAAAACAATATTTGAAAGTGTCTGAAGTTAAAAGTGATTGGATACAAGATTTGGTATTTTTTGTTTTGTTTTATCATTCTTCTCGTTGTTCTAACATCAAAATATGAAACAATTACTGCTTCTATTTTTGTGTTAAATTTAGAATTTATTTCCAGGATCGATCACGTTTGAATGCCCTTTCCACCAGACCTTGTTGAAGTGTTAGAACTGTTAGAACGCCATTAACAGTTTTGACATTGAAATTGCCCTAGGACGCAGTTTCGCCTCAATTACTTTACTATTACGTTCAAGGAGGTTTTCTTCTCTGATGAATTCCAGAAGCTCCACTTCAAGGAGGCCATTGTAATGAGAGTTTAACAGAAAAGCCATTCAGTATCTGTACATGTGGCTAAAACCATTACCTCCAATTTGACGCAACTGAATTGAATTATTTTACAATTATGTTATTCTATTAATGTGAATTGAGATTTCAACTTTGACATATTTGCAGATCGTGGTGCTTTGAGCTCCGGTGTCTTCTGAGTTTATTTTGCAGACGAGGCTGATACAGGAAATGAAATATGTTCCGTTTCAAAAAAAGTGGTACGGTCAAAAGACGCGCTTGCGAATGTTGAAGTCGCGAATGCTAAAATCGGAGAAAAGCTTTTCTCTTATCGCGAATGTTCGGGACTTGCGAAGAGGGAATTCGCGGATGTCGAGAGATTACTGCATATTTCTCATTGAGCTCGCTCATATAGCATACAACGTATGTCTTTGCCATACTTTCCTAGGGTTACGTTTTGCACTAACTTTAGTTCAAATCTAAGTTATTAAAACCTAGAAAGATGCTAGAATAAATCCCGTTCATATACCGCGGGTGAAAGCGAGATTTTTGTTGTCCTTGTGAAAACGTCGCAAATATTCTGAGCTGGTACCGAAGTAAAGAAAGAAATGAAATACTTCATCAAAATTCACCCCATACATTCAAAAACAAAAATGAGTTATAGTGCTCATTTTCAAGTAACGAGTTACATCACACGTAGTTCGACTAGCCTCACAAGCAACAGAGGCCTTGCTTGGAGATAGTGTCTTCTCCTATGTAAGCATTATGCAATTGCTGCATCTACAGGCGCTGCAGCGTTAATCGCGACGAAGTTAAACGCAACCTTCGCCCGCGCCGAACGGCAAGAACGCCAGCCTTGCAGAGCGCTTCCGACAGAGCTGAGTGCCCAACGACCTAGGCAATGAGGTAAATCCGGCCTCTGTTGCATTATTAACGAAGTCACGTAACGGATATCTACTGAGTAATGGGATGTCTTGTCACAGCATCTGCTCTTGACAATTAATCTTCCATTTATTGAAAAATCAATTAGAATTTTTTTCTGTTTGTTCAAAACAAAAGTATCTCTCAAAGAATTCGTACGAGTTGATGACCAAACATCCTTTACAGTACATAACTGATATATTGTACTTCTTGCATAAAGATGATCTCACCCCCTTGCCAACAAAAAAAAAATGCATGTGATTAAAAATCACAATCCCTGATTTAGGTTGACTGAAAGAAACGAATCCTAAGTATGTACCAAGAATTATACGGTAATAGTTTTCATATGTAACTTTTTGTTATGTATGATGTAATGTTTTTGATATGTTATTTATGTTAACCGTGTGTATGATTTGCTGTGCGAATCCTGAGTATTACTCATTGGTATGTTGTACCAAACACGAGAAGAATCCTAGAAGGAAGGTTTGTATCCATTCAGAATAACCGACCTTTTCGCCTCTTTTTTAATTAAAAAAAATTATATATAATGTAATTCTGATAAATCTGTTGGTCAATATCACTGTGAAGTCATGGTGCTTTGTTTCATTATTAAAACCACGAAAATATAACCTAAATTAAACACATTGTTCTCAGAATTTATAAAATGTCACTTATAGTACACACCACATATATATTGAATATTACTCCTATATTTTGATATACCTAAACGTTAGTAATAACCAATAAGCAAAATGGACCGAGATCTGCTTGTGTATTACTAATGAAAGTGTGGTCACTGTTGTTGCCATATTTTCATTAGGAATAAGATGTGCTTTGAAATGGAGACACATTCAAACATGCGCCTCTCACCGTACTGTATATTCGGAGTGACATGAAATTTCACCATCTAGTATTTGGTACGGATTACAGCTTAACCACTAGTCCCCTTGTTCCTGGGTGCGCTGCGAATACTCCGTAACTTAGGCGTGTCAAAGGCAGCCTGCCATATCAACTGCCGCAGACTCCACTTCTCTCATCAGTGGAGAGAGTGTCTCGTTGAAAGAAATACGAGATGTGAAAGTGTTAACGAGATGTCTGAAGTCACGAAACGCTGAGAAGATCGAAGAAGCAGAGATAAATAACAAACTGTTTGCATTTGTTTCTCATTAATTTGAAAAGGTGTAAATTAAGATTATTTGTCAAACTTTATTTGTTGTACTAGAACTTAGATGCGTCTATTATTTTACTACGTGAAATAAGAGCAGCTGGTTCTACATACTATTTTTCAAGAAATATGTTTCCTTCTATAATCAAACATTGGTCTTTGTTTGGGTACATTTCGCTTTTTACTGTTCTTGTTTCGAGACCTTGAGTTTTACCGGAGGCTGGTTGACTCCTGCAGTCAGAGGCCAGACCTTCAGCTGATGTTTTGTTGGAGCTCATATCACGCCTTTGTCATTCTCCGGAGAAACTGAAGAACATCGAATTTTACTTCATTTGCCGTTTTTACTAGTAGGAGTATATCCGCCTCAAAAACGGCCTCTTTACACTCAGGCGAAAGAAACCGTCACTCGCGCTCGATGCTCCAACAAAACACACTAGAGGACACGAAAGTCAAAAGCATGCATCCTTAAGAACAGTGGTGGCAGAGTGAAAAGTATATTTTGTTCATAATTCATGTAAATATGAAATACATTATGAATTCAGTAAGGAATTGCATGTAGTAGAAATATCAACAAAGAGTGATTTAGTGTCCAACCCATCTCACTAAAATCGTTGTTGCAATATTTTTCAGTAACTAATAAAAGTAATTTCTAATATATTGTATAAAACTTGAGGAAATTCAATCCTCTACAAAATTGGTTACTTGGGTTAGTTAAATCATTCTGTGAGAAGCATGGCAAAATTTCTTTGCGATTTTTATCGTATTTCACTTAAGATTATTATTAAGCTTTTATGGCGTCATTGTAATAATTACAAATTAAATGGGAATTATTAAAAGATTAGTTCTTTCTCAACATGACTGGATTAAAACAATGTTCATTTTTTTACATCTCGATCAACATTTTTACAGAATACAAAATAAAGAACCATAATAAATTCGCGAAAATTGGCGTCATCTGCAAACTTAAGTGTGAACAAAGATATATTAATCTTAATTAAGGCTCTGATAAACGGACTGAGAATAACTTGAAACAATAGATCCTGTTCTAAAAGAAATTTATTTTCATTCGAGTCACACTTCATTGATGTGAAACTTTTCGATGTTGAGATGATTTTTCTTTAAAGAAGAGTGTTAAGTATGAATTGAGATAAAGCAACGCAATGAAAATTAGAAATATTTTCGTCCATTATCTCATTAGCATCTGCCTTCATCTTTTTTCACTTGACCAAATGAATCAAGAAAAATATCATGTATGTTATCTGTAGGACACCAGAACTTAAGACAATTAATGAAGATCTTTATCGAAAGTCGCCTCATACAAAGAACCCGAAAGAGCTACCTTGGACATAGGCATGCCAGAAGATAGAAGATAACATAATATCAATAAGATAATCACGGATCTACAATTCGAAAGGTCATGTTAGGAAATACCAAGACTTCTTACATGTCACATGCGCCGCAGAAGTGATGAAACTTCTGTTTTCTTCTCAACACATTTTAAATGTGATTCAAAGGTACGGAATGTGATTAAATGGTAATGCTAACATAATATTAACACTAAAGAATGATGCCGCCATTAAATTGACTGGCCATTAAATTATTAGGCCAACGGAATACACCAAATGTAGTTTTCTGAACTTTTCTCTTCATCCTAATATTCTGCATAGCTGTTCCAATGGCCGCTACTTCCTTTTATAGTATGTAAACAAGTTTGTTTAACATACGAAATGCAATGTTGCAAAAAAAATTCAAAACTCACTGCTTTTTTAACGTAAGATTGTTTGTTAAACGAAAGCTTATTGAAAATTATCTTCATCCTGCTTCAAAAAGAGCAAACCGTCAGTTCAGAAAGTCTGTAAGCGTTAAGTGGTTCAAAGTATTAGTTGCATTGTAAAAATTATTCGTTCTCATTTATGAATGAAAACTTATTACTTTAGACAGTTCTGTGAATAGTAGACGCATCCAAATGAAATCTGCTCTCCATCTCACTCTTTCAAGTATTGGCCAAAAATCAAACAAGGCATGCGTCACTCAATTACTAACAATCAAGTGAAATGCCGAACAATAGAGTTACGTTGGGCTAGAATAATTGAAACAGCTCAACATTACACGAAAAAGAATTATTAAAACGGAATAAAAAATAATAAAATAAAAATCTTTGCACATACAACTTGTTTAATAACTTGAATAAACATTCCTACCACATTATAAGAAACTAGAAAACGCTGTTGTGTGTATTAACAAAATCCCAAAAATCCCGAACCCTCGAGATAAAACCGAACATCTACTGATTGGTCTGAAATTTATTCCATTTTTATGAATGACAATTTGTTTAATGTTTCAGTAATTTAATTTACGATGATCAAGGTTATCGAGTGAACTGCGACACACACCTTTTTGCTCAATGCTATTTCTTTATACACACATAGACCGAACACTGAAGAAGAACGCACTTGACGCTTAAGTACTGTTGAAGTCCATAAACATTTTTTGCAAGAATAATATTTTAAATGGTGAGAAGTGAAAGGTATTGTGGTTGACATTCAAATTCTTTTGCTTTTTACTTGACACAATCAGTGTAGTCTAAAAATTAACATTGTTTTGACTTTCAAATATTATATAATAATTGAATGTATATTAGATGATTTCAGTGTTTTTATGAATGAAATTTTGTTACATATATATTTCTCGAACTCCAGTTTCACCTAAAGGGGTATTCAAACTGATAGCGAAATTTAGTAACTGATGTCACTGACTGTCATTGAAACATGACGAAATAAATCTATTGATTTCCCTTTGAGAAAATAAACAAAACTAATTTTCTTTAATTAAATGATACCTTTCACCAACTTCAAATAGACAATATGTGGTGTTTTCGCTAACAACCACATCTTAAATAATATATCATTAAATAAATTCATTAAGTGATTCTTATGTTCATTTCCATTATGTTCGGTTCAGGTTGAAAAATGCATCAGAGGAGGATAAGGACAAACCGTTAAACATCTGCATCATCTGAGAAACTGGTTATGCATTGCGTAGTACATAATATTTTATTTACAAATACACAATTACAACTTATAAATAACATGCAAAACCACTTTGATTGCAGATAGAACTACGCTCCCGTTAACTACTAGTGACAAATACGCCTTCTCCTTTAGAAGGCATCCTGTCGCCACCGTCGGCAGCAGAGAGCTGAGAACGGCGCACCGCGGTGCAGCCTCAGCACAGCTCCGCGCAGAGAATGCGCGGGCCTTGAACCAGGAGATAAGGCAAGGCAGGCCCGCCCACTGCGCGCCGCGCGCCGGGCTGAGCTGTGCCGCCTGGGAGGGCGCCGTCGCGCGGGCACGCTCGGGCTGCGCTATCGGGCACGAACGAACTGCGCTTCCAGAGGACTGGGTGCGATTGGACCCCCCCCCCCCTGCGAGAGTTTCACACGTTCCGGGGGGCGCAGCCGAGATGCGAGCGGGTCCTGGACACGTGGGGCCAACTGACTTGCCCTGCTGCAACCGTCTAAAATGGCGTCTTTCCAGCTGCGATGCAATCTTTTAAAACAGATCGACTCAATACCGGCATTCAAGCCAATTATCTTGGGACGCTGTCATAACTAAGGCTCACTACCTAAAAATAATAGTGAAGGAATCGCGAACAGTTTTCGCATGTTGCTGAGTTCACGTTAATAAACCATTATTTCTCCATCCAAGTAATTTTCATGTTTCGGGAGTTTACCGATAATCGATCTTGATCATTTCAATCCAGATACGATATTGTGTGTCATGCATTGGATGTTATTACGATTAGCAAGTCCGGGAACCATTGTGTAAACAGTTCCTTCACGTGGCTTGGGCCGCCTCATACGCGAATATTAGAACGTTATATAAGTACAATTATTGTTATTGTACGTTATTGTTATATAAGTACAATATAAATATATTTTTTTTAAATTTAAGTTATTTTATAATTAAGTTTTTTTTAGTAACTGTATTCTTATTGGTTTGACGTATTGTTTATTATTTCCATAATTGTGTCATGGCGTGCAACAGAGGTTAAAGCCAATAAATAAATTTACTTACTATTTTAGGAACATGCATTTTAAGGAGATTTACATTCCGCTCGTTTCGAGACTTGCTGCACAAATCCATTGATATGGTTTAGTATCATTCACTAACAATGTGTCAAATTTCCAGTGCGGGAGTTACGATTTCTCTTGAGAATTTCTCTCTGAATCACATAATTCTCTATTACAATGTTTATCTCATTTCGTCAACTATAAAGGTTTCTTTCCTCAACACTGCAATTCTAACAAACATTGATAGCAACGCTTCAGTAAAAGTACATGTGATTTTCGATCATTTTCAACACAAATCTCTAAAAAGGTTTTCAATTTCCAATGGTGTCTGAAGCAAAATTGTAAGGTGATACCAATATCATTCAGTTCTCCAGGGAAAAGAGTATTTCCTTGATATGTCTGACATTGCAAAATGATGTTCCTTCAAATGAGGAAACGTGAAAGTTCACCAATCATCTCCTTGGTTATTTCACTCGACGAAAAGAATACCCAGTTGTACTTCGATTTTACAGAATAATTATTTCAAGTCGGTACTCTCAGTTTTCAGTACCACAAAAAAAATATATTCTCTAATATAGGTATGTATCGACAGGTACATATCGAACGTTTCTTCAAATGTTATAATATTAACACCGCATTAAAATGAAATGAAATGTGACAAAAAATACTCTTCGAGAAAGGAACCACTTCATTTCGTCGCACGTAATGTGCATTGCCTGATTAGTCTCATCAAATAAACTACTAGCTTGCGGCAGCAAAAATGCTGCTGAACAAACCACATAAAGTGCTTTCCAAAAATGTAGTACATACACTGCGAAAGAACATTAACAAAAGTACTCTCGCAAAATGGGTATATACCTAGAAAAAAATGTAGGGTAAAGGTACGAAAGAAATATTCGAAATAATGAATTAATTAAAATAAGGACTTTAGGGCGCACAAAAAGTTTGTGAAAAACAAGTGCATAAAGAACCGTATTGGTTATAAGTAGAGCCCGGAACTTTGACAAAATGCCTTTTTTTATTTTTGTTACGATTTTATGACTTAACTATAGGCATCATTTAACTGTATTTCTGAATTTGTTTTAGTAGATTTTCATTTTTCTTTTGCATATTTTAGTTTCTGATGCCTATTTTTGGCGTTCCGTCCTTATTTGTGCCTTTTTCTGGCTTTTGCGTCATTACTTTCCCTCTCCCCCTCCTGTCACCAATCTCTATCAAGCTCCACATACCTCCAAGCATACCTCCAAGCCTGAAAAATGTGAAGGCACGGTCGTGTGATGTCTTTCTGTGAACGCGGAGGCTCCAGTGTCAGGTTGCGTTAAAAATCTGAAATTGGAAAGGAAGATCATACCAGTGAAGATTTTTGATATTTTTCGTTGATGCGGACAGACGTGTTAGCTCACGAAAAATATCCTATGTTTGGGATTGATCCCTTTTGAGGACACAGCTGTCTGTACATGGTTATACCCTTCTCAATTCCTTCTTGTTCTCTCTTCCCTTCTGGCGATTACATAAGTGCAGAGAACGAAATCTATAATTCCGTTTTCACTGACACCATTTCAAGATTCAAAAGGCAGTCTACATTAGATTTTCGGAGACACAGCGTCGTTAGTAACAAATTCGTAGTCGTCATACTGGATAGTCATGTGCAATCAAAGTTACAAAGAAAAGGTTTCCATGACTGACGTTTTCGTTTCCTCAAGAAGGAGTCATAAAATTAATAAAAATCAGAATACTACATCACCAGATTACTCTGTCACACAAGCCCGGTCTCAAAAAAGCAGAAATAAATGTAATAACAGGACAATAATAATAATGACTTAATATAAACCTTCAAATGTAAAAATTAAATGCAACATCTCCAAATTATTACAACTACCAAGTCCATTCATCAGGCGATCTAAACTACGACACACCTCATGGGGATGTCGGGCTAGGAATCCCGCTGGTAAATACTTAAACAACAAAAAAAGGAACCTGTATCTCAACATATTATCACCAACGGAACCCACGCACGGCCCACACGATCCAAACAAACGTCCAGACATACTTGACCCAGCAGTCACAAATATTAAAACACAATTCATATCTACACCGTACCATGAACTAGGATCAGCCCATTTACCAGTGATAATATCAACTCGCGTAGAAAAACCACCTCCAAGTCCCCCACCCACCTCAAATACTTCTAACACTAATTGGAAGTACTTTAAAAGTTCTATAAATAAATTCATACCTTCATTACACAACCTCAACTCTCCAAGAAATTAGCCAAGCCATCACGACTCTCAACAGCAATAATTAGTACTATTAACAACAGTCATATTGAAACAATTTTAGATGTTAACAATGAATAAATAATAATTAATCTGAATAAAAAATAAAACAAGAAGACTTTGGAATTTCTGAAGAATTCCTTCTTTAAAAAAGAACTAATTCTGTCAAATAATATTTGTAAAAAGGTTCTCAACAGATATAAACTAGAATAATACAATTCCTTTATCACTTCCACTTCAATAACTCTCCCAAAGATTCCTAACACGACGACATTTTGACAATGTTCAATGCTCGCCTGTACGATGTGCCCCACCATATACAATTCATAACCCCCTAATGAAATAAAAATAATAAAGGATATGCCAAATAAAAGAGCAACAGGCCATGATCGGATCAACACAATCATTTTAAAAAATCCTACGGAGAACGCCATTGCTGTTCTAAATAATATCTACAATTCTATATTGAGAAGAGAATATTTTCCTGAAATATGGAAACACTCAGTCATACACCCAAATGCAAAACCAAACAATCACTCAAAAGCAGAAAATAACAGACCTATCAGCTTGCTACCTATAATGTCAAAAATCTTATATCTCAGGGAACTCTCTAACAACTCTTCAAAAACAGCTTCAGAATTACTTTAATTTACTTGCAAATTGTGCTAATATCAGGAAAAGAAAGCTGATCTAAGCAAAATATGTAGCAAAAATATTCACATTAAAACCATTCACACACCATATTCCGTTTTTAATAAATGATGTCAATTAGACACCAACCAATAAAACAAGAAAATGGGGCTTAAACTTCGATACTCGACTCAACTGGAAGCAACGTAGAGGTAAAAACTCAGCAAGCCAAAACTAAACTAATTCAACTTCGACCATTGCTATATCAACACTATCAACTGTCCAAATCTAAAGCTCTATTACTCTATAAATCAATAATCCGGCCGACACTACAATATGCTTGTCCCATCTGGACCAATTCTGCCATTACCAACCTAAACAAAATTCAAGTGATCCAAAATAAATTATTAAGATTAATTACAAAAGCACCCTGGTTCGTCAGTAACAATCAACTTCATAATGTTGTAATATACACCCAATGAAAAACCAAATAGCATCTCGCACACAATATTTACACAAACCTTCCCCCAATTCAAGCATTATCCTTCTACAAACTATGCAAAAACCCGAATTACCAAACGAGAATTAATAACAGATATCACCCCTCCCCATTCATTCTATAAAATGTTCGCAAACCTTGAACAATACTTATCCGAGGTGCTTCCTATTTTCTCTACTGCTATTCCACGTTATTTTAATATTATTTTTATATAATTGCAATGTGTTTAATTTTAAGTTAGATTAAATTAGTTTAAGTTTTATAAGATAGATTAAGACCATCAAATATTTGCACAGTTAATATATAAACTGAACAATGTAATGTCTACCGAAAATAAAATTACAATAAAAGAAAATCTCCTTCAAAATACGCTAAATGCTCTGAAAGCAAAGAATAAAACTTACCGATAGGCGACTTTCACATGTCTTAAAGTTTGTAGACGGCCTCAAGAAACGGCAAAAACCTCTCAGTTGGGTTTTTGCCCCCTTCTCGCGAACTATGACCCCTTCCGCACAGAATACTTGCGCTTATGAGGGCAGTCCCTTTCTTACTGCACTTCCACTCGACACGACCACACAACTCCTTTTGCTTGGCCAACCTCATCGCAGACTTACACACTGTACACGTAGATCCTGCTGCAATCTAACCACCATCCCTGCGCCCACTCAACCACATCCAAACACCCCTTTCGCGTAAAAACACATTTATTTTCCCCATCGTAGCACAAACACTCGACAATGAACACACAAATCACACAGAATCTGAAGAGCTCAAGAACCATAACTGCACGAAAGCAACGTAGCTTACCACTTCGACAGCTACCACCGACACACAAAACCACAGTGGCACACCACCATTTGATAATGGAGCTCCGATAAGATACTAGGGTGAATTTACCACCCCTAAGGCATGACGTCACGTTCGTAACCAATTACGAATCTTTAAAATTATTAAAGAATGTAATTTTAGGATTTATTTAGATCGCACGCACCGCAAGTGTGGGCTACCACACTTTGATTATTATAAGTATGTACTAAGTTATTAATTATTGCTCACCCCCCCCCCGAAAGATTTCTCTCAAAAACCTCTAATCACCCTCGTCCTCTCCAACGCGGATTTCCCCCAAGCCAGAGCGGTGTCAAGTGAAGGTATAAACGAAATCGTTTTGTACCGTATTCTACACTTCAGCCTAAAATATAAATTATTTTAATTATTAATTTCTTTACAATAATTACTTTTAAATAGTGATTTTTCAACGTGTCCTCTGTTTTGGCCTCCTACTTTAGCCACAGTAATGCCTTTTTTGCACGCCCATTTTAGGAAATATAAATGCCTCTTTGCCTGCTTATTTTAGGTAAAATAAATGCGTGAACTTTCAGGCTCTAATAATACGAAAAGTTTAAAAATAGAGATAAAGTTAGTTTAGAGTCAATGAGAGGAAAAGAAAAGGAAGATAACGGGGCACTGAAAATAGGTGACAAAATATTAATATATTAGATATTATACGGATTACGTTATATCTGAAGGAATCTGTAGTAATATGTGAAAGAAGACTAACACAAGAATAATTAAGTGTAGAATGGATAGTGGCCAAAAGAGATGGGTAGAGAAAAGGAGTACGAAATAGAGAAATTACATGGAAGAAGGCTATTAATCTGAGGGCAAATTGAAAGAAAGTTTAAAAACAAGGACTGGTTTGAGAGAATAATATATTGCTATGTGATTTGAATGTTCTAACGACAAAGGTAAATGACTACGTTGCTATGAGGATAGCATTTTATGCTGGATAAAAGGTTTTAAATGTATGTATGTAAGAATATGTATGATATTGACATTAAGTAAAGCAGTGGTTAAAATTTGTTGCAAAGAGGGGAGTGAGTGGTGGGAAATTTTGAAGACAGGGATGGGATAAATATAAAAGAGGCAATGTAAATATGTAAATAGGGTATGGATTTAAGATCAAGGTTATTGAAAACATCTAGAGGAACATTCTGATTTTAAAATTCAACGAAGCTCTAATATGTATTGTCGACCGCTTAACAAACATGAAATTATTGCAGTTTTTATACATACTAATTTCTAAATTGAGGCAGATATGAAGTTTCAGAATAATAACGTTAGATCCCAGCCGATTTCGCATTTTCAGTTAGAAGTATGTCGGTAAACTCCTACCTACCATCTGCTGGATCATCTAATGAATTGGAATACGGCAAAACCCTCAAATTCCACCTTCAAAAATTTGTTCACAGGGTAAGTGAACGTGAATGAAAACTGAACAACTGAACACGTTTTTATCTCTCTCAACTTCGGTTGAGGTCTGCCGATATTACTCTGGCGCCTTAATTGTCATACGTCCGGTTCTGACCCGGACAGGAAATTCCCACGAACAGCACGCCATGGAATGTCGTTCGTTGCCTTCACATAGCCCGGATTTGGCGAATCCTTTACAAGGGCGCACTCTGAATTTATCGTTCAAAAATAGCATATCCCCGTTTCAGGTCCACAGTGACGACGCAGCCCGCTTGCAGGCCCACTGGCGTGTGCTAACGGGTTGTGGGAAATGATCACACGCGCCGCAGAACACACGCTGCGGGCGGGAAAACCTTCATTGCATAGCGGGCGTCTACTTGGCGGAGGACTGAATACTGCGGAGCACACTCGTTCAGGGGGCAAACTGTTGTGAGCGAGTCCTATAAAACTATCACCTTGGTAACTAATACAACAAAAAATAATACTGCGTTGCTCAGACTGTTTGGAATGTTTTGGTTGTCTGCTACAGCAGTAGTAAATACTTAGTGAAGTCTCCTATTCCATCTAGTTTTCAGCTAAAAAACTTTTTCTGAACACTAAGAAATTACAATACTATTTCTATTCATATTATTGATATTATTATTATCATTATCATTATTATTATTATTATTATTATTATTATTATTATATCGCGAATTGGCCATTTATGGACCACGCAAACGTGCGGTTGTACCCATGAAGGCCCAAGGCCCAGTCATATTTTTCCAGGGGGCATTCACGTGAATTTATTGGAGTGATCAGTACTTCTATGCTGAGTCCATTTTTACACCCCAGGGATTAAAACACACAAGCACAACCATAGCCCAGGAAGGAGTCGAAGATCCTTGGATCCAAGACCGCCACCGCATTACTGCCAAAGCGATCTCGGCTACCGGATCGGCATTTTTAATATTATTACTATTATTATTATTACTATTTTATTATTATATTTTATTACGAATATCATTAATTATTACCAATAGTATTACGGCATTTTAAAACATTTCGAGCTTGTTTATGTTCATTTTATGCATTGTTCGGGTCAGCTAGTTGCACTGGTCTACTGGAATATCTTTCAGGCAAACATTGGAAGCCTACGCGTAACTTGCAATACTGCGATTCCTGCAGCGCGAGTACGCGATTCCGTGAGGGACTAAGTGCGGCCTTCTCTACCCGTTGGCAGAGTGCCACTACCTGGCAGGTCCCGCTGAGATCGCAGTTCGACAGCCTACAGCAGTGAAAGGGATGCAAGATCTTGTCTTAAAGTGAGAGTAACTACTTCAGTACTTTTAACGACCCTGTAAACTCGACACAAAAACATCGCGTAGTCACTTTCCTTCAATGCTTTCCGCATCCGCCATTTGGCAATTTTATACAAGAAAATGTTCAAAATTAGGGACACACTTGTTCTCTTGTTTTTTTGTTTGATTTTTCATATTTTTATTTTTACATTATTGCATGCTCAAAACTGAAGAAATGAAAAATGCAGTCGAGCAATGATCTGAATCGCATTTGCGGCAAATACAAACTCGTTGCACTACAGATTGTCATGGACTTTCTCGAACTAGTTAGTTCTCTAATTCCTTTAGCCCGACCTGGATATTCAGCCTTGTCCCAATCTCTTACCAGCTGCCGTCTATCGCCGCCCAAAGTACTTTTTCGGTTTCATGATGGTAGAATCGAAATATTACTTTAAGAATATTACAGAAGAGTAAAATATCTACATGGAAATTTTCATTGAAACCTTTGGAGCCGTTTTGAAGAAAATATCGTTTAAGCGTTATTGAAAATGCGAACTTTGAAGGACGTTTTCACAGAAATCTTTTGAGTTTTTGAAAAACTTTATTAGAAGTCATTTGAAGCACATCTCTCACAAATGTAGTAATGTACATAAATCGCTGGAAATATGCATATTAAAGATATGAAAGTTATTTAAACTAATGGTGCTCCAACAGCTCATACTTTCTCGCATTATTTCTAAATTTGCAATTTGAAAATTCTGAGATTTCAACAAAAATGAGACTCACACCCTTTTTTTAAACACACCTTCTTTGGAAAATTTTAAAGAAAAAAAGTTGACTAGTTTTTGAGAAAAAAGCTACTCACATTTTCAAATAATTGAACGTAAACTTATATAAAGATTTGTCTTTAGAGATCCGATTTTATAAGGGAAAATCTCTTCAATAATTAGTTGTAGGAATTAGCCCAAAATATTGCATTTTTTTAATTTTCAAAAAATATGGGTTTTCAACGCACATGAGTTCCACACCATTCTCATTTTTTGATTTCGCATTTACTTAGAGTTCAATAGTGCGTTGACAATAATTCTTAACCAATACTTCCTACGTTCAGATTTTTGCCCGCCAGTAAGAGATACATGATAAATGTAAGAGAATATTTTATTAATGTAAGGTTCTTTTTTTAAATCAAATATTTTTTCACAATAATTCTTATACTTTCATTCCTTACATCTCTTTTCAATTTTTCTACGTAACTTCCATATTTATTTAAACATTTATCACATCGTTCAACACGCTTTTGAATGCCACTGCCCTAGAACTGCCATCGGCCGTCTGTGAGGATAACCAGTCTTTAACAGCTTCTTTCACGTCATCTGCGGCGAAGCGCTTGCCGCCAAGAAAGTCCTTTAGGAAGCGGAACAAGTGGAAATCGCTCGGCACCAAGTCCGGACTGTACGGTAGGTGGTCCATCTCCAAAAGACTTTAACAGTTTCGTTCGCAACAGGCAATGGGGTCTGGTATTGTCCTGCAACAATAACACTCCAGAAGTCAAAAGCCCACGTCGCTTATTCTGGATTGCACGTCGAAGTTTAGTCAGGGTAGCGCAGTAGGCAGCTTTATTGATTGTTGTCCCTTTTTTCATAAATTCGACTAACAAGACTCCGTGTTTATCCCAAAACACAGCCATAACCTTGCATGATGAGTTTGTCTATTTTTGACCTTGACTGGTGATGTGTGACGCCATTCCATTGACTGACGTTTAGACTCGGTGGTTATGTAAAGAAAACCATGTTTCATTCCCTGTGACGAAGTGGTCTAGCTGAAGTTTGTCACTTCCTTATGCTATCGCTCAAAAAAATAAAGAGGAAGTCATTTGTTAAATTTTTTTTAATCTTCATAAGCAGTCTGGGAACCCCATTGGCGCACAATTTGCAAAATTGTAAATTTTCAGACAATTCCGTACAAAATTGTTCTACACACGTTCGAAAATTGTAAGTCTAAGCTTGATATAGTGAATCGTCGATTTCACGAATTTTTTTGTCAACGGCACTGACCAAATCGTCCGTGATCACTGGTGGTCGAGCAGAGCGTGATTCATTTCTTATATTTTCCCATCCTTCATTAAAAGCTCGCACACACTTACGCACTTTACTGTCGCCCATTATGTTAGAACCGTAAACTTCACTTATCTGCCGATGAATTTCTGCTGCTGAAACGTTTCTTGTTGACAAAAAACCGAATCACTGACCTTTATTCACCGATGGGCCGATCGATAGTCTTAAACATTACGACCTGACACTGTAAACAGCACACAGCAGCACTAACAACGCTAATGGCCGTGCAAGGCCGGGAGTCGGCGCGCATGTGTGTTTTAATATTCGCGCGAAATTCAAATAGTTAAGGCGAATCGGACCTCACTTTTGGAATTACCTGTGTACATCAAATACCACAATTCTTTAATAAAACATAACACAAATGGAAATACAAAAATAATTTGCCATTGAAACATATTCACGCCAAAAATGATTATATTATTCTGCCATGCAAAAATGATTGTACAAGGTACAGTTAAATAATGAAAACAAACAGTATATTAAATAACAAGTAACATAAATATGATTTAACTCTCGGTTGGTTAATAGAAAACATTATTCAGGTATGCGAAAGTGCCTTAAGGTTTACTCAATTTGTCGATTTTGAAACGAATCACTTGCACCTTTATTTACCGATAGAGGTCCATGCGTAGTGCTTAAAACAATTACCACCCTAAGGACACTGTAAAACAGACACAGCAGCACTAACAACGCAGAATGCCGTGCAAGGCCGGGAGTCGGCGCGCATGTGTGGTTTAATATTCGCGCGAAAATTCAAATAGTTTAAGCGAATCGGACCTCACTTTTGAGAATTACCTGTTGTACATCAAATACCACAATTCTTTTAATAAACAACACAGATG
>BOPP01000014.1:5320856-5343640 GCA_017312745.1 Gryllus bimaculatus | reverse complement strand
GAATTCTTCTTCAGTATGTTGATTGAACAGGTTTGCCTAGACTTTTCATAAATCAGCTAAATGTGGACTGTCAAACGTGCATCTCTCGCAGTTTCAGTCAGTTTAATTGACGAAAAATTGCTCGCCATGTGGTATGTGCTTACAAACATTTAAATTAATTCTCTCAAAATTTTCTTTCGAATGTTTGGAATGATTGTTGAAACTCTCTTAACCCATGTTTCTTTGTATTATTGATTCGATAGAATCTGATAGATGAAGTTTAATAATTTTATTTGGCAGTTGTGTGGCATATTCCTTGCTTTTATTAAATATGGCAAACATAAGCAAATATATCTAACATTTCCTTCATCTTGATAAGAGTCCCTTTTCAACGGTAATTAATCTCATCACTGATTTTTGAAGGAATATATGTTCGTCTGTTTGATTGTATTTTAATAGTTTTCCTTCTATTAAAAAACGGGTGCTAAAATATTTTTAATAATTTATTTCTTCGAAGTTTTGATTACGAGTTGACAAAATATGACCTTGCTCATACTATATAAGAAACCCTGATGACCCTTGACTTATTTAAAAAATGTATCTTACTAGTTGTCTTACATTGAGCAGAGTTGCAACGTTTAATCTCATGAGCCAGGTGTTTTTCATATCTTTAAAAAAATGTACGAACATGCTTGCCTGACATCTTGCGAAGTGTTTTCACTAACCTGACCCTAGGTATTCACAACTTGTTTATTATATTTGGTTTCTGGTTATATTCTATAGTATATTGCCTTTATTCTATTATATATGTTTTACAATTTATTTATTTAATATCACATCACTTGACATGTAATAGACTTTCATTATCTTTAGTTTGTTAAGATCTAAAGTAGGGTCGAAAACGTCAAGAAAACAAAATCGTATAACATAATTTATTGATCCATTTTTATCACGATCTAACAAACTGATTACAATCATCCAGCAGTTTTTAAAATCTGGCCATATTATCCGTATCAACATCAGCATCAAGAGATCTTAAATTAGGAAAATGGAGAAATCTTTTGCTTGCCATCTGATTTTTTACAAGATAGATGTCCTCCAATCCCTCGTTTCCGATTAAAATCGGATATGTGTACCTTCTTCCTTTTAATTATTAATATTTAATGCTATTCAGGTGACCATTAAAATCTGTTAAAAGACCCGGTCAAGAAATCCACTTGTCACCTGTGACCCGAGGAAAAATGTTTATTCATTGGCTCGTGTGCGTCAGTCTAAAGCACTGGCAAAGCGCTTTACAACCCTCCGATTGAAAGGGACGGGAGAAGGAAACCACTGGAGCTGTTCTGCCCCCAAGGAGGCCGCCACAGGCTTCCTGGCGGCAAGTAGCTATCTTGCGGCGCGCGTTTACGGGCCTATTCGTAGTGGTGTTCAAAAACAGACGCAGACAGACGTTTTGCCGGCCAAATCATTTTTCAGCCAACAAGATTCTAGCTACACCACGGCTTTAGATTTTTTGTAATTTTAACACTGGTTTTATCCCCTTTTTTGTCACTCGGGGCCCTTGCACAATAAGGTTATTCTCCGGAAATTCCGCCCGTTTCCGCAGCAAGTTACAAATGTTTTCATGCAGTAACCCGTAATGGAATGATAAAATAGGAACTTAATAATGCCCAAGTGTATCGTGTTATACTTGTGTCTTAGGTAATTGATATGTGAATACTAATAGTCACGATGATTATCGAGTTATAGTACAAATTGTTTGTGATAGAAGAAGGGAACGTTTTCCATACTTATTCTAGTTGTCAAACTATTTGTGTTTGCAAGGCTTTTTTCTATTAATATGTCTATTACCCGATTTGCAAACATTGGTTCTTTTTTTTATAACACAAATGGAAATACAAAAATAATTTTCCATTGAAACATATTCACGCCAAAAATGATTATATTATTCTGACATGGCAAAAATGATTGTACAAGGTACAATTAAATAATGAAAACAAACAGTATATTAAATAACAAGTAACATAAATATGATTTAACTCTCGGTTTGTTAATAGAAAACATTATTCACGTATGCGAAAGTGTCTTAAGGTTTACTCAATTTGTCGATTTTGAGAAATTCTTCTTCCAGTATGTTGTTGAACAGGTTTGCTAGACTATTTTCATAAATCGCTAAATGTGGATCTATCAAACGTGATCTCTGCGCAGTTTCTGTCAGATTAATTTGCGAAAAATTGCTCGCATGTGTATGTGCTTACAAACATTTAAATTATTTCTCTCAAAATGTTTTCTTTCGAATGTTTTGGAAATGATTGTTGAAACTCTCTTAACCCATTTTCTCTGTATTATTGTCGAAGTAATCTGATGGATTGAAGTTTAATAATTTCTATTTGCAAGTTGTGTGGCATATCCTCTGCTTTTATTAAAATGGCAAACATAGCAAATATATCTAACATTTCCTTCATTTGATAGAGGTCTTTCAAACGGTAATTAATCTCATCCTGCATATTTGAAGGAATATATTATCTTCTGTTGATATTTGATTTTAATAGTTTTCTTACCTTATTAAAACTCGGTGTAAAATATTTTTAATAATTTATTTCTTCGAAGTTTTGATAGTAGTTGGTAAAATATGACCTGCGTCATACTAATATAAGTAAACCCTGATGACCCTGTGACTTATTTAAAAAACTTGTATCTTACTAGGCTTGTCTTACTTGGCCAGATGTTTGCGACTTTACGTACATGAGCAGTGTTTTTCATAATAAAAAAATGTACGAAATGCTGCCTGACATTTTGCGAAGTGTTTTTCAACTAACCTGGACCCTAGGTATGTCACAACTTGTTTTTATTATGGTTTCTGTATATTATAGTATATTGCTTTATTATTTATTATGTTTTACAATTTATTTATTTAATCTACATCACTTGAATGTAATGACTTTCATTATCTTTAGTTTTTAAGATCTAAAGTAGGGTCGAAACGTCAAGAAAACAAATCGTTAAACAGTAATTTATTGCCCATTTTTATACGATCAGACAACTGTTACAATCATCCAGCATGTTTTTAAAAATCTGGCCATATTTATCCGTATCAACATCAGCATCAAGAGATCTTAAATTTAGAAAATGGAAGAAATCTTTGCTTGCAATCTGATTTTTTTACAAGATGAATGTCTCTCCAAATCCCTCGTTTCCGTTAAATCGGATATTAGGTGACCTCTTCCTTATAATTATTGAATATTTAATCTATTCAGGTGACCCATAAAATCTGTTAAAAGACCCGGTCAGAAATCCACTTGTCACCTGTGACCCGAGGAAAATGTTTATCATTGCCATTGTGTTGCCGTCAAGTCTAAAAGGGCACTGGCAGCGCTTGTACACCCTTCCTGGATTGAAAGGGAAAGGGAGAAGAGAACCACGGGCAGTTGCTTGTGCCGCCAAGAGCGCCCAGGTTCCTAGGCGGGCAAGTAGCTCTTGCGGGCGCAGTTTGACGGGCCTGATTCGCTAGTGGTGTTCAAAAACAGACGCAGACAGACGTTTTGCGGCCAATCGATTTTTCAGCAACAAGGATTCTAGCTACACCACGCTTTAGATTTTGTAATTTAACAACTGGATTTATCCCCTTTTTTGTCATCGGGGCCCTGGCAATAAGAGTTTTTCTGCCGGAAATTCGCCCTTTTCCCGCAGCATTACATAATGTTCTCTCTAATGCGTAAGCGGTAATGAGAATGTAAAAATAAGGTAAACTTAATTAATGCAAGGTACGTAATCAGTGTTCATACTTGTGTCTTAGGAATATTGATATTTGAAATATCAATATTCGTATTATAAGTAATGTTATAGTACAATATTGTTGTGATAGAAGAAGTGGAACGTTTCATACTTATTCTACTTGTCAGAAATATTTGGTTGCAAGGCTTTTTTCTATTAATATGTCTATTCGATTTTGCAAACCAATTTCTTTGGAAAACCACACAAAATTCAAAAATAATTTTATTGTACTCCTCTTCTGAACTCCAAACAAATACGTTTTAAATAAAATCTAAACGTAGTAGGTAAACAACCTGACGTAAATTGTTCCACGAGTCTGTCAACGCAAAGACAAACTGCCAATGATATGGGTTTTGCTATAAATAGTAAGGGACTATTCAATAAATTCTCGTTCTAGTGCACGTTAAGTATTCGACACTGAAGTCGCACAAAAAGGAAGTAGAATTACACTGAGTAATTTTCGAATAGATATGTATGCCATTCACCTGCTCTTTGCAATGTAATTTTCGTTCCAAAAGTGTGCGAAGGTTATAAAGCTGTGGATTACAAAGACCCGACGAAGTCCCAAGGACTTCTTATCAGGAGCAATAAAGAGAACCGTGGATTACAATGCAAAAGTAGCGTGGTGATAACTCGAGATACTGCTTTATATGGCATTTCTGTGACCCTAAGATTCATTCTTTTATAAATATCATGAAACAGTTACGAGCTGACCCAACACGCTGTACCCACGGGTAGAGACAAGTTGATGATCGTTTCCTTTCACGGAAGTACAAAAGGTAAATTTTAGTTAGAATTAAACGTGAATCATTTTAATTGTTAATTTATTTACAATCATTCCCTTTACATCGTGATTTTTCATTGTTTACTTGACTTTTTGTACCCCCACTTAAGCCAAAATAAATTACTTTTTTCGAGCCTAAATAAATGCCTGTTTATCTTAGGTCAAATAAACGCCACAACTTCCGGGCTCTATTGATAACAAATACCGCTGAAAAATCGTATTTACACATTTGGACACCATTCAGTCTTATTGAAAGCAACATGTGAGCCAAAAACGATAAACTTCATGGGTTTGGTTTTGTATTGGTCGATTACCAACAGACCTGAGAAGTGGGTCAAGCGCTTGAGCAGCGTTGCTCTACCGCGCTTCATTTAGAGTCACATTACAAATTAGCCCGAGAAACTCGTTAATCTCTATATGTATATTTGATTAACAGAATTGGATTTACTCACATACAAACTATCATACCAGAAACGTATAGTCTTATAATTCTATAAAATATTTCGAAGATTATTGACTGAACAAACAAGTAATTTATATGACAATCTGATATTCTGCATTAAAAGGTCAAGAAGATAAGTCACACCAGTCACAAGAAGACTCCAGCTTTTCGATAACGTACATTTTTTCGTTTTGGTCAGCGTTTTCACTTTGACCCAGGCTCTTCTGGATATACACGAAAATCCAATAAACCCTTCATATTTATAACCACTTAGTAAATTCAGAGTCAATATTGTCACTGTCTCTGTAGCGGGGGTAGTGACCAAGAAGTCCGAGTGTTCGAGGTCTGACGGTGGCGGATTTTTCGATATCAGCTACATAGCTATGTTAAGTTCACCCGATTTCCGGAAGAGAATTCTAGGTTATTCCCATCAGTACTTTTCCGTGTTTTTTTCAATCAATATCATGCAAATGTCGGAGTAGTACCTTAACAAACAG
Source organism: Gryllus bimaculatus (assembly GCA_017312745.1). Taxonomy (NCBI): domain Eukaryota; kingdom Metazoa; phylum Arthropoda; class Insecta; order Orthoptera; family Gryllidae; genus Gryllus; species Gryllus bimaculatus. The sequence goes on along the minus strand of BOPP01000014.1, from coordinate 5,338,164 downwards.
CCCATGAACCGCCACCGATCTTTCTTTCCTTTTGCTTGCCCTATCATATCTCCCCATACATGCATTTCACTAACGCAAGTACGATCACCACCTCCCAGGATAATACAAAATACATTACATTAACAGGACAAATGACCAAAGATATTTACGATCCCGCAAAAATCAATTACTAGAAATACTTGGCCAAACTCGAGATATTAGTATTAAGGAATATATGGATGGTTGCAGTAGCTAATGTTATATCTTGTAACTGCCTCAAACCCTTCATTTTATTAATACCTATTTTCGCCGCTTTCGGCAACTTTTCCTGCGCCACTGACAGCGAGTGCTGAGATTGTTCTTCGTCTGCTTGTGAACAGGAATTGGTTCTTTGCTAGTAACCAAATTGGTTACTATTTTCTTTTAAGTAACCAAATTGGTTCTGGATATTTCAATAGTTCAGACGTTTCTATGCATTGGACATGAACTTACTTGGACTATGTAACCTTGGTTTCATCTCCTTTCCCTTTTTGATATCTCTTTCCCGATGTATCTTTTTCCTTTCTTCTTTTACCCTTTCACGGAGTATCTTTCCTTTCTTCAGAGCGTATTGTGGCGGTCTTCTTTTGAATGTAGTAACAATTTTCATCATTATCGTTACTATGGTTATCATGGCACCATTTTTATTATTTTTATTATCTATATTAATAATTTTGAATATGCGTACGAATTGCCAGAAAACTGCGCAGCCTATGGCCATGTGAGAAGTGACAATGGTTTCGGTATGTAGCCAAGACGAAAGGGACAATAAAAAATAAATGAAACATTTTGATTTCAAATACATTAGTATTTGATTCTTTCAATCCCCACTTTCTCATATCTGTTGTCACGAATACATTCTCGTAGTGCGTTGCTGCGTTTAGTACAATGAGGTCATGCGACGAGGAAGAAAGAAGTTTTCCATTTCAGATCAGTCCAGTTTTGCAGCTCCAGCAGCACATTTTTCACAGTCTACAGCAACATATTGGATGATGCAGAGCCTTCTATTATTATTGTTATTATTATTACTATTACTATTACAATTATTACTATTACAATTATTACTATTACAATTATTATTATTATTATTATTATTATTATTATTATTATTATTATTATTATTATTTATTCACAGCTCCCTGGTACATATCTCATGTGACATACATATACGTATTTTTATCAGACATGACAACTTGTCTGACCCAAATTCACAATAACAAATAGCAGATATCGACATTGAACACATTTCCAAATTTAAAAATTTGCAAATTGGAATGTCTGTAACTTAGAAACTCACGCCATCTCCCCGAAATCTCACTAATGGGCTTGTGGTCGCATGAGAGGAGTAACCGGAGAGGCGTAGGAGCTGCCCCGGCACCTCTCGGGTTACTGCGCTCCACGTGGCATCGCTGGCACGCGCATGCGTGCGCGCTGAGTGCGTGCACGGGCTTCGACGCCTCTCCGCGCAGGCGCCACGCCCCCGGCACGCGCACGGCCCAAGTGCCCCAAAAGACGTTACTACGCTCCACCCGTTTATGTCCATTCAAGTCTCGCAAGAAAGGACACTCCTGGCGAATTTCGCAACGTCAGACGTGAAACTATGCGGTGCAAAACCTAATTTCCCTGCCGCAATCAGTTGGAAGACGCTGCTCTTCCAACACTGAATCTGGGGTCGCTAAATGGCCACTCCCCTGCCATGCAGCCTCTTGCTGTTGCACGTAAATGGTTTCATTCAACGCTCGTCGGCCGTCATCCGCAGCTACATGGGAAGTTATCATAGCTCCTACGGATAAGTGACCGGTCTTCGATATTCATTTTTTTCTGATACATCAAAATTAATTCTGTCCTGAGCGCACTTCATTTTGGTATTTTTCAATTCAGTGACTGGAAAGACTATACATTTTAAGGTGAGATTGAGTGCAATAGTTTTTATCATTCTAATTTTAATCAAATATGATAAAAAAATCTACAAAAAAATGTATATTTGTTAATTGCTTTTCATCTTATTTTTTAGTGATTAAATATTTTGTTATTTTTTCATTACAGCAATCTTGTTATTTTTTGTCCATTATTTTCCATCCATGTATACAATACCACGCAGCTCCATTAATATTCGGGTTGCGTGTATCTGTAACATACAGTCTGCAGGTCCTCCAAATATCAAGTTTTATCATGGGTTCCTCCACTTTTCTTTTCCACCTATAACTTTGTAACCTCCCTCGTTTCTTTTTCACCCCGTCAACTTATTGCAGGCGAGGCACATAACAACCAGTACCAACAACTGCAATGTCGATAAACCATGCTTTCTTGTTACACTTATCTCAGAGCACCACATCAGGTGCGGCTTCAATAAAGCTGCGGTCACAATAATGTCTCTTTACTATTTTCGAGGACATTCTGTGGACAGTTTTTATTGTAAGGCTTATCAAAATCCGTCATAATGCCCCATTTCTTTGGCAATTTGGCATGTATTATTCACGCTACAGTGTCATGTCTTTATAATCAGTAAGGTGCTAGCTTACTACATGCTGAGGTAATGTGCTGAGTGGTTTCATGGACTTGATCGCAGGCTCGACGCGCATCAGCAGGCACTGTAAGTTTCTTAATGATGTATTTTAAGTAATTTCTCGTTGTAATAACGTGATCACGCATTGCTATCAAGAACCACTTTGCCTGTGGGTATAAATATCCCACTGTACAACATTCAGACATCGACATTTGGTTTGGTAATATCTATAGGACATCTACCGAGGAGTGCCTTTTGTTTCCATGTTTCTAACTCTAACGGTAACTCTTGATGTGTTACTTCCTGATGCTTGAGATTGAGGGAGTGTAGTTGTCATCTACTTGCTGTACGTATTACCATGTGAAGTTGGGATGACGTCATTCCGTGCTTGTCATTCAGTACTTGAAGCGAGTCATTTCGACTGAGACTCCAGATGCGTTGTGGAGCATTTCACGCCTGGTGAAAAGGTTATCAATATTATTATTATTATTATTATTATTATAATATTATTATTACTATTATTACTATTATTAGTATTACTATTATTATTTATTTTTGTTTATTATTTAGAAACGTGAATTGCCAATGTGACACTTCGCCTGGTTTTTTGGGCGTTAACCTTTAATTCTACCAGGCGTCAAGGGATTTCCCCCTATCTTCTTCGCGGGATGATAATTGCCAGGCCGTAGCGACAATTGCGGTCTGCGCAGCGGTATTCCCCGCGGGGTGCGCGTGCGCTCGACCGGTTTGCACCTGCACTCGCCCGCGCCGCGCCGCGCCGCGCCTCCGCCGAGCGCTCCCTCGCCTTCATTATCGTCCACACCACACTCTCCGACTCCTCACGCGCTGAAATTCTGCAACCCACTGCACGAACGAGATTATCCAAATCTTTCAATCTTCAGATGACACGCTTCCCATATTAATCTCCGTTCGTGCTATGTAAACTTTTCTTAACTTAAAAATATATATTTTTAACTCCCCTCCTTCTACTATCAACTAAAAAACCTCTCTACTTCTCTCCTCTAACCCTAAACAAAAGTAATCCTTCTAAAATCCTTTTTATAACGTCACCTCTCTCCATTCCTCCTTACTTTCAAACCCATTTAACCAAAAAGAACATAGCTCATGGATTTCACTAAAAAACCCGTGTCCTACCCAACCCCAGTTTCTCTAGAGAACGGAGGCATTGGGACGTATTTGACTTCACGTTTAAGGTCCCAGGTCGCCCAGACGGCACATACCCTCGCCAAACCGTGTAATGTGGACGTGGCCGCAAGGAGGCGCACGCACCCGACTCATTAAATAAAAGGGAAAATATAGAAAACTAGGCACACAAAATATAAAATGTTGTCAGGCTTGAAGACTTGATACATGTTTCTCTATGTATGTTGGCACGCTGAATTCGAATGTGGACTCAGAATTACGATATCACCCACCAATTTTTTTAATCGAGTAACACACCGTGAAATTGATTTTTTTTGTATTCGGGGGTGTTTGTCAGAACCAAAGACGTGACACATGTCGATGCGCGATGTCGCGATGTATGTCGATGCGCTGAATCCGAGCCGAAGCCACAATTGCGCCATCACCTTCCAGTTTTTCTTAAATCGCGAAAAACACGTATGAATCTTACCACCATCGGGACACGAACCTGGAACCTCCAGGTCAGAGGCACTGCACTGACATCAGTGATGTACTGAGCCACATCTACCGGTTCTTAAACGGCAAAGTCTCAAGCCCTGGCGGTATAAAGGTTAACAAAACAATTAAACATTTCACCGCGTGGTCACAAAGAACAATTACGTGGAAATACCAATTACGTGGAGATCCGCTTTTCCGGCGGGAGCAGTCAATTGTTTGAACAGTCAAATAGTTATTTATGATTCGAGTGGTGAAAGTGGCATTTTATTTTACGAGTACGAAATGTTCGGGAAGAAGGTCGAAACTCTTTGAGTGGTGCAATCCTACAAGCAAAATAAAATCTCTTTTACCACGTGTGCCATACACTATTTTTGTAGACCCTTACTGGCATCATTTTATTTGAATTCAAGAGTAGAATTGGTTATGTTACATTATAGTCAGTAGTAGATGGTTCGATTCGAAAAAAGTATTCTATTTTCTTAGGGTTTTTTTGTTTGTTTGTTTTTCACTTTTTATCTGAATATCTGACCATTCACATCTTTAACCCAAGTGCTAAAATTTGACTTTTGGCAAGCTGTCCATGCCTTAAAAGTAACCGCTTTTACTAGGGATTGTATGAAAACAATTTACAACATCATTATTATAAATTAGGAACAAAATATTTTGAGTAAGTTTACTTTTGCATGCCCTCCTTCCACCCACCTTTCCCCACCCCCGCTTCTGCTGTTAGTTCTGACGTCGCTTATAGGCGATACACTTCAGAGGAGGCACATGAATGTTTGCGAAATCGGAATTGCTACCGTAGAATAGAGTAATGAAAGGGTTACCAAACTGTACTTTGACAAGTGACTAAAACTCAATAGAAATTATTCCTACATATCCGGGTGGCCGAGATCGCTGAGGCAGTAGTGCCGTGGCGATCTCGGGCCGAAGGATCGTGGGATCGAGTCCCACCGCGGGCATGGTTGTATTAGTGTTCGTCTCTTCATCATCACTATATCACTTCATTCAGTATACAGATACCCCTATCGTTAAATCAATAGCGGTCGCTTATGACTTCGTAGTTAATACAACCTTAAAAAAGAAAGTTTTCCTAACAGTGAATATCCTCGAAGGCAAACACTACAGAGATTTTGCAAGGTGGGAAATCCATTGTCGTAGTACATACACTTTATCATCACAAGAAAAATGAATTTTTGTATGTCGTTTAATCGAAAACATACGTTGAAACTAGGAGCTAATTGCAACTGAATATCTCTAACAGGATACGAAATAAAAGCTTTTATTGAACGTCTGTGTATCTCTGAGTCTTCTATGGATATTGCATGTTTCATTACTTCCATACCCATTGATAGTGTTGAACTTAGTGGTGGCGGCGAAAACTACGTTAAGTGTAAGTTCTGAACATGTGTCGTAGGCGAACAAACAGGTCAATCGACGTCAATCGTCGACCCTTCAAAGACGACCCGTCAATCGAAATCCCGCCATTTGATGCGCAGTAGAATTGTCCCCAGAACTGTCGTGTTACGTCTTTCAAATCAACGACATACAAAAGCTCTCTACTCTTCTCTTGCTCAAAACGGGACAGGTGCCTGAGCTATGCGTAGACGACTGGAAATTTCAAATTAATTACTTTTCAAAGATACTTTATAATAATCAACTTACAACTTATAAATGCTGATAAGATACCGTGATTGACGATTGATAAATTGTTTTGCTTCTTGCCATGATTCCCGATGGGGAGGGGAGACAGTCACGGAAGACTTCTCGAAGACCTCGTTCCGCCCCTCGCAGCCGTCGTTCCTCGATGCTCGGGTTAACGGTACGAATACACATCACCTCACGATGACCAATTAGATTTCAAATACGAGGCTTGTGTTAAATTTGAAAGAATGCACCTTGATATGTTATTTTATTTTAGTGAATTCGGTAAGTTATATTTGGTCCTAATAATTTAATGGGAGTCAAACATAAAATGAAAGCTCATCACTTACATTATACAAATACCATATAACAGGGCTATCAATGTTAATATTTAATTTATAGTACGATTGTCAAAAATCAAGAAGTTCTGCCTATGCAATTTTTATAGCGAGACGAAATCAAACGATTTCCTTACGTTTGAATAGAAATAAATTGTCATTATAAAATGTTTTTGTTACATGTTTCCATATGTCGCTCATGTTTTCATTTGTCACACATGTTTTCATACACACTTTCCATGTTACACATATTTATTCTCATTTCAAAAAACAATATTGAATAAAATATAGAATCCTTTCCGTTGTATAATTTTCTTCCATCTCCTCTTGCAGTCTGTTACAAATTTCGTCGCACAGCTATTACATGTTGCTCTGTTTGCGATGTCTTTCTTTTGTTATTGATCTGTACAAGGAAGTCTACCGTTTCCTTCTCTCTTCGCAGAAAAGTTTTTATGAGAAAATGTAAACTCTCTCAGCTCTCACTTTTCATTCCTGACAGTGCCGGAGCTAGACAATTTTGGGCTCGGGGCTGAAACGTACCCCTCTCCGCCGAAAAAATGAAGTGTGAATGACGTATCAAAAACTATGTGTTATTTTATTTTAACAAATAACAAAAATTACAACCTTTAAGCCAGAAAACGTTTTTGGAAAAAATTTTAAATAATTGTTGTAAATGTAAAACAATTTAGTGCTCAAATAATACAATTTCCACGGTGAGCTTAAAACGGTAAAATGTTTTGTTGTGTTCATCTAGTGTTTAATAAAATCACTTGTTAAAATGAAATAATAAATATGACTTCTTCTTCTTGAAGTGCCGTCTTTAGTACCGAAGGTTGGCGACCACTTCCCCAAACTTTTCTGTCTTGTGCCAGATAAAATAACTCAGATGAACTCGAAATACCGGTCCATTTGCGGATGTTTGCTGGCCAGGACATCATCTATCCCTGCCACTCCCATGATTTTTCAGTGCAACCTATTTAATGTTTTAGTTAATTGATTCATTTATATGGTTCTACTTTAAAAGTAATGGCTTAATTTTTGAGGTATCAATAATTCAAAATTTTCTGAAATATCAGACTACTGTATTGTGCCTTATAAAATTACAATAACGATTTTCTCGAGTTTTCCTTTTCAATTAATTTACTAATTTTTCCTACGATTCCCGACATCAGGCCCAGGGCAATCGGCCGGTCTGCCTAGCGCCGGCACTGATTCCTGTGATCCAAGAAAATGTTGATTTTGTGCATATTAGCATGATAACATTTCACCATTGTTCCATTGCTCTGGAAGTTAATGATAGTGAAAACTAAATTCTCTAATGAACACAAAACTCTAACCTCGTTGGAACACATGGTACCCTTTTGGAATCTATCCTAGGACTTCGTGAAGGGTGTTTTGCAAAATTGCAAATCAAAGTTCATTTGAACATCTCAATAAATAAACTCTACATTATATTTCAATTATCTTCTTTTTTTCAAATTAATTTCTCTTATAACTACCATAATAAGTCCTGGAACTCTTATCCAAAAAAGCCAATAATAAATTAATATAAATTAAATTATATCCATTCCTAGACGTCCTGTTCTGCATGTAATTAGAATGGCATTGTAATGACCGATTAAATTTTAATGCCATCATTCAAAAGGAACCTTGTGACACAATGATAATCAGCCTTGTTTTGTTTACATGTGCATTACGATATGCATGCAAACTCTCACAGGTTTCATAACGTTGACTTGGTAGAAAATACAGCGACCTATAGTCAGCGTGAATTGGAACTCGAGAGTCAAACTTTCTTAAACAAATGTCAAGAACAAGTTTAATCTTTCTTCGAGCAATTCAACCCTAGTCATATAAATGCAACTACAGAAAATCCAACTTAAAGAAAATGTGATGAAATGAAGTCTAACTACTGATTTGTTCTAGAGAAGACTAACAGCCAATTCGTAAAATTGATGGATGATCCTCCAATGAAAACAAATGTGCAATGACGGGATACCCACAAATCAAACGAAACGGTTCTGTGAAATACGCACGGGAATTTGTCAGGATGAGCAACCGCACCAACAAACAACACTTTTCCTGCGCGTTTTTCCCCGCAGGACGTTCGTTTCAAGCCCCGCCCGCCACTCGAACGCCGGCCGCGCCCAAACCCATCTTGGCCACGCGGAGAAGGAAATCGGCGGCTGAGGAAAGGCCTCGCCGCCCAGGCGCGTGGCAAGGACCCCGAAGCCCACGCCGCGTCGCAGCTGAACGGCCGGAAGCATCGCGGCAGAGGGTCTGGGACCATCCACGGGGACTGGGGCAGACGGAACGCATTGTGCAAGTAAACCAGCGTATGAACTGGGTCGCTGCGCGAGGGGCGAAGCCACGCGGAGGCGGCGGAGGTTGCCGGAAGGGGAGGGCAAACGACAACCGGATAATGCAAAGGGTGGGATACGGCGCAAAAGAATTGGTGGGAGGAAAATATGAAACAGTGGGGTTGATGCGGGGTAGAGGAGAGGAATTTGGCGGGAAAGAGCGCAAAAGAGGACGAAGTAAAGAATAAGGAATAAGAAGAAGAAAAGGAAAAAAGATTATGGAGAAAAATGAAAGAGAGGACGAAGAAGAAAAAGAGACGAAAGAAGGGAAAGAAAAGGAGAGACAGGGAGGGAAGAGAATAAGAGACAGGATGGGAAGAGAATAAGAGACAGAATGGGAAGAGAATAAGAGACAGGAGGGGAAGAGAATAAGAGACAGGAGGGGAAGAGAATAAGAGACAGGAGGGGAAGAGGTAAAGAGAAAAAGAAAGATGTGAAGAGAAAAAAGGAGAGAAAGAAAAAGATAAAGAGGGAAGGGACAAGAAAGAGGGAGGGAGAGAAAGAAGAAGAGAAATAGAAGGGAAAGGAAGAGGAACAGATGGGGAAAGAACAGGAGAGGGAATGAGAAGATTGGAGGCATAGCTGTAGCAAACCGCACGCCGCTGGCAGGACGGAACGTGTCCTACCTCAATTTCGCGTTCGACGTCGCAGCCCGCGTGCAGCGCTCCGGCTGACTCCGTGTTGTTGGGCGCCGACTGCGGTGCGCGAACTCACCAGCACGACCAGAGCACGACTGCCGATTGCAACGGTGGCGCGCGCAGCCGCCGCCGCCGCCTCCGCCGCCGCCGCCACCACCGCCATCGCTGCCGCGACGCACGTGGCCTGTCGACGTCAGTGCCCTGCCACAGTTCGGACGGCCCGGGGCGGCGCGGCGCGGCGGGAGCGTGGCTGCCAGGTTGGAAGGCACGCGTTCAAACCGAATTCTACTCGCACGGGAAATAAGCTACGGTATAGAATAAGTGGCGGTTCATGATAGTAGTTGGCGTTTGCAGTTACGACATGAAATTGACGTTGTTAAGGGGAACAAGCTCCTCAGCCCCGGTCTATATCCTATTAGCACATATGGCATGTGGTACGGGGCCCGCGCATTTTGGGACCCCGCGCTCTCTAAGGCAAAGCGATGAAAAATGTCTCACTAGTGACGAAAATAAAAAGTTTTGCCGTTATGAATTTTGTTAACTTTCTGTGTAAAAGGACTAAAACATAAGTTTACATACAATTATATTTAAGTTTAATTTTCAATCCTGACTAACGACATTGTTATAGTTTTAAAATGCAACTGTTTGAGATTTATTTGTGTGTACATGAGTAAAAGCAATTTGTGTTGTGTTCAAGAACATCGTTCACTGTCTGTTCCCAGATTGAAAGATACCGCCACTGAAAAAAAGACCTACAAGAAAAGTAAAAATCATAATACAGTCTAAAGAGTGAAAATGTATGAAATTGAAATATAATTTATATTAAACGTATCAAGTTTTCCACTGACAACAACAAATCCACTAATTTTAAGATTATTTACTTTTCTGTCTATGTTCTTTTTTCAAATTAGATAGACTGTATTTGTTCTTTTTTTTAAGACAGAATATTAAAATAAAATCACTGCTTTATATCAATACATGAATTACATGTGATACATAACAAGAGCAATGTTTCGGAAATTAATTATTTCTATCGTCAGGCTTCACGGCAAAAACAAATATTTAATATAATATTTTAAACAATTGACATGACATGGTCATATTTTAACAGAAGAATAACGTGAAGAACTAGAATGTGTAATGTAATGTGTAAAGTCACAATGGAACGCACCTTGTTAAAAAATCAAATCTATTTTAATATTCTATCGTTTAAAAAGATCCGTATTTGGATCTTTTTAAATCCAAATACGGTCCGGCTAATTTTAAAAAATGAAAAGAAACACGCAAATTCACAAAATTCAAATTTCGCGCTCACGTCGGGACGGGTTAATATTGGTCTAATGATATTAAATTTTATTTTTGAGCAAATTTGACCAAATGAAAATTATTTAGGGGATAAACTGAGAAATATTAACAAAAACATTGGTTTTTTTTGGCCCTAGGTCGTGAAGTGAATGCAAAGCCCAACAAATTATAACTTTTTAGACGAATTAGACGGTTTAGAACACAAGATTGAGAAAACTCATGATTTCCTTTCGTCTCAATTTTTATGAATAATTTCTTACGTAAAACACATAAATTTAAATGAATTTAAACTAAGAGCAAATTACGGCAAATAGCATGCCGCAAATTCAAATTTTGTCAGTTATAACTGTGAATGATTTTTTCTTCTAATAAAACGATAGGTACAAGTTGCAACGACTAATGTAGTACGTGCTATTAGGGTGTGTTCGCGGAGTGAGTATACCAAGGACGGCACGTCTCTAGATACGTGTACGTGCCCTGTCAGCAGAGGTGGATTAACAACTTTCTCGCCTGTAGGCACGCGAGAAATTGCCGTCTGTATTTTTCAAATAACCTAGGAAAAAGTTATATACATGTATGCGAGAATTCAGATTAGGGTAACTGGAATAAAAGTTGCATGACCACTCCTTTTCGGTAATGGTAATCGTCTCCTCTATTATTTGTCTATACCTTTTGCGACTCTCACGCGCAACCTATCTTTATATACAAGGTCTCTAAACAAATATAATTTCACGTACACGTGACAAATTGCACTTTGGGATTAAAAATATGGGGTATTTTTAAAAATGCATCTAAATATTCTTATAAAATGCAACCCGTAGCACTCACTCAAATGTTTCGTTAAATAACTTCCAAACAAAGCGTTCTAGAGCCGTAAAAACTAAGATGTTGAGGACAATGACCTTAAACAACCCTTCCTCACACCATAATCTAGAGATGAGATATACTTCAACACTATTAAATTTTTCCTAGTTCGGTACTTATTGATACTACCAATGCTGCCTATATTTCATGCCTTGGAGATGTTGACCATCTTTGTGACGACACGCTTAAAAGGCTTAGATTTTTCCATCTTATGCTGTGTACGCTTTCTGTGTATACTGTGGTTTGCGCAGACTGACGAGATTTATTTGCATAATTATTTATTAAATATTCGCTCTCACAGCAACAACCAGAAGTATTATTAATAGTTGTTTGATTCCGATGATGATTGTTTCTTATGGGTGTAGTAAAAACATTCATTTTAACTTTTTGCCGAGATCTACAAGTGCTGTGTACCTAATTGTGAAGGCATGTGGGTGTGCAGAGTGAAGTGTGAAGAGTGAAGACGTGTCTTATTCATTTTGGTTTAAGTTTTACCAGAACCAGTATTTTCACTATCAGTAGTGATTCTGTGAAACTTTCAAGTCAGCAAGTTCAGTCACGTAGCTTTTTCAAGAGTAAAAGGTTTTTTAATATTTTTGTGTATATTGAATAAGCGAAAAGTCAAAGAATAGAAAATTAAATACTTCAAATATTTTAAAGGAAGGGTTGTAATTTGTTCTAAGAAAATTTCTGGATAATACCGAATTTTTAATAACCTTTATTGAAAATTTCTTTTCAACATCAATTGCATTGTTGCTGATTTCAATTTCATACTTATGTAGTACATGAAGTAACCTTTATATATTTTTAAATAAATAAATACGTTTCGCTAACAACTTTTCCTCTTAGAATGGAAATAGAAAGTTAGGGAAAAGTGTGGGTTTACCAAGCGAGAGTTCTCGCACAGGTATGCGGAGGTAGTAGGGGAAAACTGTGCTATCGCACAAAACAAAAAACAAACGTTTTAAACTAACTAAAGTTATAGTAGCTTAGAATAAATAAACAACAAAAATCAAAACTCGCTAGCCTACAATCTACGAGAAATGAATTTAAAAGGCAACCAAAATTAAAATTATAGAAAGAATAGCGCATGTCACTCGACAACTATCATCGATCACAATCCAAATGCTACGATTTAAACTTTGGCGGTATCTGGAAGTCTGTACATCAATGCCCAGCTGTAAATCCATATTGTAAATAATAGACCGTAACTTAAGGTGTCGGTTCACAAAGATATTCAATACGTAAGAATAGTTTGAGCAACATTCCTATGTCCCGAAGTGGAGTCAAAGCTTACTAAATTGTTTCTAATGGAAACAAATGGTATTTATTACTCAAAGGTGAAAATATGAGTTTTATTATTTTTGTCTTGGAATTGCTTTTCTTGTGATATGTAAGAATGCAGAAAACAATCCAATACTTATTAGTATACAAATAATTTTTCAATTTTCGCACCCCAGCAAGCTGTCGCCGTGCCCCTCCCAAAACCCCCTCTGTTACTCATAACGAATCCAGGAATGTTAAATAATATTGCAAAGAGTAGGGTTGTACTTGCCCGATCCTTATTTTTTCACGGAAAACTTGACTTGGCTTTCTCAAGAGTAAAAATCCTTTTCTAATATTTTTGTGACTATCAAGGAAAGCCAAAAGCTAACTGTCAAGAAAGATTGAATAACAACTTCAAATGTTGTTTTTAAGGAAGTGTGAATTGTTCGAATAAAATATCTATAATACTGAATAAACCTTTATTGAAAATTTGTTTCAAACATCAATTGCATTGTTTTTATTTTTGTTTGATATTCTCTAATTACGAAGTTACATTTTTAACAAATAAACACGTTTCATTAACCACTTTCCTTCTTAATGGAAAGGATAGGGAAAGGGTGTTAACATGCGAGAGTTCTCGCACGGGTACGCTAGTTAAATCTTAACTGTATAAGAAAATGTAAACATCGCTCATTTTGATTTATCACAAGCCATACAGCAGAAGGTATTATCAGCCTGTTAATGAATTAATTTGCAGGTATTTAACCATTTTGTTCAAAAACTCATAGAATACAAATGAAAGAAGAAAAATCCCACACGACGGCAAAGAGGTACCTTTGACACAATTTTTGTCGCTCCTAAATTTTTGCAGCTTGCCTCCTGTGCTTATGCGTAAATCCGCCCTTGACTGACAGCATGAGTCGTAAGCAGTCGTTTGTTGGTTAGATGTCTACGTAACTCTTCTCTACAGGGGCTTAGCAATTTTCCTTCTGATTCAACATTCTTCATTCCGTTGGATTTATCCCACGAATTTTATTCTTGGTGAATCACGATTTTAGGCGGCTCTATATTTATAACTGAACCCTAACCTTTAAAATAAACTAAAATGCAAAATAGAAATATACAAAAAATTGAACAATGAACTAAAGATACGAGTATTTTATTAACTACCTTCTTATTTGCGCAAACATTCGTACACGAAATGTAACAAAACCCAACTGCAAAACTTCAGTAATGGATTCATCGTACTGAGAGAAAGAGAGAGTTCATTATAACTACAGGTTGCGGAAATTCGAAATTACGTTTTAGCATTACTATCAAATATTACAAGGAATGTTTCAAATGAACTGCTCACCTGCCTCGCAAGAGGACGGCTATGGATTCCTTAAAAATATATTTTGGTCTCGCAATTTGTAAATTGGATGTCATTCGAGATGACAAGCTTCTCAAAGAATTAACTATCCGTCAAACCATACATGTAATGAATGCACGCGAGCTCGTTTGCGTACACCATGCGGAAAACCGCAGAAAATAAACTTCTTATATGCCTTATCAAAGTAAATTGAAAACCACAAAAAGACAAACAAACGTATCTGATAACGCTTCGTCCTCAGAGTGCTAGTGAAAGGCTTTTCTGTCTAAATCCACATCAGTTTTATTCGCAATGTAATTTCTCGTCACCAGTCACGCATTTTAGGTTGTCCAAACATCTCGTCATGCACTAACAAATACAAGTTCTGATAACTTGCATAAATAAAAATTCGGATAACTCATTTCTGGACACATTTTGAATTAAATTTTTCTCTGTATGAAAAATTAATTCCTGAAGTTAACTCTTAAGTGTTTTGTTACAAACTGTATTTACTGATCTTCTGAACATACAGTTAAAAGAGGTGAAGGTGGTAATACGAGCCATGTATAAATGAAACCCCTCAGTATCTGTTCATACATCGCACAAACTAATGAGTTTAACGAAAACGATTTTAAATACTAGCTTAGTAACTCCTTTTGCCATCATAGCTCTGTTTTCAGTTCTGAAGTGTAACAGAGGTGTTCGTGTTTTCTCGAGTCTGACAACTTTCAAAGTAAGGTCTTTGGCTTTTAATTACAGATTGAATTCTGAAACCGATCTTAATTCCTAACGAATGAAATACAATGTTTTCATCATTATTTTTGTGGCCGTAATCTACAGTTTTGAACGCAACAAAGGCAAGTTTTGATTTGCAAAATTTTAATGTGGCGAAGGTAAAAAGAGCCCCGAACTATGGTGGATGTGTAAGAGGAACTATGTGTAAAAGGAACCCCAAACTTTAAGGGCTTCATCTTACATACACTACAATTTGTACATTTGTTTGTACTTTTTTGTTTTAGAAACTAAGAAGACTTCTAGGCCCCAAACCGAAAATCAATAGGAAACACTGGAATACTAAAGATATTAAGGTAATTGATGCAGTTAGGAACAAGCAAATGGGTTTGAAAACGGCTTCTAAAACATTCAAGACCTCGACAAAGGTTCGTTCGTGTTGACAAACATTAAAAAAAACAGAACTTCGCGTTCCGAAAATCTCCGCTGACTTCCGAAAAACATTTAAAGGAAATTCTTATAAAACATGATATATTTCATCATTCGAAGTGTCTATGCGTGACAGAAGATCCTCAATTGCCTTCACATTTTCACCACAAATGCAAATCAACATTAATAAATTCAGTACCTAACCTCAAAATGGCCCGGTACAATGGACAGCACTGACGAGCGCTTCAGTGCAGGTGAGTGCAGGTTAGGGCGCCTTGAGCGCGCACTGGTTCCGGGTCATTGTGCGCATGGAACATGCGCAACTTTGCCCAGATGCGCTCTAGCGGTCAAAAGGAGCACGAAAGCTGCCCCGAGTGCACACTAAGCACGGCGAATGGCAAACGCATCGAAAGTTTCGCGTCGAAAATGCCTTGGCCCGAGAGGTTGATGGCGATGAACACCCTGCTTGCCGACAACGCTATCTAACATTTATTTTTGAAACTACGTTCTCTAGATCGAACTCTGACATTAAATTTGTTTCATTGAAGATCGTATAAAATACTTTAACGTCCATTGAGAGCTAAATAGTAGTAGTACAGAGGAAAAAAGACTTCCGTGATTCCCGCCCATGAAACTGAATTGACATTAATTTTTGTAAACGTAATGTTGCTTTCAAGATTCGTTAATATAATATGAATAGTTATAAGAGAAGCGTTACAATAGTGAATAAATGGCTCAGTGCCAAAGGGTTGTTCCAGCACGTGGGGAGGAACAGATTCGATTCCTAGACTGCGTAGATATCGTTTATCCAATCTACATTATGTTACAAGTTAGTGGAACAAGTTCACAAGATAGTGGAATAAACTCATTTCTTTTGTTGAGAGATATTATCAATTTTTTCGCATAACTTACGATACTACCGACTTGTATCTGTATTTCGCACTACATCCGTGTTTTCGACTCCAGGTCAAAAAGAGATAAGGCGCTCTGCAGCATTGCCACTTGGTAAGAAAAGAAAAATTGACGAAAAGAAACATTTACATCGAGACTGGGCTGATGTCATTTTCTCTGATGAGAGTATATTATCCTCCAATGAAGAGCCCGTTCTCGTTTTCATGCCGCAAGGAAGTCGCGATGATTCTCTGTAGGTAAAGCAAGTGTCCAGGGCCGGTCGTTTCTCAGTAGCACTTTGGGACTGGATGTCATCTCCTGGGATTGGAATGATCTATACCTTCGAAGGTCACTTCATTGCCACTCAGTACATCCACATACAGAGAGATATCATGATCCCATCAGTTAGAAAATTTCATCCAGAGGGTGTAATTCAATTACAATAATTCCATTCTCCTAATCATAAGTCGGCTTCAGTTCAATCGTGGTTTGCGGAGAAACAAGATGTTCAGGTTGTTGACTGGCTACCATGCGCACCAGACCTGAACCCTATTGAAAATCTTCGGGCAGCGACAAAACGCATCACGGGCGAAAACTGGCCTGATCCGGGAGCTAACAGCGCCACGGCGATGCGCTCTGGCATCTAATCCAAGAAGCCTGGGTCGCCCAGAGTCAAAACTACGAAACACAACGTGCGGATTTTCTCCCACGCAGGATGAGAATGGTAGTAGAATCTGAGGGATTTTGGATTCCTTGTTACTGTATTCCTAGTATTTCCTAGAATACGATATTCACGAAGAAACAATTAATGTAAAAAATCTAGAATAAATCAAGAATAAATTTAAAAAACAACATAATTTGCAGAATAAATAACAAATATTCATAGAAAGATAACGAGCCCTTTTCAGGGTTGTTTTGTTTTAAAATCAAAAAATGTATTTACACTATAGAGAGAGTATTGTAATACATTCATGTACATAATAATTATTGAAGGCTTATACAAATTAATTACTGTAAAACAGTTAATTTGACAAAAACATTCACGCATAAGCAAAAAAAAAACATTAATGAGCCGGATTTTCTCCTGCTGAAATATCTCAACTTTTGATTTCTGTAATACACATTAAAAGACGTACCCACTGCTGATAAGGATAGTTAAATTGATACAATTATACCTAGTTAAAACGTGGCGTTTCTCTTACTCATCGCGAAGTCGAGTAACGTTAAAGGAGTACTGGTGTCATGTGACCTCTCGAAAATACATAGGAACTCAGAGGTGACAATATATATATATATATATATATATATATATATATATATGTGTG
>BOPP01000014.1:5281045-5318754 GCA_017312745.1 Gryllus bimaculatus | reverse complement strand
GGCAACCAATGGGGGGGGGGGGATTGGTCGCCAAGCACTGCGCAGTATCTCGAGGGGAATCCGAATTTTCAGTCTGCGTCTGACACAAGCTGTAACTTAATTTTATGAATTTCGCATGTTATTGAAAGTATACAAGTTCAGTCAATTTTTAACGGTAATGAATATATTATTTATGATGTTTCGAGAATTCGTTTTCTTTTTGTTAGTTTTTTATGAAATAAAATAATTTTGTGAAAACGTGACAACGCAATAGTGCTTATTGGAATGCTTAAGTCCAATCACCGTTTGATCTTTTTTGTTTGTATGAATTCTGTTATAGTCAATTGTCTCAATGCAGACTAATACAAAAACTGAAGTGCCTAATGGAAATCAAAGCCATAATCACGTGCGCAGGATGTGTACATTATAGGCGCAAATTTTCTTGAGCCCCGGTATATCAGCCCCCACTCCTTTGTCAATATTAGATGTATTAAGAATCAATAATAGCAACGAGCGTTGTACACAAAAACCTAATACCAGAAATTTTCTCTGCCATGCAATAGAAATTGTTTTGCATCGATAAACGAACGAATCAGTTTGATATAAAATTTATTTTGTTAAAATAACCGAACTCCCCATTTATTTCGCAACTAGCGAAGCGAGGGCTCAAGAAATAATACTTGACTCGGACTCAACGCATACAATTCTGTAAGTGATGTTTCAATACTTTTATTTAAATTAGTTTCAATTGATTTACATCAATTGCTTCCATTTTATTATATCAGTGTTCTGGATTTTGGAAATTTCATTTCCGTCGTTCAATTGAAGCGCAACCTCCAGTCTGTAAAGTATCTCCAAAAATTAAAAGATCCATTTCAAGTTCCCAGCGCCAAGTCGATCAGTGAATATGGATTTTCGGAAACACGCACAATGTTAGAGATATTACCAGATCATTATTTATTATATTTACTATGAGTGAGATCCCATAATCAATTATCATCAAATATCCATAGTACCATTGGGAGACTACCTACTCCAAGACCAGGTAAATATTTAAACCGGGGTTTATTCCCTTAATTTAAGGCTGACTGATCATAAGAAAATATGTGTGGTATAACAGTAGCTGCTTGTCCGGAAGGTGCCGCGACCTATGTATAAGTGTCAACGATTCGGCCGCCATTCTTCGACCTTCCTTGAGGCGAAATGCAGGGAGATGGTCAGCGCACGTCTTAGAGGGCGATTTTTTAACTGTGCCCCTGAGCCCATCTTCAGATTGGCATTATAACTGCATTTCGTGTCATTCTTTGCGGTGCCGCTAGATGTTGCATTATCGCGATTTTATGAACCACTACTTCATACGGTCGCGATATCTAACGGCACGACAGAGAAAGACGCGAAATGCAATGCCATAATGTCAATGTGAAGACGGGGCTCAGATGCACAGTTAAAAAACCGCACTATTATATAGGGTTAGTTCCCGTCCATCCTTCGATCGGGTGAACAGCCAATGCGGAGAGAGCACCAGCCAATCAGGGAACGGGCCCCCAGGGCGGGGTGGGAGATGGCGCTCCTCACGCGGTCGGACCTCAGACAATGGCGGTGACCGCGCCCTGACGCGACCGGGCATTGTGATTAATTAGATGTTTCCAGGTCTCGTGAAAACCCGTGACAGCCCGCAATGGCTGATCACTGAATGCAGGGAAACCCAAGAACCCGCCCTCTCGTGGTAGGTGCTGGAAACGTCAACGGCCGTTCCGGTCTCACGGACCCAGGAGATCGACGTGTTAACGAGTTATTCTGCAGTAGACATCACATTGATGTTCTTTTATTGCAGGAAACACAACTCATAAGCGCCGACGATCTGGAGCCAAATGACATGGCTATCTACCGCACCGACCGCGATGCTCGCCATCGCGGAGGCGGTGTCGCGGTTGCCGTACGTCGCTCGTTGCCCCATCGCCCGGCAGCTTTACCTCGCCTCGCGAGGCTTGAAGAGGCAGCGATTGTGGTAAACACGACAGAAGGCGAAGTTGCACTGGTGTCAGCATACTTAGCACCAAATCGCCCTCTCATAGATTATTTCGACACTGTGTTCTTCCTAGAACCTCACATGGTTATGGCGGGCGATCTGAACGCCAAGTGCGAGGAAGGGCTGTAACCGAACACACACCAAAAGAAACTTACAAGTTTCCTGTTCGACACAACTCATCCCGCCTTCCAAACCTACCCGTTTCCCCACTGACTCTCGCCTCCGACCCGAAATCCTCGATGTAGCACTCACTTCATGGAATATTCGTGTCACTACTCCCAAACTAATTACCTTCTCCCTTTCCAATCACATTCTCATTACCTTCGCAGTAGGTTCGCGCCTTCTGCGGTTCTAGGCAGTGGGTCCCACAAGCCACTGACTGGGATGACTTTCGCAATCAACTCGCAGCACTACACACAAAAGCACAAATCTCGCTGACAATGGATTCACCAGAATCTACAGCAGCGGGCTTACACACTCACAAAACATATACAAAACATCCCACAGAAAGGCGACGCCGGTTTTCTGGCGCTCGCCCGAAGAGGGCTCACATACACTTCCTCCAGATGTCGAAGAACTGCTGCGTAAAAACGCAAAGAGAGGCGACTATGGCAGCAATTTAGGGGCCCTGCGCTTACAACACAGCTGCGGGAATGCGAAAAACACCTGAAAACTGCGCTCGCAAACTATCACGAAGCAGAGTGGGGAAAGCGATCGAGAGAGATCGGTTCTCATCATTCTCGAAACGGCCATTTCAAACTGCAAAAAGCATTCACGTCTGTACCTATTACCGCAAACGCCATACGTGCCAAACGCCATGCGGAGGGTAAACAAACATACCTCTTCTCTGATCAAACCAAGGCAGAATTCTTTGCCGACATGCTTGAAGAGAGGTTTGTTAACAACACTACACAGTCGGTAGATGAAGAAACGGACGACAGCGCCAACACACATATTGTATAGTTGAAGAAGTTTCGACTACAATTAAATGCTTGAGTATTCGCAAGTCGCCGAGACATGGCCTGATAGATCCACCCGTTCTTAAGAAGGCCCTAAATAAACACGGAGCGTACGCAAATCTACAACAGCTTCATTACTCAGCGGTTCTTTTCGGAAAATTGGAAATTCGCAAGGATCTCCAGGCTTCCCAAACCCGGTAAGGATATCACGATCGCTGCGAGCCACAGGCCAATCGGTCTCCTTCCTGTTATGGGAAAGGTATTGGAGAGGCGTCTACTCGCGGGAATTCTGCCAACTGCTCTCTCGCGAAACCTCATCCGAGATGAACAGTTTGCCTTCAGACCGGGTCATTCCGCTTCACTACAAGCACTTTGCATGGCTCAGCAGATTTCCGCTGATCTGTTACTTACACAGGCTATACCAGTCATATCTCGTCATGGTACAAGCCTTAGACAAAGTGCCACTCTGTACACTCATAACAAAACCTCGGCGCTGCCGTCCACAAGACGTAACCGAAATGGTTAAGTCGTTCCCCACAAACCGCGCATTCGTGGTCAATGTGGGCAAAACGAAATCCTCAAAGCGGAGGATTGCTACCGGAGTCCTCAGGGTTCCGTCCTCACTCGCTAGTTCTTGTATATACCAATCCCATATATACCACGAATACGGCTTTACGCTGATGACATAATCGTCTTAGCAAGATAAATAAACCTAGACCACAAATTGAAAATACTACAAAAACAAATGAGCCGAACGCGTGGGTGAAAGAAAACCACTTGACTTTTTCAGCGGAAAAGTCACAGGCAATCTGTTACACCCACCGCAAGCACAAAAACACTAAACGTTTTACACTACCAAAACAAATTACATTTGGCATACAAAAACTGACATGGGCGCCTAAGGCAACTTACTTCGGCGTCACATTTGATCTAAGGATGCGCTGGCATTTACATGTCAGGCAAATTCAATCAAAATTACAGCAAGGAGTTCGACTCTTACAACTTCTTTTGAAGGAACCCACTCACCTTGGGACTTCGCTTGGCACTCTAACGTGTTGCCGCCCTGTGGCAACCTACGCTGCGGCAGCGTGGTGGACCACAGCACAGAAGTACGAGGATACACTTGAGCTAGTATTACTCGCGCAACTTTTCTTGAATGATGGATTGAAGAGGATTGAGTGGGGGTATTAGTTACGAAATCGACCACTAGATTTTATGAAGTAATGCCAATCTCTGGAGAATCTGTCACGCCATCGTAACGTTCTCAATAATTTGCGTTCTAACTTTATCAGGAGTTACAGGTATCTCCTGTGATAGATCCGTACCTGCTTCGGACATTTCTTTACATTTTTGGAGAAAATACCTGACAGAAGTTCTCATCTTCAAAAGAAAATTGTTTCCATTTCGCACCAGTGAAGATGTTTGAAATGTTGTCATCAGTGCTCGCTGCGAGCTTTTGCCTTCATTTGTTTATTGTGCCAGAGAGGGGGCAGCAAGGTCATCGTTCAAGAAAAGTTGCGCGAGTAATACACAGTTCTACGGCCCATAGCGCGCCCTCCGTTTCGAAAACGGTTGAAAGTACTGAGGAAGGAACTTGATATCGAGTCCTTCACTCAATGCTTGAGACGGCTTTCGTTAAACGAAGCTTATTAAGCCTTTCAAACCAACGAAGCTTCGACAAGGCTAAAACAATTAGCTCGACTAACTCACTATAGGACAAAGAAGACAAGCACTCCCGTCTGATATTCTGAGGGCGTAGTGCAACACGAAAGCCGATTTGGCTATTGACTAAGGTCCGCCACGAATCCACACCAGTCACTTACGCATAGCAGTAAAACGCGAAATGTGTGCGAACTGCAACACAAACCTTCGGCTAAGCCGGAAAAAGAAAAGAGAGAGAGAGAAAAAAAACTCGTGAAAACTTAGGCCTTGGCTGGCACTAACGTTTTGGGGATTTTTGAGAATTTCCACGGCCTCTTTAACCCTCCTCGGTCCCCAGCGGTCTTCTCTGGCTAGGACGCGGGTGTTATCAAAAAGAATGGCGAGGCCATTTTCCAGAGCCTACGCTCTCTCCTGTATTGTAGAACCACCTTGAGAAGTCGGCTAAAATGGTAATCTTAATGGGGCCATACACAATAAGGTAGGATTGAAAAAGAAATAGAAATCACGATAAAATTAAAAGCAACATGTATTTTCTCATGTACATATACAATATTGTGCAGTAACAACCAATTGAAACATGCTTACAAGAAATGAGTGAAAAAACACATAAGGAAAACAATCCCATGAGTGACCACAATAACATACATAAATTAATTAGCTGATAATAAGGATGTTACAATAATTTATACTTTTGAGATAAAACTAGTCTGATATTACATAACAGCTGATGGTAAATCTATTTATTATATTCAGTCTCATTATACTGACCACTTTACTTTTCAAATAGTAATTAACATCTTTAAAGTAGCACCGTAGATACAAATGTTATAAGCAACAAACTTAGTTTCTTCAAAACTTCAAACTCTTTGCCAATAGTACAAAAATACCAAATAATTTGCACCATGATTACACAACAATTTTAGCTTAACTATTACTTTTTATGGGTAGCTGCCTCAAAATTGCTAAGGGACAATCAAGGAGGATAAATTGTTGGCATATATTAATCATAACATTATTAATATTTTAAGTATTAAGAGCAAGTATTGTACAAAACAAAGAAACTCAACAATTAAGAGTTTTCAAAACAAGTCATAGAATTTTAAACTCAACATTATTAACAAAATTTCCAAATAAGTCCAACTCGGACTTATGGCTCTCAGGAAGATGATAACAACAGGAAAAATAAATTGAAGCCGTTTAGAAGAGAATATATAACTTTTTTAAGAGAATTTTTACTTTTAATTCAATTCATATTTGGACATCATTTGACATGTTTTGACTTTTAACTAAACATTGTCAACAAAATTGTAGCAAATTAATCAAATATTTCTCGACCTTGTAGTAAATGAACAACATGGCCGGATTTTCCTACATGCAATACAAGCAGTTGCTTGTTGGCCCCACACTTCGGAAAATGTGCATTACATGTTGCATTACAGGTAAAAAATAATGTATTGGTTTCTACTCTACAAATCCTCAAATTTAGGGATGCAGGTGTCTGAAATAAATGGAGCAGAAAAATGTGTTGGATCCTTCAATCGTTTACTGCCTGTGTATGCCAAGCTTTCAATGTCTACTCACTTATCTTCAAACCAACAAAAACTAAAAAAGTGTTGATTCACAAATTATTATACGTAATGTCACATCTTTTTGGACAAGCTCTCACTTTTTTTTAACTCTTAACCATGATACAAGGGTCTATTCTTTCCGGTCCGAATGGCAGAGATCGTAAAGGCAGTAGTGCCATAGCGATCTCAGACTGAAGGATTGCTGGTTCGAGTCCAGCCTTGGGCATGTTTGTATTGTGTTCGTCCCTTCCCCCCTATCATCATATCATGTCATCCTCATAGTAACCATATCATTACATGCAATATAATGGTCGCTAATGACTTTGAAGTTGATGCGACCTTAAAAAAAAAAACTTTTCTCCCATGTCTTATCAGTTTCTAGGAAAACGTAATTTCTATGTAATTTTGTTGACTGATAAGAAAACATAACAATCTCTCATGGTTAGAAGGTTTCATCATGAGGGAACCATGCCAAAAACAGGAATGTTTCTAAGTCATATGTAATAGAGCATTAAATTAATTTCATTCTAGAACTTTCAACAATTTCAATAAAAAAATATTGTATTCCAAAAGAAACATCTTTGTACTTGTAAAGAAATATCTAAATTTTAAGGTAGTATGAATAAAATTCCCAAAACATAAATAAAAAACACATGGTAATGTGAACATTATTTTTTTAATACTATTTGTCAAAAGTAACCATTTTCAACTTCCTATTTTTCAGGCCAAACCAGAGATGAGAAGTAATAAGATACAACTTCTTTTAAGCCATCAATCTTTAGGGTATTCCTAAAGTATAAAAACAGGGGAGAAAAGGATTAAAATATGTTGATGATTATTAAGAATGTTTTAATAGAATTTGTCAGAAAATTAATTTTAGGAAAGAGAAAAAACTTTCTGATGGTACAGATTATAGATATCTGAATCAATTAAAAACACATTTCCCTTACTTTTGTAACCCATACAATAAATTTTCACCCTGGCTAAAAAAGCTGTAATTAAAATTAAACTAATGCACACACAAAAAACTACAACAACGAAAAATGAAAAACTTACACATATGTATATTGAATTTATACAGAAAAAATGTGCTATTTTCCAGGAACCTGGAATGTAGCACATCTTTTCTGTTTAAATTTTGCATACACAAGGAACAGAAATCACACATTTAATTTTTTTTGTTTTTAGGAAGAATATAAAATAAGCCAATAATTTGTTCATTCCAAAACACACTTTGTACTGCAGTATAAGCAGATCAATGATAATATCTACTGCAAAAGCATCAAGAACACCGGGATGCATACAGGCATAACTGGTCATGTGAAGTGAATATACTGTAAAGAAAAAGGAAAGGGCTAACTTAAAGAACTAAAACATTTCATTAAAATTTTGCAAATGCACATGTTCCTTTAGGCTCATTTTTCCTTCCTAAATTCACTTCACATGGCCATTTTGGCAGTCGCAATGATGATATAGAAAAGTCCCATGAACAGGTTTGCAATATGTCCTACTAACAAGAATATCTACTTAGTTGTAATTCTCCCCAATTACATTTTGAGAAACATCTTTAAAAGTATACAAAATATCACCCATTATAATGCAACAGGACTCTCTAACAATGTTATTAGGAGAATCTATCTGGCTTCTTAGTACACAGAAAAGGAGGGAGGCAGATATATTATTACTAAAAAGTAAAAAATAGTAATTTGAATAAAAATAGTGCAGATTGTTTTCTGTAGAACAGAAAAAATTAAATGTTTGGGCGCAGCTCAGGTAATGCCAGGAAGAAATTAGCACAACCACACACAACCAGGAACTGCCCAGAAATGAGTACAAATAAGTTGTCTTTGATTCTGTAATCTCAAGCATGGCAAATCTTTTGAAGTCCAATTTCTTCATTACCTCGCCTCTTCTCCCAAGGTAATTCAGTTCTATTGATAAAGGTTATAAATAATCTGATACAATGATCTTCCATTAAAATTTTTTTCTTTGAAACAAAAAAGGAAAAGAAAGAAAGAAAGTAAGAAAGAAAATCTCACAAGTTCAGACATTGTTCAGTTCATTGTTTTGTGCGGGATGAAATAATCCTGATTCATTTCTGATAAACAATGAGAAAAAGTCCTGATTAAACCTTATTTACTTAACCTGCCTAGTAGTCAATCTTTGTTGCACTCAAAGAATTTTGAATTATATTTATGTTGGATGCAGAGATCATTCACAAATAACACTAGAAATATAGTTGAGTTGACAAGTTTTGTATGATGAATGAAACAAAAATACTTTATTATTTCCTCTTTCAATGTGCACATTTTCTTAAAAGAAAAAAGGAAAGTCATAGCTAACTTAGAATGTAATTCCTACAAAAAATTCAATCATAATTGCAACACAAGTCAAGAACAGATTAGTCAATTCAATCCCACAAATGGAATTTCAATAAGCTTCAAAACTTGGGAGCTTTCAATACATACATTTTATAAAGCTGCAAAACTACTTTGGTGACTGGCCAAAAAAATCTATAAAAATACAAAGTAATATAATATCTTCCAGATTTCATGAACAGAATTTCTCCCAGTGGCAGCTCATGATTATAAGTTGGTGGTTCACAAATAGATGTGGTGGTATGGTCTAGTTGTCTGCGTCAATGAACCCAGTTGTATGTAAGGCACTGTGAATCTATGTCTACTGCCTATTCTTGAAAGTAGTCAAAATGGGTGGTACCATCATGGAGGACATAAAGCATTAGTTTACCTTAAATGAACAATGCTATGTTGTTGATATTTCATAAATGTTTTGGTGTCAATTTACATTAATCTGAAAACATACAAATTTTAAGTTAGTTTGAAATTTTTTTTTGTCATAATGCTAATTGACACTCAAATAATTAGTACACATCAATGATTTGCTGAGCTGTTTTCACAGCTTTCTGATGAAGTTTGTCACCCCTGCCCCTCTGGGATCTTGTCATCAGCACACAAAACATGTCACTTGGGCAAAAGCGCACAACGCGAAAGTCATGTGCTCATTGGTCTGATGGCACTGTTCCCACCCCAGGGTCTTTGAGGGTTGACACATCGTGGAGTTACATGCCTTGAGATGCTCCATTGCCTGTCACTTACAGGCAATAATTCATCATCACCTGTACTTTAGCATTAAGACTCACAGGAGCAACGTGGGCCATTGCAATCATTGGGTCAACAGTTACACAAAATTGTAATGTTATTATAATTCATGAGAGTACTGATACAAATAATACAAAAGAATATTAAATATATTTAAATTGTGAATTTGTTTGGTTGTAACAGAAACCTCAACTGGCATGAGCTACCACTGCTTTCTGAACAATGAAGCAACATGTTAATCAATAAATTATTTCACAAAATAATACAGAACTTAAATGAAAAAAGATATAACAGTCTTAAAAGAAAACTTATGACAAAATATACCTTCAATCTTTAATATAGGTAACTGCACACAGATGGTAAAATTCACTTTTCATAATCTGCATATGGTACAGTCTTAATGCACCAAAAAGAGAGAAGGATTAATAGCACAAACTTTCTCAATTGCCATGCACCATTCAAATCATAATAATTAAACATTTTGCACATTCAAACGTAACCTAGGCACCCAGAATGGAATGTGGGAACATGAACACACCCACATTATCCTTCCAATGAACCTCATATTCTTGTGGAATGGAAACATTTGTCAAACCACATGAACTGCCCATACAAATTGATTGGGAAAAATGATTTAATGACTTCCATTTACACTTCACATGACAAAGGAATTCCAATTTGCACTGATTCCAAACACCCTTCCCAATGCTATAATAATGATCCTACATTTAATGGTGAACAGTGTTTATGAGGAACCCAATAAAGAATTGAACTTTTATCCTTTCCTTCCAAATAAAAACTTGTGTTTAAGAACTAAGAAAAGAATATATCTTGACTGCTTACAAAAACTGTTTCCAGCTTTTTACGATGTTTTAATGAACTTATAAATGGACAATACATACATTCTGCAAACTTCTTCAGTCGTTACAAATAATTGATATCTCGTAGGAAAGCTGACGTCTAAACATTGCCTGTTATTGGCATTCAATTCAAACATTTTTTCTTTCTTCTTTTCTTTCTAACTTTAACAAATATCAAACTTTCCACATCGAGATTTTGTTTTACTTTCTAACATACTACTTACATAGTCTAAAATAAAAAAATTCTGTAGCAAACAATGGCGATTTTTCACTGGAATAACTTGTTTTGTGGGTCCTTGATACACAAAAATTTATTTTCCAGAAAAATGCCTGTCAGTTTGCCTGTGAACAACATTGCATTAAGCTTGTGGAAAATAGCTTTATGGCACGAGTAGAGCCCGGGTTTCTGTGCAATAAAAATGTGTAAAATTTGCCGTATAACATGCACAATAAATCTTTAAAATATGCAATATCAAATTCCGAAATCAATGTTTATTACTAAAATGCAATGCAAAATGTTTGTAGAAAAAATTGAACAGTGTAATGAAGTTTTGCCTCTTTGAAACATGAACAAACGAATCATTGGCAGAAAAATATTTTTTGAAAACAATTTTATTGTTTGATTTCACTTGATTAACCATGATTGGAATGCTGTGATTTGAAGTCATAAATTCATCGAATGAAAAACATTCTATATTTAGGTAAAAAGTTGTTAAAATTAATGGCACGATACATTTCTCAATTTGTTTCTGAAAGACTAGTTTGTCTGTCTATTAAGACATTTTTACATGCATTTACGAATATGAGATGTTGCTACATGAGATCAGCGAAGACTTCCTTTGGTAGATCCTACTGACAACCATTGAGCACATAGCGTAGTAATACCCAAGCACAAGCTCTTGCTTACTGGAAAATGATTCCTGCCGGATAAGAAAACCACCATCAATCACAGATTTATATTTGAGTCTGAGACACTGAGTGCAACGATCTGTGTCCCCTTGCATGAAATTCAATATTACATTCGGCATTTCACCTGGTAGAGGTGAAATACTTCATTTAAAAAATAGTGTAGGCCAGATTTTTGTTACACTTCCTGAATTTTTGAAAATTGCAAAAGTTGCAAATATTATGTAAACGTATTTGCTGTTGTAATGCCATTAGTAGGAAGACTATTAGTATTTTCCTGGAACATAATTAACAACACTTTTCTCTATGGCTTTCTCTTCCTGTTATCCCATCTTCTGTATCAATTGTCCAAGTTTTCCTGTATGATCGATATTCTTTATATAAAATGTTTTGCACACTTCTTTTTGACACTTGTGAAACAGAACTACGTAATCTACTACTAACTACAGGGCCGACACAAGACCTTCTGGTATGAAAAACTTGAAAGCAAGATTCAAAGAGAAATTCTTTCCTTTATGACTCAATTGCAACAATCAGAATGAAATGAAACTCAATCACAAATTCAATCAGATAACAACAAATTTTGAATTTTTAAGAGATTTCTTCACTGCAAACTGAGAAATGCACCTCTGTAACATCAAAAGACCTGGGAGGTCAAGATTGATCCTAATAAACATATTAATGTTTAATATCAAACATGTTACATAATGCAGAAAACACATATTGCTTAATCTTCTTCAAATGGACAATATTTTTACTCTACAAAGTATTAAGTTGATATATATCAACATTACGCTTTTTCTTCCTTGTTAAAATAATATAACTACGAAGTCAGGTTCAGCTGGACCCCGCATAGCATTAGGAAGGATTTTAATGAATAATGTTCATGAACCGTGTACAATCTTTTAATTACTATAATATTAATTTTAGTGATTAATTCCACTAGATATAATAAAAACCATTTGACTCAGAGACCACACAAAGAAAGTGAGGTTCCTGGAAGGTGCACATGTGAACATACAACCTTGTAAGGCAATTACCCTGATTTAACTTTTTACAAAAGTCACTTAAGTCTTTGTATATCATACCTCCTTTTCTTACAAATTCCACGTGTTACTCCTTTTCCCTTTTTAGAATAGGGTAACTTATCACAGAGCACACATTATTGACTATAATCAAACATAATGGCTTTTCTAGCTCTATCTTAGAAGATTTTTCATTCACTTAGGAGAATGAGAAGAATAGTTGCAGCCCATCCCAGAACCCAAGAAATATGAAAACAAATTTCATTCTACACATCCTGCACAACAAGCAGGAGTTATTTGGACCTCGGAAAACCACACTCTAGCAGAACCTGCTGAACTACAACCAATCACTGCAAATGAAAGAATTTTACAGTAATGGGAACTGATCCACCCTTGCTAGTAGAACAACCACCTGGGAGTCAAGTCACTCCCATTTCCTATTTTTATTGGATCTGCTTCAAGATGGCATCATTCCATCTGCTGCTGCAGCAGCAGGAGCTTCTCCATAGCAATGTTTGGCTCGAGGATCTCGGTATGAATTTTCATGCTGCACGCTTTGTGAGCTTGTCCGACATTTTGCAAGGCACAGTTCAAAATGATCAGTTACTGATGCAAACAATACATTGAAGGTCTCTGATGCTTTTCCAAGAACACTTTGCAGGAGATTTTTCTGAAAAAGTTAATACAAGTATTGAATTGGGTGTGTTTATTTAGTAAGTCTTTTATTTCACATTTTATTCATTTATATTGCCTTAAAATAAGTAATTACTGCATTTGCTAGAACATACAAGTACATATTCTACTTTGAAAAATAACACTAAAAAATGAGTCATACAAAGGTGTAACTCAATACTGTTCAAAAGTAGAAGAAAATTATCCCTTTATTCTGGCTTTTACCTTGAGTTTGACAGAATGACAAAACTGTGCTAATAAAAATCTTTAAAAATTATAAATTTTATTCAAAAGTAAACTTGACAAATTTTGCTACTTTGGAAACGATTTTTGTCCTTATTGGCCAAATTCATAATTATTCCCAAAAGTCCTTATTCTTAGGTGAAAGGTATTAATTCTCTGTTGGTTTAAATTTCATGTTTAAAAAAATTATGAATTATAAATTGATTTTCAGTAAACTCATTTCATGAAAATAATGTTTGAAAACATCACAAAATTATAACTGCATTGGCTCAAGTGACGAATAGTTGTAAGAAATAGAAAACAATAAGCATTAAAGAATTTTCCAATAAAGTTCATTTAGAAACCTATTTTTCCATCATTTTAATTTTTTACATAGCATAGTTCATACCAACTATTTTTTTTTAAATATCCGCTGGCAACAGAAATTGCCAAAAATAGTTAACATACTTTGTAATGAAATGATGTCAAAAGTTTTATTTTTCGAAAGCCTTTAAATTCATTCTTTACAATACAATAAGCACTTTCCTAAACATATGTTTAGTAATAATAGAACCATTTTTGTAATAAAAAACAAAAATGCTGTTTAATAGAGTAAATGCCCTTCCAAAAAATTATATTAATTATTTGGAATGATAACATAACATTACAATATTAGATAAATTGGTAAAAGAGTTTCCAACTCCCAAAAATATTTGCCTGATTTGAATTCGGGTGCTTAAGTTAATGAGGCAATAAACATTTCTTTTTGCTTCAGATTCTGGCTTTATACATTATTCATTTCAAATGTTATAATGGTTTCTCAATGCTGTTACGATTCTAACAAGTTATTACGTTACAGCTCAAAATTTCATAAGAACAACAAATATTTTTTTAAAGTGTACATGAAATAATCTAAAGATATAAAAATGAGGAATACATTGATTTAAAAAAGTAATCGCTAGCTTTACTATTCATGGTGTAGGTTAGGTAGAAGAAAAACTTAAACTTTGCTACTGTTTACTTCAAAATTGGTGTGAAAACTACTAGCAGAAAAAGTGAAAATGAAATGATTTAAGGATTTAAAATTGAAGAATTCTTTAAATTAAGAAATAAATTCCTAGCATCAATATTGCCCAAGAATAGGTATGAAAATATTATTATTAATTATTATGCAATTATGAATTATTTGCAACTTTTTAATTTCCAGAGCTTATAAAAAATATTTTCAATTCTTTTTTCCTGACCAAATTTTAAAGAACAAATTTCATTATAAAAAATAAAAAAATTTTATCTTCAATAACATAATTGTAGGAGAGAGTAGAAAAATTTATAAACTTTTAAAATTTACAGTGTATCAGACGTATTACTGTAAGTCACTCCTGCACCATTTTTATAAGTACTTTGCAATAATGGCAGCTATGTAGAATCTTGCCAAAAATATTTGAAGGACAGGAAATTGACCAAATAACTGTCAACAAGACAAAATGGCATCAAGTACCAAGTTATTGTCCGTACTTGACTAAACACAACTTGCCAGAATACTTCAAGCCTTTAAGCACATTAGCGAGCTATGATTTGTGATAAACATTATATAATTTTGAAGGAAGATAAGCAGAGATATAAAACTAAATGGATAAAAGAAAGCGACAAGAAGATTATCATCTTGCAAAACCAAATTCTTATATATTTGTCATTTTCTCAGAAATTGATGAGATTATTCAATTTTTATTTATAATTAGGAGCTTAGGGGTCATCCAACCAATATAGTCTCATGAATAGGGCCTAAATGTTTCTGATCTACAAATGTTAGAAATATGCAAACATTTATGAGCTAAAAATACAAAAATATGACCATAAAAACAACTTAAAAAATTTTTGGTTCTATTTTCTAAACCTTAAAGTCCTTGTTTAAGTAACCATTATAATGAAAACACACATTTAAAATCTAGCACAATTCACCCCTCCTCCCTAACGTGCCCTGTGAAGACAATTCTATCTAATCAAGTTATTTATAGAAGCGATTGACCTAGGAACAAAACTGACAAAACTAAACTAACACTTCCTTCGCATTTGGTGCTTTCTACATTTTCGAAAGTGTAAAAACTTACCCTTCTAATTCACTTACATATACTACATTTATAGGAGTGCAGAAAAAAATTGTAAGAAATTACATAACAATTAGGATATGTGAAAAATCTCATTGAGACAACTGCAAGCAATTATGCAAGAATGGAATCAAAGATGAAAATATGACAAAAAAGGGAAAATTCATGGAAAAATATGACATTAAAAAAAATTAATGGAAAATGACAAAAGGGTTTTTAAAAAAAAGACAAAACATGACTTGTGAAAATTGCATAATTTTAGTCATTGTAAATAAAATCAAGCTTAATTTTTTCCCCCCTGGAAATAACACCCCCAAAAAATGTACAAATCTGACATAAAAAGCCAGGCCCTACTCATTAATAACAACCCAATGAATTGATTGCCTTAATGAGAGTAATAAGGTGAATAATTAATGGTGAAATTTAAGGGTAAGGAAATGGGAGAAACCCAAGAAAATCTACAGAGAGGACACTTTGTCCTCCATAAATTCCACGTAGATTGGCAGGTGATCCAATCCAGGTAAATGGCATATGCCGTTACTCAGATGCCCCATTTATTATTCAGAACTTTCCAGTATGAGTGATTGAAAGTGAGCATACAATTTTTTTCCTGTGAAGAAATGACTGAAAGTGAATGTGTTCCGGCTCTCTTAATTTGAATCCAAAATGTAGTACATAATTCAATGTACATTTGTGGTGTCTATCAAATTACTTTGGAAAAAAATAGTTAAAAGTAGAACAACAAAAACTGAACATCTGCACAGCTTATGTAGAGTTAAATAAGTTTTTGATAGAGAAAAGAAAAAGAAAAAAGAATGAGATGCACCTAAGACCAATTTTAAGATTTAAAGTAATCAACAGTCACATTAAGAGGAATACTAATATTTGATCTTCTTTAAGACACGAGAAAACACATATTGTGAATAGCTTTATGTAGACATAGATCATTATAATGATTCAAAGATGCAATAAGCATGAAAGGATGATACATATGAAATATTCATATTTCATATTCAAGAAATTATGAATATTAGAGTTAAAATATTCTTTACGTCACTTTCACATCATTGAACCAGATAAAAACTGGTAGAAATTAAGAGAAGAAATTTTAAAAAATGCAAAATGTTGAAAAGAAAAAGGTTCTCACAACTGTGACAGAAACAAGGTAGTGGGAGGATGTTGAAATTAACTTTTTCTGTGTTTTTTATATTACAAGTTTTGTGATAAAATAACAATTACCTTAAGTTTCAAATTGAAAATTTTATTAAAATGCAAATTGAAGACATTTTCTAATATGTAACAGGTTATTAATATCGAACTATAAATAAAAGAATGTTCAAAATAATAAAAAATGTGCCTTGTTTTCATTATAAAATATTGAAGTAAGTCCGCCTTAAAAACTGTGATTAAATAAGAAGTAATACGTTGAAGAATTACTGAACATACCGGCAGCTTCTGAAACCACCATTTTGATAAAATACATCAAGAGCACAGGACTTTATAAAACATCTCATGACAAATTTCCTTTATGTGACATCAATCCTTTTGGTATATTAATTAAAAAATTATGCACATTAAAAAACATTTACAAAACTGCAAAATATAACCACATCTTTGTTTAGCAATTCTTTTCTTTGGAGACAAAAGTACCAGCATTATTTTCTATATAAAGAATAATAGTTATGATAATTCTTTGTACCTTATCTGGGTGCAAGCAGCAAGAGATGCAATACTCATAGATACTGCAACAACCATTCTCTTTGCAAGTTTCACATGAGTAGCGTTTAGTATTCTCTGAATCAGTGTTGCAACACCCCGTGGACAGAACATCTGTTCTTAAACAGACATACCCTAAACCACAATTTCATATTTTATTAGAATCATATTAGAAACATTAACTTACTGATTCTGGAGCACATGAAAAAAATGTGAAAATTAACATTAAATAAAGAGATTTAAAAAACTTCTACTTTCAATTCATAGTTTTAATTCATGGAAATCATACATTTTTACATTTATTTACCTTTGTCATCTGAAATCAATACCTTCCCTTGAACTGAATTGCGGCATGTAGTTACGCGCACGTCTGTAGCATTTGAATCGTCTTTAACAGAATGCCAAAGAAATTGTTGATCATAGTGCCTCATTGGCACTGATATCTCAACAGTCACAGAATTGTCGGCCTGGAAATATGTCGTCAAATCATGAATATATCTTATCCAATAACAAAATAACTACTTCCGTACTTGTAATTACCAAATATATTTCCAGTTTTTTAATAACTTTACATATGATAAGACTCAAATAATATTTATATTCAAAATAGACGTGCCAGTACAGGCAGTCTTAATAAAAGTAAACAACAGAATTATATTTATTTACTGCTTGTAACAAGTAAAGGATTCTCATGTTTTCAAACCATAATTTAAAATTGCACAACACATTAACACTGACTGATACACCTACTTTTCAAACCAATCAAACAGCTAAAATGAGCACGAACTGGTAAACATACACTGTTGTCATAACATAACCTCTTTAAACTCACCTCGTGAAGGAAGCTAACGACACAGTATGTCAAAGATAAGGCAAATATAATACCAAGCACTATTCGTTTCCTTAAAATGCGAACAACAAATGCTGCCCACATCTTCGCACTTGCGAGACACATTTAGAACGGGGAAGTATATTTAACTTATATTGCAACACAACAAACACACATGCCTAGCCCGAAGGCCACCATGCCAAACGACCCTGCCCGCCCCTTTTCCCACGTGACCGGTGGAGATTCACTGAAAAGGAAGGAAAAATATGTGATACATAATTTATTTTTTCAATTAATCTACAAAATACTATCTTTCAACAAATACTGGCACAATTCGAGCCGAATAAATCTACAACTTGTTTCTTTCAGAATTCTTCAAGATAACGCATCCACTAATCCTTGAGGTAGTTCGCAGAAAGGCACCGTATGTGAGAACGGAAGACAGGTCTTCCTCGTGTGAAAGTGGATGGGAACCTGAAAAGAAGACAACTTTTGAAATTTCTGACACTGTAATGAATTACATGTAATAAAGTAAAACAATATAATGAGTACATTCATAAACATGCCTAAAATTGTATAATTTATTTTGTCAAATAAATAATTGAAATTATTTCTTCTTATTATTTTGTGGCAGAAAACGCATACGTTTTCGGGTTTCGTTTCTCACTCAACTTTGTTTTCAATTGGAGGGTTCACGAAATAAAAGTTGAATTTTTTTGTCATAACATAAAATTAATTTCTATACAAAACAGCATTTTTCCAAAGTAAAAATGGGGGGAAATGGCATTTCATTAAAATCATCCATGTTCGCACCCTGTTGCCTGACGTGCCGGCTGGTGTGTTAATAACAGCATATTTGCACCATAGTTTAATCGTTTGAACGATGCTGTCTTTTTTATTATTTCTTCTTTTTCGCCTCCCTAGGGCATTATATGAAGTGCAGATTATTGGGCAGTCCTTGAGCAATTATTAAAGATTGTAAAAATCATGTGGAAGAGATTAAGTGACTTGAGATTAACCAAAAACAATTATTTTGTCGAAAAATCGAAATCCAAAAGGAAATTCGATTAAATATGCTAGGTGAAACAGTTTAGGCATTTCTTTAAAGACGGCAAATAGAACAAAACACATTCGGGGCCCCTGAAGAGTTTGTGTTGACTTTTTTCTTTTCCATAAATCCGCCACTGCATCACATCTCGCAGAAAGAGTCAAACAGAAAAATAATGATGATTATGGTGACGAGTATTGCAAATACAGAATTAATCAAATTCTTAATGAGACATTTAATTTCTGAAATGATCAAGTCATGTTTACGAGAATGTCTTAGTCACAGCGAAAATTATGAAGTGTACGGTTTATTTCTATTAACTTTTGAATTTCAGAATCTCGTTTTTTTAAAAAAGATAATTTTTAACCGGGCATACACATATTTTTCAATCGTAATGCAGTCACCGTTCATTAAACAGCACTCTTTTCCTATCGGTTTTAAAATTATACTGGGACGTAATGTATCTTGGTGAAATTATCCGAGGAATCTAAATTCAAAGACCTTGTAATTCTGACAACCACCCCCTGCATTTCTGCGGAGGGTGCAGAGGGTCTATTATTTAAGAAACTCTCATATTAAAAAGTTTACACAAGTGGTAGTATACCTAATTTTTATTGAGACTCTTACTGAAGTACCCTGCGTTCCCAGGGTATTTAATAATCACAATAATTCTGCCTCACCTGGCCCTCCACACCTTGCCAAACTTATTACGATTGCTGCCTGCATCGTTGCGAAGGGGATACGTATACAGATGATTCTTATTTACTCCCGGCAAACGCCCAGTAACAAATTCGATTTTCACTTATTCTGAACCTAATTGTGCATCTTGCGTTGAATCGAAATGCATTTACAAGGTAATTTTATGGGCTATGAGAAACGTGTAATTCACTTTGGTGAATTTTCTCACTGTGTTGGAATCATTTGCTAAAAATTGAAAGATTGTACCCTGAAATTTTGCTGTAAAGGGTAGGAGAAAGTTTTACGAAATCTCATGCAGACAGAAACTTTTCTATTGTTCTGACGATCTCTAATACCAAATTTCATTTAGATGGGAATAAAACTAGGTTTGTGTAAAAATCAAACCTTTGTATAAAATAAAATAATAATAATTTGAAAAATGTAGCGTAAGTTATGCCCTTTTTCACCTTTCAGTGAAAACCACATCGAAATTTGTTCACCCATTCCAGAGATTATCCTGGCCAGACAGACCCAGTCACAAATTGTGAAAATAGTTGATGAATTTTTCATACCTTGTAAATAACATTAGATTTATAAAAGGCTGTTATTTTGAAATCACTCCCAATTTTGTTTGGGTTATAACTGTAATATAATTAACGGTGGCCAATTGGCTCAGCATTTTGAATCGCTGCCGCCTGTCACATTTTAAGGCAACCCGCTTGACGTTCATGCGTCACACTCTCTTGTGTCGCATCGACACCTGCAGGAAGGAGGAAAAGGAGGAGAAGGAGGAGGCGAAGGAGGACGAGGAGGAGGAGAAGGAGGAATGAGAATAAGAAAGGTTTTTTTACTTTACCCGATACTGCGTGTTCTGCATTTACTTAACGAATCATGTTCTATTCGGCACAATGTTTCTCGCTTGCCTCCCCGGTTCAGCGGGGTCCAACGTGCGACCAAATCACTGGCGCTTGTCTCTGACTTCTTGATCATAGTTTGTTGAAATTAGTTTTTCTTTTTGCTGCGTAATTCACTTTGTATTTGGAATTACATGCTCTTCAAAGAAAGTTAACGATATTTTCCCACAAGTATTGAGGTCTCGCCCTCGCCTTTATGCGAATACTGCTATGCTATGTCGCTACAAGTTATCTCAGCCAAGAATCTCAGTGTATCAGCTATCAGACCTGAAGAAAATGTAATGGATTGAGTGAGAAGCTATTTCACCCACTAATCAAGTCATGTAGCTCTGCCACTGTGCACGAGATAAATATTTACAGTTGTGGGAGTGGAAAATGGAGAGGAAAAAGATATATGCTACGAGTAATCATCA
This sequence comes from Gryllus bimaculatus, assembly GCA_017312745.1. Classification (NCBI taxonomy): domain Eukaryota; kingdom Metazoa; phylum Arthropoda; class Insecta; order Orthoptera; family Gryllidae; genus Gryllus; species Gryllus bimaculatus. The sequence goes on along the minus strand of BOPP01000014.1, from coordinate 5,298,050 downwards.
TCCGTTCGGGAAAATACAAAAAAAATTAAAAAAAAAAACACTAAATGATGGGGCAATTCCTTCAGCCAAAGATTTTAATTACTTAATTAATTTTTGGACATTTCGCAATATTTAAAGAATTAAATAGAACAAATGTATGCAATATGCTGTATATTACTGCAGGAATTTTATATTTGAAATATATTTCTTATATTGATCAATTTTTCAATTCAATTCATCATTCCTTCAATTTTCGGGTTCAAAAAAATGCATCATGGACTTTAAGACGGTTGAATCTGAACATAGCATGGAAATTAATGCAAAATGTTTTTTTTACTCTTAAGCTTATGTTCTGAACAATTTAAATTATTTTGCAATTATTAAACCTTTATTTTGTCTTGCACCAGTTATTAAAACTTTATCATGCTTTTAGATAATCTTATCTTAAATTATTTACACAATTTATATTGCTAGTATGTCTTTAACTCAACTGTCAAGTGTATATTTAGCACAAAGAAGAAACTGTAAGAAATCATCGTAAGACAAAAAGAGAGTGAAATTAAAATTTATGTTGGCAAATCTGCAGAATACACGTAAAACGTCCAAAACTGAATGCAAATTAAGCAAATTCACAGTGCGCCTATCTCATCATGAAATTCAAAACCTTCTTGCCTTCAAAATTTTAAATATAGGGTACGTGTAAAATATTTCCTAGCAGTGTCTAAACGTTTCTACACTCTTACGTTTTCTTCAGATCTCATTTCGTTGACGCAGTAGGAGTGGGGTGTTTGATGACGACGATGGCAGGAGTACTCGAATTATATCAAATGCAAAGTTCTTTTTTTTTATGCACATAATATCTATTGTACGGGAGCGAAACTTTCTTGTTATGAAATGCTATTCTTGCTATATTTGATTTATGTTTAATCAAATGTATGTCATCAAATGTATCATTTATGTATATGATTCGACTAATGTGGATTGAGGGGCGAGGCCTATCGGATGCGCAAGCGCCACTTAATCGCACCTTCGCGAGCGGCCTTCGGGAGACGATGCGGTCGCCGCGATACACGATGCGGTAGGCGCGCCGCTTCGCCCCGCGCGGGGGCGGCGGCGACGGAGGCGAGCGCGACGTCACCGCCGGCGCAGCGGAGGCGGCGAGGGCGGGGGCGGCGGGGGCGTCGCGACGCAGGCGGCGTCCGGCGGCGGGCGGGCGCCAAGCGCGGGCTGAGGGCAGAAGACGCGCCGTGCGCCCCATCCAGGGCCCCCGGCCGCATCGCCTCCAGCGCGCGCCGGCCGCCGCCTCTCATGTACACGGAGCGGCCGCCACGCGCAGCTCCTGCCCCCGCCGCGCGCGCAGCTCCCCGGCGGCGCACCTCCTCCTCCTCCTCCCTCCCGTTGCTGCTGGCGGCCGCTGGCGCGCGGCAGCGACGCCGCCGGCCTCCGCGTCAATGCCGTGGGTACCGCCGGCCGAACTCCTGCCATGCGGGAACCTGCGCCGCGCCCGCCGTCTCGCTGCACCTCGGGAGGGGGGGGGGGGGCTCACCGCGCCTCACCAAGCAGAAGCGGATTTCCGAAATTTAATGGAATAATTATTACAGTCGCATTTTGGGCAACCCCTTCTCGACGATTCGGGATATTGCTTTGCTTGACACAAGTTCTAATATAAGTAGAAGTAAATCCTGCGATGATTCCTAAATATAAGGTAATGTCTTATTGGTAAATCGAAAGCAGTAATACATAACACAGGTCCACAAAAAATGTCATCTTTTTTTTAGATCCAATAACTGATTTTATATTTTAAAGGGCAAGGATGACAGAAATGACTTCCACTTTCCCGAATCACGTCAGGTTAAAAATAATAATTAAAAGTCCCTATATCTTGAACTTGAAAATCTGAAAACATTGTTTCATGAACATAAAAATAAGATCTGAAATTCAATTGACCTTATGTTATATTTTATAACAGAGTTAAGAAAATGAAAATGAAACACATTAACTTAAGCCATTACTTTACGATTTGTTACACTTCACTGTTAAAATCACTGTTTGTTTTCACGCGTATGAGCAGTCAATAGAACCGTTCTCGCTTAGACAAAACGTTTTTTGTTCCATTTGTTTTCTTGTGCACTCTAGTAGGACTATTTTATAACCAACATTAGTCAGCCATCATTGATGAATTCCATCGCCCTTGGTAGCGCCTTTCAATGTCTTTTAGTATCTTGGTGAAATCTCTCACTCTGTACATCACTCACTTCTCCCAGGTTTCCTGGAAAGCAGTTTAAATGCGAGTGAAGGAAATGCAAGTTACATCCTAAGGCTTGCTATTTCTTTCCGCATAATATTTACATAATAGTTTGAATCTTTATACTTTCCTAAGAACTTGTGAACTACTTCTTTGAAGCCAATCCTAGCCTCCCTTTCTGGAGGTGTCATACATGCTTCAAAATGTTAATCTTTAGCTAGGTCTCTGATCTGCGGTTCTACAAAAATACCTTCTTCGACTTTTCCTCCTGAGAGGATGGGAAATTTGTTGGTTAGGTAAAACAATTTCCATTCTTATCCAGTGCTTTAGTAAATTGCTCCATTAATCCCATTTTAATGTGTAAGGGAGGTAACAGAATTAGTTCAGGATCTACTAAGCTGTTTTTTAAAATGTCGTAATCAGTGTGTTATTTCTAGACCATTCTCGTCAGACCATTCAATGATTCTTTTTGTCTCTGCTGCCCCATTCGCAAATGTGACGTGGGTGTTTGGTGTAACCCTATTGTTGCCCAAACAACATGCACGAAACCTTTAAATCCCCGCAGATCATCTATTTATATTGCCCATAATTTACCTTTTCGAATAGAAAATGAAGATTGTCATATGTCTCTTTAAGATGGACGGTATGTGCGACTGGTACAGATGCTAAAAGAGTAGCAACACTCCATTTAAACTTATTTTGCTTGAATCAATGAAAAGCATCCATTTGTCTGTTTTATACTCTCCTCCTAATTTATTTTTGAGGTATGGAATGTGAGTACAACATACTAAGAAGTTTGCCTGATGAAAATACAATATTAAGACTTTATTTATGTCTGTAAACTGTAACATACGTTTCTGAAGATATAAGATTCTTTCAGACGTGACGCTAAAACGTCAGAAGCATCCTTTGTGAGATTTAAAACTTTGACCAAATCGTTGTTCTGTTTGTGTTAAAGGTTTGGGTTTGTGTTCGGTTCTTGCTCAATAATATTCTTCAGCTGGCTCACCGAGCGTTGAGCTTGAATCAGAATGCAGCACTTCGAGGTTCAAAGGAGGTTCTGGTATAGGAACGTTACTTCCATTTGGTACAGGTATTCTAGCAGACTTCAAATAAGGATAAACCATGCCGTGTCTGTTCTTTGTATTGAATCCTTTTACTTTGCAAATACAAAAATAACAATCGTCTAGATGGTTCTTTGTCTCGTGCCACACCATAGGAACTCCAAAACTCAGTGCCTTCTTCTTCCCCTTCGATCAATTTCTTAATCCTGATCCCCCAATTTCATTCCACAATAAGCGTTATAAACACTCCTCACAAATGAGGTGAAATTCTGTCTCGGTTTTCAATTATAAAACGTCTACAAATATAAGAAAATATATTTGAGTCATTCACATACTTTCTTCCTTGCATGGTTATAGCACAACAAATATTTCAATAAACGAACTAGTTCTTCGAAACAGTCTGCTTGAGATGCATTCGAATATCTTAGTCAACACTTTTTTGATTGATTGGTTTACCTTTTGCACAGTGTCTGCTATTATAATCACGGAGCTATGAATACGAACGTGTACATGTATTCATAGTTCTATGAATATAACACTGTAACGTGCTGCCATCTGGCCGTGTTCTGCTATAAAATCACGCAAAACGAACTGACGAAATCAAATGACTATGACGAATAATTTGCGTTTCTAACTCATTGAAGATAATGTGTATATTTTAAATATCTTTGATCACAATTAATGAAATTATTCAAAATTGTAATGCGATAGAACAAAAGTAAGGGAATTATTGGATTCAGGTGACCAACTTACGTATAAAACAAGTGTCAAAATCAAAAAAGGAAAATTTATGTTGACATGTGTAATTATTTAGAAACTTAAACTAGTGGTGCTACCGAATGACATAGACTTACTCGTTTGAGATGGTTTTCTAATGTCTTTGTTCTAGGCTAGCTTTTCGATCTGGCCTCATCCTCTTGCCAGCTGTCATCTATCGCCGTCTAAATATATTTCTTTGAAATTTTCTAAATTTTTCGGTTTGCTAATGGTAGAACCGAAATATTACTTTACGAATATTATCGAAAAGTAAACTCTCATCATATACGGAAATTTTCGTTGAAAAATGTGGATCTGTATATAAGAAAACGCTGTTTAAGGACACCTACAAGAGTTTAGGATGAAAAAATATATTTTTTATGTAATTTGATTGGCAACAGTGCGTAGATTATACGTAGATTATATTAATATAATATATTTACGTGTTCGGACCTTTAAATGCTATTGAAATTCGATTCAAAAATGGCGCTGGGAGGCCACTCCTTAATTACACTGACCACCAACGAGTAATTGAAGCAGGATAAAATATATACAAAACATTAGTAAAGAGACCAGGATCAATAAGAGAGCTGAGAAAAGGAAGAGAGAAGATGAAACGCAGAATTGTGATGAGTATGAGGCAGGAAAATTTTAACTTGGTTGTAACTGCAGAAAACGCCTCATAATATGTAAACGCGTTTTCCCAAAACTTCAATTTTTCAAATTCAGGTACAGATACTTTTAAAACTATTGCATGTACATTTCTTAATTTTTTTGTGGTTGTGTAATATAGCAAATTCTATACAGAGCATACAACAAACAAATTTCAGTTGTAAAATCCTTTGTATAAAAGATATAATTTTCACTTAAAATACCATAAAAAGTTTATTGCTTATTCAAAAATTTGTAAAAAGAAAAATTAGCATCCAATCATTTTTTCTGGTAGATTTAAGTCAATAAACATGTTCTGCATACACTGTTAAAATTTTGTAGGTCTGCCTGCATAAGTTTTTAAGAAATGTGGACCTAAATATAGACTATTGTAAGTTAAATTTAATTTTTATCTCCAACTTTCAATGTTTATAACTCCAATAAAAAACAAACTTAATCAAACATGTGCTGTTAATTTAGGAAAGAGTTCTTTGTGATGAGCAGAAAATTTCATATTGATACCTTAAGCAGAAGGAAAAATATTTGCATGTTTATGCTAGTGCTCTTTAAATGCTGAAAATGGTGTCTGGGTGTCCTTACGCTGTAAATGCAAAATTTGAACTTCTTTTTCACAGAAATCTTTTGAGTTCTTGAAAAACTTTATTGGAATTTATTTGAAGCACTTCTACTCAGAAACGCACAAATGTATACATGCTGGAAATGTGCAAATTAACGATGTGAGAACTATTTAAGAACAATTAATTTGCGTAATTATTAAGAAACAAAATAATACAGCAAGATTATATCATGTAATCATAAACAGTGCATTTAGCACTATCCGTTCAAAAGGTTTTAAGAAAAAATTGGAGCCGTTTTTAAGAAAAAATGCGTTTGGGCGTTTCTGAAAACGTGGAATTTCGAACTAATTTTCACTTTTATAATTCACTCCTACTGTGCGAAAACTACTAAAACTTTCAAAAAACGTGAATGACTCTAATAAAAGAACTAATTACGGAGAAAAAATACTTGAAGGAAAAATCTCCTATCTTCATTTATGTAGTTGTAGTAAGGCGCCGAAAAAAATCAATTTTGGTAATTTTCCAAAAAAATTTGACACTGCTACCACAGGTGTGAAAATTGTACGCATGCACCATAAGTGCAGTTAATTCTAATTCTAACAGGAATTAAAAGAAAGACGGTTTTGAGAAATTTTTGGGGGATAATTTTTGAAAATGTCCTAGGGAGCTTTCATGTAAAGTACTTCAAATATTAATGAGATGTTTTTCCAAACATCCATAGAGGTCTTCAATGTGAAGCCTAAGATCGACAGGGGTATGTTCAGTTTGGGAAAAAAAATCGTTCATATAGTTTAGGTGCTAATGTTCCATGGACGGACGGTCGTCGGACGGTCGGTGTCGGACGGTCGGTCGACGGTTCGGACCGTCGGTCGGAACGTCGTCGGTCGATGGGACATTTGAAAAAAAAAAAAAAAAAAAAAAAAAAAAAAGCAAGCAACACACTTTCGGTATAAGGGAACCCCACGACGTGTATTTCACGTCAATAAATCAACTTTCTCAAACTACTTACGTGTGTTTATGCCCGTAATTACGTACGTATACTGGAAATTTAAAATAATGCCGCATAAATAAAAATTTACCAACCTCTTGTTCTTCATAAACTTTTTCATTAAAATGGGTTGAGGGTCATACAACGTTAAAATGTTCGGCGCATGCTGGTGGGTGCCAGTCGAGTGGCAATCCTTCCCACGGCGATAACTTAATAGTTTCATTCCAAGCGGCTGAGTAATGCAGGACCTGTCCAGATGATGCCGTGCCTCTTAGTTCCGATGTTTTACGCAATGCTTTCCAGTACCAGTGCATATAGCGCACGTAGTGTGCCTTTTTTGAAATGGAAGGCCGCATGCAATTTAAGGATGGCCCAAAAATTTGCAATGTTTTAAAGAACCATCACTATTTTGAGAAAGAAACAGATGATATTAACTCGGATGATTTGGTTTCCGAACGGATGTTCTAACAAAGTTACGTTTTTCAAAATAAAATTTTTGGTACGTGTAATATCGTCAGCTTGCCAAGGCCTCAATGGCGCACCAAGCTAGAAACCTTTATATATGGATTGGGGGCGGGGCCACCATTTTCCATTATTCGGGCGAAGCCCACAACCCTCACTTGGCCCGGTAATGCAGAGCTTCGGGGACACGTTGCCCAGCTGCTTCCGAAACGGGAGAGATGGAAACAATGCGTGATATCAGGGCCGTATCATGCACTAGGCAGTGAAATCAATATCGGGATGATTTTCAAGTTTCTAATTTACTAAAACCGCTAGCCTCCAAATCGAAACTTAAAACATTTTTTTAGCATTTATGGGAGTATGGAAACCGCGACAGGACGAAGGAATATCACACAGTCTTCACTATTCTTCTTTCCATGAAAAAAGAAATAACTTGCAAATTATTGAAGAATCGACTAGAGACACGCGATTACAAATATATAAGAATGACACAGGTCCGAGTGACATAATTACTGAGTTCGTTACGGGGGAGAGGAGGTTCAGACATCACTGATGCCACTTCAGAGCCCTGCTAAAGCCAGGAGGGTTCTAGGTTCGAGTCCCGACGGTGGCAGGATTTTCGACACTAGATAGGTCGAATTTAGTCACTGGGCTGGAAAAACATTCTAGCAGCCGGTTGCTCCTCTGCTTTGGCCTGCTTTCCCGTGGTTTCTCGCGTCAACACCAGGCCGAATTCCGGAGGCAGTACTCTAACAAACGGGCCATGGACCAGCGCACGATCCTTTCCTTCCCTTCCTTGTTTTATCCTGCACCCATTATAATAAACACCTACAATGGCACTACAACTACCAGCTTGTCGGAGAACCGGGTCGGTATCTTCCAGCTATACCCGGGTAGGGCTATGCCCCGCTGGTGGGAGATACGTGGTTTGTAGAAAACCCGGGCGGGGTATGCCGGATGGTAGCTCGGCGCCGGAGCTCAACATGCTAGCTGGGGAAGATATACCGCCAGCTCGCGAGAAAAAAACTACTCCCACCTAAACATGTCTAATGATCCTTAGCAGTTGTGGTTCCCCGGAATCATCAGTCCCAAATCAATCAATTTGAATTAATGCTCTTGCTTTACCAACAACATAATTATCTAGACATCACATTCGATATATTACATTTTCCTCCGTACCACGATTCTTAAAAAACTTCCCTTCAGACACATTCTCTTCTATTTCGTTTCTTTCGTTTGATTGGCAAGAAGCCGGATTGGCTATACAAAATCCCGCACGCATCTGTCAGATCCAATGAAAGAAAAAGATGCCGAAAGTAAAGATATAGATAGCGCTTGCGGCCATGCATGTCGTTTTTGCATCTTCAATTTCGCGGCGTGCAATTAAACGCAAAACACAGAACGCATTGTGAGGACGAAGCCCCACGTTGACAGTCCTTATTGCTATCTGTGTCCTTTTTTAGAGCGATGAAAAGTACAATAAGTTTAAGAGACAAAAACACGCAAGTACATGTGACTGGTCCATGGGGAAAAGTCCTAAGAAACTACAAACAGTCATTTTTTTTTAGCATTGGCAGAAATAAGCCATGCTACTGCTAACCTTATGATACCTTTGTACTACATGCTGTTACATTTTATGCAGAAAGCACAATGCAGAACTATTTCAGCTTTACGCATTCCCTAAAACTCTCTTGTAAAATTGAAATGTATTAACTGAAGTTACCTTATAGTAACTAAGAAACGCCGATTTATACTTTCGTGGATATCCTCCTCTTTCATATCACGTTACCCTACTTAACCGATATACTGTCTTCATGACTTTCATTAATTTTAAAATCAGGGAAACTTCACTACCCTGTCCGTTTTCCATTGTTAACTAAGAATGCGCAGTTTTCAGGTTTTATTTGCCAAAATGAACGTCAACTTTAACCTTACAATCGAAATAAAGATATCGAATCATGATTGGATAAAAGCCAGCCAGGAACTAAAACGCTGCCGCATACGTTTATCGATCTTTTGATATTGAAATTATATTTTGGAATTTTTATTATCTTCAAATTTACTTGTAGAAAATTTAATTCGCAACTCAGTTCAAATCCTTGGGATCATGATCTAAATAGCACATACGCTTGCGAATCAATGTGTGAAGAGCGTGAGAAGGATAATTATAATTTCTACATAAAATAGGAAAAAACTGAAAAAAGGAAAGACCGCAGTTTTGAATTAATCAATGACTTGTCAATAAAAAAAATATTTCAGGAGTCCGTTTTGTTATCGTATAACACCGAAATAATCCCCAATACTTTTCTTTCTGCTACCAAAATTTAGGAAAACATGCCAAACTTAAAACTTTAAAGATCTCGAAATATGCCGTTTAATGACTTTCCACAAGAAACCGCTTTGTTCTTTACGGGACACGTTACAAAAAAATTTGAGAGAATTTTAGCTTCCTCACCCATATAGCATACATTTCTCCATCATCCATTAACATTTAATATTCTAATTTATTTCTCTGAGTGCCTGCCAATAAATGAGGGAAAGCGACGCAAGAAGCGTTGCGCACTTCTTTGTTCATTATTCATGAACCTCATTAAAGGAACGTCAGCGGAGACCATTTTCATATTTACACAGTTTACGTTTTAGTTTGGTCTTAATTAATTGTCCTTCTCAGCAATTAAGATTTCGGTGCAATAACTTTATTTCCAATTTTAACAGGACTTTTTCGTTCCACTTCCTACAGTGTTTGACAAGCTGGAAGAAGAACAATTTAAAAACAAAAGGGTTGCGGAGGTAGAAACGTAAGAAATGATTTAAATGAAACGTTGTTTGACTCTTTCCAAAGACCATTACTAATGAAAATATGGTGCAAAATAGTTGTAATTTTCAACAAAAATCACTGAGAATTCTGAATAAATCTGAAACCTATTGTCAATATCTGATCGTGTTTTTGGAGTTTAAGAACTGGAAATAAGTTTTTGCGCTAGTAAGTTTCTCAGTTAGCTTTTAGGAAGGAAAGTGCAAAAGAATTTTGGTATAAACCTTTCTTGATAAGAAACTAGGAAAATGTCTAAATAAACTACAAGTATTATCCATAAGAATACATTCAAAACTTGACTGTGTAGGCTGAAATTTCAAGTTGCCTCCATGCATGAGAGAATATTAAAGAATCGATTTGTTCCGGAGAATTACAAGAAAAACAGTATTCCTCAGCAGGTGTTGAGGTATGTTATCCGCAAATTTGGCGTAGGTGGTTTTATTGACCTTTTGACGACCCTTATTTTCAACTCTATTTTTCATTAATTTGTAATAAGGCGGATTTTTATACTCCAACTAGTGGTACTCCTGGGACTGGAAGCAGACTTATTAGCTTTCCTATTTTTTTCTTAGCTTTTCCGTCAAAAGTCCAGGTAGTCATCTACAAAGCGGTATTCTAATTCATGCTTTATATCGAGAGGGTTTTTTTTTTAAATCGTCTAATAGTCGTTCCATTGAGGCAATATTACTTGTCGCTATTCAATGAATAAGAATCTTTTTTTTCTCAGCAGCTGTTTACACCCCAAACTGTTTTTTTCCTTCTCTTCTAAAATAGTTAAAGAAGTTTCAGATACTATTAATTGCCTTTTGCTATACTTTGTAACTGGAGGACACGGCACAATTTTTTGCCAAGCTGCCTTATATTGGGCCGGTCTCGGAAATTATACGCTAATCGCGAAAACGTCCCAACGCGGGCGGGGGTGGGGGGGTGGGGGGGCGCACCCTGACGGAAGCGGGGCTTCGCTGCGCCAGGCGCGCGCTCCAGCAGACCACGCGGCGCCAGCTTGTCGCCGCAGGTAGGCCGCACTCACGGCGCGGCCGGCCGCTGCCGCGCCTGGCGCCGGCTTCACTGCAGCGGCACCGTGGTGCGTCTCAGCCGCCGCCAGGGCCGCCACCAGCGCGTGCCACCCCTGCGCTGCGCGCGCGGGCTCCTTGGCTTCAAGACCCGACGGCAGCGGGCGAATTTTCGGTATCTAACTAGCTTACGAAGCTAGATGAATGTTTGGGCTGCATTTTTGAAAGTCTGCTGGGACATTTATTCGTGGAATTAAGTCCGATTAAATTCCACTCGTGCTTCTGAAAATTCTCAGATAAATAACCTTGGCCGATTCGGGCGAAATTTAATCGACAATTTCCAAAGCACAGCAATGATTATTACCTATGATTTTTACGGTATTTGGGGGTGAGTTACACGAAGCGACAAGTGAAACAAATTACGATTGATTTTCACGTTAGGACGGACTATTCTCCTCGCTTTGAAATGAAATGAATTAATGAATTAATGCCATATTTTTACGTAGCGAGATGCAGGCCTGAGCTCTTTCCCGTTTCATAACTTTCTCTCTACTGCGTAACGGTTAAAAGAGAAAGTCATAAATACATATAACCTATTATTAATACGGATTCCTTTCCTCTATTAATGAGCTAGAAAATTTCGAGACCCGGTTAGGTCGCCATCCTTTTTGGTCGCGGGATGTTATCTCATAACTTCTATGACTAATTATCACTAATTTGCTAAATTATCTCCACAACCACTTAGCTAAATGGAGCATAGGAGTTGGTAATTTGATCGCTCACGTAGAAAAATCTTATTGGCCTTCAGATTTTACGAGGCAAGTTATGTATATTATCTAAAGAACATGTTCTGAAAACACGTTCACGCTACAGAAAAATGCTTATTGCTCCGAACGGCCGGTTCAAGTGCTGCCATCTCCTTCAACTACGCAACGCGAGAAGTCCTTAATTAAATTAGACTCCGCTTCGAAGCAAATTTCGTGTAGATTGATGAATGAAATTGGGCTTTTTTGCCGGGGATCACACTACCAGCAATATTTGCTAAGATTGTGTGAGCACATGTACTGAACGGGGCAACATTCCAAGAGGCAGAAGCTTTAAACTACACTGGAATTAACCATTTTCCATAACCACTGGGCTTTTGCCAAGTTCCTGAATCCTCGGCGGTTGGGTCTAATAAACAATATCTTAAAAGATTTATCAACTAGGAAAAACATATTCAAGAATGCAAAAACACGAGACGGGCAAGACGAAATTATGCTGATTTCTTTAAGTAAATATTTAAGTGTAAGATTTTTTTTATTTCTTTTTGAAGTATTTGTTTATTTTCTAATGAATAATACGAATCAGTACATAATCGTATCAGTAACAAAGACATGTTACACGTTAATCACTTACTTATTTTGCTGTTTATTTACAATTTATTAAGTGATAATGCCACACCCTGTACCTGTATAAAGTCGAAAAACTTGATCTAAGGTAAAAAATTTTCGTTTAGTGGAGAAGATTAGAACTCTTGCTTATCCAGGTTTGCCTGTACTACTATTTCATGGTTGTTGTTTTTTTCTTTTATTTCTTCCTGGTATAACATTTTGCCGAAGGGGCAGGGAATTAATTTGATGGCGGATTCTTTCCGTGTTTTCATTTTGCGTTCATGTTAATGTTTAATAATATTCGTTGTACGTGTGGTCAATAATGTAAAATAATTTGAACATCGGTACCACTTTTTGTTTGATGGGCGGAACAACTGCTTTTAATAGACAATTTTGTTTGTGTGGCGGAATTGCATTCAATAATATCCGTTTAATATCCGTCTAGTCACAAAAAATCAAAATTATGACAAAACGCTTATCTAACATACCATAATGCATATAATTACATTGACCTTTGTTAGCGGCTCGTCACGACAGGATTGGAAAATAGTGTATAGTTTCTATTTTGAAAAAAACAACAAAAGTTATCTCCCAAATATCTTTGTAAAATGGCCAAGTGATAAAATAGGAAAATGAATACAAGTATCATTAGCCCGATTCCTCAAAAACACTTCCGTAAAACTGCTGGGCAAGAATGTCAACGCGTTCAAGAAGTTTTAGGGAGGCACTAAATTACGTGGCTTCACATCTGTATAACGCAAAGGAAGTAGGAGATCACAATAAGTATTTCAAGATTAACAGGGATATTTTTCAAGGAAAATTCGCTAAATCCCCTCTGCTGGTTTAGGAAATCGAATTTCACCCCGAAAATGGTTTGGGATGGGTACTTTACATAGGGCTTTATGGGTCACATAAGAAAGGAGGAAGAGGCTCAGAGAAACTGAAGCCCTGGCACAATGCTATTGCCGGGATTGGGAAAGGACTGCTATTGCCCGGGGACATTGTCGGATGGGAAGTATGTTAGTCAGTCATCAAAGATGACGGCCAGCCTAATGAGTCAGGTTTATTAAATCTGACGGAATTATGATAAACAGGGGGCAATTGGGTTCGTTTAGCAAGTAAGGATTGCGAAGAACTTATGCAAGGCAAACTCAGAATAATACAGACCCTGAAAATCTGATGCTACTCAAACAGAAATGTGAGACACAGATGTTAATGAATTCGTGGAGGAGACAAATCACTCACGGCAAGTATCTAAAAAGAAATGGACAATGTGCAGATCAACAAAGATGATCGGTGTATGTGGCTTAAAAAGGGAAGTAAATGAAGCGCATAACAGGAGCAGTTCTAATAGCTGCCCAAGAACAGATGAATAATGTCGTCATTTGCCAGGAATAAGCAGAAAACCATAGATAATAATGGTCCCCATTCCTGTCCAATCTTAACAAGAAACGAATACCTTAAAAAGACACGGACAGTTACCTCAACTGCAGACTGCTGCAGCGCCCTCGGAAGTTCAAACACATGCCCCAAGTGGTAGCGAACCTTACCAAAACCGGGTGACAGTCCTGTTGGACTCTATTACAATAATTGTAGCGTCCAAAATATTCAAAACGGAAGAGGCGATACGGGCAAATGAAGTGGATATTGAGAAAAAAATCATGTCTTCTAGATATGGATGTTGTTCTTTCGATTAACACGTTGTTACCAGGCAGGAAGGAACGTCTTTAATGCAAGATTTTAGAACTGAGATCAGCCGAATGTGGGCGGTAAAAAGCACAGGTTGTACGATAGTCCATCGGAGCTTCTGCGATTTGTTCCGTCAATATTCTGCGTAAGACCTTGCTAAACATCCACGTCATTCAAAAGGCTAGGGAGTGGCAAAAATTGCTTTATTATTTGAACAGCTCTTGCCCATGGTGCCAAAGAGAGTCCAGGGTTTTGACTTAGTTACCGGCAAGATGTTGCAGGAAATGCCGAAAGCTATGGATATGAACTCGCGTAACAAAGCATATTCAAAGCGATGACTTCGAAATACTTATCCTTGTGCAATGGGAAATACCGCCTGCAAATAATTGGGGCGGATCGTGAAACACAGGGGAAAGACTGGGGCAGGAAGTGTACATCGGGTAACGCCTAATTTAGCTGCTACAGTCCTACTGCAAAAGTATTTGAAAAACTTCTGCTTAACAGCCGCCTCCAGCCTTATAATTTAGAGAAGTGAGTTCTGACTTCATTGCGGCTTTCGGAGGGAGCACTCAATCAATAGAAGCAGACCATCGTAATTGGGTGAAACACAATTTCTCAAAAGTCTGGAACAGAAAGCTTTATGTGTTTTTGCAGGCATTCCTATACAGTACAACAAGCATTCGGACAAGGTAATGGTATGCAGGATTGCCTATTAAATAAAAAAACCTTCTCCCGCCACTCCTACTATTTACTTCTCAAATCATATTCTTTGCGATCGCCCTATTTGCAGTGAAATATCAGGACGCTCTATCGAATTCCAAACCCATTTTCCTGGCAGGAAGTGCCAGCAAGGAAGGTATTCTTGGGGGACACACTTTTTTATATCTTATATCAACTTCAGACTTACCAACAACAGAAAAGAAGCTACAATAGCACTTTGCAGACGACACAGCTATTCTTTCTGGCAAATGAAGAACTGGCGGGCATCCACACATCTTCAAGAACATCTAAAGAAAATTGAAGATTGAGTCATCGTTGGCGAAGTGCACCGGTAAATGTAAACAAAATCAAAACATATAACGATTTTCATCTAAAGAAAAGAAATTGCCCAAAGTAAAAAGTAAGCACAACAAGAAGCTCCAGAACTGATACACTCAAATATCTTGGATTACATTTGGATAGACCCGCTGACTTGGAAAAGCGCCACATCAAAACTAGAGAGAAAAGAAGCGCGCAGGCTTAAGTCGCTCAAATTGTCATGGTAATAAACAAACAATCACAGCTTGGTCCTTGCATACCAAGACTACTGATTTAATAAAAAGATAATTAAAACCGCAACTATGGACCGCTATGGTATTGAATTGTGGGGTTTCTTCAGTAAATCGCAATCTAGAAATTTCTAAAGATTCGAAGCTAAACACTAAAGAAAACTATTGCAACGCAACCATGGGTACGTTGACAAACAAGACGATATACAGAGACCTCGACATCGGTCCCACTGGACGGAAGTAATCGCCACGAAGAGCATAGCATACGGCAGAGAAAGGTGGTACAACCCACGCAAATCACCCTCTGCACAAGCCTTCTGAGATAACAGATGGAGCATGTGTATAGAACTGAGGAGAGAGAGTATTTTAGATCTGGCCATACCCGAATTTTGTAAATGAAATTTTTTTCAATGTCATAAAAAACGTTCACGGTCGGAAATGTATCTGTTGACACCGATTTGCTTATTGTTCCGATAGGAAACAGCTTGTAGAATTATGGGCAGAAAAAAAATTTTGAACAGCTCACATTCCGCGTATTGTAGAGGCTACGCGACAGCCCCTCAGATCTGCTCTTAGGTTAGCTCGTTGGCAACTGAGAGTAATACTTTATATTCAGCCGACTCATAAACATCTTATTCGTGATTTTATAGTGGAAAATATATCTTTTTAGGGGTTCCCATTTTAGAAAATTCCCGGAAGTCGATAGCCTGCGACCACTTCAAGTGCGCGGAGTTGGGAGGCGAACGCAGCAGCAGACAGGCGTCCCGTTGCAGCCTAGCGGCAGCAGGAGGGGGCCACAGCTGCTTGGCTCCCGTCCCCGCCCCACCGCATTCCCCTTCGCTGGAGCGCATCACCGCGGGCCCAGCTGCCGCCTGGTCCCCACGCGGACCGCCCTGCCACCCTGGCGCCCGCACCGGAGACGCGTCTCCCTGGCCCCTGCTCGAGGGCCCAGGGGCCGCCGACGCCCTGCGGCCCCCGCTTCCGCCCGGGCTCCCTCAGCGCTGCACGACTGGGGACGCGACAGTTTCATTGTCGCGTGTTTTTCAAATCATGCGATGCCTGTCATAAAATATTGTATGTAATTTAACAAAGCGATTTCCTTAATATCCGGTAGTGGTGGAGAAATTAATATATACTGCGGGCATAAAAAATCGGCGACTTTTCGAAGGAAAAACTCACTTTGTGAGGCCGTGATACAGAAAAAAGGGATAAATCTGGTTATAATGTGTGTAAATTTACTTCCCATCAAAAAATTGAAAAAAATCGGAAATAATTTTTCGTGCGCTTTTCTAGAACTATAAAATTGGCAGATAGAATTTGTTCTTTATATGAAACTTGTTCTTCAATAATTGTTTCTTTTCCATTCAGATCGTGTAGCATTGTTTTTGAAATTGCAGTAGTTTTTTTGTTTGTTTGTCTGTCAGTCCGTCTGTGGTGAACGCTTAAACGCTAAAGCGCTCTGCCGATTTTCTCCAAACTTTGATATTCCGCTAATCCGATCTGGCTGATGTTTCGGCCCCTGAGATTTTTGTAATCCAATATTTTAATTACAGTGCGTTTTCTCGCTTCTTTGGTTTAATTGCGTCGTTTTGAAAATGGGGCGAGGTGTTTAGTAGCGCGAAACTCAATATTTCAATTAACGTTTGCTGTTTCAAATACGCGAGAAAGTATGTGCCGTTTCTAGCAATACTAGTTAGTATAGTTAAAATTTGTTGAAAAGCAAGTGCTTCAACGCTTATAACGTTTCTTCCGGAGAAACTCGAAAGTTTTCTGTGTAAAGAGCTGAAATTTCCCCGTTTTTCTGAAACGCTCGGGAAAAGCTATTTTCTCAAACACTGCTCCAAACCTTTTCATATTTTTTTTAATCCTTGCTCGCTTTTCAGCACAAATTCCGCCCGAAAACAATTGCCAATAAAAATGTACATGACCTTATGAAAGAATTAATTATGAAAGAAAAAATTTTATTTGAGGAAAACTCTGACAGTTCAAATTGTGTAATTGTAGGAAGACGCCGAAGCAGTCTTGTTTTTTAATTGTTGCAGTTTTTCCCGAAAAAATCGAGGAATATCACGGAAACACGAGACCTACACCCTTCTCTTAATCGTTCTTCCTTGCTATACGAAC
>BOPP01000014.1:5267733-5280708 GCA_017312745.1 Gryllus bimaculatus | reverse complement strand
CATAACTTTCTCAATACTACGTGTGTTACTCCGTAATTACGTACGTATACTGGAAATTAAAAATAATGCGCATAAAAATAAAATTATACCACTCTTGTTCTTCATAACTTTTCATTAAAATGGGTTGAGTCATAAAACGTTAAATGTCGGCGCATGCTGGTGGGTGCCAGTCGAGTGAGCAATCCTTCCCACGCGATAACTTAATAGTTTCATTCAAGCGGCTGAGTAATGCAGGACTGTCCAGATGATGCCTGCCTCTTAGTTCGATTTTACGCATGCTTCCAGTACATGCAATAGCGCACGTAGTGTGCCTTTTTTGAAATGGAAGGCCGCATGCAATTTAGGATGGCCAAAAATTTCAATGTTTTTAAAACATCACTATTTTCGAGAAGAAACATCGATATATTAACATCGATGATTTGGTTTCGAAACGGATGTTTTAAAAAAGTTACTTTTTCAATAATTTTGTACGTGGTAATATCGTCACTTGCAAGGCCTCAATGGCGACAGCTAAAACCTTTAATATGATTGCGGGCCACATTTTCATTATTCGGGCGAGCCACACCTCACTTGCCCGTAATGCAGAGCTTGACACGTTGCCCAGCTGCTCAGAAACGGGGGAGATGGAGCAATGCGTGATATCAGGCCGTATCATGCACTAGGCAGTGAAACATATCGGGATGATTTTCAGTTTCTAAATTTACTAAACAGCTCCAAATCGAAACTTAAAACATTTTTACATTTATGGGAGTATTGAACCCGACAGGACGAAGGATATCACACAGTCTTATCTATTTCTCTTTCCAGAAAAAAGAATAACTTGCAAATTATTGAAGATGACTAGAGAAAGAGATTACAAATATATAGATGACTACAGGTCGAGATGACATATTACTGAGTTACGTTACCGGGAGAGGAGGTTCAGAGCATCAACTGATGCCACTTCAGACCCTCTAACCAGAAGGTTCTAGGTTCGAGTCCCGACGGTGGCAGGATTTTCGACACTAGATAGGTCGAATTTAGTCACTGGCTGGAAAAACATTCTAGCAGCCGGTTGCTCTGCTTGCCAGCTTTCCGTGGTTTCTCCGATCAACACCAGGCGAATTCCGGAGCAGTACCCTAACAAACGGGCCATGGACCACGCACGATCTTTCCTTCCCTTTCCTTGTCTTATCCTCACCCATTATTAATAAACACATACATGCACTACACTACCACGCTTGTCGGGAGACCGGTCGGTATCTTACAGCTAGTCCCGGGTAGGGCTATGCCCCGCTGATGGGAGATACGTGGTTGTAGAAAACCCCGGTAGCCGATGGTAGCTCGGCGCCGGAGCTCACCATCTAGCTGGGGAAGATAACCGCCAGCTCCCGAGAAAAAAACATACTCCACACTAACATGTCTAATGACCTTAGCAGTTGTGGTTCCCGGAATCATCAGTCAAATCAATCAATTTGAATTATGCTCTTGCTTTACCACAACATAATTATCTAGACATCACCATTCGATATATACATTTTCCTCCGTACCACGATTCTTAAAAACTTCCTTCAGACACATTCTCTTCTATTTCGTTCTTTCGTTTGATTGCAAGAAGCCGGATTGGCTATACAAATCCCACGCATCTGTCAGATCCAATGAAAGAAAAAGATGCGAAGTAAAGATAAGATAGCGCTTGCGCATGCATTCGTTTTTGCATCTTTCAATTTCGCGCGTGCAATTTTAAACCAAAAACACGCATTGTGAGGACGAAGCCCTCACGTTGACAGTCATTTATTGCTATCTGTGTCCTTTTTAGACGATTAAAAGTACAATAAGTTAAGAGACAAAAAACACCAGTACAGTGACTGGTCATGGGAAAAGTCTAAGAAACTACAACAGTCATTTTTATAGCATTGCAGAACTATGCATCTACTGCTACTTATGCTGTTACTTGAACCTACATGCTGTTACATATGCAGAACACAATGCAGAACTATTTCAGCTTTACCGCATTCCCTAAAACTCTCTTGTTAAATTGAAATGTATTACCGAAGTTACTTATAGTAACTAATAACGTGATTTATACTTTCGTGATATCCTCCTCTTCATATCACGTACCTACTTACGATATACTGTACTTTCATGACTTTCATTAATTTTAAAATCAAGGGGAACTTCACTACCTGTCCGTTTTCCATTGTTAAATAAGAATGCGCAGTTTCAGGTTTTATTGCCAAATGAACGTCAACTTTAACTTACAATCGTAATAAAGATATGAATCATGATTGGATAAATGCCACAGGACTAAAACCTGCCGCATACGTTTATCGATCTTTTGATATTGAATATATTGGAATTTTTATTATCTCAAATTACTTTAGAAAATTAATTCGCAAATCAAGTTCAAAATACTTGGGATCATGATCTAAATACACCATCACGCTTGCGATCATGTTGAGAGCGTGAGAAGGATAATTATATTTCTACATAAAATAGGAAAAAACTAAAAAAGGAAAGACCCAGTCTTTGATTATCATGAATTGTCAATAAAAAAATATTTCAGGAGTCGTTTGTATCGTACACGAAAAATCCCCCAATACTTTCTTTATGCTACCAAAATTTAGAACATGCCAACGTTAAAACTTTAAATCTCGAAATATGCCGGTTAATGACTTCCACAAGAAACCCTTTGTCTTTACGGACACGTTACAAAAAATCTTGAGAGAATTTTAGCTTCCTCACCCATAATAGCACCATTTCTCATCATCAATTAACATTTAATATCTAATTTATTCTCTGAGTTGCCTTGCCACTAAATGAGGAAAACGACGCAAGAAGCGTTGCACTTCTTTGTTCATTATTCATGAACCTCATTAAAGGACGTCTAGCGGAGACCAATTTTCATATTTACACAGTTACGTTTTAGTTTGTCTTAATTATTGTCCTTCTCAGCAATTAAGATTTCGGTGCAATAACTTTATATCCAATTTAACAGACTTTTCTTCTTCTTCCTCTTCCTACAGTGTTTGACAAGCTGAAGAAGACAACTTTAAAACAAAAGGGGTTGCGAGTAGAAACGTAAGAAATATTTAATAACTTGTTGACTCTTTCAAAGACATTACTAATGAAAATATTGGTGCAAAATAGTTGTAATTTTCAGACAAAAATCACTGAGAATTCTGAATATCTGAACCTATTGTCAATATCTGATGTGTTTTGGAGTAAGAACTGGAATAAGTTTTGCGCTAGTAGTTTCTCAGTTAGCTTTTAGGGAAGGAAAGTGCAAAGAATTTTGTATAAACTTTCTGATAGAACTAGGAAATGATCTAAATAAAACTACAAGTATTATCCATAAGAATACATTCAAACTTGACTGTGTAGGCTGAAATTCAAAGTTGCACTCATGCATGAGAGAAAATATCTAAAGAATCGATTTGTTCCGGAGAATTACAAGAAAAACAGTATTCCTCAGCAGGTGTTGATGGTATGTTATCACGCAACATTTGCGTAGGTGGTTTATGACCTTTTGACGACACTTATTTCACTCTATTTTTCATTAATTTGTAATAAGGGATTTTATACACCAACCAGTGGTGCTACTGAATGGAACAGACTTAAATTAGCTTTCTATTTTTTTTCTTGCTTTTCGTCAAAAGTCAGGTAGTCATCTACAAAAGCGTATTCTAATTATGCTTTATATAAGAGGGTTTTTTTTAAACTCTAATAGTCGTTCCATTGAGCAATATTACTTTCCTATTCAATGAATAAGAATCTTTTTTTCTCACAGCTGTTTACACACACAAACTGTTTTTTCTTCTTCTAAATAGTTAAAGAAGTTTCAGATACAGTTATTGCTTTGTTATACTTTGTAATGGACACGGGCACTTTTTTGCCAAACTGCCTATATTGCCCGATCTCGAAATTATACTAAGCGAAGCGTCCCAACGCGGGCGGGGGTGGGGGTGGGGGCGCACCTGACGGAAGCGCTCCTGCGCCAGGCGCAGCGCTCCAGCAGCCGCGGCGCAGCTGCGCGCGCAGGTAGGCGGCACTCAGGCGCCGGCGAGGTCGGACGCCGCTTCCGCAGCGCACGTGGTGCGTCTCAGCCGCCGCCAGGGCCGCCACCAGCGCGTCCACCTCCGCCTGCGCGCGCGGGCTCCTTGGCTTCAAGACCCGACGGCAGCGGCGGATTTTCGGATCTAACTACTTACGAAGCTAGATCGAATGTTTGGCTCATTTTGAAAGTCTGCTGGACATTATTCGTGGAATAGTCCGATTAAATTCCACTCGTGCTCTGAAAATTCTCAGATAAATAACCTTGGCGATTCGGCGATTTATCGACAATTTCCAAAGCACACAATGATTATTACCTATGATTTTTACGTATTTGTGAGTTACACGAGCGACAGTGAAACATATTACGATTGATTTTCACGTTTAGGACTATTCTCCTCGCCTTTGAATGAATGAATTATGAATTAATGCCATATTTTACGTAGCGAGACTCAGGCCATGAGCTCTTCCGTTTCATAACTTTCTCTCTACTGCGTAAGCGGTTACGAGAAAGTAAAAATACATATTACCTATTATTAATACGGATTCCTTTCCTCTATTAATGAGATAGAAAATTTCGAGACACGGTTAGGTCCCATATTTTGGTCGCGGACATGTTATTTCATAACTTATGACTAATTATCACTAATTTGCTAAATTATCTTCCACAACCACTTAGCTAAATGACATAGGAGTTGGTAATTTAGATCGACTAACGTAGAAAATCTATTGGCTTCAGATTTTACGAGCAAGTTATGTATATTATCTAAGAACATGTCTGAAAACACGTTCACGCTACAGAAAAATGCTTATTCTAGAACCGCCGTTCAGTGCTGCCATCTACCTTCAACTACCAACGCGAGAAGTCCTTAATTAATTAGACTACCTTCGAACAATTCGTGTAGATTGATGATGAAATTGGCTTTTGCCGGGGATCACACCTACCACCATATTGCTAAGAATTGTGTGAGCACATGTACTGACGGGGCAAACATTCCAAAGAGGCAAGAAGCTTTAAATACACTGGACATTACCAATTTCCATACCACTGGGCTTTGCCATCCTCGGCGGTTGTTAATAAAACAATATCTTAAAAGATTTATCAACTGGAAAAACATATTCAAAATGCAAAAACAGAGACGCAGACGAAATTATCTGATTTCTTTAAGTAAATATTAGTGTAAGATTTTTTTTATTTCTTTTTGAAGGTATTTGTTATATTCTAATGAATAATACGAATCAGTACATAATCGTATCAGTACAAGACATGTTACACGTTAATCACTTACTTATTTGCTGTATATTTAAACATTTATAAGTGATAATGCCACACCTGTACCTGTATAAGCGAAAAACTTGATCTAGTAAAAAATCTTCGTTAGTGGAGAAGATTAGAACTCTTGCTTATCCAGGTTTGACTGTAATACTATTTCCTGTTGTTGTTTTTTTACTCTTTAATTACATCCTGGTATAAACATTTTGCCAAGGGGCAGGAATTAATTTGAATGGCGGATTCTTTCCTTGTTTTCATTTTGCGTTATGTTATGTTTAATAAATCATTCAGTTGTACGTTGTGTCAATAATGTAAAATAATTTGAATCGTTAACACTTTTGTTGATGGGCGAACAACTCTTTTAATAGACAACTTTTGTTTGTGTGGCGGAATTGCATTCAAAATATCCGTTTAATATCCGTTAGTCGCAAAAAATCAAAATTACTCAAAAACGCTTATCTAACATAACAATATGCATATAATTACATTTGACTTTTTACGCTCGTCACGTCAGATTGGAAAATATGTATAATTCTATTTGAAAAAAACAAAGTTATCTCAAATATCTTGTAAAATGCAAGTGATAAAATAGAAATGAATACAAGTATCATTTAGCCCCATTCCCTCAAACACTTCCGTAAAACTGCTTTGCAAGAATGTCAACCGTTCAAAAGTTTTAGGAGGCACTAAAGTTACGTGGCTCACACTGTATAACGCAAAGGAAGTAGGAGACACAATAAGTATTCAGATTAACAGGGATATTTTTCAAGGAAATTCGCTATCCCCTCTGCTGTTTAGGGGAAATCGAATTTCACCCGAAAATGTTTGGGATGGGTACTTTACATAGGCTTTATGGGTCACATAAGAAAGGAGGAAGAGGCCTCAGAGAAACTGAAGCCCCCTGGCACAATGCTATTGCCGGGATGGGAAAGGACATGCTATTGCCGGGACTATTGTCGGGATGGGAAAGTATGTAGTCAGTCATCAAGATGACCCACTAATGAGTCAGGTTATTAAATCTGACCGAATTATGATAAACAGGGGCATTGTTCGTTTAGCAAGAAGGATTGCGAAGAAAACTATGCAAGGCACTCAGAATAATACAGACACTGAAAATCTGATGCTACTAAACATGAAATGTGAGACACAATGTTAATGAATTCGTGGAGAGACAAATCACTCCAAGGACAGTATCTAAAAGGAATGGACAATGTGCAGATCAACAAAGATCGATCGTGTATGTGGCTTAAAAGGGAAGTAATGAAGCCATAACAGGAAGCAGTTCTAATAGCTGCCCAAGAACAGATGATAAATGTCGCATTTGCCAGGAATAAGCAGAAACCATAGATAATATCGTCCCATCCTGTCCAACTCTTAACAAAGAACGAATACCTTAAAAGACACGACAGTTACCTCAACTGGCAGATCTGCAGCGCCCTCGAAGTTCCAAACACATGCCCCAAGTGGTACGAACACTTACCAAAACCGGTGACGTCTGTTGGACTCTATACAATATTGTACGTCCAAAATATTCAAACGGAAAGAGCGATAACGGCAAATGAAGTGGATATTGGAGAAAAAAATCATGTCTTCTAGATATGGATTTGTCTTTCGATTAACACGTTGTTACCGAGGCAGAGGAACGTCTTAAATGCAAGATTTTAGAAACTGAGATCAGCCGAATGTGGGGCGTAAAAGCACAGGTTGTACCGATAGTCATCGGAGCTCTCGGATTTGTTCCGCAAATTCTGCGTAAGACCTTGGCTAAACATCCACGTCATTCAAAAGGCTAGGGAGTGGCAAAAATTGCTTTATTATTTGAACAGCTCTTGCCCATGGTGCCAAGAGGTCCAGGGTTTGACTTAGTTACCGCAAGATGTTGCAGAAATGCCAAAGCTATGGATATGAAACTCGCGTAACAAGCATATTCAAAGCGATACTTCGAAATCATTATCCTTTGCAATGGGAAATACCGCTGCAAATAATTGGGCGGATCGTGAAACACAGGGGAAACGACTGCGGCACGGAAGTTACATCGGTACACGACCTAATTAGGCCCTGCGTACAGTCCTACTCAAAAAGTATTTGAAAAACTTCTCTTACAGCCGCCTCAAGCCTATAATTATAGAGAAGTGAGTCCTGACTTTCAATTTGCGGCTTCGGAGGGACACTCAATCAATTAGAACAGACCATCGTATTGGGTGAAACACAATTTCTCAAAAGCTCTGGAACAAAAGCGTATATGTGTTTTGCCAGCATTCCTAGACAGTACAACAGCATTCGGACCAAGTATGTATGAAGGAATTGCCTATTAAATATAAAAAAACCTTCTCCCGCAACACTCCTACTATTTACTTCTCAAATGCATATTCTTTGCGATCGCCTATTTCAGTGAAATAATCAGGACGCTCTATCGGAATCCAACCCTATTTTCTGCAGGAAGTGCCAGCAAGAAGGTATTCTTGGGGACACCTTTTTTATATCTTATATCAACTTCAGACTTACAACAACAGGAAAGAAGCTACAATACCACTTTGCAGACGACACAGGCTATCTTTCTGGCAAATGAAGAACTGGCGGCATCACACACATCTTCAAAGAACATCTAAAGAGAAATTGAAGATTTGAGTCATCGTTGTGCGAAGTGCACCGTAAATGAAACAAAATCAAAACATATAAACGATTTTCAACTAAAGAAAAGAAAATTGCCCAAAGTAAAAGTAAGCACAACAGAAACTCAGAACTGATACAATCAAATATCTTGGATTACATTTGGATAGACGCCGCTGACTGGAAAAGCCCACAATCAAAACTAAGAGAAAAGAAGCGCGCAGCTTAAAGTCGCTCAAATTGTCATGGTAATAAACAACAATCAACAGCTTGGTCCTTGCATACCAAAACTACTGATTTATAAAAGATAATTAAAACCGAACATGGCACCTATGGTATTGAATTGTGGGGTCTTTCTCAGAAATCTGAATCTAGAAATTCTAAAGATATCGAAGCTAAACACTAAGAAAAACTATTGCACGCACCATGGTACGCTGACAAACAAGACGATATACAGAGACCTCGACATTCGGTCCCACTGGAGAAGTAATCGCCACGAAGAAGCATAGCATACGCAGAGAAAGGTGGTACAACACCACAAATCACCTCTGCAACAAAGCCTTCTAGATAACAGATGGAGCATGTGCTATAGAACTGAGGAGAGAGAGTATTTATAGATCTGCCCATTACCCGATTTTGTAAATGAAATTTTTCAATGTCATAAAAACGTTTCACGGTCGGAAACTGTATCTGTTGACACCATTTGCTTATTGTTCCGAAATAGGAAACAGCTTGTAGAATTATGGGCAGAAAAAAAATTTTGAACAGCTCACATTCCGCGTATTGTAGAGGCACCGACAGCCCCTAGATCCTGCTCTTTAGGTAGCTCGTTGCAACCTGGAGTATACTTTATATTCAGCCGACTCATAACATCTTTATTCGTGATATAGTGGAAAATAATCCTTTTTAGGGTTCCCATTTTAGAAATTCCGGAAGTCGATAGCCTGCGACCACTCAAGTGCGCGAGTTGGAGCGACGCAGCAGCAGACAGCGCTCCCGTTCAGCCAGCGCAGCAGGAGGGGCACACAGCTGCTTGCTCCGCCCCGCCCCACCCATTCCCCTTCCCTGGAGCGCATCACCGCGGGCCAGCTGCCGCCTGGCCCAGCGCGGCCGCCCTGCCACCTGGCGCCGCCACCACGAGACCGTCTCCCTGGCCCCCCGAGGGCCCCAGGGGCGCCCGACGCCCCTGCGCGCCCCCGCTTCCGCCCGGGCTCCCCTCAGCGCTCACGACTGGGGACGCGACATTCATGTCCGTGTTTTCAAATCATCGATGCTGTCATAAAATAATTTATGTATTTAACAGCGATTTCCTTAATATCCGTAGTGTGGAGAAAGTTATATATAGCTGCGGCAAAAACGGCGACTTTTCGAAGGAAAAACTCACTTTTGTGAGGCCGTGATACAGAAAAAAGGGGATAAATCTGGTTATAATGTGTTGTAAATTACTCCCACTCAAAAAATTGCAAAAAATCGAAATATTTTTCGTGTCTTTCTAGAACTATAAAATTGAAGATAGAAATTTGTTTTTTATATGAAACTTGTTCTTCATAATTCGTTCTTTCATTCAGATCATGTACATTGTTTTTGAAAATTGCAGTAGTTTTTTTGTTTGTTTGTCTGTCAGTCCGTCTGTGGTGAACGCTAACGGCTAAAGCGCTCTGCCGATTTTCTCCAAACTTGATATTCCCTAATCGATCTGGCTGATGTTTCGGCCCCTGAGATTTGTAACCAATATTTTAATTACAGTGCGTTTCTCGCTTCTTGGTTTAATTGGACGTTTTGAAATAATGGGCGAGGTGTTAGTAGCGCAGAAAATCCAATATTTCAATATTACGTTGCTGTTTCAAATAACGCGAGAAAGTATGTGCCGTTCTAGCAATACTAGTTAGTATTAGTTAAAATTTGTTGAAACAAGTGCTTCAACGCTTATAACGTTTCTCGAGAACTCGAAAGTTTTCTGTGTAAAAGAGCTGAAATTTCCCCGTTTTCTGAAACGCTCGAAAGCTATTTTCTCAAACACTGCTCCAAATTTTCATATTTTTTTTAATCTTGCTCGCTTTTCACACAAAATCCCCGAAAACAATTGCAATAAAAATGTACATGACCTTAATGAAAGAATTAATTATGAAGAACAAATTTTATTTGAAGGAAAACTCTTGAAGTTCAATTGTGTAATTGTAGGAAGACGCCGAACATTTTTTTAATTGTTGCAGTTTCCGAAAAATCAGGAATATCAACGAACACGAGACCTACACCATTCTCTTAATCGTTCTTCTTGCTATACGAACTCCATTCTACTCTTTTATGTAATTTTTAATAAAGAAAATTGATGTCATTTTTTAGAAAATGTTGCAAGTGTTTTTGAGACGTCATATAAAGTACTCTCAAAAATTAAAATATTCGTTTGAAACTCCTAAAGTCTCCGGTTCTTTCAAAACGCTAGGGGAATGGCAATTTTGGAGATAATCGGCTGTACGAACCCACAAAACATGCATTCTGGTTACGACACGTGTTAGAGAAAGTAATTTACTACGCGGATATAGCAACGGTTAGGCACTAGCGCTGACCACAGACGAACAGAGACAGACGTTTTGCGGTCATTCCATTTCACGGTATCGAAGACCCACAAAACATGGATGATGACTACACAACGTGTTAGAGGAAATAATTTACTATATATTCTAAATGGTCTATCTCCATTATTATAAGGACAAGATTTATACACTTTTTTGTCACCAGGACACGGCAATAAGAGCTTTTATGTTAAAAATACACCGTTTTTCCGCATCATTAAACTACTTTCTATACACTGCATAAGCAGTAGCGAGAAAGTAAAAATTGGGAGCGCGCTCTCCAACGTGTCGTGCGCTCCCAGGCAGTAATCCATGTCACGCTCTTAAGCTGTTTTATTAAGTTTACTGCGTTCACTTGTTGGCCCTGTGCTTCAGCACAGGGCACTCGTTGTTTCTGCACCGCAACGTGTCACAGGCTCGGTCAAGGGGTGGGGTGGCCGCCGAGCGCTGCGCGGCTTGGCATCCGAGCGGCTTCGAGGGGAATACCAATTTTCTGTCTTCGTCTGAATCTAGCTGAACCTTAATTTTAGGAATTTCGCGTGTTATTGAACGAACACTAGTTCAGCCTATTCTTAATGGTGTTGAACGCGTTATTCATTATGATGTTCGAGGAATTCCTTTTCATTTCATGTTAGGTTTATTGTCCCAAAATGTGCATTTGATGAATCCTTTTGTGTAAAGTTGGCCGTTCTTAACGAAAGTCCTTTTCTGGCGCTTTTCTGTACAGTGTATGCAATGATCTTGATTGCAGTGGCAGTTGGTCTGTGATCGTCGTTGTGAATAACGATGTGTGTGGAAGATCATTATTATGTTATAGGTTCGGGAAGTGAAATTTTGGAAATAAAATAATTTTATTTCGTTATCATCTCTATTAGTATCAACGGTAACAATCAAGATCATGAAAAAATCGTGTAAAATATGTCCAAATAATAGAGCTTGTCGTGAAGTGCTGGAGTGCGATAACAGGATTTTCTAAACCTAGTACATTGTTTTGTATGAATTCTCTATCCGCCAGTTGTCTCATCGCAGAACTATAACTCGTTTGTCAATCGGAAATTGAAAGCAGAACCGCATGTACGCAACAGGTGAACAAACCAGTCACTGACAGTAAGCATACAATTATTTGAGTAATAGGTGAATATATAATTTTATTTAACTTGGTTTTAATTAATTTACACGTATTGCTTACGTTTTATTTTACCTACATTAGTGTTCTGAATTTTGGAAATTGCATATCTGTCATTCCACGGAGCTGCGCCACGAGGTCAGCCGCCACTGTTCGTAAATAGTGTCAACGTTAATTAATATCGCTTATCAAACATAATATTCCATGAATCTCCGCACTCAGCAAGTCTTATTTGCTTCGCGGCAAATTACACAGTGACGTTAGGTCCCGTCCGGTTTGCCTGCGTATTGCGACGGGAATGGCGGGTAGTGGGATCATGATCATAACGCCACGTAGATGACGCATTTTCTCGCTACGTCATGCATACGTCACCTGCCGCCTTGCCGTGAGTCAGGCGCGCGGCGCGGAAGGAAACGGCCCTGACACCTAATCCCGTAACTGGCTCATGGTTCGCTGCTTCACAATGCAACTACGTCTTCGCTGCGCAGCATCTATACACACTTTTAGCAACTCGCTTATCACGGGAAATATCAACGGGAAACAGGGGGCATTTTACTATTAATGATTTCCCATTTCTTACACTAAATACGTAATATTCATGAGTACATAAAAAAATTAGCACTGAATGACTTTGTGTAGTAATAGATAAACTAAAAATCAAGTTGTAAATTTGTAAGTAAATTATTTAAATTACAAAAAACCAATTACCGGTATTGACGAACTTATTCAATTAACCACATATATATTTCAGTTCTTCATGTACTACACTACATTTTTTAAAGCTAATTAGCAGAAATGCATCGCCAAGAACCGGAAAGCTTTTGAAATAATATTGAAAACGTCTTTAAATTAGTGATGCTAAAACATCACATACTGGCCCATATTATTAACGGTTACGTAATAATGTCTCAGCCAATGTCTGAGCCAACACTTGTTAAACTGATTATCATTTGTAGCTTATTAAGTGTGAAAATCAATTCTTTTAAAAGTTCATACATCAATACAAATTATCTGTTATTAAATTATCTGTCAACATCACATATTATCTGTATACGGCCTATGTCCCCTTTCAATAATCTGTTTTCCTCGCTTTGGTTCTAGAGGTTTGTCTACGTCATGTGAAGAAAACGAGAAATTGAAGTTTAATTCTATTTATTGTGTTACATTGTAAGTAATTTAATTAAAATTTAATAATTTTCGTAACAAAATTACTTCTACATTTTACAAGGTTCTTGCAGCATTGTGTGGAGCATTGGTTGTGAAACCCTGACTTTATGAAGGCCGAGCTCCTGACCCTTATGCATAAGGAAACATGAAAGAATTTGCTGAATAATGAGATGGCAAGATGGCGACATGACGAT
>BOPP01000014.1:5247275-5266897 GCA_017312745.1 Gryllus bimaculatus | reverse complement strand
TACGGTTCAGCGCCGAGACATCACTGACGAGATGTCTAGGTTTTTTCCCCCGGGCTTTTTAGTTAATAAGCACCACCGCGGAGTTCCGGAAATATAGAAATTTTATTTACATAAATGGGAAAATGGCTTAACGTATAATCACATTTCAATAAAAGAAAACTGCACGAATGTTAAAAGAAAGAATTGATTTTTCAGGGGCTGTTCAAATACCTTTTCTGATGTTACCTCCAGCAAATTGCTCAAACACTGTTGGGGTGTTGAGGGTGGCTTATTTATAATTAAACATTCCGGACTATCAAACTTGGTACTATGATCTCATAACTGCAATTGTGGTTTCAATGATTGTTTTATATTTCACTAATGTTATGCTTTTCAATGCATGTCTTGCATTCTACAACTAAGCCTTTACTAAATTTTTCTTGGAGAGTTGTATCCTTTACCAAGCCGCATTCATTTTTCAATAAATATTTTAAAATACTAAATCTGCGATAGACCATCTCTGATGTTTAAGTGAAAATAAACTGGGATGCGGTATTAAAAATTATCCTGCTAAAAGGTACATAAATATATGTAATTTCACTAGATTTATGTGCACTTTGACCAAAGTGCGGAATTGTTAATTCCATTACACTTGGGAACACAATATAATAATAACAATAATAATAATAAATTAATATTTTATTTATTTTCACATAAAATTATGAATTCAGAAATTGCACCTGAATGGAAATTACTTTGCTTGGATGCCAGTTCCAAGAAAGCTTGCCCACATGAACCCCCAAAAATCTGAAATATGTAGAAAAGCAACAATTTATAAACAATATTACAAAAATAGAATCCTATCATACCTATAAAGAATTATATAAAACATATGTTAATGCAAAGAAAAGAAAATTAATCAAAAAACAGTATCCAAATTTAAATAATATATAATACACAATACAATACACAAATTGCAATAAAAACCATTTAAAACAATACACAAATTTAAAGAAAGAAATTACAAGGGAGGAAATATTATTTTAATTAATTGTGGTAAATGTATAACATTTTGTTTTTCCTTGTGTCAGTTGAAGTTTCCTGGAACCAAAAGAGGAATTTCATTAGTGTTGCCGTTTAGTTAACTTTTAATTAGTATTATATTTTTTAAGTTAAATATTTTCTCTCTTCGAGCACCATGGCTTGTCATTATTGGGGTCAAGAATATACTTCCCTAGAAAATCAGCAATATTTTATCCAGGTCTCGAAGGTACAGTCTGAAAGATGATCGCGAGCCAACTGTTCTCTCAGGCAACCAAATGTGGATCTAATTGAAGAATAAAGTGAAAAGTATAAAAGACAAAAATTTACCAATTTCATTAATTAAATAATGGAAAATATTAAACCAATAGATCTTTTTTGTTAATTTCCCATAAATAACAGGGTGGCAGAGTCTGTTTTTCTGGAACAAACCCTACGAAGGGGCGTAACTAAACAGCTGACGCGGCGGAGGGATACTTCTCTGAAGTAACGTAATGTTCACTTGTTTTTTCCGATCTGTCACTTTATCCCATCGTTAGGAAAATTCTTGTCTACCGCCGGTCGCGGCGTTTTACCTGCTGCGGTCCCTTTGTTCGTCGTCGCCGGAGGGTCGGCGAAGAGCCCTGTCGCTTGAAGGGCGCGCGCTGCCGTGGCGAGAGTATTTAAAAACAGGAGAAATGCAACATCTGCACGGTTTCTTGTGCTCTGGGATCTCAGCTCTCATTCGCATTAAGTTGAATTATGAATAAAGGTGGCA
Organism: Gryllus bimaculatus; assembly: GCA_017312745.1. Lineage (NCBI taxonomy): Eukaryota > Metazoa > Arthropoda > Insecta > Orthoptera > Gryllidae > Gryllus > Gryllus bimaculatus. The sequence goes on along the minus strand of BOPP01000014.1, from coordinate 5,265,120 downwards.
TAAACGGTTGGTATCAAGAATTGGTAGGGAAATATTAGTTCCGTTGTTATAAAAAACTAATTGCAAAGGGAAATTAGCTACAGATTTTGGCCTTACTCTTCACGTGCTTGATTTTCTGCAGCCAGAATATAGAGAAATATTATTTGATTATCTACTTTCCCTAAAGAGCTCAAGAAATCGAGTACAAATAATAAAGCTCCATTTATGTTCAGAAATAAAACAAAAGCCGTCCCAGCATTTGCTCAAAGGATCAACGAAAATGTACGGAAAACCTAATCTAGTTATGGGTCATTAACCCAGAACCTGAGGTAGAATACCTGTTACAGACATATAATTATAGTCCAATTTTCCAAATGGTAACTGAACATTTAATATTGTTTTTAACAATGATTTTTTTTCTTTTCTGATGCTCAGTATAATCTCTAATTGTATACAATTTATTCAATAGAAAATATTTTACTTGGAAATTAAAGTTGTGATACGAATTTAATCATTTAATGTCATTTCGCTTGTTCCGAATTTTCCTTTGGCGATTTTGTTTTTTAATGAATTTCAGGCAGATTCATTTTCTTTGGTATCCATTCTTTGAGACAAGATATGTGGTCGTCTTTTCGGTAAGAATTTAGGATTTTTAAAAAAAATCGATGCTTTCCGAAAATGGATGCAGATTTTATGAATACATGCCACTTTTTAGTTTTGAGGCGAAATTACAAGTGTCTATTAGGTGCAGGTTCATATGAGGCATTATCGCGATTAGTCACACATTTACTTCTGCACAATATTCTTTTTGCCGAATAGATGGAGGTATTTTCCAATTTATGACCGGGAAAAATGGCTCAGGGCATCAAGTGATGACACTGCAGTCTCTCTGACCAGGAAATCTAGGTTCGAGTCCGGAATCCAATCAATCAATCTAATTTCTGAAAGTATCTCCGATTGAAGGATTTTCGATACTGGCTTGTTAGGTCGAATTCGCTTGTCTGGAGGGGAATTCTAGCGGCCGGCTGCTCTGATCGGTAGTTTTCTGTGGTTTCTCCGATCAACACCAGGCGAATGCTGGAGCAGGACCATAACAACCGGGCCACGGACCACGCGCGATCCTTCCTCTTCCTTGTCCAATGCTCACCCCTGACATACACACTTACACCAACATGCACTAAACCACCGCACATGCCGGGAGAGTTGGGAGTTTAGAGCTTCTCCCGACTGAGGCGGTGCCCCGCTGGTTGGAGATCTGATTAGGGAAAATTCCGCTAGCCGACGATCTCGCCATACAGAAGGAGGAAAGATCACCGCCACCTCCCGAGCAAAAAACATGCATTACAACTACGGGACTAATTACCCTGGTAGTTGACGTGCGCGGAATCACTAAACAATCAATTAAGCAATCCAATTTCTGAAAGTATCTCCGAAAAGGTAGTTGAACTAGTATGTATATTGCGTAAGTTATCTTAAAGCTTTGATTACCAAAAAATAAATTAGCTGACACGACTGTTGCTACAAATGACGATTGCTACAACTCTAAGTACGAATAAATATGTTCTCTATCATGCATTACAATAAATGACGTGTTCGCAAATATTGCGCAATCTCAACAGCTGTACAATTGCGAATTCTTGTAAGAATAAATTCTGTGACACATATCGATGAAAAATGTCTTCAAATGCAATTTTGTCAGCATGCCAGTGAAGACAACGTCTATGTCCTTCTGCAGGGCCTAATTTCAACTGTCAGGAGCTTCATAACGTTTTATCTTAATGGGCGAGCAGTTAAGAATGAGAAGGGCAGCGAGAGAAGGGCGAGTTAAACTGAATTTAGAACATCAACTGGCTTGAATATCGTGTTGGAAGTTTCTTCTTGGGCTGCCCATGCACTTTTTCTGTTATAAATACATGTTGAGTGTAATATACGATACCAAGAGCAGAGTCCAAGGCAAAAGTTTCAAGGCACAACAGTGTACTTCATTATGCACAAGCTTAGCAAACACACAGTTCTGAGTGGAATATGTACATACAAATGCGGCAAAAGTGTGCAATATTTTCTATCTCTATTTGGAATGCTATGTATTCATGTGGCTTTGTTTCGGTACAATAAAAGCATCAGCAACAAAGTATTTGAATGTTTTGTTCATTTGCTTATTGTCTAGGTAATTTTACATTTCGGTTACGTCAAGTACAATAATCTGAAGAATATTTTAATATATGTTATTACTTGAAATTTTACAAAGTGGATTTTTATTTGTGTGTACTTGTATGTGAATAATTGTGGGTGAAGTAATTTAATATGCAAACAATATGATGCAACACCGAGGGTTCTATTTAATCCATAGACTAAAATGCTCTGATCGGTTGTTTTCATGCTAGTCGACTGTAAAAAAAGTTGAATCAATTTCGCAACTCTGGCGTACGGGCTTGAACGTTTGCGAAAAAGTGGGCGTGTCTTGAACGTGGTGCGTGTGAGCATGAAGCGAGTGCATGAACAAAATTTGTAAGTCCCGGGGACATACAATCCTGCTGAAACCATTCAAAATTGTATTTGACAATTTCTATAATAGACTAACCTCTCCATTTCTGCGCGTCGAAGCATTACAATGAGACAGGTTGGATGGAGTATCTGTATGCGGAAGACAGTGCATTTGAGTGCGGCGTCGGCGTGTTTGCGGCGAACGATGTAACCGGGTGACCGTCAGGAACATGATTGTCCAGTACGGGTGTCTTAATAGGCGTCGTTCAGAGGTTCAGCGAAACCAGTGTGAGACCGGAAACCCCTGACAGTGATTTTTTTTTTGCCCAAAAGTTCCGTAAAGATGAAGTACCCAATATATCAAGATTAACAATCACTACTTACACGTAAATGGCAAAGTGTGTTTCTCGGGTGTTAGCGATATGTATACTGAGTGGGCGTGAGCGTAAAATTGATAGGTAAGTTCCCGAGTACTACACGCCAAAATCTATGAAAGATGTAGATACCTAATCTATAACTCAAGTCGATGTTTATATTTATTTCGATCTATTCCTGCCTTCGATGTATTCCTACATCCAACACCGCTTCTACAGAGATGTTGCTACATCTCCATATGAACTATGCCTTTCCGAACACGGAAAACGATGCGTGGTTGGTGCCCCTGTGGGCGTCCTTCCAAGGTTCCGGAGACGTACGCGCCAAGGCACTAAAAGCTATGGAGGCCAACAACTTCGGCCAATCGTTTTCATTATGTGCGACGATCAGATCCAGAAGAAGCAATATCTGAACACGAACCGTGCGATGTGGTGCGTTCGCGGATGCTTACGACTTGTGAGATTAGGACGCACTGCAGTGCGCGTCTTGAAGTCCCAGCTAGCGTTATTTGGCCGAGTGCGGACAACAGCAGGGTGCCTGGGACGTATTTGCCACAGTTGATGGAATCTACAAGGCACCTCATATTAATGATTTATTTAATATTGCGTGTTTTCGGGAGCGCAAACTTCTATGGTACTTAGTTCCGTATGTGTAGTATATGTTACGTCTGTGTTTCTCCCCCACTACAACATGAGATCCGACACCGATCGTCACATCGGGACCGCCCCAGCTGAGACAAGTTATAAGTTTCCGACTGTTCTCCCCACATGTGAGAAAGTGTAGTGGATGTGAATGTGCGTAAGTAAAGGGTGAGGATAGAACAAGGAAGAGAAAAGAAAAATTACGCGCAGTTCGTGGCCCGTTTGTGAGGGTACTGCTCCGGCATTCGCCTGGTATTGTTCGAAGAAACCATGCAAAAATTCCAATCAGAGCAGCCTGTCGCTAGACTTCTCCTCCAGACAGTGGTGAAATTCGACCCAGCTATGTAACTAGTGTCGAAATTCTGCCACCGTCGGGATTCGAACCCTTCGACCTCCCGGTCAGCGACACGTTACTGGCAACACTTCTTGCCGTGACCCATCTCTGCCGTTTCCATTATTTCCACCGGCGCGTTCCGTGAGGATTGCGAAGCAGTGTCCCAGCGTGGAGCGCGGACCGCGTTGCGTGAGTGCGCGTGCTTCCGCGGGAGGACGTACTTGCCGGCGGCCAGCACGTCGGCGAACTCGGCAGGCACGCGGTCGAGGTTCTTGAGCAGGAGGCCGCGCGTGTCGTAGGCGACGGCGCCGGCGAAGTGGCGCACGACGAAGGCGCGCGCGTCGGCCGCGGCGGCGGCGCAGCGCGCGGCGGCGAAATGGCGTCGGCCGCGCAGGCTCTCGTGCAGCGCCACGGCCAGCGCGCCCGCCTGCGCCTCGGCCTCCGCCCCCGTCCCCGGCGCCAGCCCGCACTCCGGCCCGCTGCCGACGCCACGCGCGCGCCGCTGCAACAGCGCCTCCTGCGCGCCCAGCCTCACTTTTCATTGCTACTCTTTAAAAAATTTTAAAAAAATCTCATTTCAAAAAAAACTAATATTGTCCGATTTAAATACGAGTCCAGTGGCTGCCCGAAGTTCGGGAGCTTCGGGGAGAGGGGGACACTACCATCCAATCGGGAGCGTCAAAACCAAACATTTACGTAGTAAGATTCCGCTTCCATAACCGCGTCTCTTGTGATATTTGTCAAAAGTCAGTAGATTTAAATCCGACAATCGTTAATTATTTTATTTTATGACCAAAATATGGAAGTGTTAGCAAATCCGCGCAATCAAATTAAGTTGTAGAAGATTTTGTGACAGCATTTTCGGAAATAATTAAGAATGTGTGCTTATTAACGAACAAACAGAAAAGAGTACGAAATGTAGTTGTAAATTCTAACTATTTTCATCATCCATACATGCAAGTATTTTTATTTTAGGTGATTACAATTTTAAATATTAACTGTTTAAATATCACATGTTCCATGTAGAGGTAACATACTAAGCCATTTAATGCGCCTCCAAACTCTTACAATGGCTTTGAGCGCTTGTATTTGTCAACGTATTTGTCCAATGCCAGAGACTGTAAGAACTTATTTGAACAAAGCTATGTTCAACATTTAGAATTTTTTAACACATAAAAATACTTTTCAAATAGTTAACAGTGTTAGCGACGCCACATTCAACAAGGTATATTTGATATTATAACAAACTTATTATCGAATTGTATCATTATCAAGTTATAGAAATTGTTCCTCAAAATGAAAGAGTTTATTAAAGACCTTGGAAGTCATCAGAGGCTTCTCAGTCAAGCGTTTGTCTATGTCTACACTTATCTCTTTAGTAGAAAGGTCAACGTTTCCGTCTTCATTATCGGCTCATTCTTTGGGGCAGAATGCCTTTACAGTATGAAGGATGAGGGTCGAAATGTTACACTCCGGCTATGATGCCTTGCTAATAACATGTACCGATTAATTGTTACAATAATACTTGTAATACTTTGAGTACTACGTACGCTGCTGGTAATTTTCATGTTTTCTAAATCATGTCAGTTCATGCTGAGATTTGGGCTGGGGTCGGCGACCTCGCAGTGCGGCAGCGTCGCCTCTCCCGGAAGGTCGTTAGATGGGAGTTCGCGGAACAGTCCTTCCTGGTTCTTTGAATCCGGACGTCAAATTTGAACCGGATCCGGTCGGGCGCGCGGCCGAATGTGGACTACGCGCTTGGGCGGTGGTGGCCCGCGACCACGGGGCAGAGCGGGACTACCGTTGCTTGCGCAACGCTCCAGAGAGATTCCCACGAAAGTACGGGATTTTTATGACACAGACGTTCGATGATTGTTTCTTCAATACATAATCGAAATTAGATTCAGATTCAGCTTCAAATTAGCTGACACTCTAGTTGAAAATCTGAATCGCTTACAATTTTTCAATGTCATCAATGCAATTTCTTTGAAATTTAGAAGCATATGACTGGGCTGTGGCAAAAACATAGAAGAACTGTTCACTCAGCTACTATTTCAAGACTGTATGCTTCAATGTAGAGAATAGTGAAAGGTATCTAAATCTGTAGACCTTAAAACATCTAACATATGACGCATTTATGATGCTGAAGTCTTCTAGCATACTTCGGCCACTTCTAGTATACTCGTATATTATTTGTACAATAAAAAGCGAAGTAACTTATAGAACAGTGCTTCTACGAAACGAACACAGTGCTGTACTGTATGAATAATCATTTGTACCCGGTGTAACGAATTTGTTACTATGACAAGGAAGCAAGAACAATTTCAATCTTTCGAAGAACTCTCTTCACTATCTATGTCGTCTCTTTTACTGCGTGGTTGAACCCTCTGCACAAACGACAAAGAGTCTCTGCGTAGCTTGGGAGATCTGTGGCGAATCGTCCTTGAAACTAGTTTGCTTCCTGTGCAAAATGGTTGCTTTATACGTATGATTCAAGACGCCAATAGCTTTTATTGCGATGGGAAAAGATTGGGAAATTACTAGGTAAAAGAAAGCTTGTGCACACCCGTGTAATACCACATGTTTTCTGACTATTCCTGGGAAATTATTATTTGTTGTTTTTCTTCATATACCGGACAAGAATAACTTGGAAGAAAACTGCAGTGCAGCTCTTGCTAGTGCAGCTTTCCCCACGATTGTAGAACGTGTCGAATTTATTTTTGTTTTGACCTCCTCATTGTGTAATTGCCAAAATCCGTTGTTGTTTGGACTTCCAGATATCTTGAAGATCAATTTAACATCATACCCCCCCCCAATGTAACATTTATTGAAATTCCACAAGGCCAATACTTACTCGTATGTCTGGAAATAGTAATTTCGACCAAGAATACGACTACTCTATAAAGGTAAACAAACTACGAACTCACACCAGTAATCACAATATCAGTTCACTCTTTGAACATCCAAAAATAGTATAAAATCGATTAACCATTATATACAAAACATTTTCATCTGTCCACTGAAGCACTAGTTTTAAATATAATTATTATCTCAAGAGCATAGAAATTATTCCTTAAATAATAATTAGTTAAATGTGACGTCGCTGATGATGTAAACTGTCTTAAAAGTTTTTTTTTTTTTCATGCGATGAAAATTTCTAATTGTCATGCATAGCTTCAAATAATGTCTTACGGTATCTGGCATTGGACACACCAATGAATTGTAGTTGATAATGTTATATTCACGTTAAAAAATTACGAATACCGAATAGTCTTGCATGTTACCTCCGGGATATGAACTGATAATAGTGCAGTTTCAAAATTGTAATCGCCTTAAAAAATACTTGCAGGTTTGGATGATTGGAATAGTTAGAATTTAGTACATCTACATTTGGTACCCATTTTTGCTTATATGCACAAAAATGCAGATAAAAGATCACCTGCAATCTGTTCTTTAGCCTTATTCTCTAATCCTAATATAAGATCATTATCAAATTGTCCCATTCCGAAAATTCTATGACAAAACCTTCTATAATTACATTTGTTTCATCACCCGTATTTGCACCCTGCATTACTTTCTAGTTGCTCTCATAAATGTTTAGTTACTTTTTCATTGGAGTAAAAACGTTAATTGGTGTATTAGGAAAAGTATTTTTATGGTACTTAATAATTAATGTCACATTACCAGTGTGCTACTCATTACAAAACAAAAGTGGGTTTCTTTGGAATATATTTTCCTAGTGTATCGTTCTCGTAGCTTTTATTCAACAAAGGAATTTGACACCTTTATTAAAGTCAAAGTTTACCATCAAACTATTCTTCAAGTATATCAAAGCGGTAATGCTTGAAAACAAATGTTTTGCGAAATGCTTGAAAACAAATAAATAATTCGAGAAATGGTCCTTATGTTTACGTTAACGCTAACGTTATAATTGATAAACGAGGCATTAATACATCGTATATCATTGCGCGTAAAGTGACTTGTTCGATACTCCAAAAGGAGAGATAGTAAAAAGGAAAGCTATGCAATACATCAAGGTGTCCCTAATAAACATGTCAATTTTCAGCGCGGTATTTGGAACTCATTTGCGAATGCGTGACTCACACATCCAGAAGCACATAAATACATTGTAAACTAGTGGAGCAGTCATAAATATCGCGTTTCTTAACGTGCAAACGCCAGCGCACGAAGGCAAGCGGGCGGGCGCCCACGCAACCGCGTACGCACCCGCAAGTACCAGCTTCTATTATTAGACGCGTTCCCATGGTGCGTGACCCGTTAAGTGGGACGCGCCCGCCGTCTTACGAGACGCGTGACGCACCTGCTTCCTCCCGTTCATTGCCATGCAGCTGCCGCTGGCGCTGGCGCTGCTGCACACAGAGGTCGTTGCCTTCTTTCAAGTGACGGTCGCTCGATGTGCTCCTTCTTGCTCAAGAAAAGCTTTTTGTGTCGTAGGCGATGATGCCTATTCATTCGAACGTGTCATCCACATGTTCTTCGGCTTATTATCTGGCTGTCTTACGCGGCTTCTTCATTATTCATAGCAAGACGTGCTATTTTTGTTAGCTATCTTTTTAACGCTGGCCTGGGCTTGCTTATATCTTAGCGTCTAGTTTTAATAACACTATTATTACTTGTCCGGACAGAACATGCAGTTTTTACTATTTGTTTCCTACATTATAAGAGTGAAGAAACAGGTAATTGCCTTCCACGCTTCGACAATTGGCGATTCGTTTAGCTAGGCCACTTATCAGGAGCTTGACGTTCTTCAGGTCAAGCTCTGAGCTCTTAAAACTGGAGGTCGTGGCGCTAAAAACATCTGTTGTGAATGACGCACCGAATCTTAACACTATATGTGTCCACGCCTGGATACGTTTGGTCACTAACCTAATATACATCATGAACGCATTTAAAATGCATTGTATTCAAAGCTGACATTTCTATTTGACTCAAGAGTACTCGTAAATATTGAATAAACGACGAACTGGACACGACTTTAAATTTCAATTCCTAATGTTATCTTTATTTACTGATGGACACTTTTCTATTGCCAAAAAATAAAAAAAATAAAAAAAATTAAAAAACTTAATTGTATTTCAAATGGAAATTTTTCATTCATTTTAACTTAAACCCTGTCTGTCAACATATAAGCAAACATTCGTAAATACTTCTGCTTTTACTAATTATTTAATTGTAGAAAGAATATAGATGTAAAATCTCCTTCTTCTTTTGCAGCTTTTTTAATTTCTCTAGCATAGCTTTTATTTTCTTTTGTTTATAATGTTACTTCATTTTATGCAGTAATCTCGACCCATGTGTACTACAATATTCCGCCAGAGCATTGATGAAAATTTTTATTAATAACTGGATTTCTATGAGCAAGCACGTGTGCGAGTTCTCTAATAGATCTGCGTGTCGTATGCAATACGCGCCGCAAGTTCTGCGTGGCGAAGAGCTTCTACGCGGGGATATCGCCGGGCAGAGAGGAAAGTCTTCGTATCGGGAAAAGCTCCAAACCTTTTTTGAACAGGCAAAAGTAGTGACGGTACATCACAGCCGAGAAGAAAAGGCGAGCAGATGGGTAGATGGCGGCGTCCTTAGAGAAAGGTGAAAAGAGGACTCGATTCTGTAGCAAATTACTCTATGGTACTATTTCGGTGAGTTCACTACGTCGTAAATATTTTGTTTGTCGCAAACTACATAGATAAAAAAAATAATAGACGCTATGTACGTCGTGCGTCGCCCGCTGACGTTGGGAAGAGCATAATTGAGAAGGGTTGTCCTTCATCCCGCCTCAGCTCTGGTGCAGGGAGGGGAAGAGTCAGTCAAGGTCGAGCTGCCGAGCGCCACCGCGAGCCCAGTTACGCCACAGAGGCGCAGTGCCAGAGAAGGTCGGGGAGAATAAATCTTTTGAAGGAATTGTAAAAGTAAGAAAAAGTAGAGAGGAACGATTAAGAATAGTTTGTATAAAAGGAATTTATGTAAAATTAAGGGTTAAGCGAACACTGTTTGTGCAAAGAAGTTGTTTATTCTATTGATTTAAATAATTACTGTGCTATTTGTATTGTTGTCCTTTTTGTGGGTTTTACAGAGGTTTTCTTACTGCACTGTTGTTTTCTTTATGGTTGTTTCGTAAAAGATAACACGACAGTTTACTTTACACAAAAATAAGTAAATTTCTAATTTGTGCTCTTTGGGTTTTCGAGAAAACAGCCTCCGTAATCCTCTTCCCTTAATTACCTACTTATATTATTCACTGTGTAATGAAGAAAGTAGCCAGGGGAGAAGTTAGAAAAGTTTCAAGAGCCATCTGGACTAGGATAGCCCCCATGTTTGCGGTGGAATTTGAGGTTGGCAGATACCGACAGTGGAGTTACTACCGATATCGACGTAATATTTTTTAGGCATTTAAGAAAATAACTTTGAAAAATATTTAAAAAGATCAGAGTGTGGAGTCCTTTCAGTTACAGGATGTCACATAATATCCACTATGTAAGGTATTCATAAACTGTGACCAGGGACTGAGAATTCGTTTGACGAAATGGAAAGATGAAAAAAAAAATAGTCTAGTTCTGACAAGTATTCAGAATGTATTCTTTTTTTAAAACAGCATGAACTACACAAAAGAACTACACTCTTTGATTATTTTTAATTGACACAGTTTTAGAATTGAATTCATCGGTGAATGTAACAAAGAGTGCTGAAATAAAAGATCATACCATACAAATAAAATAATACATGTACTAATATATAAAATTAATACTTATAAAAAAGAAGTCCAAACGTTTACAGTTCTCTAATTTGAGCACATGTGTATTTACTCTGTTCATGAAGAAATAACTAACAACTACACAAACTGATCATTATTATTTGCCTTCGCAAACTTCGCTTAAAGAAATACAGCTATTCTTACAATTTTTCGTAACACTTGCCTTTAGCTAACGGTGTCCACGGTTCCCTTGAAATGCTCTCAGGCAATATGACCTTGAGTACGCGTAACTAAACTAGTTACAAAAATAATGGCTTAGAGTTCCAACTTTGTATTTAAGCTTTGTCATTATGTGCGGAAGATTTCGACAAATTTAGGTACTAGTTGAATGTGCTAGTACTCACAACACCCAACACCATTCCTCGAAATCCGTCCTCGGCTGTGTGGCGAACGGTTTGTTTCTCACGGTAGGTCATTGATATATACACGTAACAGCTGCTTGCAAATTCGAGATAGTAAATACGAGAGAGTAAAACAAGTGGATTTCCAACATCATATACTTTCTTGCATTGAATCTGAATTTCCAATTTTCGAAAATTGAGAGAGTTTAACAAAAATGAGACGCACACCACTCTTTTAAGCGTCCCTTGTTCGAAAACTTACATGGGCTTTTGAGAAAAAAAATCAATTGCCTATATTTCACGCAAAATTACAGGAAAAGTACTCACATTTTTGAAAAATTGAACAAGAAATTAAAGATTAGACTTTCTGGAACAGATTTAATAAAGGAAAAAATATCTGTCTTGAATATTATAGATGTAGGACAATGCTCCCAAAAATTGAACTACTGAAATTTAAAAAAATATGAGATACCAACAAACTTGAGACCTGCACCATTTTCTTAATCATTTTCGCTGAGGACAAAATTTGATAAAAAAATTAATGCTATTTTGAGAAAGGTTAGAAAATGTTTTTGAGGCATTATATAAAGTAACCCCCAAAACTAAAATATCCATTTGAGGCTCCCAAAGCCTTGAGTTCATTCATATAGATAGATCAAGGAATGCCAATCCTGAAGATACTCGGCTACTTGGTTCAGGGGCTAACGTTGGTCATCGACGGACAGTCACGATTTGCCGTTAATCGATTTTACGGTGACAAGAACCCGCAAAACATGGATTCTGGCTACACCACTTCTTGCCACCTTTACAGAATTTTTTTATATATTTAGCCACAGGATTTATTCACTTTGTCGTTTCCCGGGCTCGGCAATAAGAGTTTTGCAGCCGAAAATTCCCCGTTTTCCGACGCTTGATTACTTTACTTGCTCTTCTTTACGTACTTTCGTAAGGGCGAGAAAGAAAAGGATTTCATTTTGAAGAAGACCTTCGTTGTACAGCAATATCAGGGAATTATGAAACATTCATTTCTATAGTTCAACTTTTCGCTATTCTATGCACGCAATCTCATCAGTAATTAAGTTCAAACATTACATAGAAAAGGAAATGGTGTCCTAAATATAATGTGATTGGATCCCGTTATTGAATTATAACTGTTGTCAAACACGCTTTCGTTGTGTAACTTTGTTGTCTGTAAATCAATGTTTCACATTTTCCTCGTTTCATTTCAGTGGCGCATCAAAGGGAAGGGCGGGGGCTCATGTAACATCGACCGCTCCCCCCCAACCCAGCAGCCATGTTAAAAGATAGTTATTGCTAATTTACTATACTGCCAGTAGTCATTGAATATATTGGTTACGTTATAAATATTAACTATAAAAATTCGTCATAATTTGTTAAAAAGACATCAAGTCGGGTGAACATTAAGCGTGACTCCTCCTCCGAAAAAAAAAGTTAGGTACGCCTTTGATTAAAGCTCATCTCTTTGAAAATTGTACAAGTAAAGGTTTTCAGGTTTAAAAAATTATGTTTTTTTATGTTCGGTTGAAATAAAGAAATGCATTTGTTGCGGCTAAAAATCTGAATCTTGATAATTCGCGGATTATCCGGTGAATGTTCACATTACCCGAAATGGATGAAGTTCGAGGTAATTTTAGTTTCGAAATATATTGTACTTCCGACTTCAGCAGGTTCAAGTTGACACTAGCCATCGGGAATTGGCTCGGGCAGGTGAAGTATGTAAATGCGACGAGGAATAGTACGATAAATAGCGATCAGAGTGCTTGTGGGAAGTTTATGAGTTGTGGTAAGTAGACAATGCATTTTCTGGTTCCATTGTGTAAATGTGTTGTAAATGTTCCATGATATAAATTTCTATTTTCACGATATCACCTAACTTCAATACTTCAGTTGACCCATCGCTACACATTGCCAAATTGGCGACGTGACTCCAGCCTTCGCGATTTATATAAAACGACTTTTGATCAGTGAAATGCACACTTTTCAAAGCCAAAATACGTCTTGGCATCACAAAAGATGCTTAACACTGACAATCTTTGACCAGAACTCTGTACTACCGTCATATTTATAATTATATCGACATCTTTGACCAGCACACTGTACCGTCACATTTACAATTATATCGACACGTTCTCAGTATAATTGTAAAGATAAGATCCCAATTCACCAGCTACTTCTAACATCAGACCTTTTTCAGTCTTTAGTCGTAATATGTATTCATAAAGACAGCACGAGATATTCAAAATTCGCCGGGTAGCGAGCGACTGCTCGCAGAATCACGAATGATGCGACTGGGTTGCTTACTATTTCTACTGAGCGGCGAACATTCAGTCCTCGCCCTGACGTCCCCATGTGGGTCTTTAGAACACAACTAAAGAAGTGAGCATTCGCCAAACGCATGAGCTGCCCAGAATTCAACGAGCAGTAGATCGCTACTCGAAAGAAATTGCGCATGTGCAGGTGCGCGAATGCCTGAATACTATCTATATGATATTATATGAATATATAAATCAATATAGTAGTTATATACTATATAAACCACGTAATACACTATACATATATAGATATATATATACTAATATTATAATATATATATATATATATATACATACATATATACATATATAACGCATACTACCTATATAGCAGCACACGAGGCGCGAGCACATCCCATACTATACCATACAATATCTCTACACAACTACCACTACATACCAATACTATACTCCTCCCTCGTTTGGACGACACATCCGGAGCGTGCGAGCGTTCTGCACCTCGGTCAGAGGACGCTGAAGACGCGAGCACGGCGCACTGCGACCCAGGCGCACGCGACTTGAGGGCCGCCTCAGGCCGCCAGCCTCCGCCGCCGCCGCCGCCTCCTGCGCCGCCTCGAGGGCGTCCGCGTCGCGCGCCCGGGCCTCCTGCGCGCGCAGCAGCGCCAGCTGCAGCCGCTCCGCCGCGTAGTTGATGCACAGCTGCTCCAGGCTGTTGCGCTCCAGCGCCTCGAAGCCGAACAGGTCCACCACGCCTGCATCGCACCGGGGGAGCTGGCAGCGCGCAAACGCAAAACGCAACCCAACCAAATCCAAAATTAAATGTTAATGAAGTGCCCTATCCCCGAGTGGTTTCCCAAAATCTTGCTAGCTTTAGCTAGCAGCAACGCCCATCTACAAAATACAACTTTGTGTTATTGGAAGCTAAGAAAACTAAAATCTGTCCTTACACGCTAATACAGAAGAAAGCTCTAAAACGTCAGAAAAATACACACCATATCCAAAATTTAAGATGAATTAACTTTAAACTCTACGAACAAACTTATTAGCCCAGTACATTAGCTAATACGAACGCATTTGATTTGTTTTACTTTGAATAACCGTAAACTAAGGGATAGTGTCCAGAATATTTTCCCCCCCTGTAGTCTTCGAATATTTTTATGTCAGGTGCATGAAGGCCATTTACCTCTATCTCTTTTTTTTAACCCTAAGTATGTGGAAATAAGGGCTAGTTCATTTCCCCCCCCCCTGAAGCCTTTAATTATTTTTTAATATTGGTTGCATTGCCGTTAGCTTCCAATAATGCCATGTTACATTTTCTAGGTGAATGCTACTAATTATATACTAAAGCTAGCAGCTCCTACAATGGTAGGAATCCACAATAGTCTAAATTTAAGGAATCGGACACTTAATAAACCGTCAATTATCTGGTTGGGTTGCGTTTGGTTTTGGGGCGCTGGTAGCTGTAACGGGGCTGTGCCGAGGTCGACGGGGCGCCGAGGCTGAGACCGGGCAGACTACGCTCAGGCGCGCAGTAGATAGTTATCAGCTGGCGCGAGGGCCTCAGCTCTCCACTGCGGTTGCTTTCGCGCTCGCTGGCTCGGAAAGTGGGGGTGGAGTTAAACGAGAAACGGCGAAGAGCAATTACTCAATACAGATGACTCGTCAGTCACGAGTTACGCACTCCGAAACTGAGGAAAAAGTGCTTAAAATCCTACCACTAAGTTCACGTGCAAGCATATAGGTAAGACCGAGCGAAGTGGCTCAGCCCTGACTTCGCAATCGAGAGGGCCAGGTTCGGCCCCCCGGGCCGGTCATCCTGACAGGAGTTTTCGTGGTTTCCCTCGGCCATAAGGCGGATGCTGAGATGGTTAAAAATATGCCACGATCACCTCCCACCATCCTCCCTACCACCTCACATCATCATCCTAGTCCTTTCACCCCTCATCACCACCCTATCACTTCATTCAGCGTTCCCTGCAAAAGAGAGGAGGCCTTTGCCCTTAGGGATTTTAGTTGCTTAATAATAATAATAATAATAATAATAATAATAATAATAATAATAATAATTAGAATTATAATAATAGTAATAATATAGGCAAGAAATGAGATACGTCAAACATTATACTACATTAGCATTCTCCTCTTCAGACAAGGCTAGTTATTAACTAACAACTTTAGACGTTGATTATATCTCGTCTCCGGACGCGTCAGCAGCTATGGCGATTAGTCCAGTGTAGTGCATGCTTTATCGCGGGAGGCGGCAGAATTCTTCCCCTGATGGATGGCGAAATCCTGCGCCGACCTATTCGTCGTCTTGCATGGTTGGCGGCATCCAGAGCTCCTCCAATCAGCTGGGCACCACCCCAGGCCGGACACGCTCTACGTCTGACTGTCTGGGAGTGTCGTGCATTTAAGTGTGTACGTAAGCAAGGGTAAGTGTGTAAGACAAGGAAAAGGAAGGAAAGATCGCACGCGGTCCTTTTGTTAGGAAACCGCTCTAGCATTTGCCTTGCTACTGATCGGAGAAACTGGCTACCGATCCGAGCAGCCGGACGGTTGAATTTTTCTCGATATATCGACTGATTTCGACCCAGGTAGACAAGTAGTGTCGAAAATCCTGCCGCCGTGGGGGCTCGAACACTAGTTAACGACTCAACAGAAATACTTCATGATGGTATTTACTATGCACTAAGAAAGTAGACATGTGATGATACAAGGGAATTGATAGCTGAACTTTATGTATCTTTTGGTGCTGACTTAAAAATAGTTCTATCACGTCTCGTTTCCTCGAAAAAGTCAATTTTACTTATACAATTTAATATTTTTACAAATACTCTTGTATTTTTCAAAAACATCAATTTCGCAGTTCTGTGTAATTGAAGGGTCGTTTCCATTCCGATATTAATAATTAGAAAGGAACTATTATTCGCAAGATATTTAAGCCAGTGCTTCTCAGAACGGATTAGTCGTATCCTATGCCGCACATGACCACTCAATCTATTCCATACGTGACTCTCAAAACAGACATTTAACAATCCCAAACCAGTTGTATTTATGCATGTTTATTTGAGAGGGAGTTAGAAGTTTTGAGTAATTTTCAAAAACTATAAGAATATACAAGACATTTCATTTACAAAACTCAATAACATATGTAACCCATATGTAGTAAATAAATGTGCAACTGGATGTCATCAATTTATCTGCTAGGATGAAGAATCACTTAAGTGAAGTACAAATAGAAATATAAGTACGTGACAAAATTCTGATCTTATACACAAAGGTAAAATAAAAGTATGTAACTAAATGACCCTAGCAAATTTCCTGACAAAGACAGACATTCATCAATATGAATGTACCCCTGTAGATTTACGATCGCCCATTAACCTATAAGTTTTCCTCAACATTCCCCCTTTCGCTCTCATGGGTATTTTTTCTGTGATCATTTGCAGCGCACTACGTAGCAAATATATGAGTATAATAATATATGAGCCAATAACAAAGCAAGTTCCTTCAGCTAAGGATATAGTAAGAGTCCAGAGGTTATTCACTTCTGAAGAGAAAGGGAGAGACACGTTGGAAGTCATAATTCCACTGACATTAACTGAAACTTCTGAAGAAAATGAACACGAAGGAAGTCCTCAAGCAAACTAGATCTACAAATTATTGGAAGCGTTGCAGTTGGAGCGTCGCCGATTGGAAGGTTCTGGAGTTTGAATTCGGATAATAGCGGATTTTTGACATTAGTTAGATAGCTAGTAAAATCACTGCCTGGAGTTCAACCCTAGTGGGAGGCTGCTCCTAGATTAGATCCTAGGCTATATTACATTGAGAACCTTAACAAGTTGGCTATGGACCGCACACCTGACATCTTATCTCCCCTTTTACACACTCGCCCTTACATTTACATGAACTACACTGTCACACGAGCTTCACCTGGAGGATTCCCCGCTGGCGATATAACGGGAAGGGGAAAACTCCGTTAGCCCACGTGTAGGTCGGCGGCAGATACGTCCCATTCGGGGAAAGACCACCGTCCCGTCTCGGGATGCATTCACTACACCTACGGGAATAATGACCATATCAGGTGACGCCCAGAAACATTCAATCAAATTCTGTAGGCGGTAAATAAACTGCACTTCATTAAGGAATAGCCGATGTGCAAAACAGTACATTACTTTTGAAATCCAATTTCGGGACTCCGTAGAAATAACCTAAGGAAAAGACAGTAAGGTGACTCGATTACATGGAAAGATACTTGAATTAGACGATGTAATTGTACGGTAGAGTAAAATTTAGGATTCAGGGGGATGGAATTAGGAATCAGAGAGCAGAAATGGCGAAAATACATTGATATTAGAAGGTGAAGTGTGACGGTGTTAAATTCCCACTTCTTTCCTAATTGAAGAGCTTAATATAAAGCTGTGGTATAATCATTTCCGTTTGTTTTCCAGTTTTCTTACGAAACTTTTCAATCGTGTTTCCAAAGATAGTCCAAAAAATTACGGTTCTCGTACATTAAAAACAGTTGGATCTCATCTTGAACTATGAGACTGAATGTGAATACTTTCCCTTTCTGAAACATTCGATGATGTTCGGGTAAGAGAATTACGACGTAAAAGTAAATTTGA
>BOPP01000014.1:5215662-5240275 GCA_017312745.1 Gryllus bimaculatus | reverse complement strand
TTACAAAACAATTGGATTGCGTTGGGACGTGGGCCGCCAATGCGTCCCTTTAGGGGACGCTCCGGGTCCACCGCTGTTCGTAATCTATTTGCTTCTTCTTAAATATTTCTTGACGAAGCCGCCATTGCTTACAGTCATCGCGAAGTGTCCAATGCAGATATTTTATTCCTTTGGAGCTTTCAGAGTGACTACAGGACAAGTCTCAACTCTTCTGTAGTTGCGAACTGCGAATTCCCTCTTCACTTGTGGTCGTTTGAGATATTTCTACTCTCTTCAATGCACAGATATTTATAAATTTTTAACTGTCTCAAGATCCTGAAATCACAGTGTGCGTACTAATTTACAATGCTCTCCTCACGTCACTTTGCTCTCTTTATCATCTTCCTTTTCTCGGTTTTTTGGTACATTCATTATTATTAAATTGTACAGGATTAACCAAAAGG
Source organism: Gryllus bimaculatus (assembly GCA_017312745.1). Lineage (NCBI taxonomy): Eukaryota > Metazoa > Arthropoda > Insecta > Orthoptera > Gryllidae > Gryllus > Gryllus bimaculatus. The sequence continues at coordinate 5,239,832 of BOPP01000014.1, read as the reverse complement.
CAACAGCCTAAAATCAAAATTACAAATATTAATATAACATTGAAACTTAAATTCAAATTACTAATTTCTCAGAAATTTCCGCGCCAATTCTTGGTTGTATCGATCACCACTTACCTTCTGTATAATGTCTAACTGTTTTCCACTATTTCAGCAACCCTGATGTGTGAGGCCCCACATCAGATTTCCAGGGATGGCATGAGGAGAATTACCTCGAATTCAAGTCTTTCAACATGCCTTGTGTTTCTTTATGGGTTCCGTTGAGCTCGGAGTACGTGTGAAGTTTTTTCGGCGCATTACTTTGGCAGATTGCTAGTATTTGGGATAGAAATATCCATCAGCGAACATATTGCTTGTTAAACACAACAAGAATCTAGTCATTAAATAGTTCTATCCCAATATAAAACGTCATTCTTTGGTTTTTTCCAGAAACTCTTACAGATTGGTAATAACGATATAACAGGCACTTCGAATTCAGTAGAAGTTGAAAATTCTCAAGCCAAAAGCTGTTGGATGTAATAGCCGAACGTTAGCCTTGGCACAGCGTCATGCCGTTTATATTCTTAGCCAGAGAATTTTATTCAATTTATTCAAATAACTGCCTTACTGATATGATTACTTTCCAAAGCATTATTTCCACGAATCACGCGCAGACGTGATTTCAAGATATTCAGAATTTGAATTACAAGGTATGTGATCTTTTGACATTTTATATTTTTGTACAGCTTTGGATGATTTTTTTCAGGTCAATACTATATCCTTGTCTATTCCAAGTACTCTCCTTAATTGACAATGAAAGTCATGACCTACAGTAGGCTTATCTTTAACATCACTACCTGTTAGCAATTTGTATGAATCATACCAAGAAGGATTGAATTTTCTTGTATTTTACTCGCCAGCACCATGTACAACCATATTCAAGGTATGATTAGGTGGGCCATTGGCCAAAATTTATTTCTTTCCTACATCGTTACGACGATAAATTGGTATACGTAATAGTTCATTCATTCTATGTTACAATATTAGAGTAAAATCAGATTTAAATATAAAAAATCAAGATACACTAATAATCCGCAGCATAATACTTTAAAATAAAAATAAAAAATACTTCCTAAATTGTAATCCTTTCTCCGCTTGTTAACTCGTCAACAAAACAGAAATGAACCGCACTCCGCGGGTTGCATGAGAGTGGAAATTGGGAGTCTTCAGTGCGGGCAGGCAGCCAGAGAATTCGCTGGCCTACGCAAAACGCACGCGTCAAGTATGGATGCAGCACGCAACTGTTCTGCGCTCACTCTAGCGCCCTTCTCAGAATGCGGTGCGCAGCGAGGCAGCGCCCGGGCGAGGATGGATCGTGCAACGATAATGAAATGTTTATTATACATTTCTAGATGAATAATATTTTCACCATATTAAAATTGTGAGTTCATTTTTTTAATTATTATGAAATGTATTTAACTAGTAGATATTCATCAAGGTATGCAGTGTCTAACTTAGACCCAAGGAACCGCCACTGGACTGTAGGCGAGTACAGTTTCGGACTAGTGGCCTGGTCTGAGTACGAAATTCGTATCGTGGATCGAAAAACCAGACGTCTTAAAAAGTATGCACACCCTCGTGTTGATGACACAGATTTTGTGTCACGTAAGGAATGAGAGCGAGGCCTCAGGAAAATTGAAGCTTCCTGGAATAATGCAATAGTCGTGATGGAAAAATATATAGTCAGTCATCAAGATGAATGACCCACTAATGAGGCAGGTAATTAAACCTAACCGAAGAATGGGAAACAGAGGCTTTGTGAGTGTTGCAAGAAACATTACGAAGAAGATTCTTCAAGACTAGCAGAATTACAAATACTGAACGTCTGATACTACTTAACATGAAATATGAGATCCGAAAAAAGTTAAAGAAATCGTGGAGAGACAAAGCACTATATGGACAATATCGACGAGTAAAAGGAATGGAAAAGGTGCAGATCAATAAAGATCAATCATTTATGTGGCTTAGAAAGGGAAGAATGAAGCTAGAATCGGAAGTAGTTGAAATAGCTGCGCAAGCCCAGGCGATGAGAACACATTATGAAACTAGTGGTGTTACAGAATGGCACAGACTTTCCTGTATTATATTTCTATTTCCTTTGGTCCCAGCTAGCTATTCGGACTTGCCACATACTCTTGCCTGCTGCCATTTATCAACGCCCAAAGATTTTTTTAAATTCTGGCTACACCACATGTTAGAGGTTTTTTTCTTAATTTAGCCACTGGATTTATCCACTTTTTCGTTATCAAGGCCCAGCAATGAATTTTTTCCTCTCGAAAATCCGCCGTTTTGTCGCGCAGCAGTACATAAGTTTCCCTATACTACGTATATTACTCCGTATATACCTATCTATATGGGAAAGTAAAAAGCTGTTCTCAAAATTTTGGAAGATGAGAAGTGCCGCATTTGGCAAGAACAAGTGGAAACAATATATCATATGGTTTGGACTGTGTACAATACTGTACGACTAACAAATTCAAACTGATCGCACGATTGTGGCAATCAAACCGGATATTGTTATCCGGGATTTGAAAATCATGTCTACTTGTAGATGTTCGACCGAAAGCTCTAACCAAGGAGGCAAAGAAACGTCTTACATACAAGAGTTTCGAAATCGAATTCAGCCTAAAGTGGGGCGTAAAAGCATAAGTCGACCCGATGGTTAACCGTGCTTTGGGAGTTGTTCTGCAAAATTTGTGTAAGAACTTGGCTAGACTCCCAGGTCATTGAAAAGCCTGGGAAGTGCAAGAAATTGCATTGTTTGGAACAGCCAACATTTTGCGTACTATAGAGACACCGACAGTCTTTATTTCTGCTCCTTAGAAAACTGTTTGCAACCTGGAGTAGATTTTATATTCATAACCTCTTTAGTCGTGAATTAGAGGAATAATAATAATATTAATAATATATTAATACAATAATAATAGCAATAATAATATTAATATTAATAATGATTATTCTCTGGACCAAAACTGATCTGGGAAACATCGAAAGGAAAACAAAAATAGCTTTAAATAAGCATAGTGGGCACCGCCCTAACTACTCAACAGAAAGACTAACTCTACCACGTAAGGAAGGAGGCTGCGGCATAATAGACATAACAAACCTACACAACAAAATAATTCATTAACGTCAAGAATATTTTGTCACGGAGAAGAACTACTCGCTCTTACATTAAGCAATAGTACTAGCGTATAGAAAACTCACGCCACAAAACTTGCACTACTATGATAATGATTTATTTAGTTTTGCAACTGAACTAATTGATAAATACCAGTCCTGAATACAAATAATACTCCCTGGGAGATATTGCCACGATTTCAAACAGCGCCATGTCGACTTGGAAGCGTCGAAAACTTGGCTTTCCCGTGGCGATCTGTTTGCCGAAACAGAGTGACTCATGATAGCAATCCAGGATAAGGTCATCAACACAAGAAATGATCCGAAATACGTCCTTAAAGATTCAACTCTGCAAAATGATTTATGTAGAAGGTGTCATCTGTCCAGTGAGAGAATTCAACTAATCATGACCGGCTGCAAAACCATAGCCCAAACTGATTACAAACAAGGTAGCGAAAATTCTTCTGGAAAAATTCTTCTAAGCTTCTGGAAAACAAGCAACTATATTACAAGTACTCATCAACAACAGTGATGTAAAATTCTGCTTGCAAGCTATATTGGGACAGAACCATAATTACAGACAAGACGATACGAGACCAGACATTACGTTAATTGATAAAATGATGTATTACCCATACATATAATCCTACCTCAATACCGAAAAGGGCAGGTACTTGGCAAAAGCCCGTTCGGTTACTTCATTCCTGAGATTTTATCCGCAGACAAAATCACATATTAATAATAATAATAATAATAATAATATAAAATAGCTCAGGTTTAATTTTTGGTGAACTGTTTTCGAAAGTTCTTAAGATTTCCGTCTTCTCCTAGGACTGGAGCAATAAATATAGAGATTAAATGTATATTAATGAAAACTTTCTTTAAAACTAATGGTAGAAATAACATCAAATAAAATATCTGAATTTCTGAAAATTGCTAATGTAAATGTTGAACTTTGTTTTTAAAGTTTCGGGGAGATTCAGTTTAACTGTGAGGCTGATGATGTAGGGGTAACGTCGATGGCGTGCTCATCTTAAGAACTTGAGTTTGACTCGCAACGCGGAAAAGAAGTTTCTGGTTGGAAACACTTTTGCAAGCGCATTCGAGGGGGAGATCGAGAAAATATTACACTTGCCAAAATAACGAGCGAGAATTGCCAGAATAACGTTTGCTTCCAAACCGCCTGCTCGTACCCACCAGGAGCTTCGCGATCCACGACGCACGGCTCGTCCTCGTAGTCGCCGTCGCCGTCGCCCTCGAAGGGGGCCGCGGCGGGGGGCGCGACGGCGCGGGCGGAGCGGGGCGACGCGAAGCGCACCTCGCCCAGGTGCAGAAGCGCGGCCAGCAGGCGCAGCAGCGCACGCGCGTCCTCGGCCGCCGCCAGCGCGTCCAGGCAGCGGCGCGTCTTGACGAAGGCGTCGGCGTCGGCGGCGGCCTGCAGCGGCGCCTCCCCGCACGCCCCCGGTGCCACGCGGAAGCGCGCGCCCTCCGCCAGGCGCAGCTCGCGCCGCTCCTCCGCGCTCAGCCCCGCCAGCATCTGCGGCGCAGCAGGCCCGCGTTCTGCAAGACTCGGGCAGGGAGGCCCTCGGGGACGAGGCTGGACGGGGGCGGATTGTTGGAACTAGCGATATGGGTAAGTAAGGATTCAGCTGATGTCTACAGAAGAAGTCTACCAGTCGGCTACTCTCATCAGTAGCCTTCCTAGCTTTTTCCAATCAATATCAAGCGAAGAATATCGCAGCTGTACCCTAAAAAATAGGCCACGAAGCACACGCAATCTTTCCTTCCTCGTCCTCCTTCTATTCTCTTCCCTTTTTCACACTCACAATTATATTCATTACACTGCACGACATGTCGGGAGAAGAGTCAGGAGCCTAAGGCTACTCCTGACTGGGGACCCGCTGGAGGAGATTCCTGGAAGGGAAACCCCACGCTCGCCGGACTGCAGGTCGTCGCCGGATCTCGCCATCCAGTGGGAAAGTAACGCCACCACCTCCTGCGATGTATCATTAACTACACGAACGGGACTAATTACCATAGCAGTTGACATGACAGGATACAATAATCAACCAAATCTAAACGATCAGCCCGGCAACCGCCCACGGCGGCGTCCAATTAACACCTCATCTACTTTTGGAATTTGCGTTACTCGCTTCTTTTGAATAAACATCTCGCTTTTTAAAAACTGATGTTCAATGTTAATCATTAATCGTTGAGAATTGATTTATCTGCCCCTACACTAAAATACTGGGAAGCCGCGAATCCCTTTCGTTTGGCATTCGTGATTCAGCAACACCCGTTTTCGTATTGCATCAACAGTCTGATTGTCACGCCACATAAATTTTACTTGGGATATTGAATAGATTAAGAACAATAACAAGGAGGAAACATTGACGAGGATAAGAACGAGGACAAAGACAACAAGAAAATTGAGGAGAGGAAGAAAAGACAAGAAGAACAAGGAGAAGAAGAAAAATAATAATATTCCCAAAATTGAAATAATAGTTTTCAAAATCGCAGTGCTTTAAGTTGGGCCAGATCGCCCGGGGAATATTAAGCGCTAGTATTGTTCACTGACGGACCGACAGACTGGCTGGCTGGCTGGCAGACAAACAGACGGACGGACGTTTAAAAACCCTTTTTCGGTTTCAGTGGACTCCAAAATGCGTACTTCCGTTGAAATCTCAGTATCGATTTTCCGCAGCATTACGTAACTTTCTCTGTACTATATGTATTACTCAAAATGGTATGTATACAAGAAAGTAGAAAGGTCTGTTGAAAAATAATTCGCCAAATTGAATGTTAAACTTCGTTTAACGTTACTGTCTTGAAAATGCCAAGTTTCAGGTTCATTATTTCAAGTTCATATAATTTTCTCCTCTTGAAACAGGGAAGGTCAGTTAGTGAATCTCGTTTTGCGATGAAATACCAAAATACAATAAATCTACAGAAAACCTTGAATACTGAGAAAGATGTATTTTCCTGGATAGAGACATTTTCCCATTTCTTTCCTGCTAGAGTTCGTTTTTTCCTTGATTCCTTTCACGAGGAAAACGCCGCTTCTATTGAAAGTGCTTTGTGCAATATTGTGGTAGATATCTCAATACATATGTGTATCAACAAATGCAAATAGAGCACTGCTACCTGTGTAAGTGCTAGAGTAATTCTTGTCTTGCGTTCTGAAAACGAGAATAGTCGCTACTGATGACTGATCACTAAGACCCGCCTTCACGAAACGTTCATTAGTCAAGAAATAAAACTGACGGTATGATTTCAAGTGGGTACCAAATGCAAACAACTCAGATATGTCATTACCCCTGAACGCTGAAAGAATAGCGCCCCGTTCTTGAATGATGCGTGGCTGATTTCGTGGTACAGAGCGAATGACATAGCGAGGTCACGTATTTGCCTCGCTGAAGGTCGAATTGAGAGTAGGGCGTGACGTTCGACAGGATGCATCAAATGGGCCTAAGTATGACGTCAGTCTTCGACAAAGGAGTGTCTTCAGTATTTCTTCGCTATAATATCAAAATCTACTACTAATAATTTTATGATACGCAGTAAAACTGAGGATAATAATTGGGAAAATAGGTAGTGCGAATAGCAATGTGGAGGAAAAGACAGTGAAAAAGAAAGGAAGGAAAAGGAGACAACAGTAAAATAATGGATCTGGATAGAAAATGAAGATAAATGCGGTTATATAACAAGAAATGATACTAGATAGAAGGAACAGCGGAAGAGAACGGGAGAGGGCACGGAAAGGATTAAAGAAAGAGGCTGCAAGGAACGAGAAAGGATGAAGTATAAGGGAAAGAAGAAGGAAAAGAGAAAAGCAATGAAGAAAATACGAAAATGAAGAAACGCAATGAGAAAAACAAGAAAGAGAACATGTGAAAGGAAATGAGAAAGAAGGAAGGGAATGAGAAAAGTGGAAAGGGAAGGAGAAAGAGGAGGGAGGGAAGGAAAACAGCGAAGAAGAGAAGGGGAAAGGTAATGTGAGCGAGAACGAAGGAAGAGAGAGAGAGTGAAAAGAGAAAGAAAAGGAGAGGGGAAAGAGTGAGGGAAGGAGACAAGGGGGAGGGCAGAAGAAAAAGGAAAAGGGAAACAAGGGTAAGGGAAGGAGGGAGTGGAGGAAGGAAGAGAAAGGGAGAAGGGGGAAAGAGGAGGGAGGGGCGGCCGGGTCACCTGGTAGAAGACGTGGAAGTTGCGCTGCGCGGGGGGCGGGGCGGCGGCGCGCGCCTTCTCCAGCAGGAAGGTGTGCACTCGGGCGCCGGCGAGGGCGGGCGGCGCGTCGCGGGCCGCGGGCGCGAAGCGCAGGCTGAGCAGAGCGCCGAAGCGCGAGCGTGTTCGGCGTTGAGCGCGGTGCGCGCGTGGCCCATGGCGGCCAGCAGCGGGCCTGCGCCGCGCAGCAACCGCAGCGCGCTGCGCGCCCCGCCGCGCCCCGCCCTGGCCGCGCCGCCCGCCCGCCGCGCCCGCCGCCAGGAAGTCCAGCATCAGCCACGCCGTGTGCGTCTGCGCCAGCGCCAACACCAACCCAGGGCCATCGCGACTGTGCCGTGCCTTCTCCTCTCCTCTCACAAGGGAATGCTGCGATCTGACATGTCCTATACCTTCTTTTCATCGGAAGCACATGCCGTATTAATCTCACGATCAAACTTTTGGGTGCCGATTCACACTGCAAGTCAATTAACAAACATCCTGAATTTGCAAATAGGTTCTATGCTTTCACCGATGTAAAAATGGTCAACCCTGCAAAGCCGGTGTTCCCCAGCGCGCTCGCTTGTGACTCAACACCTCCACTCGCCGCAAGCGGCGGACTCTGCTTCCAAGGTCGTTTCCTGCGAGGGGCAGGCGGGTAGGCAGCTGCCCCTCCTAGCAGCTAAAATAATAAAACTAACAACACTAATATTAACTATACATAGTCTAAACCACTAATACAAGTTTTTAGCATTTTAGTTTTATCTGTTCTTAATTTTTGTAAGAAATACATTTCGTCGTACCTTGCCGTAACCCCTCATCTTCCATCTAAATGTACTTCTTTCTCTGAAGCTCTTTCCTCACGAATTTGAGAGCTCTTGTTTGCGGCTACTGCGAAACAGTAGCGGTGTACAGTGTAATGTACGTTCGGTGCAAACTGGAAAAGTGCGGGAAAGTTTTGTGTTTCGGAATTTTCGAATGAGAAAATTGATTTATCGACACAAATTAAAGAACGATAATTTTCGCGAACAAAAATCCACAATGAGGCCATGGCATGTGAATTTGATTCACAAATCAACTCTTAAATCTCTTCTTTACATAATTTAAATATAAAGTGATACAGTAGTTATATGATAAACGTTTTCAATATTTAATAATTATGCATATTGACAATATTCACAATGAAAAAGTAACAAACTTTCATTGGTAAGGAAATAAAATGTCTCGAATACAATTAACTTCCACATTGAGAAAAGCATTGAGTGTACTGGGAACGGCGTGCTCCCACCGAATGCCATTTGAAGTTGAGGAAACAACCCTCTACAGCGCCAACCTCGGCGCCCGCGCGCTCGCCGCTGGGCTTGCGAGGGCTGTCCAAGTTCTCTGTAGAAACGAAAAATAGTACGAAGATGTTGGCAAATTTGGAAACTTTTAAAGTAATTGGCAGTACGGATTGGCAGGCAATATGTACATCGTGGTATCAGAAGGGTATGTAAATTCAATGAAAAAAATATGAGGGCATGTTTCGATGTCACACCGCGGCATTCCCTTGTTAGGCTCCATCCTACTCCCCCTTCCACTCAGTGAAATTACAAGTACTACCACTGAGATGAGAATTCCAATACGAATAAAGTACCCCTTAATTATCATATATTTAACCCAGAATTTAAATCTCTCGAGAAAAATAAGGATTTAAAACTTTCGTCTCATCATATTCATAAAGAACATTAAATCTGATATGTCTACGAAGAAGAATTTTAACAATTGCAAAGCGCTATTAGGTCTCGTTCTTGCCCACATTTGCAGACACATTAGTAGATGCAATACCCTTGAAACATTTTGACATTTACAGGTAGACATTCAGTCTAATTAGAATATTAATTAATATTAATGATTCGTACCCGTAATAATCAGGAAACAATTTTGCGATATTGGCCACTTCAGAAGGCTTTACATATGGAGCTATTCGAAATGTTCTCTTTTGATTGACACATCTGATATACTACTTTGATCACAATTGCGCAGAGCTAATCAGGCCATTGCTGAAGTAAATTAAGAAATCTGTTAAGGTTGTCTCGTTTTTCAGGAACCTGTGGGAGAATAAGACCAATAGCAGTGCGAAACCTGCAGTATTTGTTTAATTTTCCTTGATGACTAGACTAGGAGTTGTCTCACTAAAGTATCTTGAAAAATACTAGTTGACATTACCAGTCACTATCAGAATTAATAAATGTTATAAATATTACAAAATAGAATTGCTGTTTGATTTGATGCAACGTAGCATCTTAAAGGTCTTCATGAAAAATATATTCCACATTTATTAATCTTTAACGCTTGTGAGGTATGTCACTGAATCAAATAAATAACTTTAACTTTGAAATATCATTTTAATCGTCTGATTACAGCTTGTGGACATGACGGAAAAGAAAAGTCATTGGCAGTGAAAACTAGCAACTTGCATCTCTACGTACTAATGCAAACTGGCATAAATTGCGAAATCTTTGAAAACATCCTCGTCCTTTTTAAACTCGTCAAGGAGGGAGAAATTACAGGTGAATGGACTTGAAAATGAAAATGCCACGGCTCGTCATAATTTATCAAGCAAGGTAGCTCTTTATGATGCAGCACAAAGACTCTCCTTCGCTACCGCCAATGGCGTACCCCGAGGCCGGCTCTCACACTAAGGGAAAACGTACTCGGTAAGGGAGAACAAGTGACAAGATATTTTATGTATGTATTCTCGGAATTGATGTTAAATTGCGGAATAAATTAAGAGGACAAGGTGAACATTGTTTTATGTGAATATTCTAAGATTATTTTTTGACACGTTATCTCATTCAAGTATAATTTCCTGAAATAAAATTACGAATTTACGAAATCTTAACAGTACGATATTGGAACTAATTCACAGGCTGTATATTTAAGTACAGTGTAGTTAAGTACAGTGACTATCGCATTTCCAGACATTGGCATCATCTGAAATTCGTGGTTGAAACCCCTTTGGGGATCTTCGAATTGGTAATTTTATGGTATCTTCCATAATGTAACTATAGGTATTTTTTGCCTACTCTACATTGCTATCGTTTGAATGTTGATTTTAATTTTGAAATTCTAAAAACAAATATGACCAAACATTTTTGTTAGAAGTTTATTTTTTACTTTAATCCTTACCATTGAATTTCAGTTTTAAGGAGTATTAATGGCAACAAGCCGTGAGGATTTTACAGTGACGAATTGTGTTACAGTGAGGTGCAGAAGTGCAGTGTCTTTAAGGTACTTTCTATCCACAGGGCACAGAAAGCTTCATATTTATTCGTTTTATTTATCATTTATCTTCATATTACGCTCTGACAAGACAGATGTTTAAAGAAATTCTGTGGTTTTGTAAAAATAAAGGCACGAGGCTGATATACTAATATTTTGATCGCTGCCTTTACCCGTTCACTTTCAAAAGCCTTTTTTTTCTTTTATTACATACTTTTCAGATACAGCGTACATTGTCACTTTACAGAAGTGTTTGGTATAATATTATATATGCACGTACTACTGCACAATAAAAAATGAGGTTAACCCCAGTGGGTTCCTCAATGGAAAGTAAATCAGGATGAGGTATTTAGGAGCTTGTGGGTTTGTGAAATGAGTGCGGTGACGTGAATTGAAGTTACGGAGGGCGGAATTTATCTTTGGAGAATCTGGAGGGGGTGCGGTTTAGATGAGGATGAGTGTTTTTTCCTAATGGGAATGTCAGTTGGAAAGGGAGGTTATGAAGCTTGTTGAAAACTCTTTCGGAGAGGCGGGCGATGTGGTGGGCTACTGGAGGGAATTTTAGGTTATTGTGAATTTGAACATTTGAAATGTACCGTGGGGCATTTAAGGCTGTGCGGAGGACTTTATTTTGAAGGGGTTTTGATGTGTTTTATTATTGAGGGGGCTGCACCTCCCCATATTGTGGCTGCGTACGTGATTGCAGGGAGAACTAAGGATTTATATACGTGTAGGGTGATTCTTAGGTTGAGGAATGTTTTTCTATTAATAAAAGGATCAAGTTGGCGAGTTTTCAGAAGCGAGAAACTTCCTTTCCGGCTTTCCCTCTAAACATTAGTAAATTCTTTCCCCTTTCCCCATTTATTGTATCCGACTTGGGCACGGTATCTAAGGGGGTTAACATCTCGACAAATGTGACTAACTCTATTAAATGCTATATTAATGTCGGCAGTATAGTGTATGGCTAAAAAGATACCTGTTATGATTTAAATTACTAAACATAATGCAAATAGGGATCCAAAATTTCATCATGTTGAGATATTAGATGGGGTTGGTAAATGAATTAATGAATTGTTAATCATTTTAAATAACTGGTGGTATGTTCGTAAAGGTTTCTTCATTAGTTATAAGTTCGAGTGTCGTAAAGGTCCTTCTTGAAGGGAGGTAATTTTTACAATGATAATTAGTTGACTAATTACAATGTGGTTAGAAGGTAAATAATTGTAAACGCGCCAGAAGGCCGCCCCGAGTGCACAAGCGGTAGCCGCGCCCGCCGCCCGCCGCGCGGAGAGAGCTGTCGCCAGCCTGCCGTCCTGCATTGTCTGCCGCCCGCCGCCGGCGACGACGCGGAAGGGGCTGAGGGACCGGTGGCGGCGAACAAAGCGCACCTCTCTTCCCCCGCCTCGCCCACGCGCGCCCGCACACGTGCACGCCACTTCCTGCCTCCCTCGCGGCTCGCGTTACTCGCGGTGTCCGCTGATGTGAGCATCCGAGATGCGCCACAAGGGGAGGCCCTTTGACGACGCGGGCGTTCACTGGCGTGACGCTCATATCGGAAGTACGCTGCTCGGGAGCTCTCGCCAGTTTACTGACCGTCAATCTTCCACTGACCAGAGTCTGGCCGACACACAACGCCCACTGGGAACAACAAAAACTTTCCTTCGGATTTCTATTACTTCACGGTAGAACGGTAGTGTCCTTTTAGGCTTTGTTCAATCTTAATTGTCAATACTAATACATATGTTACTTATTATTTCTCTCAATATACTTTTAGTTTCATGGCGTAGTATCTCTCAATAATGATTGTCCTCTCTTTTACCTTTGTTTTTGTAATTAATAACAATTTTTTACTTACTCGACAATCGAAGATACATCTTAAGAAGAGAAAGTTATGTAATGCTGCGAGAAACAAACTGCGAATTTTCAGACAGAAAAACTCTTAGGGCTGGACCTTGGCAACGAATAAGTGAATAAATCCAGTTGCTAAATAAAAAAAGTCCTCTAACACGTGGTGCAACCAGAATCCATGTTTTGTTGTTTCTTGATACCGAAGAGTTAATTGACGGCAAAACGTGTTTGTCTGTCTCTCCGTCCGTTTGTCCGTGACAGTATCGAACGCTAGCGGTTAAACCGTTCAGCCGATTATCCCTAAAATTGATATTTCCATATTGCTCTTGGTCACGTTGCGGCATCTTGAAAATGAAACCGATATCTTAATTCTGGTGGGTACATTAAATAAAGTCTGGCACATTTTCAAAATTTTCAAAGGAACAGCTCCATCATATTTTATTAAATTTTGTTGTTGGATATTGTGAGGACCGTTTGAAAGAATGATACAGGTCGCATCATCGATGAAAAACCTGATTTTTCCTATATTGGAAAATTCAAATATTTTCCGCCGCCTTCCTACAAGTACAATTTTAAAGTACATTTTTTGTAATAATATGGTTTCATAAAAAACAGTTTTTCAAAAGAGATCACGTTCAATTTTACGAAAATAGTATTTTTTGCGTAATTGTAAATGAAATATAGACGCTTTTAAAACCGCTTTTAAACAGTTTTCTCAGAAATTACTAAAAAATTTGTCTTTCATTTTTATCCTCGTTTGTAGCAAATAAACGGAAAAATGAGGTGATGGTCCTATTTTCGGCGACTAATTATGGTACAAAAAATTGAAAACTCATTTCAAATGTAATTGAGGAAGGCTTGTGTAAAATTATTCATGCTTTTCTGTATTATGTTCTGTAAATAATGTTTAAATTTATTCATGTTCGTTTCATTTTTTAGAAGTATGAAATGACTACTCTTCCTGACAATGGAAATAAATGCAGATAATCAAGACGGACGATTCATTTGAATTAGACTTATTCAAGTTATAACTGAGTTTTTTGTATGACTGAAATTACTATATTTAAATATTACGTAACTATTTCCTATCATGCAAGAAAGTATGTGCGGTTGTAGCTCCTCTGTTTTTTGCTTTTTTAAATTCTTCAAAAGTCTGATATTTATGAAAGGAGACCATAAAGAATGGAGACGATTTATCTTGTATTTCACGCCGCAAATTATTTTTTTCGCAAAAAACATTCCACGTTCGAAAGTTCAGGAGAACAATTTTCATTCAAAATGCAAACGTTTTCCAGTTGATCACGACAGAAGCAAAGTACAACATTGCATAGTTGCATTTGTCAGTTTTCTTCACAGAGTATCCTTTGAAATACCTTTTTTCGCCATTTAAATATATTATGTGAGTAGAATATCCATTTATTATTGTATTTCATTTTATTAATCATTGCTCGATCGTAAGGTCTTTCAAACATTTTATGCCGCACAAAGTTTTAACATTACATACAATACTTGAAGAATTAATGACAATAGTACAAGTTCTGTATTCCCATTAAGATAATGAAGGCTGCGTGGTCTTTCCGATTTTGTATTTTTTTCAATAGTGTTTTGATAATTAATCATGATTTCAAATGGCATTGTTTTCTCACGCAAATCAAATAGTCTTTATTTTCTGGCCCTCAAATACTGCAACATTATGTAATGTAACCTCCATTCACAATTCTCAAATTAATATTTCAACGATTATATTGATTAGATGTTTGCAAATTTTAATCGTATCAAAATTAAAATCGTTAATGCGTGTAAATTGTTAAAAACGTTATTGTTATAAATTATATTTTGTCTGTTCAGACAAAATCACTGCCGGGAATCGAAACTGAATAATCTTCAATACGTATTTTAAAAATTGCAATATAACTCACGTAACGTACAATGTGCTCTGAGGATGCGTGCTCCTAAAATCATAAAGCTGGTGGTGAAATAACACATACGTACTGCCCCACATTTGCAACATTTTTTGAGAAAATCTTTTTTTTATATAAATTGCTTCCATTCAAGCACAAATTTCGTAAAACTAGTATTTTTTCAAAAAACTGTGCATTGCCTTTTTATTAAAGAGCTGGTTTTTAGTACAGATTTTGTTTAAAGCAAATGTTTCCACCTTCAATTTTGTAATTTTTAAATGTTAAAATTTTGCAATTTTTGAAAAATATGTTTTTTTACGGAAATGAGACTAGCATCAATTCGTTTACCGTTCTTTGATACATAAGACGAGAAAATTTAATTTAAAAAAATTGGAGCCATTTCTGAGGAAAAAAATTGTTTAAAAATTGACAAAATGCCTATAGACAAAATTACGTGAAAATTGCTTATATTTTCGAAAAATCGTATTTGATCTTATTTCAAGATCTGTCTTCAAAGAACAAATTTTATTAAGGGAAAATATCTTCAATATTGTAGTTGTAGAAATGCGCCGAAAAAAATGAACTTTTGTAATTTTCGAAAAACCAGGAGTACCATCGAAAATGAGATCTTTTTAAGCGTCCTTTACGCTATCCAAGGACAAAGTTTAGTCCAAAAATTTGGAGTCACTTTTGAGAAAATTTTGAAAATGTTGATTCTTCATGTAAAGTTTCCCTCAAAATTTAGAATTCAAACTTGCATGGTCTCGAGTTAATTGAAATCGATAAGGGAATTTTTGAAGATAATCGGCTGAATGGTTTGACCTCTAGTGTTGACACATTTGGTCAGACGGACAGATGGACGATTTATCGACTTTTCAGTATCAAAGACCTACTAAAATACATTCTGACTACAGAAAATATACGAATATAGAACTAACGTGTCAATCCGTTTGTCATCAATATAAACTTTAAAATGTACCCATGTTTCATACGTCTTTTTTATCAGAGAATTAACACATTTACACACATATTGAAATAAAATGTTTTATGAGATCGGGTTTTGGGGCCCCTTGAAAATTATCAGGCGGTTACATCCCCTCTACGCACGCCTATAAGGAAGTTTTTCATTCATTATTTCTGTAACCACAATGTCGAAAATTATTGAAAGGTGAAGAGAAATATTTCAGCGTTGGTAGTTTTATATGTCTGTAATAAGTATTATGTTAAGATTTAAAAAAATGGTTTACTTGTATGTGTGTATTTTTCATGAGGAAGATCATGATAAAGATAATTTGAAAGGCAATTGCAAACTCAGGATTTCGGGGTAAAATAATACGATTTCAAGAATTGTAGGTCAAAAACACAGCAATATGAATAATTTCGTAAAAGCTCTGAATATATAATACTACTCTCGAAAACGTTCGCCATACAGCAACGCCGGGCTGTCCTCCTCAAATAAATTTATTTGATCAGCAATATTCCACACAGTGAAGGATGTTTGTACGGAAAAGGTGTACCTAATGAGAAGATACTGATAAATAAGAGATTCTGATACAGTAAGCTTTATCGCATAGATGGTTTTACGGACGATGTGGGTCTCTTTTACGAAGATGAAATTGCGGTAGTGTTACCACTATGTTGGGAGCTATCAAAACGTAGATGGAACTGTAATTACAAATTTACCAGGATAGAGTGCGAATAATGGTTTTGGCGCGACCAAATAACGATACTCCCATACATTCATAGAGAGAATATCCTTTTTAATTGTTCACCTATTAACTATCCGGACAATGACCTCTTTCCTAGCCTTTAATCACTGGAGCTCCCATCTGCAGCAAGTGGCGGGTAGTTAAAACGCCATACGGAAGCATAAAGCGTTCAGGCAGGCAATTCAGAAGTCGTTTAACCAGGCCTAGCGATACGTTCCGTCATAACCCGGAAGGCGCCGTCGCTCTCGCGCCGCGGGCGATACGTCTCCTCGGGCAGGCGATACACGCCGCCGCGTCGCGGCTCGCAGACGCAAAACAAACTAGACAACAAACTAGAGTATAAGCGGCGAAACTCCGGAAGAGGGCAGGGCAGGTAGGCGGCGGTGGCGGCGGCGGCGGCCCAGCCCCCACGCGAGCGCTATCCCGGATCTGCCCGGTTCGCACTCCGGTCAGGTCCTCGGGGCGACAGCGCGCCTCGCGGCTGCGCTCGAGGAGAAAGCGGGGGCGGCTGGGGGCAGCTGGGTGGCGGCTGGGTGGCGGCTGGGTGGCGGCTGGGTGTATCTCTGAGTCTCTTTTATTTTTGCTTTTATAAGCATTACAAGATAGTAAAACGTATAATACAAGAAATGTGATTGTATCATACGAATATGTAATACATGTCTTTATCTCCAAAGATAACTCGCTTCCTAAATAGTAATTAATAATAGTAAGTAAGTTCCTAATAGTAGTAAATTTAGCCCCGTAATTTTGCTAATACAAATTTATAATGTTTATATTAGGAATGGGAAATGTATGGCAATTTTAATGCCATGAGGATAAATAATTAATTAAATATTTGAATTAATTGGAGAAATATTATCCATTAAGTTCTTGCCATATAATATTACTATTGATACTGCATTTGTCATTTCTTCCATGCTCATTGTCCGTTAGTGATAATATCGTGTTTAGTGATGGCGAAAAAACCTGTACGATTCTAAGTTAATCCCGTCAATCGCAATCCCGTTATTTGATGCAGGCGCATGCGAAGTACAAATTCTCCCCAGAAATGGCGTGTTAATCCACGACTTAGAAAAACTCTCTATTACGAATTTGCAAATTGAGCAAGCTGAAACTGACGAATGGATGCATTTTTGTAAAGAAATATTTTAATATAGTGGAGAGTGAAAGCTTTGGGTGTTGAAGGAATAATTAAATTGATGAAAGTTCTGCAAAAATATAATTTACAGTAAACGGCAGTATTATGAATGTAAAACAATATTGGTAAATGGGTATTTGGAGGAACTGAATGTATGACAATGCTGGTTTTCAAGGTTGTTATTTTATATAATAGAAACCTTATTTTAGATAATAGAAACCTTCAAACACGTACTCAAATTCAATTAAAATTACTTTCATTATTTTTAAAAGTGAATGACGCAGAAAATGAATTCCAAACTTTTCTTTAGAGGTACGTAAGAAGAAAAAAAAATGAAATAGTGTAAGTATTATAATGTGGCAAGTGATTGGAAGAATTTATATAATATTATATAAAATTCTACAAAATGAATATTCGTGAGAACACGCATTTTATTTTTTTGTTTAGATTTGTTTACTATTTTCAGTTATAGAGTAAAAGAAGTTTGGGGCGGGAACCCTAATAGGAATAAAATTTAAATAGTGGAACAGAATTTTTTTTTGGTGAGAACGAGTTTAAGTAAGTGCGGAAGACCGGATATTTCCCGATTGGAGCAAGGCAGAGCAACACAGGGTAGGGCGGAGAGGAGATACAATAGAATAGATAGAAGTAGGTTCCGCTATAGGGAATTCCTCTTTCTGTTTAATAAAAAATTGTTATGATAAATGGTCAGCAACGCGGGGTAGTTCAGCTAGTATAAAGATGTACAATAAAATTATAAAATTCAAGGTTCTGTTAAAAATTGCCCCAAATGAGCATTTTCAATATTCCGAACACACAATGTCAGCGATCAGATGTTCAAATTTATTCAGAGCTATTCAGAAACGTTCTGTCTCTACAGAAGCAATTGATCTGTAGTCTTCACCAAAGAACGTGTGTTTTAAAAGTCCAAAATACGTACGTCGAATGTACAGCGTTGTTTACGAAAAGCTCGTGAACGGTCTTATTTAAAAAGTCAGTGACTGTTCGGAGAGGGGAATACGACTGTCATGATTTCCTCATAATCTAACTTGTTTACATTGCCTTCTTGAGCTGACCAGAAGGTCCTAGCGTTCGAATGACGACGGTGGAGATTCACAGAGGCTCGATCGAATTCAATGTATCTGGAGGAGAGTTCTAGCAGCCGGCTGATCTTGGTAGTTTTCCTGCTTTCTCCTGTCAATACCGAGCGAATGCTGAAACAAGTCGCTAAGAAATTTGTCACGGATCATGCGCCTTTGCACGGATCATGTTCTTACCTTCCGTCTTCTCGTACCTTCTATCCCCGTACACACACACACACACACACACTCACAATGAACTACAACACACTTGGAGGTAATTGGAGGAAATACGAAACCACAAGGCGACGCGATCTCACGGTCCAGAGGGGGAGTACACCGCCACCAACCGCACAACACAAAACATGCGCAAGAACGATCTCTGTAGTAGTTAACGCACTCGGATACACTAAATACCCTCTCACAGCAACAATGTAATTTAACTCAGTTTACTGAAAACAAGTGACACATACCGATGTCTCACGTTCCTAAGTAGGTTCCGAACTTTGCTTCGCGGTTTGAGTTTGGAATTGAAGGTATTGGGCGTTAGATATATTACACAACCATTCACACGCTCTGGAACATCACTCGTCGTCTCTTGCGAAAACTAACTACTAAAAGTTCTCTAACCACTGCAGTGTCCATAACAACTACTCCTGCAAAGTACTATGTGAATTCTTTGCCGCAACCTTCATTCCTCAACCTAACCTTCAGAGAAACCCATACTCTCCGAAGAAATCCACCGACCTAGAACAACAGACCCAAGATGCCCAAAATGTATATCTGCTACCGAAATTGTCAATCGTTTATCTGTCTCTACCCCAAACGTTTCCAGTGGCCACGGCCAGCATACGCACTTAAACGCTTTCGTTACACATTTTACACATAACATATAACACATTCAAAGCATCTCTTCGCCTGTCATACTTTCCGCACAAATAGAAACATGCCCACATTATTCTCATTCTCAAACCAGACAAGCTAAAACTCCGACCCGTCAAGTTATCGCCCAATTAGTCTCCTGTTCCTTAGAAAATCTGTTTAAAAAATGTATCCTCTCCAGATTAATCTTTCATCTCAGTTCACTCCAAGCCATACCTCCGCACCAATTCGGTTTTCATTCACCACTTTCCACAAAACACCAAATATTAAGACTAACCGAAGATATAATCGAAGGCTTCCATGAAAAGAAACACACAGTCGCAATCTTCCCTGATGTAGCTAAGCTAAAGCTTTTAACACCATCTGGCATCCAGGACTATTACACAATCATTTTCACATCGGAACCCTCCTTTATCTCATTTATATTATCAAAAGCTTCCATGCAGATTTTCAGTCCGCATCCTGGAACTCATCTCTCTCCATGCATCTCTCTTCAAAGCATGAGTACCCAAAGGATCTGTTTCCTCTCACACACTATTTAATCATTATACTGCCAATATATCCTCTATTATATAGTTTGCTGATGATACCGCTATATATTCCTCAAACAGTGATATTATCACAAGACCTGCACCTCAGCTGTTCAACTGGCCCAAGAAATGGCATATCCGCATAAACCCAGCAAAAAGTAAAGGCAAAGTCTTCACGTTTCGCAGACCAAAAGCTCTCCCCCTCTGAAGTATCAACGAGAAAATATATTTTGGCTTCCAAACACCAAGCCAGTCAAATATTTTGGTGTACTTTTTGATAGGAGGCTCACTTGGAAATGAAATATTCTTCACAGAATAAATCTGGCTACCCGTTGAACCCACCAATTACATTTCATACTCAAAAAGTCTTCATCCCTGCGGCTTCATGTTGCTACTCATCTATACCAATCAATGATTCTTCCAATTTTACGCTTCTCCTATCTAGACCTCAGACAACAAATCAAATATTTAAAAAAAAGCAGATTTTCCAAAATAAGTTCCTCCGCAACATTACAAAAGCTACCTGGTTTGTACCTAACTCCCAGTTATATAAAGAAATCGACATCACTCCGATCCCCGTTCATTTCTCCCTCCCATCCACTCGCTTCTATCCTAAAATTCCCCAAATTCCCTCTGTCGTACATTTCAAAATCAGAAAAAAAACTTCACAACAAACTAAAGCGGAAACAACAGCGACAGTTCTTTGACCCCATATCATGTTCCTTCTCACATTCACACATTCAGTCCACGTGTACTCAATGTATTCATTTGTGAATAATGTTTCCTAAACAATGCTAATATAATTCAATGTATTCTCAATGTATCGGACTCGGCCTTCGAGCTACGCAGAAATAAATGAAGAAAAAACATTGCTTCGCAAATATCTGTTCATACTTGATTTCGATTTCCAAAAAGCAGAAGATGAGTTTGAAAATTCACGACAATGAAGGGGTGGTCATAACAATGCAGAAAGATAATTATCGGAACATTTATTTGCAAACTCATATCTGAAATATTCCGTTTCTACGCATGAATATATAAAAAAATAACGATATTTGCATTATGTAAAGAAAAATGTATGAATATTCAAAATACGTAAAAATATGTAAAATAAAAATATTTTAATTGATTCAAAATGTCACAAAAAATTAATGAATGTAGGTATCTTGCACCTACAAATATCTATTTACTCAAACATGAAAATCCGTTCCCAAATGATGACAAACGCCTGGACGTCCAAATCGCCGAGAGCGGTTTCAACATTTACCCTTTATTTGTTTCGGATTTGATTGGACTGGGAGAGTTGTGGGAGATGCGATGGGGAGAGTAGAGCAAGCCGCCGGGTAGGGGGTGGGCCTGAGGGGTGGGATTCCAGACCGAGGCTCAGAGCTCTCTGATGACCAACGTGAGGCGAGTCGGTGAGAGCGGCTCCCTCAAAATACTACTTCCCAAATGTTCCGGTGTGAGTTCCTCTGCCTCGACGACGACCAGGCGCAGAGCAGAAGAAATGAGGCCACTCATCCGGCGCTGCGAGAGGCTCCTCTCGCCTTCCTCTCTTAAAGAGAGACCACGTACTGGAGAGCATTCTTGAGGGCTTTCGTAATGAGCGATGATAGCGAAGCATCAAATCCAAACCGCGACCGTTAAAAGCCAGTTTAATTGCGAGACAGATATTCTTGCTTTTTCGTTAAATTCATTGCTGGAACCTTTACCGAATGAGCAGGTCTGGTTTTTAAAATTTCATCATTTCGTGCAAGTTGTTACACTAGTTTCACGTTTCGAGATGTGGCTCGTAGTCGTCGTGCAATGAGCAGTTGTCTGAACTTTTCGAGCGGATTTAAAGAACCTCTATACTTAAATAATATTCTCTTATAAGATCAGATGCCTTAGACATAGGAAAGGGGGCTTTTTTTAACTCTTCAAAATTAATTCCAAGAAATCATATAGAAACTGAACAAATATTAGTCACGCACTAGGTAATATTTAATTCAATAAAGTAATATATAATTAGTGATGCTACAGAATAGCACAGACTTTCTCGCACTAGTTACTTTCCTAATCTGTATCGTTTGGGCTAGCTTTTGGTCTTTGCCCCACAGTCTTCACAGCCTCTACCTATGCCGAAAATACATTTCCTCACATTTCTCAATTTTTCACTGTCCTAATAATTGAATTGAGACATGACTTTACGAGCATCATAGAAGAGTGAAACCAGTTTTTCATACAAACTGTCATTGAAAAAATTGGGAACGTTTATGGAAATAAAGTCGTTTGTGTAGCGCAAAAAAAAGTTTGAGATATCGAGAATCTTCGTAACGCCAGTGATGTAAATATTAACAAAGTGTGAGATATAAAATACATTTATGT
Organism: Gryllus bimaculatus; assembly: GCA_017312745.1. NCBI lineage: Eukaryota > Metazoa > Arthropoda > Insecta > Orthoptera > Gryllidae > Gryllus > Gryllus bimaculatus. The sequence goes on along the minus strand of BOPP01000014.1, from coordinate 5,217,761 downwards.
AATTTTTGAAATAACAACAAAAGAATGCATTAAAATGGCGTTTATTTAGTGAATTTAGCTCTATCCGTACAGAAAGTTTAAAAACAAAATTTGGATCAGTTTTTTAAAAAATCTTCTTTTTTAATATTTTTAATATTGGTCATATTTCACTCAAAATTGCCCAAAACGAGTATTTTCAAAAATATATACATTACATTTACTAAAGAACTGATTGTGGAAAACAATTTTCATTTCATGAACCAATTTCAAAACCCTCTTTAGGAGTAACCGTAAAAATCTGACCTAAGTCATACTTCAAGTGTATATTTTATTGTATTCTTCCAAGAAATTTAAAGGAACATTTGGGACCAATTTTAAGAAAATTTGAAAATATCTTTAGGACTTCATGTGAAATGCCCCCCTTTTTTTTGTTTGTTTGTTTTTCAAAACCGCATGTCGTTGAGCAAGTTTAGATTGACTTGGATATATTTATTTTCAGAAAATTCAACTAGAAGTTTAGGCGCTAGTGTTATTCACTGACCGACGGAAGTTCAGACAGACTGACGGGCGGACGGACAAACAGATGGACAGAGAGACGGACAGGCAGACGGACGGATAGGCAGAGGAAGGACAGATGGACGGAGGGACTGACAGGCAGACAGATAGGTAAACGGATGGATCGGCAGTCGTAAGTTTTGAAAAAAAACAACACTTTTTGGTGCGAGGACTCTCCAAAAAGGGTATTTCCATTGAAATCTCAAAATCAATTTTGAGTAGTATGGTGTAGCTTTCTGTATACAAAGTACATACGTACGTGAGAGAGTAATAATTTAACCTTTAATTTAGCCCTTAGTCCTTAATTTTAACCTTAAATAAAGTGATATTTTAATCTTTATCAGTTTTAAAGGTTAGGAAAAGAGTTTCCTAACTAAACAGGAAACTAAATTTTTTATTATAAAAATCCAAAACCGGACACTGAAGCGGGTTCAAAAAGCAGGTATTAAGAGTGTAGAAATCACGGGGTTTTTTAGTCATCCAATATATAATGAGCTTTAACGTAACGTGAGTTGAGGGTTGTATATTTGTCAGCTGATTTCTTCTTAAGACAATCTACAAAATTGTAGAATTTTCATCTTAAATCTATCTAATTAAAGAGGTAATTTCCTAACCAACATTTGCATTTTATGGGTTTTGTGTCGGTCGCGTTTTATAAATCGCACAAAACCATCTTCCGTTATTGTATTATAGTATATTGGGATGATGACACTCCATAGAATTTAGTCTATTGGGTTTTATCATTTCGGAAATTTCAAAGAATACTTTAAGAGCCGATTTTGAGAAAATCCTTTGTATTTTCAGGAAATGATCATGATTTACCTAAAAAGTACGCGTAAATTACAGAAAATTTTAAAAAATTATCTTAAAAAAGTGTAAAATTCTAACATAGAAAATGCTAACATCGAAATTGGATTACATTAACGAACACGGAAAGTATGTAACATGTTCGTTTTGCAAGCCGCCCCCCAAGAAAGTGGTGACATTCAAAATTCGAAAATAAGCTCCTAAGACAATTTTAAGCATATTTTGTCTAATAAAATACTTGAATATTCCAAATGGCTAAGCCGCTATAAGAACTCAAAAGTTGGCTTGAAAAATGCTTACTAGACAGTAATTTACATTGCACAAGTATAGAAACACTCCAGAAGTATGTAAATTGTTTATTATTTCCAAAAGATATGACTAGTGGTGCTAGAGACACAGACTTTTCCGTACTAGTTTTCTATTTCCTTTCGTCTCGGCGAGCTTGTCGCGTACTCTTGCCTGTTGCTTTATATTGCCCCAAAGTACTTTTTTTTTAATTTTCTGGTTTTCTAATTGTAAAGCGGAAATACTTATTTTAAGGATATTAAATACTTAACCTCATATCAAGTAGTGCAATTAGCATTATCCTTTCGAAAAATTTGAAGAAACAATTTGGAACTGTTTTTTAGAAAATGGCGTTTGGGCGTTTCAGAATATGCGGAATTTCGAGCTAGTTTTCACAGAAAATTGTTGAGTTGCGAGAAGATTTATATGACATTATTTAAACCACATATACTCATAAATACAATAATGTCAAC
>BOPP01000014.1:5169870-5208660 GCA_017312745.1 Gryllus bimaculatus | reverse complement strand
CCAATTCTACACAAATGTCAAGAAATTATTGGAGTTCCCAACCTGTCAAACTGGCCCCTTCTTACTTAGAGATACTCTTCTATAGCACGGCGCCCCACGTTGCATGCAATGCGGACAGACGTAGCTAGTTTTCAATCCGCTTCAGTAGATTAGAGTCAGTATAAACAAAACTCAGCAATCAGAATTTATCATTTCCGCCCAAGCTCTCATCGCAGAGTTTCAATAATAGAATAAATAAACTGTTAAATTTTTAGAGGAAATAAATATGAACATTTTGTAAAGAAATCTTGTATGGTAAATAACCTGCGAAATGTAATGTAATAGTGTTTGGTGGTAATGTATAACACACTGAATTGTCACAGTCTACGATATGTAATATATTATACTACGGCCGGTCATGACAAAAGAGATTTAGAAAGGGTCTCGGGCAATGATAGATGCCATATTTACAATCAGACAGATCGTAGAAAAACGACATGAATTTAACATAGGAACTCAGATGCACATTTATTGATTTTGAAAAAAGCTTTCGACGGCATAAATAAGCGAAGGTATGAAGCTTACTTATTAGAAGAGGTTTACTCTCCACCTTATTAATGTTATCAAAAATATGTACCAAAGCACAACAGTTGTTATTGATAAGGGCAAAATGTTGACAGAAGAAATTAACACAAAGATGTTAGAGATGTCGTATTTTCCTGTAACCTTAAAATATCTACTAATAAAACTAAAGTGATGGCTTTTCATGGAAAATAATCCAGATCAAAAATTGTATTGAATGGGAAGACTGTAGTGCAAGTGTCCAGTTTTAATTACTTGGATGTACCTTTAGTATCTTTTGTATTGGCGACAATGACACAAACAAATTAAACAGGTTTATTACATAATTTGTGGGACAATACATAGAACCTTGAAACATAAAACAAGGAAAGAAATCAGACTTAAATTTTATAAGACCGATGGCAGTACCAGGTAGTGTTATACTCGTATGGAAGCGAGACCTGGACCCTCTCGAAATAAATTAAATGGAGTGAGAACGCAGAAATGAATTTTTCTTAGAACTGTAAAAAGAGTATACTCAAGATGAACAAATTAGAGTGCAGAAATACGTAAAGAGTTAGGTGATATTTGTCTTCTAAACACTATGGGAACACACTAAACTGAACTGATGACACTGAAAATGATAGTTGACTGAATATGACTGATACTGATATGATGCACTAAAAAGAACTGATGCAGTCATCTTGAGCGAATGAGCAGAAGCCAGACATTCCTGGCTGGGAAGGAACTAGGATCGCCGAAGCCAACATCAGTCGTTCCGAGAAGGAGATGGCTGCCGGAAAGGCAGCCCTGCCTATCCAGGAAATGAAGAAGAGTTCGGAGAAGCAAAAGTACCTTCGAGTCTTTTAACGCAACAGCATCGTCGTACACTAGCGGCTGAGCAATACCCACATGCCTACAATTTTATGCAAAATGAATTGGTACAGATATGATATGGTGTAGGATATGTAGAATATAGTGTAAACGTATTAGCCAGCGTGCCTCAGGCCATCTATTTTGGGGACGTTTGGAGCGGATTAGTCTCGCCACAGGAAGGGTTTTCCGTAAAGGGAAGAACGCGGAGACGGGAGACACAAGCTTTGGGTGTCTTCCGGCTTATTAGAAGCTTTTCACTGTTATAACAAGCGAGGGGGTGGCGTGACGTAGGAGGTCACGTGGGCCTTCGGCCTATATACACAGAGTGTACGGAGCCAGTAGGCAGGTCTGGAGACGGTGGGAGAACCTCGTACGTGTGCAACAAACTTGGCGCCACGACGGTGCATATGCGCCGAGCCAGGCTCGCGAGGCTGGAGTCATTAGTTGACGAAGCCTGCGGCCTTATGTCCTTGGGTGACTACAGTCACGGGGGAGCGATGCTATGGCGTGCTCCGAGGTGAAGATGGTTGAAGTGCCACCGATTCATGGCGTGCCGATTCTCATGGGATAGATCGCTTCCTTGCGATCGGCAAACCAGCCGTTGGGCCCCAAGAACGGACTTTGTGTCCCAGCGTGACATCCGGTTCACGGAAGCTAGGCTTTTGTCGCGGCGCTTCAAAAGTAGGAGTGCGAATGCCACAAATCAAAACCATCTCATCGGGTTTGGGATCGCTCCCGCGATCAGGGGATAGTACCGGTCTATCAAGCAAGGGTGTAAGTAGATTATTAAGTTGTCTATATTCGTTTGTTTACTTGTTATACCATAAAATATATGTTGTTACTATTTGTTATATCGAAAGCTCTGTGTTTGTGGTCGACCCGCTGTGAGTATCCATGACTCACCCTTGAAACAAAAACAAGGAAAGAAAATCAGACTTAAATTTTATAAGACGAATGGCCGTACCAGTAGTGTTATACGCGTATGGAAGCGAACACTGACCCCTCGAAAATAAATAATGGAGTGAGAACCGTCAGAAATGAAAATTTCTTAGAACTGTAAAAGAGTAATACCTCAAGCATGACAAAATTAGAGTTGCAGAAATACGTAAAGAGTTAGGATATTTAGTCTTCAAAACCCACTATGGGAACACACTAAGAACTGAACTGATGACACTAAAATGATATGATGATATACTGATACCCTGATATGACACTAAAAATGAACTGACGCAGTCATCTTGACAGCGAATGAGCATGAAGCCGAATTCCTCGGCTTGGGAAGAACTAGAATCGCCGAAGCAACCATCAGTGTTCCGAGAAGGAGATGGTTTTCCAGAAGAAGCAGCCCTGCCTAATCAGGAAATGAAGAAGAGTCGGGAGAGCAAAAACGTACTTCGAGTCTCCGTTTAAACGCAACAGCATCGTCGCACACTAGGCGGCTGAGCAATACCCACATGCCTACTTTTATGGCAAATATGAATTGTAGCAGATATGTAGATGGTGTAGGATATGAGAATATAGAGTAGGTGAGGTAAGGAATAGTGCATCTCAAGAACGTACCGTACCCAGTTTTCCCTTCTCATTGATCAGGAATAGTGTTTAGTGAATTTTCTCAGATATTAAATTATGTACTCGACGCCTAGAATGGCTCAGGTGGCTAAGAGCGTGTACCGATTCAGCGCTTCAGTTCGAAGGGTCGCGGGTTTGAGCCACGCCTTGGACATGGTGATTTGTCCCTTGTCGTGTTAACACGAAGGGCCTCGCGTTCTGCTGACCCCAGATCAGAGAAGCCCGCAAATGTGTTGGTGTTTATTGTGTGGTCGAATATGCGTCCCATCGGGAAGTAAAGTGTAACTGTCTATTGGCTAGATCAAAGCCCTAGAAATAAGACGTCAAATACTCACCGGGTCGCGTTCGCTGTAAGTGCGGCGCACAGCCATGGAGTAGAGGTCGGGCACCGGCGTGCAAGGGTTGACCGCCACCAGGGACGTGCCCGCCCAGGTGTACACGTGGCCCGCCAGTACGCGGCGCTCCAGACACTCCACCACTACGGCACAAACGGAAAACGCCCCATCGAGTACGCAGTCACAACTAAAGGCCCATTCACAACGCAAACGTAAACATAAGCATAGTGCATAGACATAAACATTAACATAAGCCATAGACGGTTGTATTCACAATGCCTAACATAAACGTACGCAAAATAAGTTTCTATTGGCTGTCAGACTTTCTGGTTGGATGTGAGAATCGATTTCAAGATATCGACTCTGTCTATGTCCAATATGGCATTAGTTCTTCTATCTACTTTTCTCCAATTTCGATTCTCGGTTTTGAGTTACCGTTCTGTGATTAGTTCATTTCTTATCTCTTCCGTAAGCATTAGCACTGAAGCTTGAAGCTTGCAAGCTTTTAGGTTAACGTCTTACGTGTTGTACTTATGCAAACGCATTGTGAATGAGTCCGCTTATGGACGAAGTTCGAACTTTGTGTTAACGCCATGCTTATGTTTACGTTTGCATTGTGAATGGGCCTTAACGCGATGCCGTGGTGCCGCTCGAGAAACAAAATGCTCCAAACTTAGGCCAGGTGACCGTGACGTTGAGTATATTGCTACGTAAACAATTGGATGTTAGTGCATATGTAGATTGTAAATGGTTTGCAAAGCAAAACAACAGTTTATAACCAACAAGTATAAGCGCAAAGTTATGAAAAAAAACCTCTATTTCTAGAAGCTCTATTGTTCAAAGTGTTTGGTTATATTTGATTTTAAACTGTCTGGTTCTGGGTTCACAGCCCTAATGGTGAAAATTCCGAAAATTCCCCTCGATCCGATCCAGGGGGTATTTTACATGAAGCCCCCTGATCATTTTCAAAATCTTCTCAAAAACGGTTCCAATTTTTTTTCCTTAAAATTCTTATGAGCATAGAGTACAATACACTTATATAGGTGGCATGGGTCCGATTTTTCAGGTTTAACTCTAAATTCCCGAAAATTTTAAATTTTAAAATTTTTTTTGTCATCTGACAACTATAAATTGAAGATAGAAATTTTTCTTCAAATAAAATTTGTTCTCCATAGTGAATTCTTTCATTAAGATACCTTTTTGAAAATTTAAGTAGTTTTCGCGCAATATTGGGCAATTTAAAAATACAAAAACAAGATTTTCTTAAAAACGGCTTCAATTTTTTTCTTTAAACTTTTAGTAGCGATAGTGCTAAATATACTCTATAAGAAGACATAGACGACATATTGCTCTACCCTTTGGTTTTTTGTTTTGGTTTATATATATATATATATATATATATATATATATATATATATATATATATATATAGGTGGACATTTGTTCACATTATTGTATTTATGAGTGCATGTGCTTTGAGTAATGTCATTTAAAGTTTCTCGGAGACAGAACATTTTTCTGTGAAAACTAGCTCAAAATTCCGCAATTCCGCAAACGCCATTTTCTTAGAAACGGCTTCAACTTTTTCTTCAAACGTTGTGAACGGATTGTGCTGTTTTATTGCGACTCTTTTATGTGACGTAAATTTCATTTGGGGATATGTTTTGTTTTTCCAAATATTCAGATGAAATTTTTTTCAAAGATCTCTCACGCTGTTAAAATGCATATTTCCAGCAATTTGTGAACACTATTGTAATTGTGAGTTAATGTGCTTCAACTAACTTCGAATAAAGATTTTCGAAAACTCAAAAATTTTCTGTGAAAAAGAGATCAAATTTCGAATTTCTAGTAGCTTTACAGTATACGTATAAACACCAGTTTTTCAAAATCGGCGCATAATTTTTCAAAACAATTTTGGATGATGTTTGACTGATCTGTAATATTATTAAAATAATATTTCCGTTCAACTATTAGGATATCGAAAAATTGAAAAAAGTATGTAGTATATAAAACGGGTGTACTGGACCAAATTTTTCAACCAACAATTTTTAGATTATAAGATTTTTTAAAAAATCAATTTTTTCATTACAATCGTATTAAAGTAATTAAATTTATTCATGTTTTTAATTTTGTTATCCATTTGTATCCGAAATATCTTCATTTTACGCGTTGAGGTCTATTTTGTTTAGAGCCCTACACCATTTCATGCACCATTTTAACAATGCATAATAAATTATCATTTCAACTAGAGGGAATAGTCATATAGAACGAGTTGGAAACTATGCAATTAATGAGCTAATACCATTAAGTTGGTATTGACAGCTCGTGCATGATACAGGGGGTTGCCAATTTTTTTAAATTAAATTTTGAATCGGATTTTTCAATAATGTAACGAATATTGCATCATCTACCAGAATTCGCTGCGTGGATTGCGTCTTCTGCCGGCGCCCGCGCCCCCCCCCCCGAACTGGACAGTTCCGTATATTCGCGAGTCGCTTTGAAGTGTGGCGTAAGTTCCGGATGTGTCGAGACGAACGCCAGCCAGGTATAAATTCGCCGTTGCCGGCGAGGTCAGTCAGTGGGTAAGCAGTCAGCCATTCCGTCAATGTGATTATGCAGACTGTCTGAAGTCTGAAGTGGAAGCTGAGCAGTGAAGTGTGCATTACGGTGAATAGTAGGTGAACATCAGTACAGAGGACCATGATCAGCGCCGTGAATTGTGCAGTGGACCGTGAACAGTCAGGGCAGTGAATTGTAGTCAGCGCAGTGGACCGTGGACAGTGCATCAGACAATGGTAGGTAAATCGGAGAGTGCGATAGTGTAGAAGAAGTGAACAGTGTGAATAAATAATCAGAAGTAAACAGTGTAAATAAATAATCAACAGAAATGAGTCGTGTGTGAGGAAATAACCAAGTGAAGAACACAAGGACTGTGCAACCTATCTGTATATAAATCAAGTATTTTAGAGTATCATTAAGAAACAAAACATTTGTATTTGTTAAAATATTACCAGTGTGTTTTAATTCACCACTAATAGTTACAATAACTTTAAACATTTTTTAGTAATTTAACGTAATTTAATCGTTATTAATTGCTTTGATTGTACATAAATATGATTAAATTAATATATCCATTTCATATTGTAACGTATTAGCCAGCGTGCCTCGTGGCATCTATTTGGGGACGCTTGGCAAGGAATTAGCCTATGCCACAGGAAAGGGTTTTTCCGTAAAGGGGAACGGCGGAAACGGGAGACACAAGGCTTGGGAGTTTCCGGCTTATAGAAGCTTTTCACGTTATAACAAGCGAGGGGGTGGTGCGTGACGTAGAGTCACGTGGGCCTCGCCTAATATAACAGAGTGTACAGAGCCAGTAGCAGGTTCTGGAGACAGCGGAGAACCTCGTGCGTGTGCACAAAACTTAGCGCCACGACGGTGCAATGTGCGAGCCAGGCTCGCGAGGCTGGAGTCACTAGTTAACGAAGGCCTGCGGACTTTATGTCCTTGGGTGACTGCGGTCACGGGGGAGCGATGCTGTGTGGCGTGCTCCGAGGTGAAGATGGTTGTAGTGCCACGATTCACGCCGATTCTCAATCGGATAAGATCGCTCCTCGATCGAGGCAAACCAGCCGTTGGTGCGCCCAGAACGGACTTTGTGTCCCAGCGTGACATCCGGTCACGGAAGCTAGGCTTTGTGCGCGCTTCAAAAGTAGGAGTGCGAATGCCACAATCAAAACCATCTTCAATCGGGTTTAGATCGCTCCCGCGATCAGGGGATAGTAGGTCTATCAGAGCTAGGGTATAAGTAGATTATTAAGTGTAATATATTTGTTTTGTTTTTATTTGTTAATAAAGATATATTTTATATGCAAAGCTGTTGTCTGTGGTCGCTGTGAGTATCCATGACGTCACAATATTATAGATTAAATATATTTAGATATGTTACAATTCAATTACATTGTACCTAAACTCAATATTAGAGGTCAAAATTAGTGATCATTTAATTACAGTGTATCTAAACTCAATATTATAGGTCATAATTTAGTGACTTGAACCACTTTCATTGCTCGAAATATTCTATTCATCCATTTCATAAAACCCTGAATACATTGATACCAATATCTACTTTTCTCAATTCATATAAAAACTTTTCTTGACATACAGTGTTGGAAGTCATATTTTAAACTCTTTACCATAATAACCATATTTAACATATCCAATCGTGTTATTAGGAATAGTATCATGAAATGTAGCACATTCTTTCATAGATATTTTTGTGCAGTATGTACATTTTTTTAATGTACGTATTTATCAAATAATTGGGATACTTTCTAATAAATAGAAATGGTGATATCACCATTTGCTATATTGCTAGTTTTCTTGAATTCTGTAAATGAACGATACGCCTTTTTAAAAAGAATTGGTGTAGTTACATTCCAAGATTCTGTAGATAACAATAATCAAATTCACTTTCAATATTTTTCTTGATTATCAAGTCTGTTTGGAATAATACATACACGAAATATGGCATATTATACTGTAAAGAATGATGTAAAGAAATGGTGAATTTACATTAGGTGTAAAAGAATGTTGTGAAGAATGATAGTGATTGGTAATATCAATTTCAAAATTCCTTTTTCTAACAATTTCAGATAATTCAATGTTTGTAAATCATAAAATGCAAATTAAAGATAGGATTTTTTAGTTGATTAGCTTTAAATTTCATAGTATAAGAAGATTTATAACATACAATTAGTACATTAATTTCTAAATTTTGAATGACTTTTTTTCCTTCTTCGGGTAATGTTGCAGAATCTAATGTACCATTTTTTTCTGATTTCCATCGGTATAAAACATAATTGATAGTATGAGACCAAGTAAATGAAATCGTAAAATTCCATTCTCAAGTAATTTCCTTAAAATCTTTTTAAAAAATTCTTCCAATAATCTCAATGGATACAAAACCTCATCATCTTTATTTTTAATGGAGGATTAAACCTCTAATAGAATAATTCAGTTGTTGAATTAGGTACAGGAAACGATTGCCATTGATAACTTTCAATTTTCTCCATTTATAAGAGTATAAATATATAATATTGCTTTAATTCTAAAATAAATAACCATAGGACTATTAATATTTATTTCATTCTTGTGTTCATCTGTAAGTAGAACATAAAGACGTTGCATTTTATACGAGAAATTCAATCATATATTTACCATTTGATGTATCTGATGACGTCATATAGGTTCTGAACTAGACCGATTTTAGTCAGCCTTGCACTGTATGTTTATGATCACCTTAGCGTCTTGAAGAATAATTTATGAAATGAGAAACGATTGAAGATGGAAAAATATTTAACGTATTCCGATTGAATTTTTATAAGAAGCTGACAAAGCAATGAAAACATTATTTCGTACAAAATGTAAGGGCGTGTATGAGAGAACAACACGTGTTAATGTTGGAAAGCAGAAAGATGATTCAGTTCTGACTCTGTCGTTATGCTGGTGTACTTTTCAGAGCGAGTAATTATTTTTTTTAAATATTTGTAATATGCTAAGTCTTTTACACGTAACACTTGATTTACACGTAATTCATGTTATATATCAAATAGGAGGAGTAAACATATCTGTGCAATAGTATAAAGCGTCTTCTGGGTTAGGATGATTGTTACCAAGTATGAGTAGGGTAATCATTTCTAATTTAACTTATTGTACTACAAATATTAATATGATTGTCTAAGAAGTAGATACAATTGTTGGTTTATAATTTTGTTATAATAAACATATAATTTGGTTATATGTTTTTGATGTACATAATCAGTCATGTACATTTTTGTCATGTTTCACGGCCGTCTGGAATACCTCGGCTAGGCCTGTTTAAAGATAAATAAATGACTTCGTTCAGTTCTTTTAGTTCTCATTGGCTGTTGTGGACTTTAATTGCGCGTGTAAGGTTTAATTGCACGCGTGTCATAAACAAAATTATAATAAACGATTTTTCATGTAATTAATGAGTATAATTCATGTAGAAACGAATAAAAATGTATGAAAACCTGTTAAATCTGTTTGGATCAATGATGTACAGGATCTAGTAGACGAATTATTAGATATACATGGCGAAAAAAGCCTGGAATGATAATTATAACGAAAACGTACCATAAAGACGCTAACAGGTACATTTCGCGATTTTATAACTCAAATCCAAAAGGAATTCCATAACTCATTCGATTTGTATACAGTATACCACATACGTTACGGAAATCTGAAATACATGGTGCTGGTATTATAAATAGGCCAATTAATAATTTACTATTAGAATTACATCTCCCTGCATACAATTATTGTGGACCTGGTTCAGATCTTAAAACTTGTTTAGAAGTGGTGACATAGGAATTAATCCACTTGATGAAGCTTGTAAATATCTGACAAGAGTATGTGGCAAGTTTGTAAAGATAGTCGAGACCGAAGGAAACAGAAAACAAATAGGAAAAGTCTGTGCCATTCTGTAGCACAAGTGGTTAATTTTCATATTACTGGCCATCACAGATAAATGCCTTTTTATTCTCGTGTAAAAGTACATCTTATGCTCATTTCTACATTCATGATCTTCACTTCTACATTATTTGCTGAGCATCTCACAACGTGAAAAGTAGGTAATAGCATGTGAAACAAGCCTAGCGTAATAAAAATGTCAATTAGCTTTCATTTTATACTACCAAATGAGCATATCCATAAATATAAGCCAACTGGGACTGATCTCAATCCTCAAAGGAGTAGTAGGCACTACTCGTAACCTAGCTGTTGTCCTCGGCGAAGGCATGCCACAGAAGTACAAAAATAAATCTACTTACCATATTCTTCTGAACGCCACGCTACATCAATTAAATTCTGGGGTGCTTCACCTTCGGTATCCATCGAAGATGATTCATCTTTGAGTTTCAACATTATTTGTATTCACATTCAATGCACAATAAGTCTCTTTCAGTTTCAAACACTCAACTGTCTCGCTTCCGGAGACAACAATGCCGGTCTTGGAAGATGGAAGCCAGCATCGTATCACCGTAAAGATATTGGTTAATCTTCTTTTTTCTCTTCATATCAAAGAGGAGAGCACTATGGATTACTTGAGCAAAACAACTGGCAGTCTAGTACATACAGCAGGTTATGTTAGGTTCATTTTCAAGAAGAGGATTTTGATACAACTTCCTTACGATACGTAATTGTAGAAACTCGCCGTTCCAACAATTTTAGCGGTTTTTCTACTACACCTAAGAGAAGTAAATTATGCAGGAGTAATTACTCACTGAAAGTGTCATCAAAAGGACAACTAACATTATTTTTGACGTCTACAAAGAAACCCGAATGTTTTGCACAATGTTGACATCAATTGTATTACTGGCCCATCTACAAACTCTAAACTTTAGGACCCTGCTCTTTTGACTTCAGATGAGAATACTTAATGTTTATGTAAGTAAATGGTGAAATAAAGAAGTAGTAGTACGGTAAAACAATGTGCTTTTTTAAATCATGTAGTTAATATGGTAGCTACTTCTCGAATATTGTGACAACATCACCTGCAAGAGTATTCCCAAATAATTTGGGCATCACTGCTCTTTCTGAATGTCAGCAATGTTAAGTTTTAGTTAATTGCATACTTGTAAGAGATCATGAGAGAAATTTCAAAGACAGACGATGCGCATTTAGTAATACTCTTGACGTCTTAATTTTGAAGTTATTTTGATTTTCACGCAATGAAAACACTTCAGTGTGACCCCACACTTTGTGATGGAGCTTCTCTGTTTTACTTATTTTACTCTTCAATATTTCGAATATTATTAAATTCCATAGAAAAAGGGGTACTACCCATTTACTATCGTGTTTGACAGACACATTTTAGGCACACCAATAAGGCGGATTGGCTTCACTTGCGGAACATGGAAGAGGTTGGAAATGTATTCATAACTCCATGGTGCCAATTCTCTCTTGATGGCGTGGTATGCTAATATTTCTGAATTACTTCAATAAGAACTTTGAGACGTATCCCGTATCCTAAAAGAATCGTCTCCGACGACGCAAGATCGCTGAAGGAAAGCGAAGAGCGGGTGTCATTTACAAGGGTATTCTGCTTCGTAATTCAAATGAGAATGACACGTTTTAATTAATTAAAAAAGAACTTGAAATAAAATGCATTGAATAAGCTCAATGATGTTTCATATTAATCGCCTAGGCCGAAGGCTGGAGCCTCATCACCAAATTCGACACGCGTAGCAAAACGTCAAACTATCTCATGTTCAAAGTGTTCAGCAAAAAGTAATTTGGAATAAAATGCGTTGGGCAGGGTCAAGCATGTTTTATACTATATTAAATGCGTACGTGGGTGGAGCCACGGAAAGCAATGAAATTGTACATTGTACATGAGAGGCGAAGCGTTACTGTGCCTTACAAGTTTGAGGTTATAAATACTACGCCATACCGTTCGTAGACCAATGTCGTTTGATTTGGACCCCAGTTAATTACAATATATTTTTATAGATAAATGAAATTTGACAGATATGTATAGCATTGAAATAAACACCATGTGGCTACTGTCCTGTTTCTTGACAGTAATATAAGTTAAAAATATATTTAAAATTGGGCGTTAAAATCAATTAAGATTCCACACTAGGGGGCAACGAGGAGCAGTACAAAAAACTGATTTATCATTATTGACCTCACTAAATTGCAATTCAGCATCTGTTTCGTTTTCTAAAATATAATTTCTTGATACTGATCGTTTTTGAGGCTACAATCAATGTTTCTGCAAATAACTCTTATGCTCTGTCTTATGTTTCTGCAGGTAAGTCTCATGTTCTGGCCTGTTAATAACAAATGTATCTTATGGACAAAAATTGTGTGAGCAAACAGATAAAGCAGTCCTTTGTGGACGGTTCTCCTTTCTAATAGTGTTAATCCAAGCTTTTATGAAATCTCGGATCAGAAATTAATGAAAAGTAAGAACGAAAAAAGAATGCATTAGAGCTTATGTTTAATTACAAAACACACTATAAGGACATTGCTACTCAAACTTACTTCTTTATCTGTCCGATTTTAGTTAGTAATTGAATCAATCTTTAAAAAAAATAACACTCGTTAACTCAAGTGAAATTTAATTACTACATTATCAACTTCGTGAGCGCAAAGGACGAAAACAAGTAACCGGAAATTCCCAGTTCTTTCCCCTTGTGTCGCAAATTTGAAAAATTACAACCAAACACAATACAACTATTCACCAACGTTAAGTAAACAATTCAACAATTGCCTAAGCCCAACAGAAATTGATTAAATGAAGAAGTATCTCATAAATAACAGTATATACTCGAAACACTGACAGCGAACGAGTCTGTAGTCACACAGTAGACGGCGTAAGAATTGGGGTTCACCAGCAACGAGTCAGGAGTTGCCGGTCTTGCACTATTGTCTATGTATTCTATTAAATTTTGAACACTGTCCAACTCTAAGTATTATTACCAGACATGTTTGAGAAAATCGGAGAGTATTAAATATGAGATTGATGAGGGAGGTAAGATACGGAAATATAAATTTAAATAACTGCTATTAATTGATAATTAAAATTATTATAATAAAATAATTAATTAATTAAAAACTATTTAACAAATTAATTCAGATAATTACTTCCATTTCTTCCTTAACTAGAAACAAGACATGAATCTTAAGTGCAACCCCTCTATAAGATATGAAGGTCATTGACGTTCGTATAGTTACCGACACAATAATGAAACTAGGATAAATATAAAATTTGCCATTGGGGATAGAATTCATTTTCAAATAAAACAAAAGCTGAACGTATGAAGTTCAAAATCACAACAATTCAATTCATTTATTATTTTCATATATAGTATCATTAGAAAAAATTTGTTGTATGCAGTCAGTGAGACTTTTTAGAAAGTACACAATATTTTGTACAAACTTTATCAGTCATAGTCGTTTAAAAGACCTCAAACTCATAACAGTATATTAATTAAAGTTTACAGTTCAATAGTCTTTACACAATAATGTTCTGTCAGTGGAAATTACTATTGTCCATTATGTTGGGTCTTATAACTCATGTAATTAAATTCCTTTATAAAATATGTTCATTGCACATCAATATTAATTTTCATTACATCTAAGACTTTCATTCTTTGATTTATATACATAACATACAAGATTCAACATTTCAGTCACAAATATTATTTATCAAAATCAATGTGCCATTTGAAGATATGGTACATATAAATTCTAGGAACCAATTATAACATGCACAAACCATATATAACCATAATTAAATTTTTCAGAAATTTTGGAAAATTCTTTTCAAATTACCAGTGAACACAACGACCTGTCAGAGTCATTTTAAATGCAACACAATAACATTATTGATGTAGTGAATACTATAAGGAAAGCTTTCACAATCAGTATGGCAATTATCATTGGCTCAATACATATCTTACACCATAATTCTCTTCTAATTTTCTCTTGTTTAATCAATTTCATTACAATGGGAATAGTAAGTATGTTTAAATTTGACATTTTCTCCAATTTTATATTTTCTTGCACATATTCTCTATATGCATTTTTTATGAAAGCATTACTGAAACTTAATATTCTTGTGATTGAATCTTTTGATATTTCTTTTGATCAAAATGTGTTTATGTATTCAAATATTATTATATCTTTAAAATACTGAGAAGCTAATTTCATTGCTTCCTATATTTTGTAACTCCAAGTGCGAGGTTGTGTTCATAGAGTACTAATGCTACTTCAAAATCTCTTAAACTTGATTTATACCAAAGGCAATTGCTGGAAGTGTTTTTGTTATTATTCTGTTAAAAACTCTGAGAATAATGCCAGAATAATATTCTCACCGACTGGTATCTTGTACAGATATTTTATAATCACACCAAAATATACACCATCAAACATTTAATTCCAAATTGATTACAGGTCATCATCTGATAGTTAACTTTCTTATCCTTTGATGTATTATTTTATTTAATTCATGATATCAATGACAATAGGCTCATCAATATGAAGTAAGAGCATAAATTCTTCATTAAGGTGACATCAAACCATTCAGGAACATTTCAGTGACAACATACACACAACACTGGATACACTTCATCAATTGAATTTGAAAAAAGAAACATAATGTAAATTACAAAGTGGCTGGAAAAAGCTTAGGCAAATATATGAGCATCATGATAAACTATAAAAAGAATTGAATGTATTGGAAAAGAAAGAAACAGTGACTGAACCTTATTAAGTGATAAAAGGACAGAACCACTGATGCCAGTCGGTCATATTCAGCTTGTTTCGCCAACAGAGGCTAGAAAACCCTCTGCATCCGCAATTTGCTGTCGCATTCGCTCAAGCTGAGCTGATGAAAGAGTTGGATGCAAACGTTCACGCAGTGTTACAGCTATTTCACGTTGACCAGTCACATTGTGGAATATACGCACATGCTTTTCTCCAGAAGCCAAGACCAGTTTTCCAGTAGAATCGAAGAGAACACCAGTAATATGACCTAAAAGACACCAAAAACAATTTTGTTATTAACGCCATTAGGTCGATAAACAGCAAATAACCAACCGTGTCTGTTATTTGTGCTATGAGCCGTGCATCGTTCAATATTTTTCGTAATACCACTTTTTAAGAGGAAAAAACAAGAATTAATATATTTCTTGGGATAAATGTACTCATATGATATACCGATAGCTGTAACTCATCGTATGGTTGATTTTAACGGTCGGTGAGCTGCTAAAACCTTCGACGACGCCGGATGTTTATTTATATATTTTTATTTATTAATTTTCCCCGTTAATATATGTGCATAACGCAACCGCACAGAGAAATGAAAAGGTAATCTTAATGGCCGCCGGGGTTAAGGAGCAAAGTGATCTTCAAACTATTTATTTAAGTTTGAAAACAAATGACAAACAACATACGTAACATACGCATACAATATAAATAATATCTACAAAATTAATTTTCAAATGTTCAACAGTATTCTAATTTTTAACATATAATTTCTCATTATAGTCAATCTGAATACTGAATAAACCATTATTGTTATTGCTAATTTCTAGTCTTCACTAGAGTTCAAAAGTGCTGTCGTCGACGTGCTTGAATCACTTGATGTTGAGGCAACCTCGTCAGTGCTGAATAACTGTTTGAAATAAATGCTGAATAAAAGTTTAAATTTCGCGGCAAATAAACTTTTAAAAATTAATTTTGAAAAATTAACTCAATTTCACATAAAGAGTCATTATTTTCGGAGGAAATTCATACAGCTAATTCAATGAAAGAAATAAAATAAAAACAACACATTTTTTTGTTCTTACGAAGGATGTGGAATCTAAACCTCTATGGGGAAAAAAAAACTTTTTTGTGGTCACAATTCTTAGGAAAGATTTATGTTTCTATTTCCAGCGGCGGCACGTATTACTTAGATTGGGTAGATATCGAAGTTCTTTCAACAAGATCAGACCGACACCGTTTACGACTAGCATTGTGGTTCATGATCGTTGAAAACACTGTGTAGAGCTCAAGAGAGTCTAATTTTCAAAATTCCGCTAAATTTTTAGGAGTGTCTCCTATTTTGTGTATATCCAAACTTAAGTGCATTTCGCATTTCTGTAATTTAGGATAAAGCTTCTCCATTCTAGGTTATATGGGCGTACGTTCGCATATTTTTTATTCCAATGTTATGCATTGAATGGAAGGACCTTCTTTGGGAATTACAAACATTCAATTTTTTTGTGCAATTTATTGTAATTAGCACTCCGTTGCTCATGGTTTCTATATCATCAATAGTCAATGACAAATTCGTCTCGTCAGCATGCCCCAAAAATTACTACAACCTTTTTACGTAGCCATTTGCTTCCAGTACAAATTTTCTAATATGTTCTTGCGATAAATCTTGACCTTCTTGTAACTGTCGCGTCTAAAGTCACATCCTATCGATGTGAAATGGAAGATGGCGTTGCACGTATTAAAAGCAAAGGTGTTTCTTATTTAAATTTTTTTCTTGTAAGAAGACGATATTACGAAAAGTATCGAACGACACATGGCCGATATCACAAAAACAGACTTGGTCATAAATCTTGGCTATAGTCTCTGTTTACAAACTTCAACCGCGTCTGTTTGGCTTGGTGTTTATCGGCCTAATGAAGTTAATGACAATTTATTTATTTATTTATTATGGACGCCGTACATTAAGTCTGGTTTTTTGTTCCTCTGGTTGCGTTTAGTCGATAGCAGAGCAGTGAAGTATTGAGAAAAATATAAATCTGGGGGATATGAATTACAATCACACAATTTAAAAGATTTTTGTGGAGATACGAAAGAAAACTGCCATAACATGAGGATAACCTTCAAACATGCTCAATACGAACTAAACTGAAAATAATTAGTCTGCAAATATAAATTTGTTTCCCTACCTGAAAATATATTTTTAATGGTGCGATCCAGTTCTCCAGTGCGGGTAACATAGAAATGGAGCTGGTTTCCAGCTCCTATTACTATCACATCTGCAGTAGGAGACAAAGCCAGATGTGCAGTAGAACCAGTTTGAAGAGGATATTTCTGAGACATGAGCAGATGAGGATCCTCACCCTTCTTGAATTCAACTGTAGAAAAATAGAAATAGCAATACACATTTCATCAAGGGATAATCTTATGACAATTATTATAATTAAAAATAATTGTAATAAATGAAATATCATTACAACTACTTTTCTTCAATGTTTCACAACTAAATCTTGTTTAATGAAAGAGACCTAAACACTTTTAAATCCTTCAAACCACAAGATGGCTGAAACTTCAAAGTTTTTCTTTCTCAAAATGTATTGTATTTATTAATTTCCATTTTCTGTATTGACATTGTATTTATATTAATACAACTTCTTGGGTTCTTGGTGAAGGACAAAAAGGTGAGAAAACTAACCGTTGGTGTCAAACAGCATCCACGTGCCATCTTTAGAAACGGTTGCCATCCGGGTGGTATCAGAATTAAAGGCCACATCAAACACTCCTGAAGAATGACCCGACAGCTCAAACGCACGGTTGACACTCTGGAATTCACCTGACTTGGAAAACGTGACTTCCCACACTTTCACATCTGGAGCAAAACCTGTAAATAGAGAAGAACTCAACTTAAACTATGGATAAAATATTTTACGTTGTGTCACGATTTTACTTTCTCGCTACTGCTTTCGCTGCTCCAAAGCTTTGTGTTGATAGAATCATGTTTTGTGGGTCATTTATACAGAAAAATCGATTGAGGGGAAAACGGCTGTTTTCAGTTTGAAGGTCCTTTAATTTTTTAGGCAGATATTCACGTAATACATTTTTATTAATTTTTTTGTACACGACATTTGCATGTACTTTATTTAGGGAAGTATGAATTTAAATAATTATTTGATATAATTTCTCTCAAAGGTCGTAATGAAATTATCATAAATGTAATGTATTTGGAAATTTGCTGTAAATTGGAAATTTGAAGCTCTTTCTTTACAAAAAAATTTGATGTGTCGAAAAAATTCATTAGAAGTCATTTGAAGAACAAATTGGAGCCGTTTTGAGAAAATGGTGTTTGAGCGTTTCTGAAAATGCAAAGTCTTGAGCACGTTTTCACAGAAAACGGTTGAGTTTTCGAGAAACTATATCTGACATTATTTAAAGCACATGTACTCATAAATATAATATTGATATTACTTTAAATATTGACGAGAGACGAGTCAAAAAATTATTATTTTGTATTTTTTGAAAAAACAAAAGAATATAGCCATATGGCGTTTAAGCCATCCTACAGAGTACATACCTACTAAAAGGTTAATGAAAAATTGTGGGGCCTTTTTGAGAAAACCTTGTTTTTGTCATATTTTAAAATTGCAAATATTGCACGAAAATCACAAAAAGTATCGGAAAAATGTACAAGACCTTAATGAAAAACGAATGTCATATGCAACAAATGTTAAACCGTAACCAACCATTATAACCAACAAATGTTACATGAAGGAAATCCTGTATCTTCAATTTTGTAGTTGTAAGAAAACGTGGAAAAACTAAAAACTTTTCCAATTTTCTACAATTTATTTATTTATTTACGTCAACAACAGTTAAAAACCGTGTATGATGTGCTATGGGGAGAAGTTTAATTTGAAGTTACATTTATGTCCAGAAGCAAAACTAAGGGCCACTCGGCATTTGCTCGAGGATCAGGGAAACTGAACGAAAACCTGATCGAAGATGGGGGTCATTGACCCAGAAGGGAAAGTACAATACTAGTTACAGGTTCTTTACAAGTATACAACCAAATGATATATAATGATATTAAATGTCATTTTAAAAATTATATTAACTTTCCTTTTGGATGCTCAGTATAGTCTCTAATTGTATAGAAACAGTTGTGCAGCAGAAAAAAAATTACTTGGGACTTAAATTTTTGTATCGAATTTAATTGTTTAATGTCATCTGACAAGGTAAAATAATGTACATGTATTATATGTGAATTTTTTGTAGTGAGCTGTTGTGTGATTACTACGTCGAGTGTAGTAGTTAGTAGAGTCGAGGAGTTTGTAGACAAAGACGTTTGCTGAAAATATATTCCCACCCTGACGAAAGTCATTTTTGACAAAAAACACTGATTCATGTAGTAAGAGTCAAGGTAATGGTAAAATACCTAGATTAATAACGAGATGCTTACAAGAATCACGTGGGTGGGATTTGCTTATTATTCATACAAGTCGTTTTTGTAATCTAAAAGTCTGGGAGCTATAAGAGCTACTAGAGCTATTTCCCCAGAATATTCTGCCATATCTCAGGCGGGGATGAGCATTCGCGAAATATACACAACGAGCAGTGTGGAGACTGACTGAATTTGAAAGAATTCTGTAAGCATTGCATAAAGAACTTAATTTAGTGTTCAATTCATTTAAATGGACGTTCCGTTTAAGGTTTGACTGAATTGAAAAACCTAAAAATTTTGTTACCTTAACATCAGTCAATGGGACGCCGTTCATTTCCAGTGAAGTGTCGAGCTGTTTATTTGAAATGGAGAACTGCATTGAAACAGTTTTCTTTTCATTTACTAGTATTTTGTTATTACGAAATCAATTTGAAATATCTGATATTGTATTATTTACTAGTATTTATTATTGTATTATGTTTCTTTATTGCAAAGAATATTCGTATCGTCCGCAAAGAGAAATGTTCTTCCGTTACTAATCGTCGAGGGCATATCGTTTACGCATAGTAGGAAGAGAATAGGGTCTAAAATCGATCCCTGCGGAACTCCACCTGCAATTGGCAAAGAATCAAAAAGGTGTGTATGTAATGTTCCATTATTCCAGTAAGGTATTTCTACTCTCTGAAATCGTTGTTTAAGGTATGAACATAACCAACCTAGAACAACACCACGAATTCCATACGAAGGTAATTTTGAGAGTTTTTTCAATTCAGTTAACCGTGAAATTTTTTTTTTGTTTAAGTGATTCCGGGCACGTCAACTACCAGGGCCATTGTTCCCGTAAGTGTAGTGAATTTAACCCTGAAAATCGCACCTATGCCGCCTTTATCAGTATTACTCGCACAACTTTTCTTGAACGATGGATTGAAGAAATGAGGGCAGAGTGAGGGGTATTAGTTACAAAAACGGCCACTAGATTTGATGAAGAAATGCCAATTTCTGGAGAATCAGTCATGTCTTCGCAACTTTCTCGATAATTTGCATTCTAACTTTCTCAGGAGTTCGAGGTATCTTCTGTGATGGATAATCGGTCATTTCTTTACACGTTTGTGGAGAAAATCACGGACAACAGTTCTCGTCTTCAACAAAAAATAGTTTCTATATCGCGCCAGTGAAGATGTGTTTGGAATGTTGTCATCAGTGCTCGCTGCGAGCTTTTGCTTCAACTGTTTATTGTGACAGAGAGGGAGAAGCAAGGTCATCGTTCAAGAAAAGTTGCGCGAGTAATATATTACTCTATTCTTACAAGAAATTTAAAGAAAAAAGTCTTTTTTGAGAAAACTTTGAAAATGCCCGGGATGGTTCATGAAAAGAACCCCTAAATTTTAAAGAAAGGTTTTCAAAATCGCTGCTCCTCTAGTGAAGCGACATCGATCCGGGATTATCCATTTTGGAAAAAATCGTACGAATGGTTTAGACGCTTGTGATGTTTACAGACGGACGGACGTTTTGAAAAAACAACACTCTTTTGGTATCAGGAGACTACAAAAACATGTATTTCAGTTGAAATGTCGAAATCGATTTTCCATAGCATTACGTAACTTTCCCTATACAACATATATTACTCCGTATATACGCACGTATACTGGAAAGTAAAACGGAGCTAAAACAGTACATACTTTCTCGCCCCTTAGTAACGGTTATGTAGTATTATATCGCATTTCTGTCTATATCAAATCTATCTAAATCTATCTCTGACAATACAGTGCGCATGCAGTGCTACATGAGTGCTGCATACAGTGCTCATGAGCTGCTAACAATGGGCACATATTTTCTTATCAATTCTTGCTAAAAGCGCCGTTTTGTCAAAAATAGCATTGTTTTTCAGTTTGCATTGTTGTGGTTTTATGAAAGTTTTTCTAAGATGTTAGTATTCCTTTTTTAGGGTGACTTGTTTCTTTGTTTTAACATGTGTCGAAATCACATCTACACATAATGAAAGCAGTTGGGTATGAATGTAATAGATAAGGGGCTCTTAATGCTCCCCACGCCACGAACACAACTTCAAATATTCTTGCCTTATGAGTGTTTCGAAACAATACTCCCAGTGTCCACTTGGGCTCACTTGCAACAACTCCTGTCTCTGGAGTCCGACAAACACGGTAATGTTATTTCTAACGTATTGCGGTTATGTAACATAATAATTTGATAAAACTAACTCTAAACTCAAACAGATCATTTTATGCATACGCGGTCTTTACGTATTCTTCCCAGATTTGTATGTATGTATATTAATTACTTTGACTTTGACACTATTCGCTTCATTAGCAACAACACAAAGTTATACTTTTCAGGACAAAATTCTATCAACATCGCACTCAGTAATGAATCGGTACCACTCCCTCTTCTCTACTTACCCTTTAAATAATTAAAACATTAACTTCCTCCTCGTATTTGTAAATACGAATAACTGTCACACTAAGCGGAATTTTGTACCGTATTACAAACTTTGTTTAGGGTCGTGAGGGTGGAAGTCTCTCCTGTACAGGAAACGGGAGATTACCATCAATCGTTAGGATAAACACGTAATTGCCCCCTTTTGCAAATAAATTAATTCCCGTAGTTTACAAATGTTTCAAAATGTCCCTTTTCATTTTTTTTTTAATTCCGCACTTGCATCTTTTTCATTCTATTCACTTGTCTCACAATCAAAATAAAAATTGTAATTTCATTACAGTTGCTTTCTAGACTTAATTTATTTGTTTTATTTGTCTATCTTTTTCTGTTATTTATTTATACCGTCACGATTACCTTTCGCTCGTTTGTCACTCGGGCGAATAAAATAAATAAACTTTCCCACGCTTGCGATCCGTCAACTGTTTATTCCAAATTCGGGTTCTCACTGACCACTATATTTTACACTTGCACACTTACACTATATCACTCTATGTAAGTCCCTTGGACCGTCACACTTAGAAACTTTCTCAAAATTAATCAACTCTACAAAAAATGTTGAAGAACATAATATATACAGTAGGCATCAGCTAACAGAATGGTTTGCTTACTTTTAATTAATATTGAGGAAATTGTGTTTTATCAAAAAAATAACACGCTCAAAGTCAGTGACATATAATTCCACTTTTTCTATAAAAAAAATCGGCTTTTTTATAGCATCATTGCAATATTGGCTCTTTACTACATAGGTAGTATGTGAGAAAGAAAATCGCTGGAGATCGACTTAATGGCGAATTCATTAGTATGTAGTTTGAAATTTCGTGTAAATCAGGGTTGGCAACCTTACTGGCGCGGCAAAATGCAGTGCCGGGGCGCCTGCAATGTCGTGCTAAGAATGTTCAGGCCGTGCATTCACGCGTCAATCTGAGAAGGCCGTGTTCGATGCAGAGCACGGCGTCGCGACGCGACGCGGTGCGGTGCGGTGGGGTGGGCGCTGCCGCCGCCGCCGCCACCGCCGCCACCGGGCGTCGACCTGCGCACTGCGGGCACCGCGGCGCCGTGGCGCTGCGGGGGGCGCCTGCGGGTGACCTCGACGGGGCGGGGCCCGGCGGGGTGGGGGCGGGGTGCGCGGAGGGGCGGGGGATCATTGTCATGCGGGGAGGTTTGAAGAGGACGCACCGCCCCACCCCCACCCACCCAGTCATATCTTGGGCTTGTTGCTGAGGGAGCCGTCTAAGTTCATTCACGTTAGATGTACAGGATCGTCCAGTGGTGATGACTTGAGGTACATACTAACTGAATACGTGTACCTATGTGTGCGTTACTTTTGAACTTTGTTTGTGTAACAAATATAATATATTTAGTGAACCTCTGAATATCCACCTGTAAAATTTACCGTGAAGTAATTTTAATAATTAAGTGCTTCAACCTTTCCCCAGAATTCCCCTGTACATACGTAGTGAAGCTGGCATTTCCCAGAATAATGATGTCGGTGACCATTTGTTAAGTAGCTTAGTAAAATTAAAAGTTTTCCTCCACATAAAAAAGATAATTCTTTCGTCGGTAGCTAAGTGGCGTTTCCTTACACTACTTTTTTCTTCGGACACATGCTAGGTAACATTTTATTTAACGTCGTACGGAGAAATGAACAGTTGTAAGAGTACAATTTTTATTCTTGGTAATTCGCATACATGGCAAAGCTCCGTAAACTAGTGGCACTACAACAATACATTCTCGTATTTTTGTGATGTTACCGTAAGATTATTATAGAGCAGCTTACATCCTACTAACTCTCCATCCATCACTTGAAAAAGTCTCGACAAAAGAAGTGCGAAATTCGAATTAGTAATTTTCATAATTCAAGAGGATTTAACGAAAATTGAATCAAACCACAATAAGGCACTGTCGACTATTAGAGAAAATAAAATAAAAAAAAGTTTGGAGCCAATTTTCAGAAAATTTCGGAAGTGTCCTACGGGCTTCTGGTGAAGTACCTGCAAAATTTACAAGAAATCTGTTTCAAATTCGCAGGGTTTTGAGTTCGTCCCGATTGATTGGAGAATATCGGTCTTGAAGAAAAAAACTTCGTACGATATAGGTGCCAATAATTTTGGTCAGACCTTTTGGAAAAACCGTTTTCAGTATCAGGAACCCCAAGATGTGCATTGCCATCCAAATCTCAACTTCGGTTTTTTGTAGCGTTACAAAACTTTCTCTGCAATTTTCGTGAGCGTAAAAAAAGAAAGCTTCGATAACGGGAATATCCTGCACGCCTTAGGAGTATACTGTACGTTTTATTGGGATCCTTTCATCAATATTGTCAACGATGCGCCTAGAGAAGGGGATTTAGGAAACACTTAGTAACATTGCTATAAAGACCGACTAAATTACCCCGCAAACTTAGAATCCGTATGTTGTTGCACCTCCATTTAAATTGCTTGGCTATCGCGGAAATAATATATTGTAGTGTGGTAACGTGTTCTTCAGTCAGACCGTACACATGAAATGTACAAAACAATCGCTCGGACATAAAATGGCACAGACTTCCCCCCCCCCTAAATGCACTGTGTATTCCACTCTCCGACAATATCCTTGTAATTAAGGTGACTCAGCTACAAGGATGGTTGGTGTGAGTGCTGCCACTAACAGGATATTTTAACATCAATCGATGCCACGTGAGACCTATTGTTTCGCCTCGTAAAGAAACCGCCCTATGAAATTTTATCGTCTGAAAATTCCTTCGCCTTTGGCGGGATCGAAGTTGTGACCTTGAGCCTACGAATCTAGCACGCGACCTTCATCGAATTCCTTATTGTGCCATATCGTTTTCAAGATCTAGGGGCTGTTATTGTTATAAAGCGGAGAGTAAAGTTTGTTTTCGTTAACACTTATTATGAACATTGAATATTCTCTCAAGTTATTACATTCGATATTTTTGAAATAGAATTGAAACTTAGAAAATGAAAAACTAAGTGATTAATAAAATAATTCCATAACAGTATCACTGTTAGATTACTTACCTGAAAAGAAATGCAAATTATAGAACATCAAAATTTAAAAATGCTTGAAGCCGCTAAAAATTAATCCCAAGAAAATACTGTTGTTTTTTTATATTTACACTAAAGCCGCGAACAATATGAACAAACAACCGTAACTTGTCACTGGTAATGAAAAACAAAAAAGAACAAACGTTTGCAGAAACATTACTTTAGCATAAAAGCTTTGTCTTTAATGCTTCACACGGGAATTGAATTTTAACACACAAACAACGGTCTTTTGTTATTACAAAGATAGACAGAACAGGTTCTATAGAGGAATGAGGTGTTGGTCTAGACCAGGCCTGCACTACGCCTGCTTCCGTGGCCATTCTGCACTCGCCAGGCCGGATGTCTGCCCGCGAGAGTGGCGAATGTGCATATAGTAGTGGTTGCGACCTTTTGTCGGGGGGGGTGGGGGCAGCCTGCCCACACGCACAGTGTCGACGCGGCGTGTCCGTAGATTCAACACCTGGCTGTGTAATGCAATGATCCATGCTATGGAATTATTAACCCACTCGTATTTAAATGGGTAATGTCCCGTATTTCTGGCTACAAGGGCCATAATTAACTCTTTATGTTTGTCCGTACACTGTTCTGAAACAACAAACTTTCTTTTTTATTTTTTTAGTTTACACTCATCGTCTCTTTTAAACAATATTTTTAAGCAGTGGCATTTAAAAGTATTTAATTCCAACTAAAAAATAATAAAAATTAAAAAAAATAGTTTTATCTGTAATATTATTTTCTCTAAATGATGAAAAAACGAAGGAAATTATAAGATTATATCATGATTGTCATAAAAATGACATATAGACTATTCCAAGAAGGCATGGACTGCTTGGCAGCACATACATTCATAGTATTTCTATATTATATATTCCCCCCATTTATTCATTCTATTTCTTTATTATATATTTCCCCCATTACCATCACCCCCCAATTACGAATCTGAATGAGAGATACCAACGAACAAACCTCTCTGACGGTATGTTACAAGCAATTATGAGATTACAAGATCTTGTTAAATTGAATGCAAAGGGCTTCACTTTTTACACAATGTAGTTCGAACTCAGCTCCCGTCGGTGCAAAACCATTACCCCCTGAGGGAGGTCGCAGAATGGCGACCGAAACGTCGCACCTTCGCCATGGACGCGGCGTCACCCGGACAGCCAAGTAAATACATTCGAAAATTGAGGCTCTTTTCCAAACAAATTTTTGAGTTATCGATAAACATAATTTGAAGTCATTTTAAGCACTATAACTCACAATACTATAGCGTTTAGAAATTGCTGGAAATGTGCATAATAACGGCGTGACAAATCTTCCAAAAAATTCATTTGTGTAATTAAAAAATACACCGAAATGAACTTTACGTCATATTAAAGAGTGCAATTAGCACTATCCGTTCGAAAAGTTTGAAGAAAAAATTTGGGGCGGTTTTTGAGCAAATGGCGTTTGAGCGTTTCTGAAAGTGCGGAGTTTTGTGCTAATTTTCACAGAAAAGGTAGAGTTTTCGAGAAACTTTATATGATATTATTTAAAGCACATGTACTCATAAATACAATAATGTGAACAAATATAAATATTAACGACTTGCGAGGTAAGTCAAATATTACATTTTTGTAAATTTTTGAAAAAGAAAAGAATAGAGCAATATGGTGTTCGTGTTATCTTATAGAGTATATTTAATACCATACCCAACACAAGTTTAAAGAAAAAAATGGAGCAGTTTTTGAGAAAATCTTGTTTTAGTAATTTTTTTTAAATAGCGCAGATTGCACACAACATTGCGCGAAAAATGCTATAATTTTCATAAAATGTACACGACTGTAGTGAAAAAACTCATGATGGAGAACACATTTTATGTGAAGGAAAAATGTCTATCATCAATTTTGTAGTTATGGGAAGACACTGAAATAAATCATACTTTGAAATTTTCGAAAATTCAGTGTTAACCGTGAAAATCGGATCTATGCCACATTTATAAGTGTATTCTTACAAGAAATTTAAAGAAAAAATTTGATGCCTTTAAAAAAAATCAAAAAATCCGAGGGGCTCCATGTAAAGTATCCCCAAATTTTAAAGACTTTTTTCTTCTTCAAATTCTCCAAGATTCGACTCAAGCGAGATCGACACGGATTTCTTCAATTTGGTAAAAAATCCTACGTATGGTTTAGGCGCTAGTAGTTCACTGCCACTCGACGACAGGAGGTTAAAAAAAACACTTTTTTCGGTATCAGAGGATCCCAAATTGTATATTTCTGTCGAAATCTCCAAATCGATTTTCCGAAGGATTAGATAACTTTCCTTATACTTCGAATATTACTCCGTACATGGGTACCACGAGAAGAACCATGAAAAAGCACATAAATCCTACCAAAATCTCAGGACACGATCTTACAACCAGTGCAATATTAAAATAATTACCCAAGGAAGCCTTATCATGCATAACCTACATCTTCAATGCTACGAGTATAACAAGTATAACAAGTGAGAGCCACAATCTATGGAAGTATGCACAAGGGATAGGCATAGAAAAATCTGGAAAACCGATTACAGAAGGTGCATCATACAGACCAATAAGTCGTCTACCGGTTGTATCAAAGGTCTTTGATGAACTACTTCTACCTTAAACTTAAACCACTAATAAATAATACAATACCAGAGTTTCAATATAGATTTCGGGAAGGACATTTAACGATAGATCAGACCCATTAAATAGTAAACAAAATATCTCGAAGTCTCGAAGAAAAGAAATACTGTTTCTGCCGCTTTCTTGGACAGTCGACAAGCATTTGACAGGGTCTCATACGAAGGTCTGTGATTCAAAATCAAACAATTACTCCCACACAACACCTGCAAGCACACATGGACAAGATAGCAGAGTGGACAAGTCAATGGAGAGTAACTATAAATGCAGCAAAACAACAACATATTACCTTCTCACTTCGAAAGGAACAGTGTACAAAAGTGAAACTAAACTCGTCAGAACTCTGAGCAACAACTGTTGGGAGGTATCTTGGTTTACGTCTATATAGTTGCTTACCCTGGAAACCCCATATCATAAAAAAGAGGAACGAGTCACAAATGAATGTAAGCAAATTATCATGGCTACTTAATCGAAGATCTAAGCTCTCCTAATACAACAAAATATTACTGTACAAAGCAATAATCAAGCCAACATGGACTTAAGGCATAGAACTATAAGCAATTATAATACTTGTTGTGTAAATGAAATATGTATGTCGTCTAACTCGTTTTAGATTCATATTTCACGTTGTCATATATCGCCGATAAACATTTCCAACTTCATACAAAAATAATTATTAATTGAACTGTATGTTCGTACATAATAGGCGGATTCGTACTCGTAATAGACCGCCACGTTCTCGCCGAATAGCTATTTCAGTTTACGCGCTTAGCTTTCTGGATTTGCACTTGTGTGGACCTTGTGCAGGCCTGGACTAGACTACTGTGGCGTCGTTAACACGAGGGCCAGAACCGTTAGGTCAGTGAAAGTGCGGCTGGCCAGGGGAGGAAGGGGTTGAGTCTGAACTTCCGGGATTTTTGCGCTCAGGCAGTTGACGCAGACGCGTGCAGAGCCAAATTTAAACCTTAGGTTGTAAACTCCTAGGAAGACTGGCCAGCGAGCCTCGGCTTGCCGAAGCAAGGCGAGCCTACCTGGGAATCTTGTGTGGTGGGGGTGTAGCTCCCTCCTAAGATGCGGCTAGCGGGGGAGCGCTCGCTGGCCAACAGCAGGACGAGCGCATCTAGGGGAATTGTGAGGTGGGGAGTGTAGCCCTCCAACTATTTAACGCGGGCGCCATCTGCGCCCGCGTTCTCATTCAGTTTACATCGGAGAGAGTAGTACGCGTAGGTACAAGGAGGTAGGAGTGTGGGCGAGATGTCCGGAGTGTAAGGGCAGACGATCTCGGGTGCTTTCTGCACGCGGTCCGCCAGACGGCGACCGGTTTAAATTTTGGCATCAGGCCATGTGACGGTAATTGTCACGGGACGGGAAGTCCGACAGGCTCGCATCACGCGTGGTTCTTTTTTCTGATGTAAAGCAGGGTACTGGAAGGAAAAGGTTGCCGGAGTGTTTAAATTTAGAAATTTATTGTAACTAGTCTGTAACTTTTCAATATACTATTTTTATTTTTGTTATTTGAATTTATTCTCATTTCACTACGTCACACTACGCTCTCAGGCCTGGACTAGACTCCAGAGCTCCACGATGTGCAATTCGGAAACTCAGGTAATAGCAGTCGCGAATTCGAACAGAATCTTTTAAAATTCCGTTCATCACAACTCATACAACAGTTCACCTACGAAGAAATAACGAAATATCCATAGCAATCAGAGATTGATTGCTGCATGCAGTCCGAGAACCCATAATGAGATTTGTACAAATCACTGAAGGTGAAAAGTAATGATGGCGGAGGGGGAAGCCCTTAATGGCTAATAAATGATTTGGTTTATAAATCCATTTCTTCGGGGTGTGATAGTTCCCTGTTTGCGTGACTGCAATTCTTTCTTACATTGATACCGTTTTTTCTGGCATCGATCTTCGATATTATCTATTCTCCAATATCGACATGCTGATAGAGAAAACAAAAATATCGGCACCTCGAGAGGTGAAAGGTTAGTATGGTTTTTTAACTCACACACGCGAGTGAATCACGGTTAAGGTGCATGGATTATTGAAGGGCGATAAATCAGCAATAGGCAATGAAGTTACTAAATTATCGCGCGCAGGGTAAAATAATCCTCCCTAAAAGCCCAGGAAAATTCACTTCTCCCATATTTTCCATTGCATTGTTCGAAATGCGAGTGGATTAATTTGTGGAGAGTGGAGAAAACAACTGAAGCAAAAACACACGTCATTACGACATTTCGTTGTAACTTGTATATGATCAGCTGAATGGCTACTATCAACATATTCATCAGCTGGAGCATAAAATCAAACACTTCCCTCCCCTCCCCGCTCCGGTACTAAGCCAACCAACGGTACTACAGAATACCAGAGACTGTCGTATTAGTTATCCATTTTCTTTTGCTAGGCCTATGGACTTGCCACATACTCTTGCCAGCTGCCATCTATCACCACCCAAAGAATATTTTTTTTAAAAACCTTTCTCAATTTTTCGGTTCCTAATAGTATAACCGAAATATTACTTTAAGAACATTAAAGAAGAGTAAAACTTTGTCCTAAAAGGCATTTTCTTTGAAAAAAGTGGAGCCGTATTTAAGAAAATAGCGTTTAAGCGTTACTCTAAAAACAAAATTTAAAGCTCCTTTTCATACAAAATTTGAGTTTTTGAAAAACTTCATTGATAGTCATTTGAAGCACTTTCACTCACAAATGCAATAATGTACACAAATAATAATGTGCAATTTTTGAAAAATCAAACGAATATCCCAAAATATGTCATTTTTGTAAGAAATTATGTATATTCATGTAAGAAAAAAATTCGAGCTATTTTTGAGAAAATGGCGTTTGAGCGTATCTAAAAATGCAACATCTTTACAGAAAACTGTAGAGTTTTCGAGATTTTTTTACGAGTTAATTACTCGTAAATGCAATAATGTTAACAAATCGTCCTGCAAATATTAACATGAAAGTAAAAAAATTGTTAAATTTGGAAAAATCAAAGGAATAGAGCAATACGGCGTTTATGTCATATTAAAGTGAATTTGACACTGTTGCTGCCAAAAGTTTAAAGAAACAAATTGGAGCCGTTTTGGGAAAAATCCTGTTTTAATATTGCACCTCCTTCACGCAATATTGTGCGAAAACTACTATTTTTTTAATGTACATGACCTTAATAAAAAACGAAATGTGGAGAAAAAATGTATTTGAAGGAAAAATCTCTATCTTCGATTTGGTGGTTGTAGGAAGACTCTGGAAAATATTCAAACATTTCGAAAATTCTGAGCTGAGAGTGAAAAACGGAACTACGCCATCTGTATAAGTAGTTTTCTCTATTCTGTCAGAAAATTTAAAGAAAAATATGGAGGCATTTTTGAGAAAATTTTGAAAAATGACCCAGGGACTTCATTTAAAATACCCCCCAATTTTAAAGAATGTTTTTCAAAATAGCAAGCTGAGACAGATCGGCCGGGAATATCCATTTTGAAAAAAAAATCATACATATGGTTTAGTCGGTAGTGGTGTTCACAGATGTACAGACAGACGTTTTGCCGTCAATCCAGATTTCTGTATCAATGACCCACAAAACTGGGATTTGGCTACATAATGTGTTAAAGGATTTGTTTCCTTCTAAATTTAGCAACTGGATTTATTCATTTTTTCATTATCAGGGCCTGGCACATGAGAGTTTTTCTACCAAAAATTCACTGTTTTTCGCAGATCATTACGTAACTTTCTGTATACTACATATATATCTCCGCATATGACAACATACGTATCTCCATACATATCTACGTACGTATACGACAAAGTTAAAATAAGCGTAAAATTTTTATCTGCGTTCAGACAATCAATGAAGCAACAAGTACTGCAAGTGCACCGTAGAAGAGACTCACCTGAGGCTGCGATGAAGCGGCCGCAGGGGGAGACGCGCGCCGTGTAGGTGTGCATGAGGTAGGTGTCGACGCGCGCCAGCGGCTGGCCCTTGATGTCGCTGATGAGCAGGTCGGTGCCCTCGGAGCAGGTGAGCATGAAGCGGCCCGAGCACGCTACGCCCAGCCCCACCACGGCCTCCTCGTGCAGCTGCGAAGGGCGGGACGCCGGGTCAGCGGGGGACAAGGCGGGCGGCGCCGGGCCAGCGGGAGCCGCAAGGGCGAGAGGTGAACAAGAAGGGAGCCGAGAAGGCCGCGAGAGGTACGGGGGCCGCGGGGCCAGAAGGCAAGAAGGTGGACGGGGTGCGGGAGGCGAGGAGCAAGAGGGCTGCCCACCGCACGGGGGAGTGGGTGGAAGGGGGGGGCTGTGGAGCAAGAACGCGCGGACGCCACGACCTGTGCGAGAGTACTGGGTGCGCGTGGAGCAGAAATACAAATGGGCGGGGAGGCGGGGTCGCGGAGGGACGGGGAGTGAAAGGGGCAGAGAGGCGAGGTCGGTGATGACGGGGCGGGGAGATTAAATGGGCAGAGAGGCGGGGAGATGAAAGGGACAGAGAGGCGGGGTCGCGGAGAGACGGAGAGATGAAAGTGGCAGAGAGGCGGGGTCGCGGAGGGACGGGGAGATGAAAGGGGCAGAGGGGGGCGGTGATGACGGAGAGGGGACGTCGTGACAGACGGTGGAGGCGGGAGATGAAAGAGGGGCGGAAGGACGTTGTAATGTGAGAGGGGGGCGTGGGACGACAGGGCCGGGAGGTGGCGGAGCCGCTGGCGCTGGGAGCGGGGCCGGCAGGTAGGTGAGTGGGTGGGTGGGTGGAGTGAGATCGCGTCGCGCCGGGTCGCCCTTCCCTTGGCTGTTGGGCGCGGTGCGTTCCCTCCGTCCGCGGGGCTGCGGCCTCCGGGCCGCCGCGCAGGGGCACGCCCCAAGCAGAGCGCTGAGGGCACGGGCCCCACGCCTTCAAGGGGGACCGCTTTCCCCTTGCTACGCCGCGCTTTGTTAGTTCCTTCCCTCCCCTCTCCTCCCCTTTCCACTGCTCTACATGCTCTGAAGAAACTTTTTGACAGGATCGGAGCAAAGCAGTAACTAGAACTCGCTTTTGGACAATTGACAAGTGAACGATGAACATTAACAACAACAATGTCGGAAATATTTCGCGAAACCTACGAAATGTTGACACGTTTTCATCCGAACGAGAGGTCATACTCGATATTTTAAACCAAGAGAACAACAAATTAATAGAATTATAAGAACGATTTGTATATCATGTTTTTAAACTGTAAGAGCTTCAATTTGTTTACTTAATATTTGCAACTGCCACTGGGAGTCCTTAGATACAAAGCTTCCAGTCCGACGCCTTAAATTGCCGTTGCCTTAAATTACGCGATAACAAATTACAATTAAAGCAGGTGTTCCTCGTTTTGAAGCAACAAGAAAATAAACTATTTCAGAAAAAATCTTAGACATTTGAATTCCAGAAACAGTTACGAATCACATTTCACGGATTCTTTCAGTTTGGCGGGATGTCTCCTTCAAGAGTTGTACAAACCATCACCACAATTTCCAAACAGTGGAAACAATAATTCGTATCTCATAGTACACGGATGACGACTGATGTATCATGCTCTAAAATGGCATTTTGTGCAATGTGTACTACATGTGAAGACACCTTTATGTTCTCAGGTCATTACGAGTCTTAGAAAAGTGATTCAGTGCAAGAATATCTACTGGTGCATTTCTAGTAAAGTTTAGATTAATATACATTTTTGGTTTATATTTATAATATCATGAGGATAAACTAGAAAGGGGAGATATGCCTTTATTAAGCTGAAAATATAAACATGTTTCTCACAAACCTAACTTTCCCTTTACTATATTGATGCATAAAATCACAACAATGGTATTATTTAAAATAATCCAACTACCATCCTTTACCAATTTTGGTTGAACACAACGTACTAAATTAATAATATAAATTTACAATATGTTCTCTACTTAACAGTATAAAGCAAAGCAGCCTCCATTGGAGTGCGCGATGACGTTTAATGTTGCCAATATAAATGTTAATTCGATATACGATTCAACATTCTTGCCAAAAATATTCTATCCTTCCTATAAGATCTTCACACAAATCTAGTATTTTGTGTCTCAAGAATATTCTTATGATCATTTTTACAGCTTTTTTGCGACTTAAGGGCAGGAGTGTAAAACTAACAGTGTAATTTTTCAATGGGTAATTCAGACGAAATCGGTCTGAATATTATCTCAAATGGCAAGCGATGTACGTACGAAGTTCATATTATCAGCTTATCACGTTCTACTGTAACCTCCGGAGATCCCGGCACCAATGTGTCCGACCACGTTTCCAGTACTACTTAAAGGTGATAAACCATAAGCCCCTTCAGTAATAACAGGAGGATAAAAAACGGCGATAACATATCGCATTATGGCTCATCTTTTGTTGCATGAAATGTCACAGTACGTGAAAGGGAACAAGTTAAAACTTTAAGACAGGAAGCCACGTAGAAGATTGGATGCAAGAGTAAATAGTGTTATCTGCATATAAAAGAGGATTGAAGAGATAAGAAGGAAGTAAATAAGTAGCACTAAATGTTTACCCTTTTACTTCCTACGTGTCTAATCAGGAAGGAAGACGATGCTACATGAGTTTCCTTTTATCTACGAGTTGTAATTTAGTTAACTTTCCTAGCCGAATAATCATTGGCTCTAAACATTTTCCAAGAGTGGGGACCATCATTTGTTATCACGTGCCTCATTACGTGTAATAACTGAAATTGAACCGAAATAACCTATGAATCAGATCTCGAGATAAAATGTTTATTTCAACATTTTCATGTGTCAAGAGTTGACATTCTATCACAGGTTTCCACCATAATGTCAAGTATTGTTAGTGTTTTGGAATGCTAACAATGTTTAAAATTATGGGATTTAAATTACGAGGAAAAAGTCAATGAAGATGATGGCAGAAATGGAACTGATCGGGTAAGATACGAGATGAAAATTCGTATTTCAGAACAAACGAAAATCATGCAATTGCATCAAGCTGATCCGAACGAAAAAATATATTTATACAAAAATCTGCCGTGCAAACTGACAGGAAAAATGCATTAACGTTTCGCAATTAAATTCCTATTAGCGCAGATTCCCTGTGCCACGGAGCACAGAGCATCGCAGGTTGGGAACCGTTGTCTTAACGTGTGCCTTGAAGCTGGCGACGCATTGTGACAGCGAGGCATGACGTCACCGCAGCGTGGACAACGTTCCCTATTCTCAGTCACGGCTCGTCGCGATCGCCGGGCCACCTCCCCGGCGCCAAGGGCGCGTCGCTTATGGTCGGCATAATCGACTCGCTCCTCCGACACCGCGCGATTGTCGATTGAAGGTCGTGGCGCAGGTCCTCTGCCGCACCTGCACGGGCAGTCGCGCCGCTCGTTTGCACCCTTTGTTTCGCTTTGCCCGCGGGGCAGCGACGGTAGCGGGGAAGAGACGTTGCGCCGAACAAAAGTGCGCCGTTTCCAACTTTCCGGGTGCGGAGGTCGGCATTGTTTGACTGAGGTCTGCTCCGTCATACCAACCTTTTTTCCATCATTCGTCTATCATCTGTGACAATCTCGAAATTGAGCTGCACAACCGCCTACATATTTAAACGGGCCGTGGGATCCATGACAAATTACAGTTTAGTTTTTTGATTATTTGTAAAATCGTTTTGATAATGACTACCATTCAAATATTTTTTTTCTTTTCCATATAACCCGTCGTGTTTAGCTGACTCACGAAGGAAGGATAGGTGGGATGAGTAGGTTAGATAGGGTGGGTAAGGATAGGTGGGGCGGTTAGGATAGGTAGGATGGGTACAGATAGGTGGGGCGGTTAGGATAGGTAGGATGGGTACAGATAGGTGGGGCGGTTAGGATAGGTGGGGCGGTTAGGATAGGTGGGGCGGTTAGGATAGGTGGGGCGGTTAGGATAGGTAGGATGGCAGGGTTGATAGGGAGGAGAGTAGGGGGGAGGGTCATTTGGGTTGGTAGCATTGAGTGGATTGGGTGGGTGTCATGATTTATACTAAGCTCGACGACTTTTGTCTCTCCCTTAACTTTCAATCAACAGAATTCGATGTTGGAAGAACTACCCGATCGATTTTCACTGTCGTACTGTTTTAAAGTACAGTGAAACTTGCTCCAACGGCCACCTTCATTAAGAAGCCAAATCTATTAATGGCTATCTTTTCATGGAACCGTCGGATTTTTCTCAAGATACGTGCAAATATTCCCTCATTCCGGCGGACACCTGCTTAAGCGGTAAATGGCCAGACACATTTCGTACATGGACCTTCATTAAGCGGTCACCTCAAGCGATTTTGAACGCAAATCCCACAATAAAAAAAAGTCGATAGTTGGTGATGATTACCATTGATTTAATATCTTCCTGTGTAGCAACGCATCAGATTACTTCACACTATGACATCCAGAGAAGCTTATCACACAGGGGCTCCATTTCTGTTACACATAATAACACCCGATTTCAATAAATATCTGTCGATGAAACAATGAGGCATTCGCATCGCTCATTTTTCAGCATTCCCAAGGTTTCTGAATCTACCACGGACTCAGACTCCGTCTGCGCGAATCCGATGTGAAGTCTGACGTCCCTGCTGAATTTCATCTTCAAGACTAAAGTACTTGTTCGATTCGGTGAGGACGGAATGTGAAATTATTTGCTCGGCTGTCCTGAGGAAGGTCGCAGAATGGCGACCGAAACGTCGGTACCTTCGCCATGGACGCAGCGTCACCCGGACAGCCAAGTAAATACTGACTCCGGCCGCGGACGCCTAAGCTCTGGGAATGTGAAATTCTCATCTAAGAGAACGGGCGACAACTCAAATTTTGATATTAGCCGAGAAGAGGCAAACGAATAAGGCAGATGCCTTATTTACACAGAACTTAGTCATTTATAGTAACCAAAAATGTTAAAGAAAACAGATTTTTTATAGCAATTAACACAATTAGATTTGATGTATGCTTCCAGTAGCTTCATGATCTTGATTAATTGGCCATCTGAATTGATGATAAATATTTGATGGAACATTGCTGAACGCATAAAACAGGTGCCATAAAAATAAAATTTCCTAGCAAGCAATGCCCTCAGATACTAAAAAAGTATTCATGGGCCCAAAGTGAATTATTTCTCGAATTTTATTCTGGTATTAGAGTTTTATGAATGGAACAAAAGCATTTATCGTGTAAATAAATCAAATATTCAAATTAAAAGAAACGAAAACGGGGTCGGTTAAAAAATTCAGATCTAAATATTTGAATTCAGCAATATGAAATAAACCCTTATATAATAGCACAGAGGAAACGTTAGATTTAGATTTGTTTAGTCAAAAAACAATACAAAGTGTATGTGACGTTGCGGGGAGAAGATTATCTGCGCATGTTTTTTTGAGTTCCAAAATCGCTGCTCGTTATTTTAAAGTTAAATAGTTGAATGATGAATAAAAGTTCAACATAAGTAAATAACAATAAATTTTAAATTTCGCAAGATTAGCAATATTTGAAAAATAGTCATTTTTGTTCCCGAGTTACAGAAATCTTTTTTGCATCAGTACGTGAATTGCAAATATGATTTTTCGGCATTGCTAACAAAATAGCAAATCGCATTTTTAACGATCTCTTTTGTCTAAAGAAATAGAATATTTCTAGTT
The DNA here is from genome assembly GCA_017312745.1 of Gryllus bimaculatus. Classification (NCBI taxonomy): domain Eukaryota; kingdom Metazoa; phylum Arthropoda; class Insecta; order Orthoptera; family Gryllidae; genus Gryllus; species Gryllus bimaculatus. Next base: position 5,171,819 of record BOPP01000014.1, on the reverse strand, counting down.
CTTCAAAGTTATTTTAATGGAAGACTATATGTAATTTGACTACGCTTACAAGTGAAATCTAAAATCATAGCTCAAACTTTTCATGTATTCTTGAAGGTTTCTCAATTTTTTTAGTTTCTCAGTTTTTTAATAGAGTATAACTTTCACAATGCGGGACCTCATTGGAACAGTATTTTTCTTATCAGACAGATGGCGCATTATACAGAGTAATACTGTAGAATTTATGTTAGGCAGGGCCGCGATATACGTTGACATTACACGGATATTCGCATTTTAGAAGTTCTGCATTGAGTATTTTTTATTGAAGTAGAACCGAAAAAATACTTAAAGAACATGATAAAAGAGTACAACCACGTCATAAATTAATTTTTTTGTAGAAAATTCAGAGTGAGAAATATGATATTTAAGAAATATTTCAAAATAATTATACTTGAGTTTTTTGAAGGAAAAACAACAACAAAAGAATGTAGCAACCTCAATTGTATGTCATCTTAAACAGTGCAATTCGCACTAACCGTACGCGAAGTTTGAAGGAAAAATTTGGAGCTGTTTTTGAGAAAATAGTGTTTGAGTGTTTCTGAAAATGCGAAAAGTTTAGCACATTATAAGAGAAAACTGTTCAGTTTTTGAGAAACTTTATTAGACATCATTTAAAGCACATGTACTCATAAACGTAATAAGGTGAACAAAACTGCGCTAATTTAAATATTAACTACATGAGATAGAAGCAAACTATTGGGTGTTCAGAATGGCACAGACTTTCCCGTATTAGTTTTCTATTTCCTTCCGTCTAGTTTAGTTATTCAAACTTCCCACATATTGTTACCTGCTGCTGCTGCTATCTATCGCCTCCCAAAGTACATTCTTTTGACATTTTCTTAATTTTTCGGTTTTCTAATTGTAGCCCGGAAATATTATTTTACGATTATTAAAGAATAGTAAAACTTTTTTTTTAAATTGGCGTTCAGGCACTACTGTAAAAACGAAACTCAAAGCCCTTTTTCAAAAAATATTTTTAAGATTTCGAAAAATTTATTTTGAAGTAATTTTAAGTACTGTACGGAGTAAGAGATCTTTAAAAATAATTACATTTGTGTAATCTTTTAAAAAACAAAAACAAAAAATACCCCGAAGAGACCTTACGTCATATCAAAAAGTGTAATTACTATCCTTCTAAATGTTTCAAGAAACAATTTGGAGCCTGTTTCAGATAATGGCGTTTGAGCGTTTCTGAAAATAGTTTTGAGCTAGTTTTCACAGAAAATGTAAGAGTTTTCGAGAAACTGTATATGACTTTTTTTGAAGCACATATACTCATAAATACAATTATATGAAGCAATTTCCGCTTATATAGGCAAGCCAAAAAATGTCATTCTTGTAATTTTTGAAAAAACAAAAGAATAGAGAAATACGGGGTTTATGTCACCTTACAGAGTTTACCAGAACGTACATTTACTAGTATCCCTAACAAAAATTTAAAGAAAAAAATTGGAGCCATTTTCTAAAATGTATTGTTTTTGTTATTTTTTAATTGCACGCACTACTGAATAAAAACTTCTAAAATTTTCAAAACAAAGAACATGACCTTAATGTAAGAACTCACTACGGAGAACAAATTTTTTGTAAAGAAAAAATTCATTCTTCAATTTTGTAGTAATAGTATGATACCGAAAAATAATCATACTTTTGGAATTTTCGAAAATTCAGTGTTAACCGTGAAAATCAGACATACACCACGTTTATAAGTGTATATTACTCTATTACAAAAAAATTAATGAAACAAATTTGGAGCCGTTTTTGAGGAAAAAAGTAAAAGTGTCCGGGTGGCTTCATGTAAAGTACCCCAAAATGATGAAGTTTTTTTTCAAAATCTCTCAAATTCGGTTCACACGAGATTGACAGGGGTATCTTCAATTTGGAAAAAATCCTACGCATGGTTTAGACGCTAG
>BOPP01000014.1:5158819-5169830 GCA_017312745.1 Gryllus bimaculatus | reverse complement strand
CGTTTTGGGGGGAAAAATTTTTCAGTATCAGAGGACCCCAAAACATGTATGTCCATCGAAAATACTATTTCTTATTTTTGTAAAACACAAAAGGACACAACAAAATGGCGTTTATGCCATCTTATACGGTAGACTGAAGACAATCGCTACCAAAAGTTTAGGGAATAAATTTGGAGCTGTTTTTGAGAAATACTAGTTTCTGATTTTTTTTAAATATCGAACATATATCGCTCAATATTGCGCGAAAACTACTAAAATTTTATAAACAATGTACATGACCTTAATGAAGGAACTAAATCTTGAGAACAAATTTCATTTGAGAAGAAATTTATTTTGTAAGTTTTGAAAATTCACAGTTAACAGTGAAAATCGGGCCTTTATCACGTCTATAATTTATCTGATCCTATTCTAACAAGAATTTTAAAGAAAACATGTAGATCCATTTTTGAAAGAAAAAAAAAATAAAAAAGGCCGCAGGGGCTTCATGTAAAGTACTCCCAAAATTTAAAAATGTTATTCAAAATCGCAGAATATCGAGTGACGCCAGCTCGCCAGGAGAGTGTTCAGTTTAGAAAAAGAATCCTACGCATCCTAGGTGCAATCCCTACGGGGCACCTTTCCGCAGCATTATATCACTTTCGCAGTAGTACTCGTTTACGTACGTATACGAGAAAATAATAAACTACTTGACCACCGGTTGCAAAAAAATCTTAAAAACTCGATGGCGTACAACAATAGAGCATTGCCACCGGATTTAGCTTTTCGCACTTTACTTACACGAATAGTATCGCCGACCACACGAACCAGCACGAACTACAGTGGGCTCCTTATAACGGGAAAACTTTGACGAAGATCCAGAGACGTGAAAAACACAGCGTCACAAACTTGGGGATATCCCGAAGTAACACGTGTGCTGCCTCTTCACTCTGTATACTTCGTCAATGCAATCCAAGGAAATTTCGGAGCAGGGTGTTACGTACGTAAATTATCTTCATGTCATTTTCACCATCAACTGTGGTTTCAGAAATGCACCGTAAAATAGACAATTCGACAGTTCGTCAACAAGGGGTCTACTCCGTTTACAATACGGGCAATGCCAATGCAATAAAAGATACGTGATATGACCCACTTGCTGCTTTCCGCACACTAATAATTTCCAAAGTATTTCATTTCGAAGTGCTGAATATATTGATCAATACGTATGAAATTTAGAAAAATATATAATATATGTTTCGACAAAAATATATTATTTTGCAAAAAATTAAAAACTATTTCTTGATAATATGAAATTGGTTTTTTGGTAACAATGGGGCGCTACTTCTATTTCCATTTAATTTTCAACGCTTGACATTATAGAAATGATGGCATGTAGAAATAAAAATCTTAATCATTACACACATCCACTAGACAAAATTACTGTAAGTACTGGACTCTCGCGATATTGTGGCGATCATCACCCTTCTAGTTGTGGCTTGCAGACGAATAATTACAATGATAATAATCGGTTGAGAAACAATCGAGAAATGAAGGTACAAAGCTTCTTGCTTCAAGGGAAACGTCTGTTAGTTTTTGAATCACATAATTTTGTTGAACATTTTTCGAAGGGATTAGATTAAGACTGCGGTTATACATTGAAGCAGGATTTCCCATTGTCACGTGACACGAATTGTGAATATGACAAATCAACTATTTAACACATTTCAATGGGACTTGCGTGCACAATCACGCGTGGCTCTCGGAATAAACAGTGTTTGTTCTTTTAACGCTGCTTTTCAACAACTTGGCCATATAGCGCCCATTGTGATTTTTTTAACTGTAGGGGGAATAGTAAGGAGAACACGTAAGGATAACACCCACACACACAAATATCCATGCTCGCGGCGGGTTTAGAACATAGGCGGCTACGGCTCTGGAGCCTTACAGATCTCGACTGCCCAGGCCGGCCATTCCAAACGCTGTTTCTTAAATATTCCGAAATTGATGGAATTGAATTGAATTTGCCTTATTTTACGTGGCCGAGACTCGGGCCATCAGGCCCACTCTTCCGTCTGACCACGCAAATTTCGCTACGCTCCTTTCACCAACTAGCAGAGAAAGGAGGTATTTCTTGGGCGAGAAACAGGCGATTTTGAATTTAGGTCAGAGGCGTCATTTAGGCTTGAGGATCTTTTACATGCAAGTAAATCTACTAACATGGGACAGCCGGCTTTACTTCCCCTCCGAACGAAGGATTTTGTCGCCCTAAAAATCCACTGCTTCGATCGGGTTTGAAACCGCGAGCTTGGGTATAACAGGCCGGTACCGTCACACCATCGCCGCCGCGTATCGTAAAATCGATATCGTAAAATCGATATCGTAAAATTGATATCGTAAAAGCTCGAAATTCTTACAATGAGTAGGCGTGTCTGCGGCAGACGCCACGGCATCGGATGACGGGAAGAGGAGGGGGCCAGCCGAGGGCTGATGGGCGCTCACCTTGGGGAAGGTGGCGGCGCGCGTGATGGCGCCCACCAGGCCGTCCGCGCGCCGCGCCACGCGGAACACCTCGAGCGCGTTGTCGGCCGCGCGCCGCACCACCATCGCCTTCGAGTCGGGGCTCCAGCGCACCAGCGTCGCGTGGTCCAGCTCCACGTTCACGCGCACGTTCTTGTGCTCCTTCTGCGTCCAGTCGCGCGTGTTCCATACCAGCAACGACCGGTCTGCGACAGACGCGCAACGAGCGCCACGGCCCACGCCAATTAGACCTACCTTTGGTGCGGAAACAGCTCGCCTTCACTCACAGTCATTTACCACAATTTCTGCATTCTTGGCTATCCGGGATGAGCCGTGTCTCGGTCAATTGCGCTGACGTTTCGGCCATCTTGCCGTGGCCTTCTTCAGAGCTATACTGCTGCAGTAGAGCTCTGAAGAAGGCCACGGCACGGTGGCCGAAACGTCAGCACAACTGACCAAGACGCGGCTCATCCCGGATAGCCAAGAATGCATTGACTACGGCCGCGGAAGGCTACCAGCCAATACCACAATTACTCTCCAAATAAACACATCTCAGCCTTTTTTCTTTTATTTATTTATTTTTTTTTTTTGTAAAACTCATTAGAAATCGTAGAACATTTAAACTAAACAAACACTAAATATTTTCAAGCAATCAACACATTTATAACTGCTTTTTCATACATGTAAATCATGCCCTAACACTAAACAATAATATGTATTTCACAGAAATTAGCTCAGGAGTGCTTTTGGCCGAGCCATTGTTGCATTCCAATGTGATATTCCCTGAAGGTTAAATATTTTTATTTCACATATTTCGAATAGTATAAAAGAAAAAATAATTTCTCAAGTATTAACTTGTAAATGTATCACAAGCGCTTGGATGTACGAAACGAACACAGAAATATTCAAATAATATGCTAATTTTAACATAATTTTTAAATACGTTTAAAGCATCCAATTGCCTCCAATTACGTTCACGAAGCGCAGTAAATTCGGAGCGGATGACCATGTTTGTCGCCAAATTACACAACAAATATTCATATTTTCAAAAAAATTAACATTACCTCATTTGAAGATACGATTTTCATGAACTCATTTCATTAAGAATAATGTTTATCTTCATAATTGTGATAGAAGGAAAATGCCGGAAAATTTTTAATTTTTTCGCTTTCCGAGATATCAGGGTTTTTAACCAACGTGAGACCAACATCATTCTCTTAAACGTTCTTCACATTACCCAACAAAAAAATTAATCAAAAACCTTGGAGCCTTAAAAAAATATTGATAATGTCCCAGGTGCTTCACATGAAGTACCCTTAGAACTAAAATAGTGGTTTCAAATTCACGGTGGCCGCAACATCAGCCAGATCGAACGGGGAAAATTAATTTTGGAGAAAATCGGCTTAGCAGCTAGTGTTGTTCAGATCAACGGACAGACGTTTTGCCATCAATTGATTTTTCGGTATCAAGGACCGACAAAACGTGTATTCCTACTACACGGCGTATTAAAGGATTTTCTTCTAAATTTTGCAACTGGATTTATCCACCTTTTGTTACCAGGGCACTGTAATAGGAGTCTTCTATCGAAAATTCGCCATTTTTACCTTCTCGCACTTACTGACGTAAGAAGAAAAAGTATTGTAATCGTGCACCGGAAAACGGCGCATTTTCGACACAAAAACTCATATTGCCGAGCCCTGGTAATGAAAAAGTGGATAAATCCAGCTGCTAAATATAAAAAAAAATCCTCTAACACGTGGTGTAGCCATGTTTTGTGCTTTGTGCATGTTCTTCATATCCAAAATTGATATTCCCCAATCGTTTTGGCTGTTGTCGCGGCTCCTGGGATTTGAAACCGATATTTTAATTTTATGGGGGTACTTTACATGAAGCCCCTGGAATATTTTCAAAATTTAAAAAAAATGGCTCAAAGTTGTATTATTAAATTTTGTTGTTGAATAATGCAAAGGACTTTTAAGAGAATAGTGCAGGACTCATTGTCGTTGACATCCGCGATTTTTCGAAAATCGGAACTCATAGTTTTTAAAACTTCCAAATTGGAGATAGAGATGTTTGTCTCCGACAAAGTTTGTTGTACAAAATTAGCCCTTTAAAAAAGGCCATGTGCAATTTTATGAAAAAGAGAGTATTTTTTGCGTAATTTATGCTTCAAATTAATGAAATATACACGTTTTACACCACGGGCCACAATCAAAATTGAATGAGTGATATGAAAGATAATTCATTTAATTTTGATTATACTCATAATTTACTATTGAAAATGACAATAATAATTTTGTTTTTACTTTCTCGTTTTTTTTACTTTTTACTCAATTTGTATTCCCAATGTAATGATGTATTTCTTCAAGCAATCTGCAAAGCTTAATAGAAATATCGCAACAATGCGGCATCGATAATTTAGAAGTTAATTGTTGTGAAATGTCGAGATGTTAGCGATGATCAGATACAGTTGTTGTATTAAGTCCAGCTGGTTGTGGTGTAACTGCTAGATCGACAGCCACTACTTCTCTTTGAGATGAATTTCGCAGCAGGTATTTATAAATTACTCCTCAGAATGCCACGTGAGGTATGTTTTATACCATTTAATATAATCTGATCACTAAAAGAATTTACTGTGTATTGAATAAAAGAAAAACTATGAAACGCTATAGGAACTTTTACTTTATTGCGAAAGGCAACTCAGAAGTGAGCAGCAGGAATTTTTGCAATTTTTTTTATGTCAATTGCATACATTTTAAGTACTGTATTGCTATTATTAACCAAGTGAATGCACAGTTTTGAAAACGCTGCGCTGGCAAGAATCCGTTGTTCTTTCCTGTATAATTTGCTGCGAATATTGTATCAGTCAAATGTATTCTTATTTGTTTAATTTGTCAACGTAAGAAAGGATTGCTGCTCCTGAGTATCGAAATGAATGCAGATTTGCATCACAGGCGGTTTGTTTGTATTGGAGGTTATCAATTAATAGTAGCTGAGGTGATAGTAGCACACAAAATGCACAATACTACGTTGCTATTTCTAATAACGCGAGAAAGTATGTGCTGTTGTAGCACCACTAGTTATAAGAGAAATAAGTGACGTCGTAAACAAAAACAATAACTTTTCGAGCTTATAACTGTAATATAATTGTAGTCGTAGGAAGACGTCGAAAAAATTTGTTTTTTTTTTTATTTTTCGAAAAATCACAGTTTTTAAACAACATGAGACGTGCACTATTCTTTTAAAAATTCTTCAGAGTATTCAATTACAAAATTACATAAAAAACGATTGAGCCATTTTTGAGAAGAAAATTGTTTAAACAAAATAAAAAATTACCTATATTTCAGACAAAATTACCCGAAACACTCAAATTTTGGAAAATGTACATGACCTTATTACAAAATATATCTTTAAGGAACAGATTTTATTAAGAGAAAAATCTCTATCTTTAATATTTTAGTTGCAGAAAGACGGCGAAAAAATAAATATTTGAATATTTGCAATTTTAGAAAAATCAGGTTTATCACCAGAAATGAGACTTGTACCATTCTCTGAAACGTCCTTCACACAATGTAAGAACAAAATTTAATTAAAAATGATGGAGCCAACGGTTTTTTTTTTAATTTGGAAAATGTCCAGGGAGCTTCGAATTCAAGGGGAATATCAATTTTGGAGAAAATCGGCAGAACGCTTTAGCCGCTAGTGTTGTTCAAAAACAGACGGACGTTTTGCCGCCAATCGATATTTCGGTATCAAGGACTCGCAAAACGTAGATTCTGGCTACAGCACGTGTTAGAAGATTTTTTAAGTTTTCATAAAGTGATTAGCCGATTTTCTCCAAAATTGATATTCTACAATCGATCTGGCAGATGAAATGGCCCCTGGAACTTGAAACCGATATTTCAACTTTTTTCATGAATGCCCTTAGACACTTTTCAAATTAAAAAAAAAGCTACATTGTTGTTTTTTCTTTTTGTAGGATAGTGTGAAGAATATTTAAGACCATGGTGCAGGACTCATGTTCACTGAAAAATATATTTTTGCAAATTACATAAGTTGAAAATTTTTTCGGAGTCTTCCTACAAGTAAACTATTGAAGATAGAGATTTTTTCCCTTCATGAAATCTCTTCTTTAAAGATAGATTTTAAAATAAGGTCATGTACAATTTTTCGAAAATTCGGATACTTTTCGCGTATAATTTTGCATGAAAATACGAGCTGGTTTAGCACCGCTTGTTACTTAAAAGTTTCGTGAGAAGTTAAAATTAATAGTTACTGAAAGGTTTTTTCTTGGGGGGGGGGGTCCATCATCCCCCCACGTAAATACACGCCTGAATCTGAAGTACAATTTGATTTTTTTAAAAAGAAAATGTTATTCTTATGTAGAACACAAATGCGAAACTCCGTTAGAGCCGCCACAGAAATTGAATTCCTTTCCAGATACTTATGACAACGGCATGCAAAGGTTTCGACAGCGAAAGAATCGGGACGTTGCGATGGGTGCTAACGCTGCACTTATAAAATGATATGCGCAGCAGGTTCAATAAGCTTAGGCTGTGACACAAATATACGAAAAGAACCACAACTGCTTCAACGCCAAAGATGCTTACCAAAACCTGCAACGTCTTAGTCCGCTAAACTATGACCTCAATGACTCACGTTATCACCTAAAAGGCAATTCTCAAATAAAAGGGAAAAAATATTCTGGCACACATTTCGATCACTCACACCATTCACAGCTACTTCATGAAATTTTACTTCAAATTCTTTATGACGCCTACAGCCCAAAGCCAATAAGGTTGGGGAATGTTGAGGCCCTAAGACTTCTCTCATTTAAATCATGTTTTAATTCTTACTTTTTTAAATCCTAAAATACCAATGCTACATTATCTTACTTCAGCGCTCATCTGCAGTGTAGAGCAGTCATTTTATTCTCTTGTGAAGGGCGATAGATATCAATAACAGAACAGAATTACTTTATTATGCTTCTGCTTATGCACAGGATGCTCATTTCAGAAAAGTAGAAATATAAAAATAAAATCTTATATTTTCAGAAATCCACAGAAACTTAAAAGATGAAAAATATATCATTTCAGAAAACTCAATTTTGTCAGAAAAAGAAATATTTCATTTATTAACTATTCCTTAATTTTAGAAAAGCTGCAGAAATTATAATTTTAATTCTTACTATATGAATTCTTAAAAACAAAATATATTAATTATCGCAATGACAATTCTATGCCACAATCCTTTCTCTAGCCCAGCCCCCTCCCCCAGAGAAAATCTTGCTTGGGCTCATCTGCATATAAAAACAAATTTTGCATGTTATTGACCAAATATCACTCTCATAGAATATCCTTTTCCTAGTTTCTTTATAAAATTGATATTCTAAATCTTTAGTCCATGATTCTTCAACAACCAATTTCAGAAACTAGTCCATTTACATGTAATTACCTTAATTTAGTTAACTCCCTTTCACATTTGAATGCTTATCTTTGAATGTAGATACACATTACTTGACTGTTTAGTTTTTAAATTTTCTGAAATTAAATTTAAATAAAAGCTTTTAGTAGAAAATTATGATTCTTGTAATTTACGTAGACTGATTCGAACATAACATTGCTTTAAAAGTAACATTCACAAACCATTTGTTTTGTACTGCATTAGTCTTTAAGAGAATCTGAAAATGAATTAAAATTAAAAAACAAAACAAAAACATTTTTTACACAGTTCCTGGGTACTTGTTTATTGCTATAAAACTACAAAAGTTTCAAATTTCTCTGAATGACATTGAAAACAAAACAGCAAACCATGAACAAGATAGAACATAACCAACTTAATCTCTCAGAGATTCCAATACCCATAGGTTAAAAACCGGCATGTTGACAGTAGCTCAGTTCTCCCACATCTTTCTTACAATAAATTTTGATCAATTATGAGATACAAAATCATTTCCACAAAGGTATACATCACTTTAGTTTGCAGGGAGAATAGCCCTGAGGTATCACAGTGAGATATTCAGCAAGTAGGGAATAGAGCAGAGTCTGATGCTTCACTTGTGGCACAGCAGGCTCTAGTCAGCAGCATCTGAACAGGCAGTGTTATCTCACTGGGCAAACAGGCAGTCGCCCTCAACTACAGGCTCCAAGGCCATGGCAGGCACATTTTACAACTGGGCAAGTAAGCAGGTGACTTTCAGCACCAGGCACAAAGCATACAATACCTCAAAGAAGCCCAATTATTGCTTTTAGTGAAGAGGCCACTGCACGCTAGAATCATGTCAATGTTATTGCTCAATATAAATCCATGAAATGATTTAGTACTAGTCTTACGAGTCTGAATATCCAAATTCAGCAGATGCAAATGGGCTGTTGAAACGATATGTAGTCTTGATGTTAAGGCTGTTTTCATAAAGCACTGTTTGGTTTTTCAAATGGCCACCAGTGTGGTTGTCCTGAAGAAGAGCTATTGTGCAACAAGATAGTAGAAAACTGTGCAAAAAGCCATTTCTACAAATTCAACAACATTGACATAAAAAGTTTCATAGAAAAGAACCCAGGCATTCCAGTTCAAGACAAAGGGGATATTTTTGGAGGCTATTAAAACCCCCACAACATATCACAGAAGACTGCCTAGTTCCTCTCTAGGACTGAACTTTACAGGAAAGTCAACATTTCACCTAATTTAATACTTAGTGTTCAAACAAGTAATGTGTTGTTAGCAAGTTGCTGCTATTTCAAAATTTAATGACCAAAAAGCCTTGTTTTTTTCCTTTTAGAGCATTCTGTACAATATCGATGTAAACAATCACTAGATTCATCCTTGCAATATATTGGTAAGATGGCAAACCATGCTCATCTCTGGTCAGTCCACAATACAACTGATGCTGAAAAAAATTGCCAGCATCACTTCTTATATCTTAATCTCATTTTACATCAGGTACTAGACATTACATCATACTAAAGCTGCTCACATAAACAACACACTACTTGTTGCTCCTTAGCTCCATCTGGGAACATCACAGTGCCCAAACTTACGCACTTGCAACACAAAAGTGCCCCTGATAGAGAAAGAAGGAAACAAACAGCCGTTGCTACCAAGGAAATAACATCCCCAGCAGTTTCATGGCCTTTACTCCACATCATTGCTATCAGTATCACACATCTTCCAGCAAAGAAACTTATCACAAAATTAGAACAAAAAATTCAGTTTCAGTACACCTCAGGTCTCGAAGATAGGAATGAAAAAACTGTTTTAAATCAGTCAGTTTCTCTGTATCACTCCAAATATGACCAGCAGCATAAACAGAACTTGCAGGAACCAACAAAATTGTCACAACATCAGTACACAACACAAATGAAAACAGTCTTCTAAATTCGTTTCAGTCGTAACCACCCACACATAATGGCACTTCTCACAGACTTGCAACTTGAAAATGAAATGCGTGTGCCATTTGAAGTACTCCGAATCCAGAGTTTCCTGCCAACCTTAAGCGTTGCCGATTAACGATTTCGATTGACAAAATACTCTGAGCATTCTGGATAAAAGCCCACTCTCGTGAACGATCTCGACGCAAAATTTACAAAATAAATTAAGTAGACTGGCAGTTCAGGAACAACATGACTAGGCTAGTTCACGCACGTCCTCACACACTCACTTCCCAAGCACGCCCCGGAAGTCTTTCCTCACTCGCCACAACATCAACTCGATGCACGCTCGCGCGTCTTCGAAGCTGTCATGCCCGTTGGCGTTCTTCTGGATGTCCCGCTTCAAGAGGCAGCACACCAGCGACTTGAGCGAGCGCCTGTACGGCAGTCCGTAGTAGTGCGGGAACACCACGCTCGTGTCCACGACCGTGCCGTGGATTATCCTGAGCGCCCGCAGGTCGTTCTCGAGCCCGTGACCCACCAGGACGGTGTCCGAGTTGATGAACCCCATGAGATCGTTCTGCACCTCCTTGAGCGTCTTCGACGCCCCCTTGCGGGCCAGGTCGCGCGCGGTGATACCCGAGAAGCGCGTGTTATAGTCCACGATGTAGTTGTCGGGCTTGACGAAACTGTCGTACACGAGTCGGCCGTCGGCCGCCACCACCGTCACCTTGGCCAGCTCCAGGCCGTGCGTGGTGAAGCACATCTCGCAGTCGAGCGCGTACACGCCGAAGTTGCCGTCGGGCGGCAGGCTCTTGCGCGGCCGCGTGCGCACGAAGCCGTCCAGGGGCCCGTTCACGCCCTCGCGCACGCCCACCCACACGTGCAGGCGCGCCACCGAGCAGCCGCGCGACGTGGGGCGCCCCTTGCAGCAGCTGTACTCGGCGCGCCCGCGCCCGGCCGCCTGCAGCTTGCCCCAGTGGTACACGCAGCGCTCCTGCGTCAGGTACTCGCCGTCGTCCGTCACGAAGAAGCCGCGCCCGCAGCGCACGCACTTGCGCTCCTTGCTCTCGCTGAGGGCGGCGCGATCCTCGGCCGGGTGGAAGGCGGCGGCGGTGGGCGTCAGCATCGAGCACATCTCCTCGCAGCCG
>BOPP01000014.1:5119077-5147216 GCA_017312745.1 Gryllus bimaculatus | reverse complement strand
GCGTTGGCGACGGGGGCGGTAATGGGCGATAGTGATTGCGACTGTCAAGGCGGAGAGGAGGATCTACGAAAAAGAACAGACAGGAGTTGCGGAAGGAAGAGATTGGAAGCAGCGTCATTGATGTGGGAAATGCCGGCGGCAGGGGCGTCGAAAGCAATAGAGACAGATGTCGCAGGGCCAGATGGGGCCAGAGGCAGCAGGAACAGCGCGGGCGGCCGGAGCAATGAGGGCAGTGGGAGCGGGGAGGGCGGCGGATACGGTAGGAGCAAGGGGAAAGGCGGGATGGTCATGGGGAGCATTGGAAGAGGAGTTGCAGGTTGAATTGAATGAATTGAATTGAATTAATGCCTTATTTTCCGTGGTGAGACACAGGCCATGAGGCCTGCTCTTCCGTCAGGTTGCAGGCAGTGTAAGGAGGAGGAGGAGGGGGAGGGGGAGATGTGGCGAAGGTGGCATGGAGGGCAGCGCGGCGCTGGAGGAGGCGGCGGCGGAGGCGGGGCTCGAACGCAACCCGAGCACTCTCACCTGCTTCGAGGCGCCGCCGCCCACGTGGACGACCTGCACAGCACGCGGATGTGGGAGGCTGCCCTTAGGGTCGGTTCCCACCCGTCGATGGCGGGTTGCATCACGAACGTAGAACGATAAATTTCTTTGAAGCACCTTCTAATGCCCGTTTCGTGGGAATGCTATATGTGGAATAACAAATCAAAATGAACTTAAGTCATTAAAAAGAAAAATCTTGAAATTATTTCATAAAAGCGAGGATCATGTGACGTAAAAATAACAACTAATATAATTGGAATGTTACAGATTATAATAATTAATATTTTTACCAGTCGAACATGTGAATGCTTTCTGAATATTTAGGTTTTTGCCATTTATTTAGGCAACAAATTTGCAATTTAGTTAGGCAATATGTAGGCATTTGAACACAAAATAGGCACTTATTAATGAAATAGACATTTACAGGTTCTATAAAATTCGCGTATAATGCTCCATAAATAATAAGTAACACAAACGATTGTGTTTTCGATTGAAGGAAAAAAAATAGGCAAATACGCAAAAATCTGCGTCTTAATTATTAATAACGGTCTTCTTTTATTCTATTCATTCCCAGTATTTCTTTCGACGTAATCACTGTATCGTCGATGTGCGGAAGAGGGGACTTGATTAAAAACTATTGGCTAGTAGATAGCCACTAAAATCTAGAACCTACAACAGCACGTACCTTCTCGCGATTTTGTTAATTGATATGTAATATTGTAATATGACAGTTTCTGTTTCACTTCAACTACCATTTGAAAAGTCCTTAAAGACACAAGGCGCGAAAAATACACATTTTAAAAAAAATTCAAACATTTAAACGAAAACTGCTTTCTGCCAGTGAATTCAGTGTATTCACGTTAGAACGTACTACATAAATGTACCAACGATGCGTGATGTGTATTTCAGCCGTAAATACAAATAGGGCGATCCAACGGCGGCCCTAACGACTTCTGTTATCAGTGCGGCGTTGCAAGACGCTACAATGACCGCTAATTCGTATGGGATACTCAGTTTGCAAACCAAAATTCTTGAATCAAGGCAGGCAGAGACTGAGATGGGCAGGCGAATTCAAGAAAGAAGCAGGCAACACCTGGACACGTGCAGCTCGCGACAAACCTACCTGGAAGTACCTCGAATCACAGAGGGCCCCTATCTCTACTGTAAACGACTCCTAGGTTTGAAGACGTGATCCAGGAAGGTAACAACCAAGAAAAGTGAGAACTTAGTAACGCGCGGACAAGAGAAGCATGAACGATGTGTGGAAACAACTTACACGTAAGAATGTAGATCAGAAAAGTACAGAAATGCTAAATCAAAATGGTAAGAACAAACAGAGGTACAGTGTGATAAAAACATCGAGAACTAATATTGAGAAAAAAGATTCCCCTTGTCCAAGTGAGTATATCGCCATTGTTAAGAAAGTGATAGCAATTGTTAAAAGTGTTAAATGAGTTAGGAAGAGGAAGAAATAAAGAAAGATAGGAAGTGTACAGTGTTGAGAAAGCTTAGAAAAGAAAGATACAGAATAACAAAGTGACTAGTGAATAGTATATATCAAAATACAAAAATTGTAAGAATTAGAAATGAGACAATCACCCACCCTACTAGAAGGCTTTCGCTCTTAATGGAATTAAACGAGGCTAATAATAATAATAATAATAATAATAATAATAATAATAATAATAATAATAACGGTGTCTTCAGCTACAAAATTAAAAATAGAGATTTGTCCTTCAAATACAATTTGTTCTCCACAGTGAGCTATTTTAGTTCCTAATAGTAAGAAACCGAAAAATTAAGAAATTAAAACAAAACGTACTTTGGACGGTGACAGATGGCAGCAGGCAAGAGTATGTTGCAAGTTCGAATAGCTAGCCGAGACCATAGGAAATAGAAAACTAATACGGGAAAGTCTGTGCCATTCTGTAGCACCAGTAGTTTGCTTCTGAATTTAACAACTGGATTTATCTACTTTATTGTTACCAGGGCCCTGTAATAAGAGTTTTTTCTATCGAAAAATCGCCATTTTTTCGAGCGGTATAACATACTTTTCCCTCTACTGCGTAGCGAGAAAATAAAAAGGAAAGAAAAAATGGCAACTCCCCGTAGACAAGCGAGTTCTCGGAACATTGGACGCAGAATTCTTTTATATTCACACAGTACGCCTTTGACGTTCAAACCAGTTTATTATCCACGAAACGTCTGCTATTTTCCTTGTCTACATTGCTTCACGTTTTACTTGACGATGTCCGTTCTTAAACGAATCTATTTCATACCAACCTTGGCACATTTAGTTAACCGTTTAAAAGTAAAGGTGTCAAATGTATGATGTAGCAATACTCCGCAATTGTGTACTTCTTTGTATTGGTAGCGGACATACGTGACATACAGGTATTCTGCCCGGTGGTAGCTGAGCTGTGCGTGACCAAAGATTGCCAATTCGAATTGGGCATAAGAACTATTTTCTTGGGCGAGTGTGGTGTGGGTGATAATGCAAGATAATAGTAAAGCATCATGTCATCTGACAACGCCATACCTTTCGTATCATTAAAATATCTTGTTGGCGTAAGTTAACAAACCAATTAAAATAATCATTTATTACCAGCTCAATGGTAATTATTAGGGCTTGTGAAGAAACAAATGACATTAAGCCTTAGAAAAAAACAACAACAGAAATTCTAAAAATGGCCATGTCAATAAGAACAGCAATTCAGCTTGTGTGAAACAATTTACTGAGATGACTAATGTCTACTTTACTTCTTTAAATGGCCATGTAGCAGCATAATCGACAATTCAAATAGATTTCGACACGCCAATTTTTTTTTTGTCTACTCGCCATGACGTGTTGCTTTACGCTTTGTTAACGTAAACATACGATGCTTTTCCACCAATCACACGGGAATCCCTATTGTCTCGCGAGACGTAGTTGAAGGAAAACAGCGACGAGTCTACGTTGCAGCAGGGCCTCCCGTCAGTGGGCGTCTCGTGCATACGTAAACCGCGTCATCTCCCGCTAGTGTTTCTGCCGCCAACGCCGCCTCGCCGCCTTCGTTGCCGACGCGCCATTTGCACAGGCTGCCACATTCGTCAATCTGTTATTTTTGTCTCTGTCATGCCGCCTTCGCATCGACGCCTCCCCGCACCACAACAATGGCGCCAACGTCGCCTCCGTCTTGCCTCCGCCGCCCCTGCTTTCGTCTCCCGCCATGCAACGATTCAACAGAATATCTAGTTCGGGCCCCTTTAAGTGTTAACCTACTTCTTCATGATCACTTCTCCTCGTCACCAAGTTGTCTACTACTCGTATACTTGTAGTCAACTTCAGCAACCAAGCGTGAGCACCACAATCACATTCATTTGACTCGCAGTGCTCTCACAAAACACATGCTAAAACTTACGTATTTTTTCAAAACTGCGAGATCGTTTAAAGAATATAGGACATCGAATCTGTTAAAAGAGATCACTCATAGTTGAATTCAAATTAATCATTTACATTATATTAATTAATGTATCTCATATCATTAAAAGAAAAAACTTTATTTTTCCACAGTATAATCAGCGAGACCAGACGACTTCCCTGACCCTCACTTGCCTCCGGTCGGACAGTTAACGTCACAGTTGCTTTCACTGACGTCACCATGCTGTCTCATCCGTATCCTCTTTTATCAACCGCGCGCCTACTTCCCCAGTATCCGCCGCTGCGAGTTCTCCGGTGACACATCCAGTACCAGTAGCGGATTCACTCATCGGTGCAAATTGATTGAGGCCAGTTGGTGACGAAGGCCTGTTTTCAATTATCGTAGTATATTAAATATCCTATTGCCGATCCGGTAGACGAGATAGCTAAGGTAGCAGTGGCGTAGCAATCTCGGACCGAAGGATCGCGGGTTCGAGTCCCGCCTCGGGCTTGGTTGTATTGTGTTCTTCTTTTCACCCCCTGTCATCACCATATCGTGTCATCCTCACAGTTACCATACCGTTACAAGCAATAGTGGTCGCTATTGACCTAGTAGTTGATGCGACCTTAAATAACAAATAAAAATCTATTGTAATAATTTAAACTAATTTGAATATTTAATTGATTATTAATTGTGATTAGTAATTTTACAACTACTTCTAATTAGGACGGTTTAAAATGTTGATTCCCCTTCATTTAGGGAGTAAGCGACCTGCGTCTCCCGCACTGCCCACCTTCCTCAGGGTAAGCGATCCCATCCCGCCGCCCAGCTCGTGCATTTTTTTCTTTTGTCCCCTCCACAGTAACCCTGTGAAGAAGGGGAATTTATTATCTATAAATATTTCTACATTATGCTGCTGCCTTGCGGCTTAAGCAGCTAGAGGTGGGGCTTTTCTTACAACTAATTTACAATCTAGATGTAAAGTTATCTTACTTGCACTTTGGCATTACTAACTTTCACTAAAATCATTTTTGTAATACTATTATATATATCTACGTAAATTGTTATTATATAGGCTGGTAAACTTTTTTTCTACATTCACACATCATTCATACTAGTTTCATTATATACATAACCATTCATTCGCACTTCACTTCACTTCACAGCGCGTGCATCAGCCAGCGGGGACGGGGCGCGCCGACGAGTGCATGACGCAACTCGCGCTTCGGCGAAGCAACGCGCTCTTCTGCGGCCTGGCAGTTCCGCGAGCGCCGTCCGCCGGGCGAGGAAGCGGCGTGGAGGAAGCTCGCGCAAGCCCACACCCGCGCGGGGAGGAGGGAAGGGCGAAGACTCGGCCGGAAGAGGCCCTCGGCTTAGGCGCGGGGAATTTCTCGAAGGGGCCTCCTTTCCGGGTTCCCGGAGCTTCTTTTTTCCGGCGCAAAAGCGAAGAAAGAAAGGACGAGAAAGACTAGTAAGAAAAGAAGAGAAGAGGAACAGGGAGAGAAAGAAAGAATAAGTGAAGGGAGGAAAAAGAAAGACGCTTGCCAAATGGGTCAAGGAGGATCGAAAATAAAGCTTCGTAAAACGAAAGGTCCGTGATAGAAAAAAAAAATAATTTACCAACCAATATAAAAACAATTTACGTAGAATATATAACATAGTATTACAAATCTGATTTTAGTGTAAGTTAGTAATGCCAAAGTGCAAGTAAGTTAACTTTAGGTCTAGATTGTAAGTTAGTTGTAAGAAAAAGCCCCGCCTCTAGCTGCTTAAGCCGCAAGGCAACAGCATAATGTATAAACATATATAGATAATAAATTCCCCTTCTTCAGAGGGTTACTGTGGAGGGGACAAAAGAAAAAGATACATACCCCGACGGATTTTGCACATTAAGTAACTGGATTAGATGGGGCGGCTGGCATGGTGAAAATTCTTGAGCCCTACTGCTTTCATCGATCGTTGCCCTTCTTTCCACCCATTCCAGATGAATGCCGGAGCAGAATACATACACTCAAAGGACTTCAGCCCGAGACTGATACATTCGCCTCCTTTAGTGTCCCGAGAGCTTTTTTTTCCCCCTCAACTTTCCCCCCGCCAGTAGCCCTGGCGAGACGGGAGTTCATTTTCTTCTTGGGGTACATGCGCCGCAGCTCTTTGGCTTATGCGGCAAAGAAGGGGGCAGTGCTTACTTACTAACTTATTTCTAACTAAACCTATGGATGAAGCCGGCACTTTGGCCGGCAACCTAAGATTAGCACAATACTTTGCATTTTACTACGTTTTTATTAGTTTTGGTTTTCTTGGATAGCATGTAATCTAAAGAACCCGAGAGTACTGTGAGAACGTAGGTCCGAGTCCGACCTGGCTTCTTACGAGAGGAAGGGGATAGCGACGTAGGAGATAAACAAAAGTTGAAACTTGCGATGATCCATGTGAGAATAGTAGGGCAGTTGCCGGGTGACCACTAGCGACAGGGAAGACGGCGGAGGCGTTCGCGGTGGTTGAGGAGAAAGCTGGGATGACACAGAGAACTGTAATGGCGAGAGCGGCAGCTGCAGCGGCATTGGAGGCGGTGTGGTTCTGCACGGTGCTGCATGAAATGCTACATGCTCCAAATATTATATTAAACAAATGTGTTCTTTCAGTACGATCATACTTCTGCCCCATACATCACATACAATTGTTACCGTTTTTCATCCTAAATAATCAAATAAATGAAATAAAAAATAATGGCACAGCCTTTAATGGTCATATATAAATGGGTCAATGGAATTATTTGGCAATATAAAACTGACTTGACCGCTCCGAAAATATAACTTCAGAGTGACCTACCCTTAGTTATGTTTTCACTCGTTCTACGTATGCGGGCGCAAGCTGGTTGGTGGTCATACTCCAGTTCCACTAGCTGTGCAGGGTTCAAGGTTAAACATCGCCAGCAGCGATTGCATACTGCCTTCTAGTTCTTGCGTGTGATTTGCTCTACAGCCTGAAAGCGCGAGTGGGGTCGTAAATGTGATGATGTCGGGGAATGTGATTTATTTTCAGAGGCATTACGTTTGCGATGCCAAAATGACAATTATAATACAAGGAGAGAAAGATATATCTCATGATATAACAGACATCCGAGTAGTTTGTTTCCACTAATGATTTCTTCCGGCAAAGTCTAATTTTGGAAATAAATCACAAAATTCCTAACAGTTACGTTCTGTGTAGTTGTGCGTAGTTGGCTTCATAGATTAAAATGACGAAGAAAAGGACGAACCTTCTCAAACGCTACTCCACCGTGACGAGATAGCCGGATACACTTGATTCATCTGTCTCCGGTTACTACGCGCCCCATTTAGTTTCCTCAGTGCCCCAGCTGATACGAGTGGCAATTGAAACGAGCCGAGATGAAAGAGTAACCGAGTGCGGTACCGTAAAAATACTACGGCCCGATCTTATTATAAATCGGCATGGTCGTTGGCAAACTCCCTCCTTCCGCATTCATCGGAACGTTTGGGACGGTCCATCGACCGAGATCCCGGTCACGTGGCGTCGTCTTCAGCGGTGCAGCCACCGACATCACCGCAATCATCGCCCCCTTCCATCTCCTGCTTTGTGATCGCTTTCACTGCCGTGGCCGCTGCAGGCCATGTCCGCGAGGGGTCTTTGCATTCACCTTATTCGTACGGACGACGTGGCGCTGCTTCTAAGTTACGCTGCTGCTACTGGTTCGTCCATTTACTGCTCTGCCCCCGGCGTTACGCTCTTTCGAGAGCCTCCGCGTGTTGTTCGTGGAATGCTAAGTACAAGAAGATCAGAACCGGCCTTTACTTGGGCATACTTGTACTAGATCCGATCCTTGTTGACTCCTTCTGACGATGGTTAAATTCTAGTGACTTAAGTAACTTAATTAGCTCCCAAATGTAAAATTGCTCATTCGTTAGTTATGTATTTTTAACAGAAATCTTTTACGAATGTTCCAAAATAAATCTTTGAGGTATTTACGAGAAGGTGCCTGTGTTAGCATTGAACCTTCCTTATATAGCAGTTAAGGAATTTTAACGAAAATTTATCGGGGAACAAAAATGAAAAAATGAAAAAATGAAAGAAAAAAAAACACTAGTGTAGAAGTCTATTTTGTAATGAAATGACGTACATTATTTGAAACCTAAAGATACATACTAATAAATAGCAAGACAGTTACTTCAATAACACTACACATTAAGATGACGGTCGTGTGAAATTCATCATATTGTACATATGAACTCACATGGAACCTTAACATTAAATAAAACTGTATACAGTCTCTTCCACACTAGCTGCTCTTCTGTAATAGGAGATTATTTAATTCATGGAATAGTCGATGTGTGTGTGTGTGTGTGTGTGTGTGTGTGTTTGCGTGCGTATGTGCATGCCTGAACGTGTGCCGGCGCATGTATGTGAGCCTTTCCTGAACAAATTCTGCAAATAATTTCCCAACAAATTATCTTCTCAATTTATTACAAAGACGAGCAATATTTTACGCGAGTCGTTGGAAATAATTATGACGTAGGAGCGAAAGGAAAGGACGTCAGGTCAGTAATGAAAGGAAGTCAGGCAGAAGTATCACCAACGAAGATATGGATATTCCAGAGACCGCGGTACGTCCATTCAGAAACTTTAAAAGTTTACTTTATAATAATTAACTTTGTGTAGCCTATTTAGTTGATACAGACACATACACACAGTTGACGAATACGTTGTTGCTATATGAAAATGGAGGGAGATACATTCTATTTTAAATACATAGTAATGTCTTGCACTACGTCAGGACATTTAAAATCTTAAAACTTACTTAAAAGCAACAATGTATTATTCTTTTGAAATTAATTATTTTGGAACAATTATCATTTTGATTGATTTAGTTGAAAATGAGAATCGTTTTGAGAAGTCGTTGGAAATGGCTGGTACTTACTGTTCCTTTTCCGACAAATCCGTATCCCATCAAGAACAATCTTATCTATAGATCATCGAAACATAATAATACTCCCGTCTTACATAATAAATTGCGCGTGATCAATTGAATTTCAGAAATAAATGAAGAGGGACTCATAATAATAAAAGTATGTTAAAGATAATAGAATTCCACGGGCTTCCCATGTTTATCGCCAATCATTTCGGTTCATTTCCTGGTGAGTCAATTGTTCTCATTGGTCAATGAGTACAATTAAGTTTCATAGACATTAGATAAAAAAAATCTTCCTCCGCGACTGCTTTTGGTGAAGTAGGCATCTGTACTTATAAATCTTATATAAAGAGAACGAGACTGACATAGCCTTTACCTCATTGTATCTACGGTATCTACTCATTGTATCTCGTGGTAAAGATATGAAAAATTTTATTCTTCGCCCCTTTAAATACAAGAAAAGGGGAAATACCTTTCAGAACACATAGTTCAACCGTGATCTTAACTTTTTTCTGTCACAACAATACATCTTCTCCTACAAGTAATGAGTGACAAACAATGCCTTCGTCTTGGAGAGTGACCATCCTGAAGAGTATCATTAAAAGACACCTGGGAGTTTCATACTTGCACGTATTTGAACTATCAGACATATTCACAATTTCACATAATAATGGGGACATACGTGTAGGACTGAAGCATTCACATTATACATCTTATGTACACTTGTGTGCATCCAGTCCAAGAAAGATACGGTTGCAAAGCGTTTAAGAAAAAACCTGAAGGCCTTCAACTTTTCATTTGATGCAAATCCTCCTGATGATGCAGCAATTGTTTACATACATAAAGAATAAATTTTGGATTTTTTTTACATTTTGGATACATTTTTTCAGTGATCTTTTGAAATCCTTTCCCTTTTCTTTTTTACGAATGATTCGCTGACATGAAGTTATTGCGATGACCTCACTATGAAGACCATTTTGTTTGTAATAATAATAATAATAATAATAATAATAATAATAATACCAGTAATAATATTATGTACGTATATTATTAAATTATCCATGTTAATAAACAATATTAATTCCTATTGTAGTTGTTGAGTGTTCTACACCAAGCCAGCTATATTCGCCTTAATTCTGAACAATAAGGATGTTTATGATGTTTTGATAAATTATAGCACATAAGTAGGTCTACATATGGAATGCGTTTTTGGAATTAATTTTATCAAATGCAAAGAATAATTATATTTTGTGTGACCAATCAAAATTGATTTTACTTTATTATTTTACTTGATTTAAAAATAAATATTTTAAAAAGAAAACTAGTTTTTTTTTTTTAAAAAAATATTGCGGTTCTGCAGAATGTACCTTTGAAAAACTTCATTGGAAAGTAAATAATGCACTTCTCTGTTGACGGTATGTGACGCACAATCTCACGGCTTTGTGGTGTTGCGTACTTATGATGAAGTGATTTCGTTTAAATCTTTCGATCACACGTTTTAGTCTCAAAATTTGTACTTTTTTCCACCATACAATGCTAAATAGCTTAGTCCGACACATTCGGCTATTTGTAGTTTACGTTATGAGGAATAAATCCATGTATAAATCATTGTCGAGTCTATTCATTGTCGTTCATTATCATTGTACATTGCATGCCAAGTGCAACATATTCACGTGAGTGTCGTACGTGTTTTAACGACCTTGTTTTGTAAAGAACTTCATTTTATTTCTATTTTACTAGGGCGGTATATCGGCTACTGCACTCCTGTAGATGACTTCGCGAGTGGAGTCGATCTATGCGCACAAATTCATTGTTACTCCTTGCTTAAAATTGTGTCCTATGGTCATTTGCGTCAGGTCACTGGATAATTCTTTGGAAATTTTATTTCCAACAGATTTACCAGTTGGGCGTAATTGGAAATATAATTGGGATTAAGGTGTTCTAGAAGTATCTTTAATTCCAAATTGTGCATACTTGACAATAATAATAATAATAATATTATCATTGTTATTAATATAACATTACTGCACACACAAACAACGCCAATTAGTTGGGCTACAGAATGACACACTTTCTCGTACAAGTTAGTTTCCTACAGTGTTGAGCCTGAAATAGTTTTTTGGTATTGCCTCTTACCAGCTTCTATTCCTTGTTCAACGAGAAAATGCAGTAGATGTAAACAAACCGGAATATATCCCTCCGCTGAAGCGCGTGGTCCGAGGTCTCTGTAGCATGCGCGAAACTGACGATTGCAAGAGAGGGAACGACATCAAGTCATGCAAAGGAATAATTCACTTGACATTTTATTTATTAATGGTTATGAATGAAATATTTTACGTTATTTTTGAATAGTAATGTAATATTATTGCCAATAAGACTACGAAATTCATAGACACAACGAACACTGTCTCGTATAATGCGATGCATATATAAAACGCTGAATTTTTATTACACCGAAGGCAAACATTATTTAATTGACATGAAATTTAGAAGCAACTTAGTAGTTGAAAAAGGCGTTGTCTCTGAATCTGACAGTGGCTGTACCTTTTCCAGGCGTGAGTCTTCTGAGGATTCTGAGCCGTTGCCGAGGTTGATTATTAAAGAATCAACAACAATAGGTATCTGTAACATCTTCCAACTCACACGTTCTCTGTTGTTCCTGTATTTCATGTTCAGAACATTGACGCCACTTCTCGGATGTATCTCGCTATGCGATACGAGTATACACATGTGTTGTACCGTCCGCCACTAGAAGGAAACTACTTCTTCGCTTGATATGTACCATCTGATTATTTTTGCTTGTCCTTACATTTCACGTATCAACTTATAATTTAAAGTAAATAAGCACTTATGTATGTTCTTTCTGGGTATGATTATGCGTGTTCTATTATATGTAACATACAGATATTTGAATTTCACAGAACTATTTTGTGACGCGTATGCTTAAAAAATGCGAGGACGAGTGTGTCGTGGACTTGCAGCCAATCAGCGGTTGCACACCCACGTGCATTTGTTTACATCCACTTCAATCTCTCGTTGGACAGAGAATAGCTTATCGGGGTGTAAATGACTTACTGATCTCTAGCGGTATCTTCCACTCCTTGGGGGACATTTCCAGTCAACAGCACCTTTGCGATCCCCGAGTATTAAACAGACCTATCTCGATCCTGCCCAGGTACTGGGACATATTTGACCATGGTATCCCATAGTCCCGTTTCTACCTTTGTTCTGGACGAAGAGTGGTGATCCACCCGGACACGTCAACAGGATATTTAGTATTTCAATATTTAATCCCGAAAGTGACATTAAGGCGTTAACAAAAGAAAGACGAAAAATTAGACTATTTATTTCAATTGAGCCAGATATGAAAAAACGTGTTAAATAGCAAATGACGGACGAAAATTAAGAATAAGGAGTATGAGAATTACACAAACATTCGTTTAGATATTGGATTTTGACAACTAAATCGTAAAAATGATATAATGTGAAATACAGTTGAAATAGCAAAGTCGAAAGGTTTATGAGATATTATTCAGTTGTACAAGGATTAAAGGAAAATAAAACAAACAAATTTTGGAAGGAATAGTGTTGAAAGTATTACGTTGGCAGAAGAAATGAGTGACATGACATTATTATTAAAATGAACCATAAAAACTGTCTACAGACGACGAAAAACGAAGGAGATGAAGATTATTTTAGTCTTCGTTTTAGCTAGCAGCGAAAAAAGCATGGATAATGTTTCAAACAGCATGGAGAACGATTGTGGGAGTCACCGTGAATACTTCGAGTACATCGCTCAGCGTTGGGTCGAGAATTTCGTTTTTCGAATAATGAATTGAATGGAAGTTTTTGCCATTGAATGGAAATGAAGTTGTCAAGTCTTAGCTTCCGCTGCCCAGTCATGTGCCCATCTTGGTTGTCCGGGTGACGCGCGTCGAAGCCTGCTGTTGCCGACTTTCGACCATCTTGTCGTGCCTTTTAGGGCTGTTTATGTCATAGCATACCACCCCTAAGTCAAGATCATGTACTTTTTTTAATTTGTCCGAAAGAGTACGATAAACATTTTAATCAATTAGCTTCGGCCATTTTCTTCGGAAAAAGAGATTCACCAGATGAACTCTTTAAAGCAGATAACATCGTTTGAGATCAAAAAATCGAGTTTAGATAAAATAGCTCGTGCGTTAACTCCGCTCTTCTTTCCGTATTGAACCCGGAAGATCTTAGAGCAAAGTGAATTTAACAGCAAACAACCTTAGAAGTAAAAATAATATTCTAAAATAAGAGATGTGAGGAGATGGAATAAGTATATAATTTACAAAATTAGTTTCATTTTTTAAAAAACCAGTTCCAAATCGGAATCCGATATTTTTTGAGTACTGCCTCAAACAATTTGAAAGCATCGTATTCGAAGAAGAGGGAAATATGTGAAAAATATAGTCTATGTACTACTATTACAGACCGTTTACCTCAGCAAGTAATGCTAGTATAGCATTCTCAATTTGGTCAACTGTGAAAAATAGACTGAGAGCAAAGAGACGACAAGCCGAAAACGTACGTCATGGCTTGCGATCCACGCAAGTCCCGCTCTGCTCCGCGGCTGCGCCGCACGCCGCCTGGCCTGGTCCTGCCCCCGCGCCGACAAGGGCCCCCACAACAATCGGGGTGGTGACCGCACTGCGAAGAAGGAAGGGCGGGCGAGTTTTTCGTAAAATTCGCTTTACGACGCTATTCGTCCGAATTTGTGCATGCGTCGTCACGGCGTTGCATTCAGGAAGGCATGTCGCCATTCGCGCTATAAAGCCCACATTTTGAAATTTTTTCTCGAAGTTGAGAACTAATTTCAAATTCGAGATATTTGCTAGATTTTTGAGAAAAAAGGGCTTCGTAGGCTAAATTCTATTTTTTAAAAAGGCCGGCAAAAGGCTCCGTTTACCAGACGACAATCGGAACCATTGCGTTCAGACGTTATCGTAAAGAAAATTTTACTTATTTTGGTGCTCCCACTGTGGCCACAAAATTTAGCTAGTGTCGGGACATTTGCTTAATGGAGCAAGAGTTTATCATGAATGGAACTCAGGCACTAGTGACTAAAAGTCAAATAATAAAATCTTCATAGTTAAAGAGCTACGAGTTTCGGTTTAAAGAAATTATAAATCAAGCTTGCACGCAAGTAAATTTCTGATTTTTGTTTCCAGATGAACGCAGTGGGTCCCAAATGTGTATCGTTTTTCTATTAATAACCAGTTGGTATAGCTAAATACTCAATTTTTAAAATCTTAAAAAGAATAAATAGTGCCTGTTACTGCACATGAGTTCATACGTCCCTCATTTATGACGCTGTTGTCATTACGTCGTCTCCAAAGACCAAGTACCCGTAATCGGTGTGTTTGTCGTTCTAGAGGATTTCGAATCGAGTTACAATGCATTCGGCGTTTCGCAGCCAGAGGCAATCGGATTTATAGTAACAAAGTGAGATTAGTATAGCGTCTGTGCACAAGCCCACCAAGTGACAACAGCGCACGACGTCACAATAGCAATTTTTTTTAAGTTTGAAGTCTGAGTGGTGTTTAAACGAAATTTTAGTAAGAGTTAATGTAAATTGCTAGCTGCAGCAATCATTAGGAACATGTATCCTGTTTACTTAAAACTTTCCTATATATAATTATTCATATACAATACCGTTTTAAGAGTTAAAGTGGATATAAGTAAACAAGATTTTATATCTCTACAATATTCTAGTTTGATTTAGAGTTTCAATCCACTTTCTGTTTAGAACATGAGGCATTGCTTTCAATTGGTAATATTATTTGCAAGTCAGCACGAGTAGTTCTATCGGTAATTTTCTCTGCAGTTTACTGTCACTTTCTTTTTTCTTTCTCTGTTCTTATTCTCCCAACCCTCACCTCTTTCAGTCTGTTTCTATTTCTCGGCGCTTCCTCCCATCTTGTCGCTTTCAGTGTGCCTCTCCCCTCCTCCTTGTCAGCACACAAATAATGATCAATAAACACGACATCGTTGCAATTTAATTCACATAACATAACACTTTATTCATCTTATTTCACCTGATAGCTTGCTGAAAAGATGTAGCTACGCCAGTAACGTCGAATCATAACAATATTTTAAGAGGCGGGTTAAACATTAACTTTCTAGGAAAACGATTTTGGGAAAGTTGATCAGTAAGATATCTCCAGAATAAAACAAATATGCGTATTGAAAATCTAATTTGTGATTGAAACTTTTGCATTAACATTTAACGTCCTTATCGCCTTTCAGAATGATAATTGCATGTCCTACCAAAGTGGTCAGGATTATGTATCAGTAGGAACTTTGAACAAATCTTTTGTCTAAACAAGAACGCAGGTAACTAGCTTATTGTTGGATTGACTTCTACTCGTGAGGTATCCCTCATCACCAGAAGTGTCTACAATGGCAAACAACTGAAGCCCCCAGCACACGCCCTCGGCGGACTACAGCGGGAGGGCTTCTCAAGGACCGAACTTTCGCCTTCGCAAATTAAGTATGCCTGGGCAATAAAATTTTTGAACAGTCCCGCTTCTTCGGATCCATTAAATTCTACATTTTCACTTCAAACCAAAAATTACACACACTTCCACGAACGCACGCTACACACGTCACATGATTACAATCGCATTATCTATGCTGTCGCCTCTGATTTCGTAATTTATTCTAATTTACTTTTAAATTGCATTATTTATTATACAACTTACCTAAACTCTTTGCATACATTTCAGTCAGCACGTATAATTGAATGCACATCTAATGCAAATGTATGGAATTCAAAGCAGTTCCGTTCCAGAAATCATAAACAGATACACGTTTGAGGTGTTAATTGTAAAGTAGAAAAAATTTACAATAAATAAAATAATTATTGTAAATCGCTTTAATATCATAGGAAAGCGGCACGACAGCTGCTGCGCAACCTAACAAATATTTATTTGTTCATATCTCTTTTCCATAAGATAATTCATCTGAGGAGCAGCTTCTTGATGCCAAAATGATCAACTGAATACAACTTAAACGTAAATGGATTAACGTAAGAAAAAAAGTGATGAGGCAAAATGATTTCATATAATAAAACATTAAAATGAGAAATTGCAATCAATACAGTTGGACAAGCAACAACGCCATAAATTTGCGGATTCTCATTCTGAAATTAAACGTACGTCAAATATGAATGTATCGTACTAGACAATTAATTGGACTACTGAAAAAGTCAAACGCACCATGTTTAAAAAAAAAAAAAATTCCAGGCTGATAAAATATGCTTGAGGTAGCGATCTAGGAATTAATTGGCGCCGTGCTTTGAAACGGACGTGAGTCTTACGACCGCCTGGACGTCGTTGCGACGTTCTCACGCGCGCGGCGCGGCGCGGCAGCCGCGCGCGGCGTTTGCGTTCTGGTCGCCTGGCGGCTGCGCCGCGGCAGCCGGCCGCCATGCGGCAGCCGGGCGCCTGACCGAGCGCTCATCGCTCTCGCGGAGACAAATCCCGGCCTCGCCCCTTCGCCCCCCCCCCTTCCCCGCCGGCGCAGCATCAACGCCGCGGCGCTCCGGCCTTGCTCGCTCGCGCGCCCACGCCCCTCAGCCACGCCCACCTCGTCCGCCCTCGTCGCCCTCGTCGCCCTCGTGCCCTTGACCGCCCTCGTCGCCCTCCGACGCCCTCGTCGCCCTCTCTCCCTCGTCGCTCTCCGTCGCTTCTCGTCGCCCTCGTCGCCCTGTCCCCTCTCGCCCTCGACCGCCCTCGTCCCTCGACGCCCCGTCCCCTTCGTCGCCCTCGTCGCTCTCGTCGCCCTCGTGTCGCCTCGACGCCTCGACGCCCTCGTCGCCCTCGCTCGGCCCTCGTCGCCCTCGACGCCCTCGACGCCCTCGTCGCTCTCGTCGCCCCTCGTCGCCCTCGTCGCCCTCGACGCCTCGTCGCCCTCGTCGCCCTCGTCGCCCTATCGTCGCCCTCTCGCCCTCGTCGCCTTCGTCGCCCTCGTCGCCCTCGTCGCCCTCGCGTCGCTCTCGTCGCTTTCGCGCCCTCGTCGCTTCTCGACGCCCTTCGTCGCCCTCGTAAAGCCCTCGTCGCCCTCGTCGCCCTCTCGCACTCCGTCGCACTCTCGCCCCTCGTCGCCCTCGACGCCCTCGTTCGCCCTCGTCGCTTCTCGCTCGTCGCTCTCTCGCTCTCGTCGCACTCGTACGCCCTCTCGCCATCGACGCCCTCGTCGCCCTCGTCGCCCTCTCGCCCTCGTCGACCCTCTCGCCCTCGTCGCCCGTCGACGCCTCGTCGCCCTCGTCCGCCCTCGTCGCCCTCGTCGCCCTCGTCGCACTCGTCGCCCTCGTCGCCCCGTTCGCCCTCGTCGCCCTCGTCGCTCTCGTCGCTCTCGTCGCATCGACGCCCTCGTCGCCATTCGACGCCCTCGTCCGCCTCTCGTCGCCCTCGTCGCCTCGACGCCCTCGACGCCCTCGCGCCCTCGTCGCCCTCTGTCGCCCTCGACGCCCTCGTCGCGCTCGCCGCACTCGTCGCCCCGTCGGCTCTCGTCGCTTTCTCGTCGCTCTACTTCGACTCTCGCGCTTCGTCGCTCTCGTCCGCACTCGTCGTTCGCCCCCCCGGCATCCCCTCCGTTTCATTACAGATCCCCAGCAACACCCGCCTTTCCTTCCGTCCACCACCCAGCAGGGCACCTCTTCCAGCCACAAACCCCACCACCCCAGCCGCCCGTGCCGCCTTCTTCGCCCTCGCTAACTCCCTTTCTCCTGCCCTCTCCCCCAACCCCATTTCCCTTCATCTTCAATGCTTTTGTCGCCACGTCCTGCCTTGTCGCCAGGCCGCCATGCACCCACAGGAGCTTCCTAGCCCCCTTCATCATCCAAATTACCTCACATCCGACACGGTATTCATCAGCAGGCTCTTCGCCCCAACTCTCATTCAACTGGCCACGCAACTCCAATGCCGACGTGTCTCGAGCTAGCGCCACCCGCGCCCGCGCCCACCTCGTTGCCACGCGCCCGCTCTGCCGCAGGAGCCTTTCGCCGCACGCCCAGGCAGAGGGCGATTGGCTCCATTGCGAAATTAATGGTACGCGCTCGAGCGAAGGTTCGAACAGCTGACTCCTCCACCAGGAAACCTGACTTTTTTACCTTTTTTGCGACCGTGAGCCAGATCATCTGGTCGTTCATTAACGCTTGCAGTATATTCGTTACACGACAGAAGTCCGATCGAGTAGGACTAGCCTAATGAATTATATGGGACACATTTTGCGTATTTATTTGATAATTTTGTCGAGCAACGAACTTTGTACGTATTAAATAAGCTGCCGGCTAAAATAAAAGCAACACATACAGGCGATATCTGTTAATTTGACAAGCGAGTTATTGTTTTCATATATCTGATAAATAATTTGAAATTCATTGCAAATGTTTTTTTTTTAATTCACGTAGTAGATTAAATGCATATTATTTTATTGTATTTTGCTAGAAATATTCGCTAGGATACAAGAATATCATTGATATTGAATTAGCGTCGGTGTTCGACAAGTATGGCCAGAAGGTATCGCTGTCTTTTAAAATTTTCTTACGTATATCGTACGGTTAACGACCAGAATGATTATTTTATTACGAATAATTTGGGTAATTTTCGCCTTTGAGACATTAGAATTGGGGCTAAATCGATAGATGAACATAAAAAATTCTTCGTTTTTTTCGAAAAAACAAGGAAACCAAAAATTTTCGTTTTCTAATCATATAAAACAAGATTTCCAAGTGTTTCATTATATACTATATATATATATATATATATATATATTAATATTATATTTATTAAAACACTGAGGATATTGCCCTTAAACAGATATCTGATCTTTCTACTCAACCAAAGTATGCGTGATTTTTGCGTAATGGAAATGCGCGAGGTTCCCAAATGTGTATCCTAATAAACATAAACCTGTGTAGTATGTATAATCATAATTTGTTCTAAAAATCTTAGCATTATAGAATAAACAACACTTATTGCAGTGCACGTAGGCACATATATGCCCATGATTCCTATTTGCTGCAGCAGTTTCTAAAAATTAGATTGATTACTTCAATTTAGCTCCAATCAATATAAGCAAATCTCCTAGGAACCCAGATTTGAAATATTTGCTTTGCAGAAAAGTGTGGGGACTCAATTATGTTTTATGCAACTATAATAACCATCATTTTTTTAAAGTTTCAAACACAAAATTTTTAAATATTATAATGAAAAACGTATCTACAGCATACGTTTGCTCATTACGTTGTTTGCATGACCTTCGTCAAGACGATGTGGTCTATGTCGAATAAGCGATGTGGTCAGCCTGTGGGAGTGAGGATATAGTTAGAGAAGCGTTTAGGAGTTTTTTTACAGTCCGTGATTGAGTTTTTAATTCAAAGATTATATGTCGCCATGCAATGACTAGCATCGCTTGGAGCATAGTGTCCTTCCACAACAAAAACATTAGGTTTTTGCAAATTATGTTTTATAATATTAAATCTGATTGCAGGATTTGTAGTCTTGTACACACACATTTGTATAACTGTGTAAATTATAAAATAAATTTAAATTACCATATTGAGAAACACGGTATAAACGATGTGTGGTTAAGTAAATAATGATTTTATTGCTCCAGAATTCGTAAATCTCCCTCATTTCCATTTATCTTGCCCCCAGAAAAACCTGACAACATTGACACAGTATTCGTTTAATTATTTTTTCGATTTTCCGTAAGTGTATATGTTGTAAAACCCTTCACAGTCCGCCCTTCTGGTTCAGCTAGTTGAATATCAGTGTATAGTAGTTTACATCTGAATTTTTGTGCTAAGAATAGAAACAATATCAGAGAGCAAAAAAAACGGCTTATAGAAAGAGAACATGCATAACATTGAGTAAAGCGTGAGATGATTTTTTTTTATATAACGTCGTTGTTGTTTACCGAAATAAAATAAAATGAAACTAGATTATATCCTTACCTACAGTGAAAATACAGGAGTCTCATCATCGTTTCTGATTCAGAAATTACCGAATGCATCAAAATATTTGATAGTTCCAGAACACGTAACAATGCCACCAAAACTAAAAAACGGGAAATATTTGAAACATAAAAGAAATATGAACTTCGAAAATATCGCTCAGACAAAAAAATGAAATCATAGCTTCAGTTTTCGGAGTGATGCCATCGTAGTTAAGTGTATTATCCACATAGCTTACAGAACGAAAACGGAACGAGACGGCTAAAGTGTGAAGGATAATTACGTGGACAGACTCCGCAGCTCGTTACAAGAAGCGAGGACCAAGCGCTTTCAAAGCCGCTTAAATAGAATCGCCGAGAAAGCTAAGTTGTCCCTGCGCGCACGCGCTGCTAGCGTGCGCTCGTCCGTCCTCCGTCAGTCCGTCCGTCGCCATGCAGAGAACCCGGACCGCCCGCCCAACGCAAGCCTCCGCGTCTAAGTCCTGCGCCACTGCATCTCATACGCCCCCGTTTCCTTCCCCGCGCGAAAGAGGTTTCGTTTTACTAAACGGACGCCTCCACGAATACCTACTTGCTCCTCCTCCTTTGTTGGCGAAACTGCTGTCTTCTGCTAGTAAGTCGTTTTAATTGCTATTGTTTCCTTTTTGAATGCTTGCTTAATAGAATCATGTGAACTTTTGCTCTCGTGTGATTGATGTGATTTTTGATTGTTTGTACTTTAAAGTTAAAATTGTAATAATATGTAAACAATACATATGTTGTTTATGTTAAACTATAAATACATTAAAATTGCAATAACATGTTAACAAATAACCTATGTTGTTATTTTATAACAATTAAGTTATGTTATAAATAAATCTTAAAATTAGATTTTGAATGGAGAGTATAAAGTAGTTGAATCTTGTACAGTTTCGACTTGAAAGAAAACAATTCTAAAATCGCCAAGTAGTGGGTGTTTAAATAAGCTTTCTTCACTGGGCTGTGACACAAATTAGTCTCATAAATGGTGGACCATGCGTAGTTTCCCTTTGTGAAACAATCTCCTAGAAAATTCCTTTACTTAAGAATCGGAGGTCAAGAAAGCTAACCAGTGGTTACCAACTGTGTGATGAATTAAATAAATATTCTTGGGAACATTCTACACAAACAGTTTTAAAGAATGGACTCTATTTGCTAACAGAGTGCATTGAACGTAGTATTGTAATGTTATAAAGTATAAATGTTGCTATCAAAAGGATTACAAGTAAGATGGTGGAACCTTTTAGAAAACACTAAACTGATGTGAAAGAAAATGCTGTACATGGAACTTAATGATAAGTATACTGAGTTTCACACTCGGCTATCCACTGAAGAAGCGTGATAGCTACAAGCAGAGTATTTGCGTAAATTTAAGAAAAATGTGTGCCTACATGCCATCCAAAGATGTGACAGCTATTACGAATTCTGCCGCATCGGTGGTTTGCTTTCTGAAGATGTTCTTGTCTCGTGCTTCAAAACATCGTATTTCAGTGAAGCGTTGCAGAATATTTAGAGACAATAACTTCTTACATCACCATGAGAATTGAACTCTCTGGCGAAAGGTTTCCACACTTCAACGTAGCTAGCATAATTACTGGCGAAAGTATGAAAACATTTAATAGAAACTGAACGGAAACGATAACTCACAAACACACAACCAAAGTCGCCATAAGTCGCTTAAAGTCAGGCTCCTGAGTAATATCACTAAATATCAGGCGTTCGTGAGTTTTTTTGTCGAAAGAAGATCTTCGAGATGGTGCCCAGCTGAAGCTCGTTTGTAGAACACTCACCATCGGAAAACTGCTGCAGGAAAAAATACATCTTGATTAATCATGCGAAGTTATTAATATTCAAACAACAAAAACGTATAATGAAACTTTTGTACTGTGAATTCATATGTGCAGAATATGACACAAAACCATGATTCAATTTTGTTAACACACAGTTATTTTCCATCCATATACAAATATTTTAAATATTTATTTATAGTAATATCGCACTTGCGAATCACGAGCAAAACACTTTAATTATAGATGCCATCACAGGTTTAAATATACAATTAATTAAATAACTCTGGATAAAAGAGTTCTTTCCTCATGCATTTTTTAGAATACATGAATTAGCATGTACAGTATATTATTTTTTCCTACACTTCAATCCCAATTTATAATGTACGTTTTATTTAGTCCGTAAAAAAACTTCGGGTAAAAAATTAATCCTAAGGTAACTAAAGACTAGAGTTAGATAAGTATCATTCTACTGTGTAGTCATCCTTTTGCGTATTTTAGGGGATATTATCACTGAAAGAATATGAATACTCGGTTCCTGAATGTGACGTATTCCTCATGTACACTTAAAAATGACGTAATTATTCCTTACGGTTGATGTACAAAGTGTCACCAAGGACTTCATTAAAAGCATTTTAAAATATAAAAAAAACCGAATAATTTCTTTCCAAGTACTTGACTTTTCGCATTATAAACCAAAAATGCCTGTCGTTTCGTTTGTTCGTCGGGGGGGGGGAGGAGGTCGTTTTAAAACTACTGAATTTATATGAACTCGTTCTCGTTCAGCAAACTATGGACAATCAAAACAACAATAAGAAATCTTAAGCGAGAATGAGAATAACAATGAATTTAATTACAAGTAAATATCATTAAAAAATTTAAAATATTTTGTTTTGAGTTCTCAATCCTAAGCGTAATGACGTAAAAATAATACCGATAATCTATTTGGAGTTTCATGTAATTTTTACCTCATCATTGAGAGAGTACGCTATTTCGTTCAGAAAATTCTCGAATTGTAAGTTCTGCGTATCTACAATTAGTAATACATTATTTCTTACGTGTGTAATATCTTACTTCCCCTTACAGGCTACATTTCTTTTCTTGAAAGTTTTTGTGTACGTATAGAGTTAAATGTACATCACAATCAAATTTGATATAACTTCTTGATTTATAAAAAATGACACATGTATTTTTTATAATATATCCACGTCATTACTATTATACACTGCAGGTATTTTGGATTAATTTTGCCATTTGTGTGCTAGTGCTTCAAGTGATTTCTCATCAAGTTCCCGAAACCAAAATGTTTCTGCGTAAAAATGAGGCTCAGAATACGAAAAGTCCAGAAAACCGCTCAAACGCCCCTTTCTCAAAATCTGCTCACAATATTTGTTTACTTTTTTTGGAGTTGCAAAAAAGTTAAATGGCGAAAAAAGTAAATGCTGTACTGTAACTAAACTAATTTATATGAGTTTAGATTACAACAGTCTTAACAAATGATCCAAAAATGCATTGAAAATACAAATCAAAGCAATTTTGCGTAATTTGAAAGCAATTCGTAAACAGTAAGTCTACTTTTCATTCAGTGTCAGTATTATTCACTCGAAGATGTCTGAAAACGGGAAATGATAGATAAATATCCTTCATTGTTTGGATTACTTAAAGTTTCATTACTAAAAAAGAGTCAAAAGAACCCCGTATTGATCTGAAACGAAAGGGAGATTCCGTGATTGAAATAATTTATACTTTTGTGATGCTTATAAGAAACTAATAACACATACAAGCAATAGAAGTGAACTAATGGAATTAAAATATTAATGATTTTTCAATATTTTCGTTATTTGAAGATTTGAAATTATTTCGTTGTTGTTAATATTTGTCGGGAATATTTTTGCCAAATTTTGGGAATAGGAAAAAATTCCAATTAATTAATTTCTGAATATTTAAAATGCTATTTAAATACAGAATTTTCGTGAGAAAAGTAACAAGAAAGTATAGTTCATCACACAAAATTCTTTAAATATGAAATAATGAGAACAATTTTTTTATGCTTTTTATATGCAAACGCCGCATTGCCTTCTAGTTAAGGATAGAGATAATTGTTATCACCCTAAATAATATACATGGTATCTTATAAGAACGTAATTTTTGATTTCATAATGTTGCCTTAAGCCAAAAGGAATAATTTAGATTGTTCAGAAATAGAATAATGTTAATGCTGACAAAAATTTAAGGAAGGTTTAGAAAAACATAAATATAGAATAACTTATAAAATCATGACAATTTGTTTTAGAAAACACATTTTTGTTGCTAATAAGTCAATTCTCAATTCGAAAAGCTAAGTTTCATTAAAGGCATTTAAATGATTATAGAATATGTTGTATTTCGGAAGATTAATATTAATTACAGAACACTTATGCAAATTCTATCATTATTTAGAAGTTTAATGCACTGAATTTGTATAAACAAGTTTCGCAATTTGAAGTTAGCACGTGGACGTTCATGGTCAAAACAGAGAGTGTTTTCGATCTATTGCTGGCTTGGCGAGTTAAACTGCAACAAATACATTTGAGCAATATTTTATATTTCCAAACTTCAATCATCCCATATTCTTCTAGTCCAACACGCCTCGCTCCCCCTCTTTATTATTCCCACGCCAATCAATTAACACCGCTTTTCTCCCTTGTCATACCGAGGTTCTCCAAAAACGCCGCAGCTCTATCATCAGGCGATTGGTAATCGACCACTACCACAGGCTGCCCCCCTTCGCCTCTCCAGTTGCCACTGCCACCACCACCACCACCTACCACCACCACCACCTCCATCCGCCATTCACGCCACTTCCACCATCTGAGTTCCAAGTCACCGCGTGCTAACGCGACGCGCATACACGCGGAGAACACTGTCTCCCGCCCTAGAAGAATACTAGAGCGGGCGCGGCCATGTGATAAGAGCGCATTGAGAGCTGGTGCAGGCAGGGGACGAGCAAGAAACAAGCACGGAAACACAATGCCACAAAGTAGAGCCGCGAATCCAAAATTCATCTCGAATGAGGGAGGCAGAGGCTATGTGTTCTAGAAAGTGGGAATGTTAGGGAACACGAAAGAATCTGATGTAACAAACACAAGAATAGAAAGAGAATTGTCACTGAGATGAAACAGAATATACAATATAAATCTAATTTAGTTGATAAAGAAATGAAGTAGAACAGAAAACAAAAACGTACGATAAGGGTATCGTAGCATAACGACATAGAAGAGAAAGAAATGTGTCAAATTAACATTAGTTTACAAGTTAAAAAGTTTAAAACAGTTAAAAAAAATTAGCCAAAGTTCATGAGGAAGCAAACGATAAGGAATGAATTCTTACACACTCTTAAAAGGTAGGAACGAAAGTAATCTGAGAAAGTGCGAAATAAGAAAGGGATAAAAAAACAGGATTGAAACAATTAGAAAATATGATTCTAAAAAAGAAAATGAAAGTATAAATCATTCCGAATTTCAAGTCTAAAATTGACAAAACGATTTTATGACTGTCATTATGTCCAAAGAAATACTTAGAGATGTGAAATTGTTCTGAAACCTAGTGATGAGCAGAAAAATGTGCTGAAGCTAGAAGGGGAAAGGCGCCAAGACGTGATATGCCCTATAACAGCTCTGCTTGACGACGGCTCCACAAGAGAGTGCTTCAGAAGAAAAATACCAAGGTAATATTAGTAAAGTTTTCAAACTCGTGTAGTTAATAGTAAATATTTTCTGAATACAATAGTGAAAGGAAAAAGTCGAGCACTGAAGGACCAGTAACTTAAATGTTCGCCCGGGATTGGATAGAGTGAAAAGGGTTTAATAAAATATTTAGGTATTTTGTGGTACACCCTTGTTTCTTCCAATTCGACACCTTTATGAATAACCTTAGAAGAATTATGTATTTCGAGCACGCTTAAGTCTTTTCCGCCGTGAAAACATTCTCTAAAAGAAGAAAGGACCCTCTGAACTATTTTCCAAAGAAAACAAGAGATACCATTCATAACGTTAAAGCTGTCATCCCCGATGGCGAGTCGGAAGAAGAATAGTGGGGACGAATTTGCAGCGAAGAATAGTCATAGACACGACTGTGACAACACCTAATGAAATAGAAAGGAAATTAAAGCGATGACATGCGAATGTACCACAGATAGTGACTAATTTTTTTGAAACTTGAAAATCTCTTATTATCGATCACCAAAGAACATATTGTGCATAGTTTATTACATTTTTAACATATTAGAACGATGGAATTTGATATGGTCCTGCGAGACCGTTTCGATTCTACACTATAAATATCTATACTCTTATTTTTTATATTCCCAGCATTGACTTCAACCTAAAATCGATATTTCCGAGCATCAATACTGAAATGCAACATGGATTTTAATAAAACTGGGTATATTACATAGTATAATAAGTCCTTGTTTCCAACTTAACATTTCACTTACGATGTGAACTACAGAGTTCAGACAAACTATGTTTCGTCAAATAATTTCGTACTGTTTGAATTACGAAGAAAAATTCCGAGCCTTTTCCTATTGTCTAACCTGCAGAATCACGAATCTTACACTCATCTTCCTTTTCAGAGAACTATCACTGTATAAGCCTTTCGAACATAGTGGCGATGATTATATCCCAAATCTCATACGAGAAGTAATTTATATCTTCACACTCTCAATGTACGCTTCAGCACGCACTGTCAGAACGGCACTAATAATTGACTGCAGGCATCTGGAAAGCACATTGTCTCAAGCCAAC
This sequence comes from Gryllus bimaculatus, assembly GCA_017312745.1. NCBI lineage: Eukaryota > Metazoa > Arthropoda > Insecta > Orthoptera > Gryllidae > Gryllus > Gryllus bimaculatus. The sequence goes on along the minus strand of BOPP01000014.1, from coordinate 5,120,767 downwards.
GGCGTTTTGCCCGGAACAGCCCCAGTCCACGCCGCCGCGTCGCCGCCGCCTCCGTTCGTTTCGTCACAGCGCCTCATCCAGGCGCTCGCACCCGCCTTTTAAAAGTTAAAATACCCTGCTCGTTCCGCTTCCTCCCGCGCTCACGCGACGCTCCCGAGCCGCGCCGGCCGCGCCTCCGCATGCATAGGAACGTCGCCCCGACGCTCGACACACAGACGCACGCCGCGCCGCGCCGCGCGCGCCCGCGCGCTCTCACGCCTCGAAACAATGCGACTAGCAAGACAAAGCGCGCCAAGGTGCCTGCATGCGAGAACTTCAGCTGATTGACTTCGAGCAGAGCAACAAGCCAAATCCATCCAAATACAGAAACCCGAAAATTGAACTTCATTTTTTCATATAAACATATTGTGAAACTGTTCCTAATGAAGACCGACAATGTTTAAAGTTCTGTGTGATCCAGGTTACGCGCTTCTCATTTCCGAGCGGACCTTTTGTCATTGTAAAACGATTCAGACAGATAGCGACCGTGATGTTACTCTTACGTTCTGACTTTTTCTCCTTTCTCTCTCTCTCTATAACAAATAAAACACACTCGGTCTCTCCTGCAGTCATGAAGCAGTCTGTTGTACTTCTGTCGTCTGTCAGTCATCTGCCTGCCTCTCTCTCCTCTCTCTCTCCTCTCTCATCTCTCATCTCACACACACACACACACACACACACACACACACACAATTTTAGCATCTCCACTCCCTCTTCCTGTCTCCAAACACGCTCACCACACAAGCGCACAAACTCAAGTTATCCCCCTCTCATCCACCCCTCTCTAAGGTCACTCTTTCAGTTTTTCCCTCCATATCTCTCCAGTTCTGCTCACTCCAGGTAAGACATTTCAATATGCTAATAATACTGATATCATTCGAAAATAATGGGGATGCTTATACGTATGATAGCCGGTGTGGACTGCGAACTGGAGAAAACAAAACCTTAAGAAACAATTTGAGAGAACTATTTACAACCGGATCCTACAATGCTGCAAGCCGTCTCTTAGAGTGTATGTACCCTTTGTGCATAGGAGATAAATTGCGGGAGGAGAATGTCGCGAGCAAATCCACAGTAGGTTTTTATGAACTACTCGTAATCCCTGTTAGAAATGATTGGAGGAAACCGCGGAAAAAAGACTATTCTAATGGCCGGCTTCTAGGATTTTCTCATCCAGGCTTTCGTGAAAAGCACACTTTAACTGATGTCCAACAAAACAAGGCCTTCTTTCACCAAATCTTCCGGAAAAATCTCTCCCCTTGAACTGGGAAAGAGAGCGGCCCTGGGCATGGCCCGATCTCGCACGCTAAAAAAATTTAAGGCAAAATTTTCAATTTTCTCAAATCCAATTTCTCCCGGTCTAAACAAAAAAAAACCTTTAGTGCGTGGCTTCAGGCTTAAACTACGCATTTTGCCAGCGGGACTCCTTGCAAAAATAACCTAGCTATCACGATAGCACACAGTATGAAGTAACTGCACAAAGACGACTAAAAACATCTATCCAAAAGGAAAATGAGCAAGGAATGATTCTCGAAAACCTAAACATAAGAGTCTCACTCACTCTCACATCATTTACAAAATAAGACCTTAACTCGCTGTATGTTATGAGCAGAAACAGAGGAGGAGTCTCTCTGAAAATGTCTCCACACGT
>BOPP01000014.1:5096133-5114612 GCA_017312745.1 Gryllus bimaculatus | reverse complement strand
TGAAACGGAGGGGATGCCGGGGGGGCGAACGACGAGTGCGGACGAGAGCGACGAAGCGCGAGAGTCGAAGTAGAGCGACGAGAAAGCGACGAGAGCCGACGGGGCGACGAGTGCGGCGAGCGCGACGAGGGCGTCGAGGGCGACAGAGGGCGACGAGGGCGCGAGGGCGTCGAGGGCGTCGAGGCGACGAGGGCGACGAGAGGCGGACGAGGGCGTCGAATGGCGACGAGGGCGTCGATGCGACGAGAGCGACGAGAGCGACGAGGGCGACGAGGGCGAACGGGGCGACGAGGGCGACGAGTGCGACGAGGGCGACGAGGGCGACGAGGGCGGACGAGGGCGACGAGGCGTCGACGGGCGACGAGGGCGAGAGGGTCGACGAGGGCGAGAGGGCGACGAGGGCGACGAGGGCGTCGATGGCGAGAGGGCGTACGAGTGCGACGAGAGCGAGAGAGCGACGAGCGAGAAGCGACGAGGGCGAACGAGGGCGTCGAGGGCGACGAGGGGCGAGAGTGCGACGGAGTGCGAGAGGGCGACGAGGGCGACGAGGGCTTTACGAGGGCGACGAAGGGCGTCGAGAAGCGACGAGGGCGCGAAAGCGACGAGAGCGACGCGAGGGCGACGAGGGCGACGAGGGCGACGAAGGCGACGAGGGCGAGAGGGCGACGATAGGGCGACGAGGGCGACGAGGGCGACGAGGCGTCGAGGGCGACGAGGGCGACGAGGGGCGACGAGAGCGACGAGGGCGTCGAGGGCGTCGAGGGCGACGAGGGCCGAGCGAGGGCGACGAGGGCGTCGAGGCGTCGAGGCGACACGAGGGCGACGAGAGCGACGAGGGCGACGAAGGGGACGGGGCGTCGAGGGACGAGGGCGGTCGAGGGCGAGAGGGGACAGGGCGACGAGGGCGACGAGAAGCGACGGAGAGCGACGAGGGAGAGAGGGCGACGAGGGCGTCGGAGGGCGACGAGGGCGGTCAAGGGCACGAGGGCGACGAGGGCGACGAGGGCGGACGAGGTGGGCGTGGCTGAGGGGCGTGGGCGCGCGAGCGAGCAAGGCCGGAGCGCCGCGGCGTTGATGCTGCGCCGGCGGGGAAGGGGGGGGGGCGAAGGGGCGAGGCCGGGATTTGTCTCCGCGAGAGCGATGAGCGCTCGGTCAGGCGCCCGGCTGCCGCATGGCGGCCGGCTGCCGCGGCGCAGCCGCCAGGCGACCAGAACGCAAACGCCGCGCGCGGCTGCCGCGCCGCGCCGCGCGCGTGAGAACGTCGCAACGACGTCCAGGCGGTCGTAAGACTCACGTCCGTTTCAAAGCACGGCGCCAATTAATTCCTAGATCGCTACCTCAAGCATATTTTATCAGCCTGGAATTTTTTTTTTTTTTAAACATGGTGCGTTTGACTTTTTCAGTAGTCCAATTAATTGTCTAGTACGATACATTCATATTTGACGTACGTTTAATTTCAGAATGAGAATCCGCAAATTTATGGCGTTGTTGCTTGTCCAACTGTATTGATTGCAATTTCTCATTTTAATGTTTTATTATATGAAATCATTTTGCCTCATCACTTTTTTTCTTACGTTAATCCATTTACGTTTAAGTTGTATTCAGTTGATCATTTTGGCATCAAGAAGCTGCTCCTCAGATGAATTATCTTATGGAAAAGAGATATGAACAAATAAATATTTGTTAGGTTGCGCAGCAGCTGTCGTGCCGCTTTCCTATGATATTAAAGCGATTTACAATAATTATTTTATTTATTGTAAATTTTTTCTACTTTACAATTAACACCTCAAACGTGTATCTGTTTATGATTTCTGGAACGGAACTGCTTTGAATTCCATACATTTGCATTAGATGTGCATTCAATTATACGTGCTGACTGAAATGTATGCAAAGAGTTTAGGTAAGTTGTATAATAAATAATGCAATTTAAAAGTAAATTAGAATAAATTACGAAATCAGAGGCGACAGCATAGATAATGCGATTGTAATCATGTGACGTGTGTAGCGTGCGTTCGTGGAAGTGTGTGTAATTTTTGGTTTGAAGTGAAAATGTAGAATTTAATGGATCCGAAGAAGCGGGACTGTTCAAAAATTTTATTGCCCAGGCATACTTAATTTGCGAAGGCGAAAGTTCGGTCCTTGAGAAGCCCTCCCGCTGTAGTCCGCCGAGGGCGTGTGCTGGGGGCTTCAGTTGTTTGCCATTGTAGACACTTCTGGTGATGAGGGATACCTCACGAGTAGAAGTCAATCCAACAATAAGCTAGTTACCTGCGTTCTTGTTTAGACAAAAGATTTGTTCAAAGTTCCTACTGATACATAATCCTGACCACTTTGGTAGGACATGCAATTATCATTCTGAAAGGCGATAAGGACGTTAAATGTTAATGCAAAAGTTTCAATCACAAATTAGATTTTCAATACGCATATTTGTTTTATTCTGGAGATATCTTACTGATCAACTTTCCCAAAATCGTTTTCCTAGAAAGTTAATGTTTAACCCGCCTCTTAAAATATTGTTATGATTCGACGTTACTGGCGTAGCTACATCTTTTCAGCAAGCTATCAGGTGAAATAAGATGAATAAAGTGTTATGTTATGTGAATTAAATTGCAACGATGTCGTGTTTATTGATCATTATTTGTGTGCTGACAAGGAGGAGGGGAGAGGCACACTGAAAGCGACAAGATGGGAGGAAGCGCCGAGAAATAGAAACAGACTGAAAGAGGTGAGGGTTGGGAGAATAAGAACAGAGAAAGAAAAAAGAAAGTGACAGTAAACTGCAGAGAAAATTACCGATAGAACTACTCGTGCTGACTTGCAAATAATATTACCAATTGAAAGCAATGCCTCATGTTCTAAACAGAAAGTGGATTGAAACTCTAAATCAAACTAGAATATTGTAGAGATATAAAATCTTGTTTACTTATATCCACTTTAACTCTTAAAACGGTATTGTATATGAATAATTATATATAGGAAAGTTTTAAGTAAACAGGATACATGTTCCTAATGATTGCTGCAGCTAGCAATTTACATTAACTCTTACTAAAATTTCGTTTAAACACCACTCAGACTTCAAACTTAAAAAAAATTGCTATTGTGACGTCGTGCGCTGTTGTCACTTGGTGGGCTTGTGCACAGACGCTATACTAATCTCACTTTGTTACTATAAATCCGATTGCCTCTGGCTGCGAAACGCCGAATGCATTGTAACTCGATTCGAAATCCTCTAGAACGACAAACACACCGATTACGGGTACTTGGTCTTTGGAGACGACGTAATGACAACAGCGTCATAAATGAGGGACGTATGAACTCATGTGCAGTAACAGGCACTATTTATTCTTTTTAAGATTTTAAAAATTGAGTATTTAGCTATACCAACTGGTTATTAATAGAAAAACGATACACATTTGGGACCCACTGCGTTCATCTGGAAACAAAAATCAGAAATTTACTTGCGTGCAAGCTTGATTTATAATTTCTTTAAACCGAAACTCGTAGCTCTTTAACTATGAAGATTTTATTATTTGACTTTTAGTCACTAGTGCCTGAGTTCCATTCATGATAAACTCTTGCTCCATTAAGCAAATGTCCCGACACTAGCTAAATTTTGTGGCCACAGTGGGAGCACCAAAATAAGTAAAATTTTCTTTACGATAACGTCTGAACGCAATGGTTCCGATTGTCGTCTGGTAAACGGAGCCTTTTGCCGGCCTTTTTAAAAAATAGAATTTAGCCTACGAAGCCCTTTTTTCTCAAAAATCTAGCAAATATCTCGAATTTGAAATTAGTTCTCAACTTCGAGAAAAAATTTCAAAATGTGGGCTTTATAGCGCGAATGGCGACATGCCTTCCTGAATGCAACGCCGTGACGACGCATGCACAAATTCGGACGAATAGCGTCGTAAAGCGAATTTTACGAAAAACTCGCCCGCCCTTCCTTCTTCGCAGTGCGGTCACCACCCCGATTGTTGTGGGGGCCCTTGTCGGCGCGGGGGCAGGACCAGGCCAGGCGGCGTGCGGCGCAGCCGCGGAGCAGAGCGGGACTTGCGTGGATCGCAAGCCATGACGTACGTTTTCGGCTTGTCGTCTCTTTGCTCTCAGTCTATTTTTCACAGTTGACCAAATTGAGAATGCTATACTAGCATTACTTGCTGAGGTAAACGGTCTGTAATAGTAGTACATAGACTATATTTTTCACATATTTCCCTCTTCTTCGAATACGATGCTTTCAAATTGTTTGAGGCAGTACTCAAAAAATATCGGATTCCGATTTGGAACTGGTTTTTTAAAAAATGAAACTAATTTTGTAAATTATATACTTATTCCATCTCCTCACATCTCTTATTTTAGAATATTATTTTTACTTCTAAGGTTGTTTGCTGTTAAATTCACTTTGCTCTAAGATCTTCCGGGTTCAATACGGAAAGAAGAGCGGAGTTAACGCACGAGCTATTTTATCTAAACTCGATTTTTTGATCTCAAACGATGTTATCTGCTTTAAAGAGTTCATCTGGTGAATCTCTTTTTCCGAAGAAAATGGCCGAAGCTAATTGATTAAAATGTTTATCGTACTCTTTCGGACAAATTAAAAAAAGTACATGATCTTGACTTAGGGGTGGTATGCTATGACATAAACAGCCCTAAAAGGCACGACAAGATGGTCGAAAGTCGGCAACAGCAGGCTTCGACGCGCGTCACCCGGACAACCAAGATGGGCACATGACTGGGCAGCGGAAGCTAAGACTTGACAACTTCATTAATGGCAAAGACTTCCTTCAATCATTATTCGAAAACGAATTCTCGACCCAAACGCTGAGGCGATGTACTCGAAGTATTCACGGTGACTCACTAATCGTTTCTCCAGCTGTTTGAAACATTATCACATGCTTTTTTTCGGCTGGCTAGTAAAAACGAAGACCTAAAATAATCTTCATACTTCCTTCGTTATTTTTCGTCGTTGTAGACAGTTTTTTAATGGTTCATTTTAATAATAATGTCATGTCACGTCATTTCCTTCTGCCACATAATACTCATTCACACAATTCCTTCAAAATTTGTTTGTTTTAATTTTCCTTTAATCGCTTGTACAACTGAATATATCTCATAAACCTTGTCGACTTTGCTATTTCAACTGTATTTTCAATTATACTCATTTTTACGATTTAGTTGTCAAATCCAATATCTAAAAGATATGTTTGGTGTATTCTCATACTCCCTTATCTTATTTTTCGTCCGTCTTTTGGCTATTTAATTACAGATCCCCAGCAACACCCGCCATTTCCTCCGTCCACCACCCAGCGGGCACCTCTTCCACCACAAACCCCACCACCCCAGCCGCCCGTGCCGCCTTCTTCGCCCTCGCTAACCCCCTTTCTCCTGCCCTCTCCCCCCAGACCCCCATTCCCTTCATCTTCAATGCCTTTGTCGCCACGTCCGTGCCTCTGTCGCCACGCCGCCATGCACCCACAGGAGCTTCCTAGCCCCCTTTCATCTCCATTACCTCACATCGCCGACACGTATTCATCAGGCAGCTCTTCGCCCCAACTCTCATTTCAACTGGCCACGCAACTCAATGCCGACGTTGTCTCGAGCAGCGGCCACCCGCGCCCGCGCCCACCTCGTGCACGCGCCCGCTCTGCCGCCAGGAGCGCTTTCGCGCACACCCAGCGCAGAGCGGCGATTGGGCTCATTGCGAAATATGGACGCGCTCGGAGCGAAGGTTCGAAAGCTGACTCCTCCACCCAGAAACCTGACTTTTTTTCCTGTTTGCGACGGTGGTAGCCCAGATCATCTGGTCGTTTCATTAACGCTTGCAGTATATTCGTTACACCGACAGATGGACGATCGAGAGACTAGCCTAATGAATTGGAATGTGGGACACATTTGCGTTATTTAGTTTGTAATTTGTGAGGCAACGAACGTTGTGTACGTTAATTAAATAAGCTGGGCTAAGAAATAAAAGCACACATACAGGCGATACTGTTATTTGACAAGGAGTATTTGTTTTTCATATATCTGATAAAATATTTGAAATTCATTGCAAATGTTTTTTTTAAATTCACGTGAGTAGATTAAATGCATTATTATTTTATTGTATTTTGCTAGTAAAATATTCGTAGGATACAAGATATCATGATATTGGAAATTAGGTCGTGTTCGACAAGTATGGCCAGAATGGATCGCTGTCTTTTAAGAATGTTTCTTACGTAATATCGTAGTTAACGACACAATATTATTTTTATTACGAATTAATTTTGGGTATTTTCGCCTTTGGGACATTTATGAATTGGGGCTAAATCGATAGATGAACATAAAAATTCTTCGTTTTTTTTCGAAAAAAGGAACAAAGTTTTCGTTTTCTAAGTCATATAAAACAAGATTTCAAGTGTTTCATTATATATATATATATATATATATATATATATATATATATATATATATATATATATTTAAAACACTGAGGATATTGCTTTAAACAGATATCTGATCTTTCTACTCAACCAAATATGGTGATTTTTGCGTAAATGAAATGCGGAGGTTCCCAAATGTGTTATCACTAGATAACATAAACCTGTGTAGAGTATAATCATTGAATTTTGTAAAAATCTTAGCATTAATAGAATAAACACATATTGCATGCACGTAGTGCACATATATGCCGCATGATTGCTATTTTCTGCAGCAGTTTCTAAAATTATTGAGTACTTCAATTTAGGCTCCGATTCAATATAAGCAAATCTCCCTTAGGAACCCAGATTTTGAAATATTTGCTTTGCAAGAAAAGTAGTGGGGACTCAATATGTTTTTGCAACCTATTAATAACCATTTTTTTAAAGTTTCAACACAAAATTTTAAATATTATAATGAAAACGTATCTACCAGCATACGTTTGGTTCATTACGTTTGGTTTGTCCAAGACCTTCGTCAAGACGATGTGGGTCTAGTGCGAATAAGCGTGTGTCAGTGTGGGAGTGAGGGTATAGTTAGAGAAGCGTTTAGGGAGTTTTTTTACAGTCCGTGGATTGAGTGTTTTAAATTCAAAGATTAGTGATGTCGCCATGCAATGACTAGCAATCGCTTGGAGCATGTGTCCTTCCACAACAAAAACATTAGTTTTTGCAATTATGTTTTTAAATATAAATTGATTGCAGGATGTTGTAGTCTTGTACCACACACATGTATAGATGTTGGTAAATATAAAATATTTAAATTACATATTGAGAAACAGGTTAACATGTGTGGTTACAGTAAATAATGATTTTATTGCTCCAGAATTCGTAAATCTCCCTCATTTCATTAGTCTTGCAGAAAAAGAACTGGACAACATGACACAGTATTCGTTTAATTAGTTTTTTCGATTTTCCGTATAGTGTATATGTTGTAAAACCCTTCTACAGTCCGCCCTTCTGTGTTCAGCTAGTGTAATATCAGTGTATAGTAGTTACATCTGAATTTTTGTGCTAAGAATAGAAACAATATCAGAGAGCAAAAAACGCGCTTATAGAAAGAGAACATGGCTATAACATGAGTAAAGGTGAAGATGATTTTTTTTTAGTATTAACGTTCGGTTGTTGTTTACCGAAATAAAATAAAATGAAACTTAGATATATCCTTACTACAGTGAAATAAAGGAGTCTCATCATCGTTTCTGATTCAGAAATACCGAATGATCAAAATATTGATAGTTCCAGAACGGTAACAATGCCACAAAACTAAAAAACGGAATATTGAAACATTAAAGAAATATTGAACTTCGAAAATATCGCTCAGGACAAAATGAATCATAAGCTCAGTTTTCGGAGTGATGCCATCGTAGTTAAGTGGTATTATCACATGCTACAGAACGAAAACGAACGAGACGGCTAAAGTGTGAAGGATAATTTCGTGGACAGAGCTCCGCAGCTCGTGTACCAAGAAGCGAGACCAAGCGCTTTCAAAGCGCTGAAATAGAAATCGCGAGAAAGCGAGTTGTCCCTGGGCGGCGCACGCGGCTGCTAGCGTCCGTCCGTCCGTCCGTCCGGTCGCCTGGCAGAGGAACCCTGGACCGCCCGCCCAACGCAGCCTCCGCGTCGAAGCTCCTGCGCACTGCATCTCATTACGCCCCCGTTTTCCTTCCCCGCGCGAATGAGGTTTCGTTTTACTCAACGGACTCCTCCACGAATACCTACGCTCCTCCTCCTTTGTTGGCGAAACTGCTGTCTTCTGCTAGTAAAGTCGTTTTAATTGCTAATTGTTGTCCTTTTTGGAATGCGTGGCTTAAAGAATATGTGAACTTTTGCTTGTGTGATTGATGTGATTTTTGATTGTTGTACGTTAAAGTAAAATTGTAATAATATGTAAACAATAACTATGTTGTTATTGTTATAACTATAAAATAACATTAAAATTGCAATAACATGTTAACAATAATTATGTTGTTATTGTTATAACAATAATTATGTTATAAATAATCTTAAAATTAGATTTTGAGAGAGTATAAAGTAGTTGGAATTTTGTACAGTTTCGGACTTGGAAAGAAAACAATTCTAAAATCGCCAACGTAGTGGGTTTTAATAAGCTTTCTTCAGGGCAGTGACACAAATTATCTCCAAAATTGGTTGCTACCATGCGTAGTTTCCTTTGTGAAACAATCTTTAGAAAATTCCTTTAACTTAAGAATCGAGGTCAAGAAAGCTAACAGGTGTGATGAATTATAAATATTCATTGGGAACATTCGTACACAAACAGTTTTAAATGAATGGACTTTCATTTGCTAACAGAGTGCATTGAACGTAGTATTGTAATGTATAAAGTATAAATGTTCTGATCAAAGGATTACAAGAAGATGGTGGAGACCGTTTTAGAAACATAAACTGAGTGAAAGAGAAATGCTGGACATGGAACTTACTGATAAGTTACTGAGTTTCACACCGGCTTCACTGAAGAAGCGTGTAGGCTACAAGCAGAGTTTTGCGTAAATTTAAGAAAATGTGTGCCTACATGCCATCCAAGAGATGGTGACAGGCTATTACGAGATTCTGCGCACGGGGTTTGCTTTCTGAAGATGTTTCTTGTCTCTGCTTCAAAACATCGTATTTCAGTGAAGGTTTGCAGAATATTTTGAAAGGAAATACTTCTTACATCACCATGAGAATTGAACTCTCTGGCGAAAGGTTTCACACTTCACGTTAGTAGATGAATTACTGGGAAAGTATGAAAACATTTGAATAGAAACTGAACGGAAACGATAACTCACAAACACACAAACCAAATGTCGCCATAGTCGCTTGAGAAGTCAGGCTCCTGAGTAATACTCACTAAATATCAGCCGTCGTTGAGTTTTTGTCGAATAGAATGATCTTCGAGATGGTGCCCAGCTGAAGCTCGTAGGAAACACGTCACATCGGAAAACTGCTGCAGAGAAAAATGTACATCGTGATTTAATCATGCGAAGTTATTAATATTCAAACAACAAAAATATAATGAGAACTGACTGTGGAAGTTAGCATATGTGCAGGATATGACACAAAACATGATCAATTTTGTTTTAACACACAGTTATTGTTCATTCATATACAAATATTTTTAAATATTTATTTATAGTTATATCGACTGCGAATCACGAGCAACAACTTTAATTATAGATGCATCACAGGTTTAAAATGATACAATTAATTAAATACCTGCGGATAAAAGAGGTTCTTTCTCATTCATTGTTTTATAATACATGAATTAGCATGTACAGTATATTATTTTTTCCTACACTTCATCCCAATTTATTAATGTTACGTTTTATTTTAGTCCGTAAAAACTGTCGGGTAAAAATAATCCTAAGGTAACTAAAGGACTAAGAGTTTGATAAGTATCATCTACGTGTGTAGTCTCCTTTATGGTATTTTATGGGATATTATCACTGAAAGAAAATGAATACTCGGTTCCTGAATGTGGACGTATTTCCGTCATGTACACTTTAAAACTGACGTAATATTCCGTTACGGGTTGTATACAAAGTGTCACGCAGAGACTTCATAAAAAGCATTTTAAAATATCAAATCACAAAAAAAAAACGAATATATCTTCTTTCAAGTTACTTGACTTTCGCATTATAACAAATGCTGTCGTTTCGGTTGTTCGTGCGGGGGGGGGGGAGGTCGTTTTAAAACTACTGAATTTATAAGAACTCGTCTCGTTTCATGCAACTATGGACAATCAAAAACAACAATAAGAGAATTAAGCGAGAATAACATGAAATTTAATTACAAGTAAATATCATTAAAAAATTGAAAATATTTTGTTTTGAGTTCTCAATCCTAAGCGTAATGACGTAAATAAATACCAGACTATCTATTTGGAGTTTCATGTAATTTTTACTCTCATCATGAGAGAGTGACGCTATTTCGTCAGAAAATCTCGAATTGTAAGGCTCTGGTATCGAAATAGTAGATACATTATGTTCTTACGTGTAATATCTTACTTCCCCTTAACAGGCTACATTTCTTTTCTTGAAAGTTTTTGTACGGATAGAGCTAAATGGTCACATCACATCAAATTTGATATAACTTCTTGATTTATAAAAAATTACACAATGTATTTTTTTAAATATATCCCACGTCATTACTATTTATACAATGCAGGTATTTTTGTAATTTGTTGCATTTGTGTGCTAGTGCTTCAAGTGATTTCTCATCAAGTTTCTCGAAAACTCAAATTGTTTCGGTAAAAATGAGCTCAGAATTACGAAAAGTCCAGAACCGCTCAAACGGCATTTTCTCAAAATCTGCTCCAAATATTTGTTTAATTTTTGGAGTTGCAAAAAGTTAAAATGCGAAAAAGTATGTGCTACTGTAACTACTAATTTATATGAGTTTTAGAGTACAACAGGTCTTAACAAAGTGATCAAATGGCATTGAAATACAATCAAAGCAATTTGCGGAATTTTTGGAAAGCAATCGTAAACAGTAAGTCTACTTTTCATTCAGTGTCAGTATTATTTCACTCGAAGATGTCTGAAAACGGGAAATGATAGATATATCCTTGCATTGTTTGATTACTTAAAGTTTCATACTAAAAAAGTCAAAAGAACCCCTATGATCTGAACCGAAAGAGATTCCGTGATTGAAATATTTAACTTTTTGTGTGCTTATAAGGAAACTAATAACACAGTGACAGCAAATAGAAGTTGAACTAATGAATTAAAATATTAATGATTTTTCATATATTTTGTGTATTTGAAGATTTGAAATTATTTCGTTGTTGTTAATATTTGTCGGGAATATTTTTGCAATTGGGAATAAGGAAAATCCAATTATTATCTGAATTTTTAAAATGCGGATTATAATACAGGATTTTCGTGAGAAAGTAACAAGAAAGTATAGTTCATCACAAAAATTCTTTAAATATGAAATAATGAGACAATTTTTTTATGCTTTTGATACGCAAAGCCCATGCCTTCTAGTAAGGATAGAGATAATTGTTATCACCCTAAAATAATATTACATGGTATCTTATAAGAACGGTAATTTTTGATTTCATAATGTTGCCTTAAGGCCAAAGGAATAAATTTAATTGTTCAAGAAATAGAATATATGTTAATGCTGACAAAAATGTTAAGGAAGGTTTAGAAAAACATAAATATAAATACTTATAAAATCATGGACAATCTGTTTTAGAAACACATTTTTGTCTAATTAGTCATTCTCAATTCGAAAAGCTAAGTTTCATTTTAAAGGCATTAAATGATTATAGAATATGTTTGTATTTCGGGAAGATTAATATTAATTACAAGAACATTATGCAAATTTCTAATCATTATTTAGAAGTTTAATGCACTGAATTTGTATAAACAAGTTGCAATTGAGTTAGCATCGTGGGCGTTCATGGTCAATAACAGAGAGTGTTTTCGATCTGATTGGCTGGTTGGCGTTAAACTGCCAACAAATTACATTTGATGCAATATTTATTTATTTCCAAACTTCAATCATCCCATATCTTCTAGTCTCAACTACGCCTCGCTCCCCCCTCTTTATTATTCCCACGCCAATCCAATTAACACCGCTTTTTCCTCGTGTCAGTACGAGGTTCTCCAACGCCCGCAGCTCGTTCACAGGCGATTGGTAATCGACCACGACCACCAGGGCTGCCCCCTCCGCCTCCCAGTTGCCACTGCCACCACCACCACCACCACCGCCTTCACGCCACGTTCCACCATCTGGAGTCCAACGTCCCGCGTGCTAACGCGACGCGCATACATGCGGAGAAACGTGTCATCCCGCCTGAAGGAATAGAGCGGGGCGCGGAGGCATGTGATAAGAGCGCATTGAGAGGATGGCAGCAGGGGGACGGAGCAAGGAAACAAGCACGAAACACAATGCCACAAAGTAGAGCGCGAATCCAAAGATTCATCTCGAGATGAGGGGAGGCAGAGGTATGTGTTCTAGAAAGTGGGAATGTAGGGAACACGAAAGAATCTGTATGTAACCAAACAGCAAGAATAGAAAGAATTGTCACGTGGGGAGGATGGAACAGAATATACAATATAATCTAATTGTAGGTTGATAAAGAATGAAGTGAGGAACGAAAACAAAAGACGATAAGGGGTATGTAGAATAACGACATAGAAGAGAAAGAAATGTGTCAAATTAACATAGTTTACAAGTTAAAAAGTTAAACAGTTAAAAAAATTAGCAAAGGTTCATGAGGGAAGCACGAAAGGAATGAAATTCTACAACTCTTAAAAGGTAAGGGAGAACGAAGTAAATCTGAGAGAAGTGCGAATAAGAAAGGGATAAAAACAGAAGAAACAATTATGGAAAATATGATTCGTAAAAAGAAAATGAAAGTTGAAATTCATCTCGAATTTTCAAGTCTAAAATTGACAAACGAGTTTATGATTGTGTCAAAGAAATTACTTAGAGATGCTGAAGATTGTTCTGGGAACCTAGTGATGAGGCAGAAAAAATGTGCTGAAGCTAGAAGGGGGGAAAGGCGCAAGGACGTGACATACTGAGAAGGACGCTCTGCTGACGACGGCTCACAAGAGAGGTGCTTCAGAAGAAAAATACCAATGTAATATTAGGTAAAGTTTTCAAACTCGTGTAGTAATAGGAATATTTTTGAATACAAAGTGAAAGGAAAAATGTCGCACTGAAGGACCAGGTAACTTAGAATGTCGCGGGATTGGGGAAGAGTGAAAAGGAGTTTAAAATATTTAGGTATTTGTGGTACACCCTTGTTTCTCAATTTCGACACCTTTATGAATACCTTAGAAGAATTATGTATTTCGAGCACGCTTAAGTCTTTTCGCCGTGAAACATTCTCTAAAAGAGAAAGGGACCTCTGAACTATTTTCCAAGAAAACAAGAGATACCAGATGAACGTTAAAGCTGTCATCCCGATGGCGAGTCGGGAGAATAGTGGGACGAATTTGCAGCGTAAGAATAGGACATGAGACACGATGTGACAATCACCTAATGAAATAAGAAAGGGAAATTAAAGCGATGACATGGAATGTACCACAGATAGTGACTAATTTTTGAAACTTGAATAATCTCTTATTATCGATCATCCAAGACATATGTGCATAGTTTATTTATCATTTTTAACATATTAGGAACATGAACTTGTTGATATGGTCCTTGCGAGACTTTCGATTCTTACACTATAATATCTATACTCTTATTTTTTATATTCCCAGCATTGACTTCGAACCTAAAATCGATATTTCCGAGGCATCAATACCGAAAATGCAACATGGATTTTAATGGAACTGGGTATATTACATATATAATAAGTCCCTTGTTCGAACTAACATTTCACTTACGATGTGAACTACGAGTTCAGACAATACTATGTTTTCTCAAATAATTTTCGTACTGTTTGAATACGAAGGAAAATTCCGAGCCTTTTCCTATTTCTACCTGCAAATCGACGAATCTACACTTCATCTTCCGTTGAAGAACGTATCGCTTCGAAACATAGTGGCGATGATAGTATCCCAAAATCTCTACGAGAAGTAATTTAATATTTTCACACTCTCAATGTACGCTTTCAGCACGCACGTGTCAGAACAGCACCTAATATTGACTGCGGGCATCTGGGAAAGCCAGTTGTCTCAAGCCAACGCGTGCCCGGAGGGAGCCCCAGCCGCCGCCGCCGTCGCCGCCGCCTCCGTCGTTTCGTCACAGCGCCTCTCCAGGCGTCGCACCCGCCTTTAAAAGTTAAATCCCCTGCGCGTTCCGCTTCCGTCCGCGCACGCGCGCTCCGAGCCGCGCCGGCCGCCTCCGCATGCATAGGGAACGTCGCCCGCGACCTCGACACACAGGACGCGACGCCGCGCCGCGCCGCGCCACGCCGCGAACAATGCGAGCTAGCAAGACAAAGCGCGGCCAAGTGCCTGCATGCGGGGAACTCAGGCTGGATGACTTTCGAGCAGAGCAACAAGCCAAATCCATTCCAATACAGAGACCCGAAATTGAACTGATATTTTTCATTAAACATATTGCTGA
This sequence comes from Gryllus bimaculatus, assembly GCA_017312745.1. Taxonomy (NCBI): domain Eukaryota; kingdom Metazoa; phylum Arthropoda; class Insecta; order Orthoptera; family Gryllidae; genus Gryllus; species Gryllus bimaculatus. The sequence continues at coordinate 5,100,123 of BOPP01000014.1, read as the reverse complement.
AACTGTTACCGAATGAAACCGACAATGGTTTTAAAGGTTCTGTGTGATCAGGTACGCGCTTCTCATTTCGGGAAGCGACTTTGTCATGGTAAAATCGATTCAGACAGATAGCGACCGTGATGTTACTCTACGTCTGACTTTTTCTCCTTTTCTCTCTCTCTCTCATACAAATAAACACACTCGGTCTCTCCTGTCAGTCAGTAAGTCAGTCTGTGTGTCTGTCTGTCTGTCAGTCAGTCTGCCTGCCTCTCTCTCTCTCTCTCTCTCTCTCTCTCACACACACACACACACACACACACACACACAATTTGAGCATCTCCACTCCCTCTTCCTGTCTCAGACACGCTCACACACGCGCACAAACTCAAGTTATCCCCCTCTCAGTCTCACCCCTCTCTAAGATCACTCTTTCAGTTTTCTCCCTCCATATCTCTCCAGTTCTGCTCACTCCAAGTGTCAGACATTTCAATATGCGTAATAATACTGATATCATTCGAAATAATGGGGATGCGTTATACGTATGGGGATAGCGCGGTGTGACTTGGCGACACTGGAGAAAACAAACTGTAAGAACAATTTGAGAGCAACTTATTTACAACCGGATCCTACAATGCTGCAAGCCTCTCTTGAGAGTGTATGGTACCCTTGTGCATAGGAGGGGAGAAAGTCTGGGGAGAGAATGTTCGCGAGCAATCCACAGTAGGTTTTTTATGGAACTACTCCGTAATCCGTTAGAAAATGATTGGAGGAAACCGCGGAAAAAGACTATTCTAATAGGCCGGCTTCTAGGATTCTCATCCAGGCTTCTTTGAAAGAGCACCTTAACTGATGTCGAAAAGACAAGCCTTCTTTCACCAATCTCCCGGAATCTCCCTTGACGGAAGAGCAGGCCTGATGGCCCGAGTCTCGCCACGTAAAATAAGGCAAATTCATTTCAATTCAATCTCCCGGTCTACAAAACTTTAGTGGCGGCTCGGTACTACGCATGCAGACTCCTGCAACGGATGATAATAACTCAAAAATTCGTGAATATTCGTAAAAAGAGGCCCTCGTTTTTGCACATGCTGTTCGCGGGGCGTAGAACAAGGAGTTGAAATGTGGCACGGAATAAGGCCGTCGCTCCTTTTTGTGCGGCGGTGCAGCGGCGCGCCCCCTTTTGCTGTAACGGGGAGTTGACCTGGAGCGCTCCCGATGTGGAGCACCGGCGCTCGGGACGAACAAGCGAAGCGCGCGCCCCGCAAAAAGACGCCGCCGGCGGAGACACTCGTGGCAAACCGAACTCGCGCCACGTGCAAGGCAAGAGCGACGCTCGGATAGTCCTTCTAAACTTCTGAGGTAGGTCTCCGAACCCCCGATTGTACAAAGTTAGTTATGTGTATGTTTCTCGTTACGTTAAAAATACTAAGTGTGTGTTGTGGTCGATCTGAAAATTTCACCTACTGTGAATACCTGATGGTATATTTTTTAATAAACATGTTAGGATTCTTCAAAAACGTTTTATTTCAATGTAGTAGTGTGAGTAACAAGTTTGTTTCTGAACACCTTGACATTAAGGGCCATCGACTCCAACTTGTAACGTGACTTTTTGAAGAGACTTCAATATTTGAAATATTGTCTACTGAAGCAAATATCCTTGTATTCGTAGGCAGAAAAAAGTTTTCTCGAGGGATGAAAGCGGAAATGTTATATTTTGTTTTGGTATACGGCATGCTATACATAATTTATAGGTACCATGATGTCAGTTTCCACTGGGCGTGAAAAAGTTAAAGCCTGACTTCTAGCTTCTTGATTTCATGTCGAATTACATAAACATTGGATGTTGAGAAGATGTGAATTTAGTTTCTAACTGGGGCCACAATCTCTTCATTATCCCATTATGAAGATACATTGCATTTATTATGCCCATTATGAAGACATAGAATAAACAGAAATTTCGTGACATGTAGTAGTAAGAGATTTTATTATAGAAAGTATGAAAATTAGAATATCTTTCTTTGTTTAAAACTACGTCTTCTTTGTTTCGTTGTTTAAGTATAAAGACTAAGGTCACACACACTGACCTTAAACTCCACCTTGTCTACGGTAATAATAAAATAAAACTGAACGTAACAGTTCGACAATACATCGAAAGCATACCGCGCAAAAACCTGAAGAAAAATATGATGTATAAACGAAGATACCGACGACACTAAAAGTAAAACGTGCCTGGGATACGTGTTATGACCTGACACGAGGTAAGCTTGTCGAAGGTTGAATACAAAATGTGGTTTAGTGATAAAAATCCATAATAGTAACGCAGAGGAAGACGACTTCGTGACAGAAAAATAAATTAGTACAACCTTCTACAGCTCATATTGTTTTAGAATACCAAAAAAATACTCGTCCTTCGGAGACAAACACAACAAATGAGAAAAAAAAGAAAACAATAAAAGCTGTCTTATCAGAAGCAGATAAACCTAGGCACTTTGTAGGCGCGACATTTAAATAAATAGCAATCATTTAACAATAAAGGACAAATACTTTTTGAAGAATCCTCGCAAACAGTACCTCTATGCAAAGCACTCGTTCTGGTGGAGAACAGAAAAAACTGCGTCTTCACCGTGACATTTTACTAGTTTTTACATCTTGAATAATGCAAAACTCTCAATCATGCTACTTTTCTTAGAGCCAAATTCGTAAAATGTAAAAGAAAAATAAAATAAATAAAGGTGGTTAGGGTAAAGTTATTTGAGTGGTTAGGCGGAAGAGCATGTCGTACAGCTTGAGCCTCGCCAAANATTATTATTATTATTATTATTATTATTATTATTATTATTATTATTAAATTTGGAATACACAGTTTTTGCGACAGAGGGGTTATAGAATGTTGTTCTTTATTTTTTTTATTTTTTTTTTATTTTTGTGTGCAAACATGCTATGAAAAATTGTCTGATTTAAGCTACTTTAATGTTACACAGATACACGCGCATTACGTCTAAAGACATTCCCCTCCCCTTCCAAAAACACGTATGGCCCCCCACTTACCGAAAAGGCACATGGGCGCGTCAAAATACGGAATGGTCTCAACAAGACAAGTCAAGTTTTTGTTCATTTTCCCAAGTCTGTTATTACAGACTTTTGCAGACAGGCGATTACAGCGACAAGCGAATACAACCGAAGCATGTCTGCTATTTCAATGCAGACTGTGCTCAATATTCTGTGCAAGAAGGTCACCGCGATTGTCCTTCATGTGATCTCTTTGTATCTACAAAAACAAAACCGAATGTATTGTCTTCAGACATGAGTATATATTTATCTCGCCCAAGTACTCTAGGTGCTGTTTTATGTGTAATAATACCTCATACCTCTCAACACCCAACATAATTCCTGTTTTATTCTATTTATGCCGTCGTATAGTTCGAAATGTTACATTCAGCGTTACTATGCTGGTGAGTTACAATGAAGTTACGGCGGGTAATTTTTTTGTTCTTTTGGCATGACAGATAACAATAATGCTTCACAAAACGTATTTCGATTACAAATTACAATGAGCATTTAAAATCTTAGGAAAGTCAGAGTAGAGTTGTAGTGTGCTCTAACATTAGAGCTGTGGGCGATGGGTAGTGGGCAGTGGGCGGTGCGAGTGGTGTCCCGGGGCGGAGAGGGGGAGAGGGCGGGGCGGGCGGGGCGCGGCGGGCGCTGCAGTGCGGCGGAGGGCGGGCGGGGCGTGCGTGCCTTGACGTCCCCGGACCGCCCAGCGGGTCCTTGCTCCGCCCCCGCCCACAGCCGTGCGCGCGAGGCGCGCTGCGACGCAGCCATAAGCCATGCAGATGCGTCAGCTTCATCCGTCGATCCTCAGTCCTCAGCTCTCACTCGGAACCACCCACTCCAGACGAAACTTGGCAACAGTGTTGAGCGCAACAGCGTGATCTTGTTATTGAATGAATTATTCGTAACTATAGACAAGGCCATGCCATTCGGCAAGAGATTACTCACAATTAACTATGCAAG
>BOPP01000014.1:5050498-5085800 GCA_017312745.1 Gryllus bimaculatus | reverse complement strand
AAAGACTACACCTATCACTCGTATTAATAGTAAAATAACTATTTGACAATTTTTATCGTTTTCCAAAAGAGTTTAAAAATTTTCCTTGGAGGAATTTTTTGTATTACGTTCTAGAGTGAATAAAATTCTTGAGAATGTTTAATACTAAAGCTATCAGTAGAAATAATTATTTCACTCAAGGCACAATTATTAACAACTCTAAAAGCATTCAGCTGCCAAATACTATAAATGTAAGTTGAGCAAAAGTTCTTTATGTATAAAAAAATCAATATACGGGAAATAGCTCCAAGGATAAAGATTCAGTATACCTATATCAACATACCAGCTCCAAAACTTACTTGACCGGATATCTGAATACTCAAGGTTACCCAAAATCGTGGAACATTTCAGAACTGTACGACGTTATATCAAGAAAATACATCGGTCAATAATTTTGAAAACTGGGAGAACTGCCATTTTTTAAACAAATACCAGGTACTCTGACTAAGCCATTATTTAAATGTAAAATAAAATATACTGTGAGAGAGATATCAACTTAATTTTAACGCAATTTTCAAGGAAAAGTTTTGGAATTTAGTAACAACATAAATCAAAAATTATTTTAAACTTCTTGTTTTTTTTATCACCGTAAGGGGGTAAATAATTTCACCTTACATTACCAAAGTCCTGTTTATGGGCGCTAGTGATGTGACATCGATTATAAAAATACATCGACTGAAACCCATCGATGTTTGACAACTACAATGTTTTTAGACTGGATTAGAAATATCTATCATTAAATTCGAGTGCATTAAAATTTAATATGACAGTGTACGTGTTTACCAACATGCCGAATAAGGGTACGAAAAGAAGGGGCAGACCCTATACCCCAGCGTATATCTTGACCTTATCTCAATGTACGAAACGAATATGAAGAAAGATGAAATTCAAGGGCATGGACGTCATCTCGGGCGAGAGAGTGTGATCAACGAAGGTACTGCAAACAGCCTTTGGTTCCGACACATAAATTAGTGTCACTATCAATTATTATTTCATATCTTAACTTTTACAGTATTGTGATCATGGGAATTTTCAAAAGCAAAACACCAGGAAACAAATTACAAACAACGATCACGAGACATCGATGTTAATACATCGATGTTTTGGAAACATCGATATCCATGTCTTATCCCTAATGGGCGCCACTGCTGGGTTTGTGGGGGAAGATTCCTCATCAATACTTTTCGGCACACGGGATACATTGGAAGGGGCTCCCCGATTGTTTGGGTTTTATGTATTGCATTGCCCCCCCCCTTCCCTAATAATTTGGTGCTAGTGATGCCCCTCCTCCCGAACAACTATAATCTTGTGAATATGAACATTCTGAATTTAGATAAGTTGAGTACTAAATATGCAAATATTGTTTAAAATATTGTTTAAAATATTAAAAATTAAATATTTGTATTTTTATTTGCATAGTCGGGTTTCATCTACTGATGACCGGATGCCTTGCCTCTGTAACATCCATTTCGAATTAACGAGCTGGTAGTGTATTTGCCAATGGAGCCTTCATACTACTTCCCCTCCTCATCGTGTCTAACCTCATCCCCCGCTAAGTAAAACACATTAGTACAATTCTCTACCCCCACTTCGCAAGCCACTTCGTCTCGTTATGGCATTGCGCTTAGTGTCTGTCGCAATTCGACGGGAAGCAATTTACGAAATATCTCGTACCGGTTGCAACTAAGCGACGCCGCTCCGCACTTCAACGCGTTGCCTGCGACTTAAAAAATGCACCTTCCAACAGCTTTGGTAATGTTTCCGTGCTCACTCGTTTCGCACGAGAATCAGCGTATGGGAATTAATAGGACTCTAAATTTGTGCAATAGAATTAGAGGCTATTTACTAGGCTAAAGTGAAGGTCACGAGATAAGATTCACTATTTTCCAATGTAACGTTACAAGTAATACGAGAAGTAAATGTTTTGTAGCACCACTTGCGTTCGAATGTAAACGGTTCAATATTTACTGGCAAAATATAAAACTGAAGGTAAACATTTTTTTAAACTTTGAGTTATTTGATTTATGGTTCTCAATTTCATTTTGTGACTAACATTATTTTCCTTAGATGTGGTTTATTTTTTGTCAAAACAAACTCTTGACTTAACGTGATTCATTTGTATGCCGACGATATATAAGTTATTTTTCGCTGGTAATATCATGCAAGCAATCCATTATTATATTTTATGGAAGAGGCAAATTATATGAAGGGAAATTGAATTTTAAACATTTAGTTAACGTAGAAAATTCGTTTCCTTAGATATCAAAACATTGTTTTCTTTGGGTGTAGCTTAATTGATCTGTAAATTAACAGCTTTGCAGTATCTTTACGTTCAGTACTATGCCTAATTGTAAAAAGATGAGAAATACAAAATATGTGAAGTACATCAGGAAACGTTTTCGTCAATAATATTTATAAACGCTCATTCCCATTACTATCGCAAAGTCTTAAGGATCTTTCATCCAAAGCGTTTTTGCAATGGCAAATTTCCAAAGAGCTCTGATAAATTGACATCCACTCGAAGCAAACGAACGCATCGTCCGCTTTGGCTGCCGTCCAGGTCGACGCTCCGCACCATTGTTTCTCAACAGAGGCGCACGACCCTGGCGACGGCGGCAGTTGCGCGTAACGGGCCCTCGGGCTCAGCGCGATTCTCCGACAAAGCGCTCCAAGTTTATTGTACATCGCGAGCATTCGGAGGAACGGGAAATGACGACGGACGTCTTAACGGAGTTCTCGGCTTTTCTGAAACGATCGGCTGTTTGGGCTGGCGCCTTTCGGCACTTCTGCCTCCTCAGCACTCGCCCAGCTGCCGAAGCTTGATGAGCAAAAGAGAAATATGTGAGTGTAGAAAAAAGACCATGTGTTTTGGGGGAAATAAAACAAATTGAATCAAGACGAAAATGGCATAATTTCGTATTCGATGAAAATTTATCGACAGCACATTCCTCCCCCAAAAGCAGTATATGAACGAAGAAGGTTTGCACGCCGGAAATTGCATCAAGTGTTCAACACTACAGTACACTACATTCCTCTACATCTCCTTACGGCCTATGGAGGTGTGATTATCGGCATTTTCTCAATTCCAGGACAAAATATTAGTTCCACGGCGTGTGTAATCATTTCGACCGTGACTTAAGCGTATGAAACTAATAAAAAATTTAAAAGTTTGAAATTTATAAGTAAAATTATGTTTTCCGGAATGTAAAGATGATTGGAGTAGCGTTTACTAGATGTTTCTATTTGATAACATCACTAACGTCATTCGTGATTACTGCAACGTCAATTCAGAAAAAACACAAACGTCAGCGCTATAACTTTAAAGGTTTTCTTTCTTGTTTTAAAAAAATAAGAGGTAAACCCTTACCATTTTATGGCATGAGCATAAGAAATGTTGCTTCACCTACCCTCTTGATAAACTCACTATACTACGTCCTTTTGATAACTGACGAAAATACCAGTTTATAATCATTACACAGTTCAATTTTAATGCAATGTAAATTACTTGCCTGACGAGGTCGACTTGCGTCGGAAGTATGAAGGTTTTTGTCGCGATACATTTATCAATGCGATGAGTACTTTTTTTTAATATTTGAAAGGCTCGAGCGTAAGAAATGATAACCTTCAAAACTGAAGAGTTTGCGAAACAATAATACTTGCTCCTGCCATTTTCTCGACGCACTCCGCAACTAAAAAAATTGAATATATGGCTTATATTCGTTTCCCACCCGTCACTGTTATCTAACCCACTTAAAGCAAAATGTGAACTTGCTCATATCTCCCAACCGAACCGTACCGATTATCAATTTCTACACCCCGAGCCCTTCATTTATCAAAGCAACGGCGAGTCAGGCGACTCCAACAAAGCCGCCGGGGCGTGGGGCGAGCGGGTCGATCGGCCGTCATCGGCGCCGTTGCGTGTAGCGGTGCCGTCGCCGCTTCCCGCGCTGCGCCGCGCCGCGCCGCCTCCTCAGATAAGACGCGCTTTTTGCCTCCGCGCGCGCTTCCGGCCACGAATAGCGGACCCGTGACTCACCGCCGAGCCGTGGCGCCGCCACCGGCCGCTGAACTGCCGCCGCGAAGAACGGATCGCAGGGAATTTGGACTTGGCTAAAGCAGTTCTGTGACTCGACTTTTCTTCCGGGGGGGGGGTCAAAGGATGTGGTTTATATGCTAGCACCTTCGAGGAATCTTAGATTGGTGTTTTGTTTAGACTGGATCTTCGTGTTTCCGGGCGCGTCAACTCCTGTGGTCATTAGCCCCGTAAGTATAGCGCTTGTGTTTACTTTGAGAGGTCTCTCCCGCTGACAATTTCATGCCATTAAAAAAAAAATTGAAAGTGACTCAGGAAGTTCATGTAAAACCCTACAAAAATTATAAAGTTCAGCGGACCACGACAGCAGGCAGATCGATTGGGGAATATCAATTTCAGTGAAAATCTTGGTTGCAGTTTGGCAGCTAGCCAGGCGGATAGACAAACGGACACATTAGGCCGTCAATCGATTTTGTGATCTCAAGAACTCACAAAACATGTATGATGACCGTACGCGGTGTTAGAGGAAGTAATTTACTGTATATATGGACAAGATTTATTCACGTTTTCGTTACCACGGCAAGACGATAAGAGTTTGTCTTTCGAAAATTCACTTGTTCTTCCCGCAGCATTACAATCTTTTCTCTATACTGCTTCAGCACTACCGAGAAGGCAAACTAATCCTTCTTAAATTGTGCAAAAAGTTCCAGGTTATGTTCGTGAAAGTTGTAAAATTATTTAATTAACAATTCCATTTACCGACTAAAAACTACCCTAAATAAATTGTTATAAACTCATTTGCATCCACTCCGTTGAGAAAGAAGTATATGGAATGTCGTGAAGAGGTTTCGTGAATATGATGTAAAAATTCCTCATTAACCAGTCTTCATTGTTCTTTGGCAACTCTTCTCTCGTCGAGCCCCTCTGAACAAAATCCTGGCTACGGTGTAAAACCAATTTAAAGGCTTTTCGTCCGCGTTGAGTGACCGTTCTCACGAAATGAGCATGCTATGCAGCTCGAGTTCCTGATGAGATGCATCTTTCCTGTTTCTTCTTTCATCCTCTCCTTTGTCCCCTCTCCTCCCCCTCTTTCCCCTCTTCTCATATTCTTCTTTCCTCTCTCCTTCTCTTATCCCTATCCTCCTCTTTTCTCTTTCAGCACTCCTCCTCCTTCCTGTTGTTCCCCTCGCCCTCCAGCTGCTTTTATCCGCATCATCACTTATTTGTCTGAGAAGCGCGGAGGTTCACCGCTGTCTCAGCGTCGAACGAGGTCGCCCAATGACGAATATTTTGCTCTCATTGCAGGGTCTTAGTCACAGGCACGTCACAGTCGCCTGAGGTGTGCGAGCGCTTTGGGCTGATAGAGGGAGTTAGTTTACTTCGCAAGAAACGTGCGCTTAATGTGTCCAACAATATGCTTGTGTTTGGATTTTATCCCATATCTTCCAGAAGCGTGAGTAATACAGGTACGAAAGATGCCCTAAAAGGTTTCAATTCTTTTTCGTGCATTTTATTGTATCACAGAAGAGAAACAGGGAGTTTCTTTTGTGCTTCGTTGCTTGGTTTTTTAAATACATGCATTCATACCCTTAGTTTTTAAACACTAAATGTAACAATGAAGTATTCTCTCGTTTTTTCCAATATGCAGTGTTTCCTTATTATCACCTTCAATAAACTTTTCCTTCAACAGTGCAGTGTTTCAGAATTACTATATTCGAGGCATTATTTCTCCTCCGTTAATTCGATTTCCAAACTTTTCTAATTTGCTCACCATTCAGAACTGCGACCTATTACGCTTACATTTACTCACTTTTTACATCTGATTCCATTCACATAACAAGTGAGATCACAACAAATCGGCGGTTTATTCTTGGCATTTATTCGGTAGTTGCGGTAATTCTTTGGTGGTTTATTTTTACTCTCGTTGGTGACTAGTTGCAAGCCATGCAGCGCACCGATGTGTCATGTCACGCTTAAAGACATTTAATATTGCGAAACATCAGGTATCCGAATCACCATGTGTCTCTACATACACACACACACAACACGAGTGTGTGGGTCTGTGCAAGTACCATTTTTTGTTCAACTCAACATTGTTTATCCAACGCGTGTGCATTTGACCCGATAGAGGGCAAGACCAATGACAGATAGGACATGCGAAATTACAGTCCCTGGCCATATTATTAGACGCACCCCAAATTTTCAATAAAAATCACGTTTTTGTGACGAAAAATGTATTTTTTTATTTCTAACGAAATACATAAGTAATAATAGAATACTTACGATACAAACAAGATATCATATACAAAATTATGATTGTCAGTATAATATATAAACTAATTTTCATAAAAAATCTCCATGCACATGTATATCTTTAACACTTTGTCTGGCCACCTTTGGCGGCTATTAGAGCTTTAATTCGGTTTGGTATGCTATTAATGCATGTCTGGACTGTTTCTTGCAACTTTGGATGATGGTACCAGCCTTAAATTATTTTCTCATGGAGGTAAATTTTTGTTTTTATTTCTTGCTTTCCGATTTCCTTCTTCATGAGCTCCCAAACATTTAATATTGGGTTCATTACTGTTGAATTTCCTGGCCATGGTAACACAGGAACATTTTTCTCCAACAAAAATGATCGAACTGTTCGAGCAGTATGACATGGAGCCCCATCTTGCATAAAAACAAATGATTTTTCTTTAGTGAACCATTCCTGTAGTTGAGGCAGCAGTCGTTTTGTCCGATACTTGCTTTTACTGGTCTTGTTTCATGATGCCCTTAACCAAATACAGACGCCCCGTGCCTTTGCCACTGATCAGTGAGCAAATCATTGCCTTGACTGGATGTTTCACACTCTGGATGACACAATCTGACTGATACTTTTTACCAGGGCGCCTTCTCACAAATTGATATTTGTTTGCTAGAATTTCGAAAGTGCACTCGTCGCTAAAACAAACCTGAAATATAAGTAAATTACATTAGAATTAATTTTGGTAGCCATTTATAATTACAAAAAAGGCACTAGACTAAATTTTTACCGATTTCCTGAAGTCCAAATCTTTATTCTTAAGGTTCTTAGCTCATGCAAGACGTTTTTCTTTCATACCAGCTGTTAATCTGGGTTTGTGGACTGGTCTACAAGCTTTAAAATTCATTTGTAGTAGTGTATGCCTTACTGTCCTTTCAAATACACAGATTCTACAACATTCCACTTTAAATTTAATTTATTTAGTAGTAGCAAACCGGTTTTCATGAAAAATCTTCTTCAAACATCTCTCAGATCTTGGTGAAAATATTTTCATCCGTCCACTTGTGTTCTTTCTTCGTGGGGATAATTCTTCACAAAGGACAATTTTTATCTTAATTCGCCAAATAGATGTCTCGGATACGTTTAACCTTCGATATATCTCACGATTTGAATAATTTTCTGTTGTCGACAAGAGCTTTCACTGCTGCGATCTTCTGAGGAGACAAATCACTTGCCTTTCCCATTATTTTTATTCAAAACTATCAGTTTTTCGTATACCACAATTCACAATTTTTAAATAAACACGTCTATAACTATTTCACAAACTAATAATTGAGAAATAAAACTATCTTCATGCAACAACACACTACTCATGTCACCTCTTGTTCTATTCAGCTCTTGTAACTTGAGCGTCTAAGCAATAGTGAGATATCACAACAATGGTACATAATGACAAATAATGTATTAATTATTAGAAAAAGAAGCTTTGCTTTTATTGATTGATTCGCAAACATGTCAGATGTAAAGTACTGCAGTGAGATACTTCAAAACTTAACATTTTGTTAAAAATTTGGAGTGCGTCTAATAATATGGCCAGGGACTGTATATTGTTCCAATATATCTTTCTTAATCCTCACATTACTTAAACAAGAATACAATGGAGAAAACAATAGATTTTGAGACGTGACATCTGATGCAGATTGTATATTGATACATCATAAAAATGGTTCCTTATGTTTTCTTCGTTGTCTATGAGAATAACAATAATATATACGTAAAACCAAAGTACGGAGCGAAGTGGCTCAGTGCGTAGGAAGCTGGATTCATAATCAGGCCACAAGGCGATCATAGATCCCATACATTTATCAACTGAGTTTATCCACTTTTTTGCTACCAGGGCAAGGTAAAGGTAAAGAGTTCTTCTGCCGACAATTCGCTGTTTTCCGCAGCACTATGTAACTTTTTCTCTTCTGCGTAAGCAGTAGCGAGAAAGAAAAAATGGAGCCATTTGTAAGAATATTTGAAAATGTAGCATGAGATTCACATGAAGTACGCCCCTCTAAAAAAAATTAAATAAGATTCATTCTAAAATGAATTAAAATTGATTAAAATTAAGTAAGATCGATTCTAAAATATTAATTTTAAAAATAATACCGTACGCGGTTTAAGCGCTAGTTTTATTCACGACATGACAAATGGTCATCATTTCTAGTTAAGTGTTTAAAAAATAATATATTTTTGCTAGCAAACATTTTTCAAAGGTAATTCTCAAAATCAGAGCTACCCAGAACAATTTCTCTCTCGAGCTGCAAAATAAACGGCCAAGCTCAGGTGGAGTTCTTCTCCAAAATTTCAAATTTTTAGATATTTTACTTTTCTTGTGCAACGATGTTATGAGAATTGTGTATCAGTCGATCTCTCAGCTTTGAAGAGAATACTCGATGGGGCACGGAGAATCGCGCTCTTCCCTGGCCTGTTTAAGACACTACTCTGCATTCACCTGGAATTGGTCAGAGCAGCTCGACTTGAAAATCCTTCTCCAGACACTAGCAGCTTCTGCTACAAGAAGGTGTTGAAAACACTGCCACCGTCAGAATTGAAACCTGGGAACGTGAAGTTTCAGTTCCGAACTCGCTTACAACGCAACACCCGTTCTTGGAATCGTTTAGTGTAATTCAATGTGATTCAAAGTAGGTTCACGGAGATTTAGCTGTGTTAACACGTGCATTTTCCGGTCCCGGACCATCTCCACGCGAGCCCAGAGAGAAACTTCGTCAAAGAAAAGACTTCGTTCAAGACAAAGACAACGAAAGAAAGAAGATAAAACACGAAAACAGCCAGCGCGCTGCACAGAATGTGAGCTACGAAAACGTTTGTGGTGACTTTGAAGCCTCTTAAACAATGAGCTTCACAAAGGATTCGAAAATAATAAAGATTACTGATATTCTCACAACAAAAGATGAAGCTGGAAATACAGCCTCGCGTCACGCCACAGAAGAAACCATCACGATTGGTCCGCCATGCTCCGCGCGACGTTGAAGAGCAACACATTATCACAGATCGGGGGTGCCACAGGCAGCTCTGGGAGACTCACGCGCCCTTTCCCAATCCTTTGTACTGAGAAGTCACCATCATTCAATTGTAATAGTAATCTAGTTTTCTGAAGCCCAATTGTACTAATCTCAAATTATCTGAATAATTGTTTTCGAAAAAAATTAAATTGTTACAATTGAGAAATTTATAAAATTGGTGAGAGACAGACGATGTTTTGGATGATGGCGGGCTTTCTTGAATTTAAACTGAAGTTTTTAAATTTTAATAAAAGTTTTTCGCTCAATTATTAATTTTCTTTTCAAAATACAGACAAATATAAATATTTTATTGTGTAAATTTGAAGATCGGCGAAATAAAATACCTAATGTTTTTATATATCTCAATATTGGGTAAGAGCAGTTGCCTCCTCTTGACCCGCCCCCTGGATCCCGCCTCTGGACGTTGACAAACAACAGAAAAAATAATTACGATAAAAGTATGAGCTATTTATATCATCAAAAGGTTGCAAGTCATCACCTTTTGCAAGTCCTACAAATTAAATATAACGACAGCAAAATCAGTAAGATGTGAAGATGTTTAGTAAATGACTGGTTTTTCAATTTACTCTTACTACTAGGACTAGCAAAACACTTTTTCGATCTTTCCTTTCCCAAAAAGCACAATGAGTGAAAAAAAGCACATGTGTATTTTGAACAACTTTAAGTAATAAGGTAATGTATTGTTTATTCCGCAAGTACAAATATCATGCACTTTAATACTGCTGAGTATGAATACAAAGCAATTCAGTACGAGTGAGGGGCTTAGAAAGGAACGAAACACAATAACATGCGTAAAAGGAAAAGTAAACATTATTTTATTAGGAATTATTTGAGAAATTTAATTATGCATTATATAATAACAATAATAATAATAATATGTTTCCGATAAATCCAATTCGAAAACAATAACAGATTTGGAACTTCAAAATAATAATGCAACCACGGAATACTCCATATCACATCACAAGCTTTCCACTCACACTCTTTGGTAATGGTAGTTCATACACAGAATTGAAAAACCACTGAAAATCATATTATATATTTGCTTCTAAGCAAAATGTAACTTATGAAGTTATCTTAATAATATTAACCATTAATCTATTTTTACAATGCAGTATTTTAAAAGTCTCCAAATTAAAATTGTAGTAATAAGACACAGAAAGGTTTTCCAACATTTAGCATGCACAATCTTCAAGAACAAAAACCTCTAGCCTTACACTGGAATCAATTAAATATTTTAAGACAAAGAATCTTGGCCTTTTTAAAACAAAAATTGCCGTTTTAACAAAAACTAAAACTGTAATAACATCATATGTACAGTAGTAACGGAACAAGAGATCTTTATATATCCGTTAATAGCAAATATTTGAAGGTGGGCGGACTCTCCCTTGGAGCTTGTGACATGGCGTCAGCTGCGTCGTAAGCAATAACGTACTGCGTATGAGAATTCAGTCGGAATACGCAGTATGATAATAGGCAAAATAACCCAAACAAAAATTGGAATTTTTCATTGAAAATCGAATCTTTTTTATTATTTTCAGATTTTTCTCGGGCTCATGGGTATCTGAACGAAACCATAGACACCTATAACACGGCCACAGGCTGCATATATATATATATATATATATATATATATATATATATATATATATATATACAGATATCGTTCACATGTATGTTTCAAATTGTTTATAAATTAAAATATAAAAATAAAAATGTATCAATTAAATAGTTATGCAAATATTATACATGCGTAATAATTTATAAACAATATAGTGTACGTAAATTGAATCGAAAAATATTTTTATGGAATGCCCCATCCCTTATGTTCTAAAGCCGCTCTTTTTGCTTGCTGCAGAACAACCCGCTCAAGGGACATCGAGTTTGACACTACTGAGAGGCACAAAGCAACGGGCGCGGGGGGGAGTCTCGTTGGTGGAATACGAAATCGGTGGCGGCGGACGCCCAGGGCCTTTGTGTCCTTCAGATGGCTCTTCAATGCGAGGGCGTGACCGCTTCGGCGGCGCGGGGCGGCGAAAACCGCCGAGGCCGGTGGCGGTGATGGGGGTGGGGGCGGATGGCGCCGGACCCAAGCGAGGAGGAACGGCCGCGCGCCGCCGCCGCCGTCGCCAAACTGCGATATTTGCCCGGAAACGGCTGCGGGCGCAAGATCAGCACAGGAACTGGGGCGGCTTCAAGGATTCCACAGGGGATTCCGCTCCTGAGAGTGGGAAGAGAAGGTGGGCGAGAAGAGTTGCAGCGCAAGGAGGATGAGACGGAGATCAAAATCAGCCTTAGATGGGAAAAAAAAAAAAAAAAAATCAAAATTTGAGGTGCACAATATTGCACACTTTTCGTATTCACAAATATTATTAAAGTTTTATTATTACGATTTCTCTAGTTTTGATTATTTAAAAAAATGATGTCGCATCGGTCTATGTGTCTCTCAATGACCGCATTGCTATATTCTAACAACTGTGCCTCACTCTGATTTTCGAATATAGTCGTTGTCGACCGGAATCTCATTTTCTGATTGGTTCCAGATCTTTTTGTTTTAATACCCATGGTTGAACCATGTTTTTTTGGCTCTTCAATGTATAGTTTATGGCGTTTCAAAGTTTCTGAAAATGCGGAATTTTGAGAACATTTTCACAGAAACTTTTGATATTTCGAGAAACTTCTTAAGACATTATGTGAAGCACATATACTCACAAATTCATTCATGGATAAAATCGCCGATAATGTAAATATTAGCGACCTGTGAGAGAGATAACAAAAAATGTAGAATCGTGCATATTTTTAAAAAAACACCCGCAAAAGAATACAGCAAAATGTTGTTGATGTTGTCTTACACAGTACACTTAGCAACTGGAATATAATCAAGGGGCAAAACTTAATATATTACGGAAATTGTCAAGAAAACAGTCAGCATTATTTTTGGAGATTTCCTTTGAATCTTTTTTACCTCTTTTGCTTCATGATTTGGGACATTATGCTCTATTCTTAAAGAAAGTTTGTGAAGAAAAAATTGAGCTTTTTTTTTCAAAAAATCTTGATTAGGTATTTTTGGAAAATTCTTACGATGAGATTCAAAATTACATGAAAACAACGAATATGTCGGAAGAATTCTGTGTGATATGATTTAAAAAGCCAATATTGAATAACAGGTTGCATTAAAAAAATACCTTTCTTCAATATTGAAGGTCTAGGTCTTTGGTTTCAAAAAAAGTTATGGCGTGTAGACGTAAACACATATTTAGTCATCATACAGTCGTAGGTTTTTTCCATTGATATTAAAATAAACTTAGTCACTTCTTAACCGATAAATACGACCTAGGAAATATCATACATTAACATTCGTATCTTTACTTTCGAAATTTGTTTTGGACTTGGTTTACTAAAAACCTCTGGTAAATTAACTCTCTAACGAACGGCGTACTGTTTCCATTATCAGAGAACTTGGACTAGTTTCCGCGTATTTAAAGTATTGTTACGTAAGTTAGCGGCGGCAAGCAGGGGAAAAATGAATATACAATGCTGCCAGAAACCTGAAATGATTGAGAATACACTTTCGGAGACCGAAGAAGTTACCCGAGTGTTTTCATGATCATACCAGTCTTTGCAATACCACTTAAATATAATACTGTAACACCTATACCCAACGCAGGAACTACAATGTAGTCTCAGACTGGCAATACTAGGATTTTAATTAGAACCTTTATTTTGTTCCGCGATTTCGACGCAAAAAAAGTGTTCACGCACTGTGTTTGATGTATAGAAGAGACGGATTGCGTGTTCGTGGTTAAAACCCCAACGTGTCAAGTGGCTTTTCGCAGAATCGACAGATTCCTTTTATAGCTCACCACGAAAAGATCTCACGCAATAGCCTGCGCGAAGCGCTGCGAGTTCTGCAAGGACTTGCAGATGTTATAAATGATTTACTGTGTGCTCCCATTTGCACATTGTGCACGAGATGGCTCTTTTCGTTTTCTCGCATAAGTACAGAGAGACTTGCGTAATGTGGAAGCATTACCTAAGGAACATTACTGTTGAGATTTTGAAGGAAATACGTTTAGATGTTCCCTGACATTGAGGAACGTTTTATATTCATCCACTGTCCGATTCACCGTCAGCACAATAATCTGCACAACTGTCCGGAAAACTCGTTTCCTAAGTACTGTCAATAGGTTTAAGGGATATCTAATACCTACCATACAACGTCTCAATATTATACAAACAAAATATATCAACTCCATTTATGAGGATTCATCACTAAGAACATGAAAATGGATGTGGAATAAATACAATTTTATTCCAACACATCACTTTATGCGACAACACAGTAGCGGAGTAGTCGTGACTAGCGAGGAACGTGTTCGCTCTGACTTTCTGGAGTGTGGTAGACCCGAGCATAGTTCAAAGATCGTGTACACACGATGGGGCATTTCACAGGTCAGAGTAGACGCATTGTTTCGATTTGATTCGATTTAAAAAAAAAGTTATTAACGCTTTTTAACTTCCTTAAAAAAGTTATTTGCGTTTCTTAATTTGTACATTTACAGAACATTGTATGCATACACTTATTTAGTACTTTTCAAAACATTAATTATTTTCATTGAAACAGTAGGTATTAATTACTAAGCATTACTTCAATTTCTTGCATTAATCTTATACTTTAATTTTACATGATATCTGAAATGCTAATACGTATTTCATACCTGCACTATTGGGTTGGCTAAGGAATCGAAATATTCCCTTTCCTCTTTGTATTCTGTGCATTGCCATATAACATGATTTAAATCCTGAGTATGGTATGCACACGAGCATGTTGGATCAGATGTTAATTTAACTCTAAATAATGAAGAGTTTAAACTATAATGACCGATTCTATTCTTGCGATAGTATAGGAGTCATAAGTAGGCCCCGAAAAAACATGAGGTATGAAACGGCAAAATACGTACACTGCCACAAATTACATGAAATTTAATGTGGATTAATGTACGACTGTACAGGAATTTTAATGTACTTTGTACATTCAAAGGATATTAATGTATTTGTACTTTAAATTTAATGTTTTAATTAAAATCAATGTAGATATAATCTACGACTGTAAATGAAACTTAATGAACCTTGTACATTAGAACGAAAGTAATGTGACTGTACATTACATTTAATGTTTAAATTAAAATCAATGTATATTTAATGAAAATCAGTAATGATTTATAATTGTAGAACACGCAGAACATAAATACTTTTTAAACACTTATAAATATGTTTCGACTATTTGAGCTAACGTATAATAAATTTAAAATAGTATCTCAAAATGTATACTAAAAATTATATTTTCAAAAGTCGGATTTACATTCAAATTGATAACAAATAGATAATGAAATTCTAGCGGCCAACATAGCACGTTAATTCTGTAGTTTACAATTCTTCCAAATTCAGCGAAAATACTCGGGATCATAACTTATAACACGACACCGTTTATTCAAATTATGTTCCACAAATGTCATTTCTCCGTTAAACAATGAAATAAATTTCCCCTCAGAAGTGGGGGGAGCAAGACATCCGTTGTCTATCACATTTTCCAAAATGCCGTCAGAATGAGCGTATTTATTTCCTACACATTATTTAAACGAATCGCAACCCTGGCAGCAAACCGTTCGCGTCGCGTTGTAACTCCCTAAACAATGTTGCATTTTCATACACCACTATTGCTCCCATTAACAGCGGACGTTGCGAAAATGCAACATAAGTTCATGATTTTATTTTTAAACAGTTTTATTTTTATAGACTTATTTCACATTTCTATAACATAAGAAAGTTATGTTTAAAAAAATGTTGGCTATTTCGTCTAGTTGTTCGAGATTCATATTTTTATTCTGTACATTACTTTAACATTTTCCACAAAACTATTTAGTTAATTTTTATTTGAACGTTCAATATTCGTAGTTGGAGAAATGGATACATGGTAATTTGTACTTTCTTTTCGAGCTGCACGCTTCCCATCGCTTTGCTTTGGGAGCATAAAGCGGCTTAGGGAATTCCGAACCCTTTCCCAGAGCATGGTACCTTGAAGGCGATAACAAAGGGTGACGGCAGCCTGCTTATTTTTGGAAAGAGAAAGGCTGGTTGTACTGCGGGAACACAAGTACTCTGCGTTTTCGCAGGATTCATTCCAATTCTGAAGCTCCAAATAATAATGGACCAAATAAGTTAAAGAACTGAAGTTCAGGAAATGAGTGTTATATAGTAGCCCAAAGTAAATGACTGATTCTGAAAAAAGGTTCTAGTAATTTTTAAAGACGTTATTAAAGGGGTGATAGTATTATTTTCCAGCTATTACGTTTTTGGATATGCCTATTCTGTAAAATTAGGATCAAATCTCGAATTAATACGCATGTAAGTTGGAGTTGTACTACTATTACGCACTAAATTAAAAGTAATGTTTCGTTAAACAAATTATTACTATCGGTAGAAAATTTGAGAAAAAATAATTACATTACAACCCTAATGATTTTTAATAAATTGGCGGTTTTAAGTAGTAGTAAATTTGCATTAAAGAAAACATTGTCAAAATGGATATTGTTAAATAGAGAATGGATTGTATCCTTACGAAACGAAATTTTCTTCTGATTCAGTAATTTCTAGCCAGATCTAAGAATAAAGATAGGTAATATTATGTAATTATAATATTATCATCTAGTAATAATGTTACTAATATCTTTTTACATTAAATCAATTTTCTTTCTCATTTTGTTTTTGTATTGTGTATGTATCTTTCTCCTTTTTGTACTCATTTCCTATGTACAAGCAAATCCATTGCCTCTGTCAAGTATTTTTTTGTCTTTTGTTTAACTGTAAAAAGGTAATGCAGAATACATATTACTTACTAACAATAAAATTGTTACTTTCAGTGAAATTATGAAAATAAATCCAATAGGACACAAAAGCCCTCAAAAAGGTGAAAAAAAGTTGATTCTACAGTTTTTAAATTGGTCAAAAATGGACAAAATACAACGAAAAGTACAGTGTAATAAGTTGTGAATTTTTCATTTCTCAAGTGCTGATGGTTTGAATAAAATAAATTTTTGTTTATTAATAAAAGTAAAATATTTATTCATCATTCCCTATCCCATCTTATTTTCTCATTTACAAACAAAATAAATGTACACACCTTGAAATTACGTTAAAAACAATTTAAAACCAAGTTTAATAAGAAATATTGCTTGGCTTACTGGATTGTGTTTTTAAACCACATTTTAAATATTTTAGAGTAACGATAACCATCATAGACACGTGGGAACGCAATGCCCAATGATTCGCAAATCTGCAGCATTGACATCGTAGTGCTACGCGTCTGCGAAAATCCATATTTTTTGTTAATTGGGTTTACGATCGAGAAAGACGATAATACTTCCAAACTTGAAGGTAAATTGAAGTCCTAGGCTTCCGCGGCCGGAGTCATGTAAATGATCTTGGCTGTCCGGGTGACACCACGACGAAGTCTGTGTCGCCCACGTTTCGACCATCTTCAGGGCTGGTACACTTACAGACACACTCAAACATCCATGCTTCGAAGCGTATTCGAACTTGCGACCCTTCAGGCACGAGGCAGTTACGGCTCTCCAGCCTTAGCAACCTTGGCTACCAGAGCCCGCCTTTTCCCTTTTACTAGACATGAAAGATCTTACTCGTAAATCTTAATGTTAACGTAATTCGTCAATAAATGTCATGCAGATTTCTCTTCTAAACTACGAGTCAGAGGAATGTCATTAATTCTTCCGGAACAAGCATTGCTCCTCTTTTTATAAAATAAGTTTTATTGGCTGCACAGTTTCGCTTTTTCTCTTGTGATAGTGTAGCAGACATAAGAAACAAACATTAGGAACCCAAACTAATGTTCCAAATATTATTGTCACATTTACTACATATATAAAGAATTTAATATGCAATGTAATGTAATGTAATTAATTAATTACTTAATTAATTAACTAATAAGTGTCATACAGATTTCATTTCGAAACTATAAATCCGAAGACTGTCTTAAATTTTTTCTGACTCAGCATAACTTCAGTTTTCTAAAATAAGATTTACTGGGATATTCTGAAGTTTCTTTCACTTCCTGAAATTGCAGCACGAATAAACTAGAATTTTATGCTAACTGACGTGACTCTCGCGTGAAATCGTCGGACACTAGTTCAGATCACTAATTATTTGGCTATGAGTGATCGATTCTAGATGAAAACAGATACATTTTTTAAACCTCGAAATCGCGGGGCCATTTTGCAGCGCGCTTCGCAGAGAATCACTCCTGCTGCTCCAGCCATGTTTCCCAGATGACAGATGAAATTGAATTTTTCTGTTATGCAACGACATAAGTGCCTTTTGTTCGCTCGCCTTTCAAAACATGTGGAAGTCAGAAAGCGATATTCCTAATATAAGACAAAATTATTTACTGTGGCAAAGGATTTGGTTGAATCCTTGCACGATCTGCGTTCACATCTTTTTCATGTATACACTTCACTCGATCCCTTCTGATCTTTGATCTACGTCACCCCCCCCCCGTTAGTTTAAAACTTGTTAGAAACACAAATTGTTCATTGCTACCGAGAGGTTTCAACATAGCAACGATATCTTTATCTGGCATTGAAAAAATGACAACACATTTCTTTGTATATTCCCAGTCTGTTTTGCAAATGGTCCTGAATAATATTCAAATTGGAAATGAAAGAAACGAAATAAAATGCCAGTAAGAGTTATCTTTTATTTATTTATTATAATATTGGCAAAGAACCGTGAAATAACGATATCAAAGGCTTATGAGTTCTGTAGTACCATGCAACTTGCCTTTAGTTCGGCCTATTTGGAATATTTCATATCTGATCACGAGCTTCGCAAAACAGCCCCCCGCCATTGTCCTCGCCCGTTCTCAAGCGAGAGTGCAATGCACTTGGGTGCGGCGCGTGCAGCCGGCGTGGGAGGTGTGAGAGTAGCGTTTTGCAAAGGCGCGGACACGAACTTGATGCACGTCTCTTCTGCTCGGTGAAATATGGAGGTTCAAGTTGAAACAGTTGCGTGTATGGAATCCAGTGTTAGTGTTTGTTGGATTCACATCCGTTAGGGTATGCTTGCGTTGCTTTACGAGTCAGTGCCCGCCAACGCATGTGCGCGAGACGAAACGAAAATTCCTCTGGCTCAAGTCTAGTTCTCGGCATCTAGCATTAAAAAAGCTGACTAAATATTTCCCCAACGGTACAGCTACAAATGTTTTACAAGCGTTATATGCAATTCCCGCAAATCTCAAAGAAAAATAATGTGTACACTGAGCTCCGTGTGGAAACTGGACCAAGTACGAAAAACTTCAAAATACGGCATTGATCGAAATGGGAAGCATATATTTCCTACATAATACACAAACACTAATTAATACCTAGTATTAGATATGGCTTACATGGAACCATGTTGTTATTATTATGGCACAACATTACTTTTTACACACAGATAACTTAGTACGCGAACAAATGTAAATAAATTCTAATTATTTCTAATCGAATTGATTTTGCACGAGAAAACGAAAGTTAATTAATGATCCATCGATGGAAAGATTCATGAAAACTATACAGTAAATGTCTCTTTTTTTCAGTAAGACCTTCGAATTCTCTGAATTCCTAGGAACTGGGCCTTGTTAACCTGATATCCTCCATCTGCCATCATTTAAGTTGATGTTAATAATGTTGTAGAAGAGGAGAATCGGAAAGTAGAAAGGAAGGTAAAGGAGAAGAAAGAATAGGGCGAAAAAGAAGAGGAGAGGGAGGAGAAAGAAAACTCAGAGGAGGAAAACTACACGAAGGCAAGGAAATGAGAGAAGAGGACGAAGAAGAGCGAAGGAGGTGAGGTGCAGGCATCTATCGTATTACCCTTATTGCTAGAATCATTACATCGAAAACAAACCTGCACAAATTACAAATCATCCAATATCAACATCTCAAGGCTATGCTGTTACAAACGTAAAAACTTCACAAACCTGTGGGAACGCGCGGCATACTAAAACGTTCCCTTTCTCAGTGTTATTCAACAATTATCAAAATTTCAAAAACAGTGCTTGGCATCATTTAACTCGTTTACACGTCAAAAAGAGATGTCTGAATGTATATTTACATCCAATTCACGCTAGTTTTTCATAATATCACCAATACCTATCACTAGTCATTTTCGGCCATTTACGAGAAGAATGTTAATATGGGGTTTAATTCTTCTGCCCCTACAGATCAACACAAAGCAAACATTGCTTGGATGTCATTGTTGCTTCGATTACTCGGATGTCGTCAAAATCGCATGACCGGCACTTATTTGTCTAGAGAGAGTCATTGCTTCATTTTAAAATGTTCTTTGGTTGGTCGGCAAAACGCCATTCAATTAAGGAATAAACTGCGACAGAAAGATATATCTGGCTTTGATATTAGAAGTGTAAGGCAGATTCGAAAGTAAAATTGAACTAACCGAACCCTTGTGATTCCATTCAAGAAAGATCTGTACAAAAGATACAAAAGTCCTCCAAATTCACTATAAGAAATAAAGCAAAAAACATTGTTTCACGTGGTTCAATATTTCTTCTCGAAGACTAATGAAATGAGGAACATTTACAAATTCTAGAACAAAATAATAATTAGACACAATAAACCAAAGTTGTACATGTTCTGAAAATGTTATTAAATTGTTTTATATTTTACGAGATCTATTGTATTTATGTTGTACGGAACTATGGCAAAGGAATCCATCTATCTTAATCCACCTTAACTTAAAAATGTATTGCACCAGAACAAATTATAATCACAAGTTTTTTGTTGTTGTGAAAGGACACGTATCAGACGAGTGCTGGACATGGCATTCTTATACACTCACTAATCTTCGCATTCAAAAGCACTATTGGAGCAGCTATTTCTGCCTCTATAGCTATAAACTCTTACTACTGTATAGGGAGAAAAGTAAAAATTTAACCGTGATCAGTACAGTCCAACAGATCATACATCTCTCTCCCAATTTGTATTCATGACTTATGCATACCGATCCTACCAGAATTCACGCCGTGGAGAACCCCTATCTGTAATATTTGAATAAATAACAAATATACATTCCATGTAGTATTAGTAATAAAGTTTTTCGAATTGGAATAAGATCCGAGATACCTAAATAGGTTACCCAAGTCCCTTATGATAGTCACAATTTATTAGTAATAGTTTTTCACCTTTAAGTCATCAATACACATGCAAAAGCAAAACAATTGAACCACGTAAATTTATGATAAAAGTTCAAATTAAAAAAACGTAGCGTAAGTACCTCTGATTAAGTCGTCTAATTAGATCAGTTAGTGGAGTCGTTCAGTCATAGTGAAATCATGGAGTCGTTTGGTCTATTGTGGAAAGAATTGGAAAAACGTTTAATGGTACGGGTGATGACGAGTTTGTGAGTGTGGATATGTGAGCAGTTGTTTGGGTGTGGTTCCTCTCCCATCTTACACCCCATATACTTCGATTTCTACAGTTTTGTTAAAAAACTCATCACCCGAAACATGCCTTTGTTACTTTTCTTTGCAATGGAAGTCCTCTCTAGTCTGTGCCTATATGACTGTGAATGTTACGAAAGTTGCAAATGTTGCGAGTGTGTCGCCAGACCTGAGAACGTTCGCACCATGTCAGTACATCAACACTTTTTCATTTGTAATAAGTCAAAATGTGTGGCATGTTATATTGCGCAATGTTTATTTGTTTTGGAAAGAAATATAACCTGATTTATGTCAAGAGAGGAGTGATAGCATGGTGACCAGTGAATGATATTGTGCGTTTCGAGAAGGGAAATCGTATATGACATGTGACATCAAGTAATCAGATGAAGTGTGAACGACAATGCAGTTGGCCCCGTGACAAGTTATATGAAAATAAAACTAAATCAAAAAAACACACTTTGACACGCCGGTTTACAGTTTATACGTTTTCCTTGATATGTCAGTATACAGTTTGAATAGTTATATTGAACTATACGAAGTAGTTATATTCGTAGGCACGCCAGCTTGTAGTTGGGATGTGCTAATTCGTCAATAATGAGAAGTCAATAGTGCACGATTTTTAATTAATCAGTAAAGTTTATACAAGTTAAATGAGACATCAAAGAAATGGTCAGAAGCTATATAGGAGGAATACGAAATTGAACATTTTATTTCAATCTGTATTGGTTAGGACGTATTACTGAAGTCGACATAGATTGGAGAGATGACGACAAAGAGAACACACTCATACTGAGTTTTATATCTGAAAATGAAAAGTAATGTCCACAAGTGCACAACTTATGTTTTTGATGCTATGAGGGCAAAAGGGAAAAAGCAGCCAAAATAGTTGTTGATTAGGGGAGGTTGCAGAAATTTTTATAGCAAAAATTAAGGTACATTTAAAATTGATCGGTAAATAGCCTTGGTTTTTAAATATTTTTAAAAAGTTTTTAATTAATTTTATTGGTATTCTTTTTTCTTATTCGTGTTTATTTGTTAATAAATAGTATTTACAGAAATTGATTGTGATTTTCTTAAATTAAACCTTTCTTTCCGTGAACATTCTGAGTAACGACTCTGATATATACCGTATTATACGCCCACGTTTTCTTCAGCTCCGGAATACCAACCTCCACTCCTTTGCCAACTTTAGTTGAATTAAGAATAAATAGCAACGAGCGTTGTAGACAAAACCTGAATACAAGACATGTTCACACTCGAGTAATAGAAACTATTTAATATCGAAAAACGAACTATAAATTTGATATAAAATTCCTTTTGTCAAAATGACCAATCTCTCCACTACTCTCGCAACTAGCGAAGCGAGGGCTCAACAAAACGTGTGCGGATAATAGTGAAATTAGCCGTCTAGTCGACTAGGCGTCAATTTTAGGGCGAAATTTAGGTTTCCCGCATTTATAATTTATGATCCCGAGTTGGGATAATTAAATTTAGATATACTCAGCATTTCTCACTACGCACATTCGCATCTCTTTCCTCGCGTCTCTCTTCCCCTTTTTTCTCCACAGTCTATGACGTCCTAAAGCCTTAGAGGTATGGGCATGTTTACTGTCCGAACCAATCTGGATGGAGTTTTGCAGCTACGAAATTGAGAGGTAAATTCCATTTATTTTGGCGTCTTAAAATTATCAAGACAAAATTATCAATACTAATCTTTTCGAGACTTTTAACTTAAGAACCAAATTAGAAATGGAATACAATACTAAAAAAATCAAAATACATTTTATCAAGAATAATGCGAGACAGAATACTTATATTGTTACGCTATCCTCTGCTATTTTATTTCAAAGGTTTAGTGGCTCTCGCATGCTCGCGCTCTCGCATGAGGAAGAGGGTATTTTGTGTTTGTTTGTTTTTCTCTTTTCTTTCTTTCTTTTCTTCTTCTTTTTTTCTCCCTTTTTTTTACGGAGACTTGAGGCCAAAGGTCTCACAGAAATGTTTGGAGCTTCTCCATTGCATTGCATACTTCATTGCATTTCAATTTTAAACATTTCGAGGAGTATGGTTGTACATGCCCGATCTTGTATTTTTGCATGAACAACTTTACGTAACTTTAACCGGAGTAATAATATTTTTGTTTTTATCAAGACAATCGAAAAGCAAACTGTTAAGGAAGATTGTATAATTACTATTGTTTTTAAGGAAATGTAGTGAAATGTTCCAAGGACATTTGTCTATAATACATAATTAAACTTGATTGAAAATTTGTTTCAAATATTAACTGCTCTTTATTTTTATTTGATACTCTGTTAGTACACCGGAATTTACCATTCTGCATTTCTCAAACATATGAACACATTTTATAAACAGCTTTCCCCTTAATATGGAAGTGGAAGGATAGGGAAGAGAGTGAGGTTTAACATACGAGAAGTTTTGCATGGGAACGCTTGTTCTTTTTTTTAAAAATTGATTCATTTCGCAATTATTCGTTCACTTTGAATCCAATTACAAACCGATAAGAACAAAAATGTAACTCGAATAAATTAAATTGTAATGGGTGAAAGATATTGAATACAGCACGATTGAATAAAAGCAACTGGATTAAGTTTACCAATACTAGTTAAGTTGGTCACTTGGTCACTACACTAGACAGCTCTACACAAGATTTAAAAAATAATTTTGAATCCCTCAAAATAATCATTAAATATTCCTTACTAATTTCTTAGAAACATAAGAAATACGAAATTTCATTCCATGTAATAATGCAACATCTGAGAGATGAAAATACACGAGAGAGAGAGATGAAAATACACATGAAAAGGCCAAAATGATCATGATTTGCATCGCTATTTGCAATTAGCATGAAATTTTGTATGCTTCGAAGTTCATGAGAAGTTTCATCAGAAACAGGGTTATAAAAGTTCCGTTACCTGGTCGCCAGCTTTCGGTAACGGAGACAGCACTTTAAGAACCATAACAGGATCAAAAAATGAAAAGAAAAAAGGAAACGAAAAAGGGGACAGAAAGGAAAGGAGGAAGTAAGGCGAAGAAATGAGAAGAACGAGGTGATTGAATAATAAAAGAGAACACATTTTAGATTACGTAAAAATCCGCAGCATAAAGATCAAAGAAGAAATTAAAGAGAAAATACGACGAAGTAGACGAAAGATGTGAAGAGAGAACCAGCAGGGAATAAAGTTTAAAACCTCGGTGAGATGTTACGGCGATATTCCGATACAGACAATATTTCAAGTTCGTAATTCAGTGACTACAAGGTTTAAACATTAAGAACATGATGTATAGCGTTAGGAAATTTTACCTGCCACCAAAGCTAATTAGCTAAACTATTATTCAATGTAGTCGCACGTCTCGTTATATTAATTTGCATCAATTAAACACTATTTAATAATTTTTGAAAATCTCCGTCACCTCCTGCTTTCGGGAGGCGAGGCAGTAACATAGTAGTAAATATAATGTGTCTCTCTGACTACACGTCCGTCCCGGTCGGATGCTAGTCTAAAACTGGAGAAGGCTCAACGAAGGCGCCGATTTAAGTACTACACTTCGGTTTTAATAGACTCTGACATGTCACCATCTGTTCCGGTTATCCAATCGGGAGCTTCAATACCATAGGTGTCAGTCGTAATGAAGTTCTCGATTGAAAAACCGCGTCTACATCAAGATTTATTTAGTCATGGACTTGACGTAAATCAGCTGTTACGGTTTCGGGATCCAATCGGGAGGTTATTGTTTGTCGCTACAGTGATGTCACTACTGGGACGTTGAAACTCCCTATTGAATGAACAGCTGATTTACGTCTAGTGCGCCGCTATATAAATCGCAGCTGGCGATCCGCAAGAAGTCGCAGTAAATCCACGCAGTCCACGCGCACGCGACGCGATCCACGCGAGGCCCCGGCGCGGCGCTGCCGCCTGCGGGGTCGGGTCGACGCGCGCCGCATTCCTCGAATTCCGTCTGGCACGGCGGCGCACCGCACGTGCTTCCTGCAGCGGCTCCGCGCCAGATCGCGCTGTTGCTCTAGCGGCGCACTCGCGGCGGCAGCGGCTGCAGGAGGCGACGGCGGCGCGACAAGCGCACGGCGGTGGCCGGCGGTGCTGGCGGCTGCAAGGTACGGCGGCGGCGGCGGTGACAGGAGCGGCGGTGGCAGGGGGCGGCGGCGCTGCCGGCGCGCCGGCGGGGGCGGCGGAGGCGCGTCAGCTGGTGGCGGCGGGTGGCGGCGGGTGGCGGTGCGCGGTGGCGGCGGTGGCGTGGCGGCGGTGCGCGGTGCGTGGCGGTGGCGGTGGGTTGCGGGTGGTGCGGTGGGTGAAGGCGGTGGGTAGAGGCGGTGGGTGGCGGCGGCGGGTGGTGGCGGCGGTGGCGGTGGTTGTGGTGGTGGTGGTGGGTGGGTGGGTGGTGGCGGCGGGTGGTGGCTGCGGGGTGGTGGCGGCGGGTGGTGGCGGCGGGTGGCGCGGCGGCGTGGCGGCGCGGCGACGGTAGTGGCACGTGGCGGCGGCGGCGGGGGGGGCGGGAGGGGGGTGGAAAGGGGGTAGCGGCGGCAGGGGCAGCGGCGACTGTGGGCGGCGGGGCGGTGGCAGGGGCGCGGCGTCGGTAGGAGTCGACTGGTGGGCGACGGCGCCGGCGGCGGCGCCAAGGGCTGAGAGCTGGAGGGAGGCTCGCGGACCTTCGCCGTCTGCCGCGACCTCGTGCGCATCCGCCCGAAATTGCGCGCGCCTTCCGGCGAACGTCGTCGCCGCCACCGGGAGGCGCGCGCTCGGAACAGGCGGAGAGCGCCGAGCGGCGGGTGCAATGCTCCGCCTGAGACGGGGGAGCGGAAGAGGAGCGGAGCGAAGAGGAGGGGCGCCGGATGGGCGGCTGCCGCAGGATTCACGCTCAGCTGCAACCGTTTCGGAAAGCGCGATCGCGGGGCGCGTGGCGACAACCCTTCGGCGCTCGCTAACGAGGAAGCCGGGTTTGCTGGATGGCAAGTTTGGTTGGGAGCTCTTGCGACCAGACTGTGGTTACAATGTTCTTCAATTAAAACGGAGATTAACGGAAGGAAAGTGACGGAGATTAATTCAAGCAGAATTCTTTCCAATTTTCCCTACGTTTCTTTTATAACCTGTGTCAATGCTGGTGAGAAAGAATTTATTTAATATGAAGTTGGTAACAATTGTTCGGAAATTTCATGCCACCTCACGAATTTTCGATAATCAGGGAATATTGGTGGCACACTGACCATGTTCTCTTATCCTTCACCCGATCTTGAGTTTCTTGATTGCTTAAGTAGATCAGGGCTGCAAGTGATGTCACTGCAGTGCCTATGACCGGGAGACAAGGTTCGAGTCTTGACGGTCAGGCTGGATTGTCGACTAGAGAGCTAGGTAGACTTCAACTATTTGTCGATGAAGTTATGAGTTCATTCGTGTATTTAATTTTCTTTTCATGAAGTAAGCATTTAATTGTGTGGAGTCACTGTGGCAGTAACTATGACGGCATCTCGTGACTGACATTCAGACTGGCTACGCTTCGATTCTTTTAACTGAACTAAAGAAAGAAAAAAATAAGAAAAATAATAAAAAAAATAATGACCTCATGGACAGAACTTGAGATAAAATGAATAATCGTTAGTAGGGCTCGGATGGTTATGCATAAAAAAATGTAAAATGTGTATGTAATTATGAGATTCTATACTGGTATACATGCATTAAATGCAAGTTATGATAATCTGTTCTTTCATTCGTTATATTTTTCACTGAAGATCTAAGTAACATATAGTCTACCAAACATTGCAAATTATGACAAACACATCTGAATTATGGACTGGGCATTCTTTCGATTACAGTGTGTAACAGCCACCATTTTAAGGTTTGAAAACAGAAACGGTTCTGTGTTGCTTCTCAAAATTGATTTATACTGAAAAAAACTACGTTCACTCCAAACACAGATGTTATTGGCGCGTATTAAATTTTGCTATATCTTCCAGTGACAATGTTTCTTCAAGTCTGTCAATTTGCTCTCCGTTTTACCGGTCATGATATTGGCAATACGAATACTGTAATTTTTGGTAACCTGGATTTGTTCCAGTACGTAGTTAAATTTTTTGTACTAAAGACCTTGCAATTTTTCTGGCGCA
The DNA here is from genome assembly GCA_017312745.1 of Gryllus bimaculatus. Taxonomy (NCBI): domain Eukaryota; kingdom Metazoa; phylum Arthropoda; class Insecta; order Orthoptera; family Gryllidae; genus Gryllus; species Gryllus bimaculatus. The sequence goes on along the minus strand of BOPP01000014.1, from coordinate 5,058,746 downwards.
GATTTAAGCTCTTGTAAGATACTTCCTATTAAATTTATATTTGTGACAAGGTGACACGTCCTTTTGTTCGAGTGCTGTGATGGCTATGGAAATGCAGTTGAAGTGTGTCTTAATATTAATTTCGTAATAATAAATAAATAATAACTTCGTAAATTTCAACATAAATTGTACTGAGCGTAAGCTTACTTTTATATACACAAGAATACTGAGCAGCGTACGTGAAGCCCACCGGGGTATGATTGTTTATGTATTGAGTTGTAAATTTTGAAATAAAAGGTCTATTAAATAACTGTTTGGACATATTTACAAGCCAGGAATATGACATTTTAAAACACGTCAGTACCCAAAACACCAACACATTAGTTTAATAAAATTATTTTCAGCCAATTATTTACCTCGTTTCTGTTCTCAAATTCTTCTGTTTTCGGGGAGAGAATGTGGGTCCTCTCCAGCAGTAACCTCAATCAGATTCTGAAATAGAACAAAGTTCGTGTTAAAAATAAATATTGTAATAGAATACAATGAAGCATTGATTGATCTGAAAGTTGACATCTGGATTCAATTAGGTTACGTAGCCCACTAATGTTTCTTTACGTCAGACGTAGGTCGATTCTGACATCTGTCACAACCAATCGACTCTTCAAGGGAGAGGGGGGCAAATACAACAGCGTTCATTCGAACTCTGAGTAGTGCCCCAGTCTCGACTCGATGGGCAGGTCGGGGGTCGTAGATGGAACGCGGACAAGTCACTGCAGCGCTGGTAGTGCTGTGAACGAGGATCGCCTGGAAAATTCCCACACTACCACGGGTGGATCGTTATAACAGATAACGATCGATGTACTAACTAGAGAAGGTATAACGACAGAATATAACAATTTTTCCGAGTATTCTCTTGATGATCGCCTTTATTAAAGTCAGAAAGTATGTAATTGAAAAAGGTACACCGATTTGCGGCAAAAACATGATTAGGTTAGCTGTACAGTAAGCAATGAAGTTTCGAAGCAAATGTTGGAATGAACAAGGAATGATGGATGCATTGCCGTACATTAGTAAAGAAAAGGATACATGAAACAAAAGCCTGGAAGAAAGAGGTACAGTTCCGGACATCAACGATTTTAGTCGATGTACCCGAAGCGATGTAATTAACGGAACACGAAACCATCCTAAATAGTGAGTTCTCAGCTTCACTTAGTTGTCAAGGCTATTTCATCAGTCATAATATGTGAAGAACGAAAAATGAGTACATAAGGGTTACAAAACGAGAACAATAATATGATACAAATCAAGACACCAGTTTTGTCTAGGGAATGGAACTAAAACAATTGATGTGACTGGAATCTAGAAGAATAATTGGGAACACTAAGATGAATACAACTGAAACGATGAGAACTAGTCTACCTACAAACACCAGGTTCTTTAAAGAATGCGGATGTAAGACTAGAACAGCGGAGGAAATGAAAAAAAAAATCAGAAATTACTTGTCGGTGAGATTGCGATAGCGACAATCAGAACAGACAGGATGAATATGAACAAACAGGAACTACGCAAGGACCTAAACTGGCACAATTATCTTGGAAAAGTCTGAAGTGTGACGATAAGTGAGAAAACTGACAAGGGAAGTTCGTGAAGGTCAAAAATGAATGGAGAACGAATTTTCCGATGAGGAATGTCGGTACATGTCAGAGGATAACAAGAGGAAACAATGTCCCCTGAAGTACTACTAAAACCAATGTATTAAGTCCCAAACTTTGTTGAAAAATTAACAAGAATCACGGAGGTGGTAGGAATACTGGGAACTGAAGACTTCGAATCGATGGGACGCAATTAGCGAGGACGATTTAAGCCGCTGCGCTGTCTGCAGGAGAATTTTAGCGGACTGCTGATCGGCAGTTTTCTTCGGTTGCTCCGATCATTAACATGCAAATGCTGGAGCAGTTCCCTTACAAAAGGGCCACGTAGGGCGCGAAGATCTTTCTTTCATGTTCTTTGACCCATTCTCACCCCTTCCTTACACATACAGACACTTACATGCAATACAGCACCTCCATATCGGTAGACCAGTCGGGAGCTTAGAGCGTGTCTGTTGGGGAGGGGGTGTCCCGCTGGTGGAAGATACTGGAAAAACCCACGAACCGACGTGTCGCGTAGATAGGTGCCGGATCTCGCTATTTAGTGGGGGAAGAACATCGCCACTCTCTGTGATAAAACATCACTACAGTTACGGGACAAATACATAGCAGTTGACGCGCTCGGAAACACGAAACAATCAATGAAGTAACGAGGATCGCTGATGATTTTGGAGGAGATAGTTCACAAGGGGGGGGGGTGGCTGAGACGGCAGGAGCCATTCGTGGGTTCTCACTGCCAACGCCACGGCGTCTCTGCCCAACCCATGCCCCCCTAGGACGGGTAGCTTCACCCAACTAGCAAGTGATTCACATTTGCGACATGCTGAGGCATATCCACAGGAAGTATTGCAAGTACGCCTGAATTCTTCAAGTGTCAATTGTAACTAGAGATCGGATTTTTAGGCAAATGTACATTTTTCTCTCTTAACATTGACTATCAAAATTAATTAGATATCTATCAATCTACCTACCTATCTACCTACCTATCTCTCTACCTACCTATCTCTCTACCTACCTATCTATCTACCTATCTATCTATCTACCTATCTATCTATCTACCTATCTATCTATCTATCTACCTATCTATCTATCTACCTATCTATCTATCTATCTACCTATCTATCTATCTATCTACCTACCTACCTACCTATCTACTTTTTTTTTTTTTAACGAGGGGAACTGTGGAAATCTTCAAAAGACGAAGAGGAGCCCGCACTCCTCAAAATTTCATGCACCTCACCGAATTTTGATAATCAGCGGAAATGTTGGTGGCACACTGACCATGTTTTCCTATCCTTCACCCGAACTTGAGTTTCTTGATTGCTTAAGTAGATCAGGCTGCCAGTGATGTCACTGCAGTGCCTATGACCGGGAGACAAGGTTTCGAGTCTGACGGTTAGGCTGCATTTTCGCTAGAGAGCTAGTAGACTTCATATATTTGTCGATGAAGTTTTAGTTTCTTCGTGGTATTTAAGTTTTCTTTCATTGAAGTTAAGCATTTAATTGTGTGGGTCATCTGGTGCTAGTAACTATGACGGGCATCTCGTGACTGACATTCAGACTGGCTACGCTTCGATTCTTTAACTGAACTAAAGAAAAGAAAAAATAAGAAAATAATAAAAAAAATAATGACCCTCATGGAACAGAACTTGAGATAAAATGAATAGAATCGTTAGTAGGAGCATCGGATGGTTATGCATAAAAAAATGTAAAATGTGTATGTAATTATGAGATTCCTATGGTATAATCATGCATTAAATGCAGTCCACTCAATATCTGTTCTTCATTCGTTATATTTTTCCACTATGAAGATCTACAGTAACATATAGTCTTACCAAACATTGCAAAAATTTATGACAAACACATCTGAATATGGACTGGGCATTCTTTCGATTACAGTGTGTAACAGCCACCGATTTTAAGGTTTGAAAACAGAACGGTTCTGTGTTGGCTTCTCAAAATTGATTTATACCTGGAAAAAAACTACGTTCACTCCAACACACAGATGTTATTGGCGGGTATTAAATTTTTGCTATATCTTCCATGAAATGTTTTCTTCAGTCTGTCAATATTTGGTCCTCCGTTTTACCGGTCATGAATATTGGCAATTACGAATACTGTAATTTTCGGTAAGCTGGATTTGTTTCCGTACGTAGTTAAATTTTTTTACTACAGACCTTGCAAATTTTTCTGGCGAGATTTAAGCTCTAGTAAAATACTTGCCTATTAAATTTAATATTTGTGAACAAGGTGGCAAGGGCGTCCTTTTGTTCCGACGCGCGTGATGGCTATGGAAATGCAGTGAAGTGTGTTTTAATATTAAGATTTCGTAAAATAAGTTAAATAATAACATTCGTAAATTTTTCAACAATAAATGACTGAGCGTAAGCCTTACTTTTATATAGCAACAAATATACTGAGCAGCGTACGTGAAGCCACCGGTAATGATTTCCTACCGACCCTTCCACTGGACTAAAATTAAAGAAACTTATGAAAATGACGAAGTTTTAAATTTTTGAAATATAAAGGTCTATTAAATAACTGTTTGGAACATATTTACAAGCCAGGAATATGACATCTTAAAACACGTCAGTAACCACAAAACACCAACACGATTAGTTTAATAAAATTATTTTCAGCCAATTTATTTACACCTCGTTTTCTGTTCTTCAAATTCTTCCTGTTTTTCGGGGAGAGAATGTGGGTCCTCTCCAGCAGAAACCTCAATCAGATTCTGAAATAGCAACAAAGTTCGTGTTAAAAAAAATATTCGTAAAGAATAACAATGAAGCATTGATTGATCTGAAAGTTTGACATCTGGATCAATTAAGGTACGTAGCCCACTAAATGTTTTCCTTTACGTAGACGTAGGTCGATTGTCTGACAATCTGTCACAACTCATCGACTCTTCAAGGGAGAGGGGGGCAAATACAACAGCGTTCATTCGAACTCTGAGTAGATGCCCCCAAGTTCTCGACTGGGATGGGCACGTCGGCGGGTCGTAGATGGAACGCGAGACAAGTCACTGCAGTCGCTGTAAGTTGCTGTGAAACGAAGGATCGCCTGGAGAAATTCCCACATACCCACGGGTGGATACGTTATATAACAGATAACGATGGTGTACAACTAGAGAAGGTATAACGACAGAATATAACATTTTTGCGAGTATTCTCTTTGATGACGCCTTTATTAAAGTCAGAAAGTATGTAATTGAAAAGGTACACGGATTTTGCGGGCAAAAAACATGGATTAGGTTAGCTGTACAGTAAGCAATGAAGTTTACGCAAGCAAAATGTTTGAATGAACAAGGAATGATGGATGCATTGCCGTACATTAGTAAAAGAAAAGGATACACGACAAAAGCCTGGAAAGACAGAGGTACAGTTCCGACATAAAGCGATTTTAGTCGACGTACCCGAAAGCGATGTAATTAAACGGAAGCACGAACCATCCTAAATAGTGAGTTCTCAGCTTCACTTATGTTGTCAAGGCTATTTTCATCAGTCATAATATGTGAAGAACGAAAAATGAGTACATGAGGGGTTGCGAAAACGAGAACAATAAACTGATAACAAATCAAGACACCCAGTTTTTGTCTAGGGAATGCAACAAAACAATTGATGTGACTGGAATCCTATGAAGAATAATTGGGAACAACTAAGATGAAATACAACTGAAACGAATGAGAACTAGTCTACCTTACAAACACCAGGTTCTTTAAAGAATGGCGGATGTAAGACTAGAACAGCGGAGGAAATGACAAAAAAAAATCAGAAATTAACTGGTCGGTGGGATTGCGATAAGCGACAGAATCAGAAACAGACAGGTGAATAAGAAACAAACAGGAATACGCAAGGAACCTAAACTGCACAATTATCTTGCACAAACTGCTCACAGCTGTGACGATAAGTGGAGAATACTGACAAGGGAAAGTTCGTGAAGGTCAAAAATGAAATGGAGAACGAATTTTCCGATGAGGAATGTCGTACATGCGTCAGAGGATAACAAGAGGAAACAATGTCCCCTGAAGTAACTACTAAAACCAATTGTATTAAGTCCACAAACTTTGTTGAAAAATTAACAAGAATCAACGGAGGTGGTAGGAATACTGGGGACTGGACAGACTTCGATATCGATGGGACGCAATTAGGCGAGGACGATTTAAGCCGTGCGCTGTCTGCAGGAGAATTTTTAGCGGACTGCTGATCGGTCAGTTTTTCTTCAGTTGCTCCGATCATTATACATGCAAATGCTGGAGCAGTTTCCTAACAAAAGGGCCCAGCGTAGGCGCAAGATCTTTCTCATGTTCTTTGACCCATTCTCAACCCTTCCTTTACACATACAGAAACTTAACATCAATACAGCACCTTCCATATCCGGTAGACGCAGTCGGGAGCTTAGAGCTTGTCTGTTGGGGAGGGGGTGTGCCCGCTGGTGAAGAAGCTACTGGAAATAAACCAACGAACCACGTGTCGCGTAGATAGGTGCCGGATCTCGCTATTTAGTGGGGGAAGAAACATCGCCACTATCCGTGATTAAAACATCACTACAGTTACGGGACAAATGATTAGCAGTTTGACGCGCTCGAAACACGAAACAATCAAGAAGTAACGAGATCCTGATGGATTTTTGGAGGAGATAGTTTCAAAGGGGGGGGGGGGGTGGCTGAGACGGCAGGAGCGCCATTCGTGGGGGTTCTCACTGCCACGCCGCGCGTCTCTGCCCAACCGCATGCCGCCCTAGACGGGTAGCTCACCCAAACTAGCCAAGTGATTCACATTTGCGACATGCTGAGGCATATTCCACAGAAGTAATTGCAAGTACGCCTGAATTCTTCAAGTGTCATTGTAACTAGAATCGGTATTTTAGGCAAAATGTACATTTTTCCTTCTTAACATTGATATTCAAAATTAATTACGATCTCTCTCTTCTCTCTCTCTCCTCTCTCGTCTCTCTCTCATATATATATATATATATATATATATATATATACTATAATATATATATGTGTGGTGTGTGTGTATAGATGATTTTAAAGTTTCCTATTGTTAGCCCATTTTCGCAAGTTAGCCAATCAAGCATACTCACGGTAAGATTTACTTCATATACTCATTTATGTTGATCTCAGGATTTGAGATGCCACATACATTCGATTGAACCATGTGGACTCTACTTCCGTTTACAGGGTTACCGTGGTTTCACTCGTCTCTAAAATTCTATGACGCGATGTATACTCTTCTTTTGGACGAAAGATTTCAGGAAGTTCCAACAAACGCCACAAGTGCAATGTCACTTCTGGGGTCCGTGAGCCAAACTGCCGCATGGACACGTTCGCCAGAACCTCAAAATCTTAGTCAACAGGAAGCGCATAAATCCCTACCCCCTACGTAATAAAGCCATTTCCTACATATGATCATTATTGATCTTTCCCTTTTTAAGCTGACGTCTTTGGGAGATCTTTACATGAATTTGGTGGAAGAAGCTTTACAAAATATCTGCTAATCCCTGAATATAATTTAACCCAAAATTAGTTTGTATTAACTGTATCTTTATATTGTAACTTAATTTTCCTTCTGCTACGTTTTATTTTCGTAACCAAAATACGTCATTTGTAAAATAAAAAACAGTTTGATAGAAAAGTGGTCCAGAGATCCTGTGTAATGGTAGTAGCCTCCGTTCTTTTATCGACTACCGCACTCTTATGATAAATAGAAACGTAGTTTTCTTGCGTATCAATAGTATGTTGATGATACAATGTCATATAATAAACGGCACAGATTCCCAGCCTATAATTTAAAAGAGAGTTTGGATATATATGAGAGGCAAATTAAAGTTTTCGAGATAAATATATTTAATTGAGAGGCGCTTTTGTATATTTTTCATTTGCTATAATTATTTATTTAACCAATTTACATGTTATTTGTTAAAAATATTTCATATTAATTCTCGAAATAAAATAAAATGTTATTCTGAAATCGCCATTTTATGCGCAATGTATCACGCCTAATTTTAGACGCTTATTTTCGCCGATTAAATTGCCCGAAAGACTATATCAGAACGATTGAAACAGTCGATTTGGGCGAACGGTCAGAGTGCAGGCGCTTCGTTCAAACGCGGTGATAGGAAATGGAACATGGTCATCAGTGACCCGAACTGCCTCTTTCCTAACAGCGACCGAAAACTAGTTCAACCGGATCAAAACGCTTTGACACCCGACTAGTGCTGGCGCGAACTTTTGGGCAAAACCAGGCTTCACTGTGTCGTAGTCTTTAGAGTCAGTGGCTTTTCTTAACCTTAAAGTGTAGAGCAGTGAATTGCGAATGAATGGGAAGCACATGAATGGTTGTTGTTAATGAAACTAGTAGAATGATGTGGTTGAATGGTAGACTGAAAAAGAAAAATCTCTCACCCGTATAAACAATTTCCGTAGTATTATAGTATTAACAAAACTGCTCTAGTGGTCAATTGCCGAAGTGCAAGGAAGTAACAATTAGTCTCCGAGTCTAAAGACCGAAAGTCCAAATCAACCTCTTCTTGTAATCGGGGGAATAAGCGTCGCCCTGGGCGCGGGCGCGGGCTTATGCCGGCGGGCGGGGCGGGGCGGGGCGGGCGGGGCGGGC
>BOPP01000014.1:5022232-5041911 GCA_017312745.1 Gryllus bimaculatus | reverse complement strand
GCCGCGCCGCCCCGTCCCGGCACGCGCCCTGCCACACGCCGCCGCCCCGACCCGCTCCCACCGCACCGCCACCTGCCACCGCCACCGGGCACCGCCACCAGCCAAACGCACCGCCACGCCAACCGCCACCGCCACCGCCACCGCCAGCACCGCCAGCCGAACGCCACCGCCACCGCCACAACCGCACCAGGCACCGCGCCACCAAGCACCCGCCACCGCACCGGCCACCGCCGCCGCCTCCGCCTCCGCCTTACCGCCTCCGCCTCCGCCTCCGCCTCCGCCTCCGCCTCACAGCCTTCCGCCTGCCAGCCGCCGCCTCCGCCGCGGGCGGGGGCCACGCCGTGCTGTGCTGGTGTAGTGGCGCCTGGCCGATTGGGGAACGGTGTGCATGAGCACGTGGAATAAGAAAAAGCAACGTCTCTTTCTTCTTGTAGAATGTTGAAATCCTCTTAGGGGGGCCACAGGGTTTTAAAGACCGGCGCTGGGCAGTTAAGATGTCGAACTACTTTCTCTTCATCGTCCAATTTTAATTGCAATGTACATTATTTTTACTAACTATGACATATAAACCATTAACGTCTGTTATTTTCAAAAAATATTTTTTCACGAAATACACACTTAAAAATACAATCAAACATTTATGGTACAATAGATAATATGATGATTTCAATGCTATCCAAAGTAAGGTGAAAATGAATGAGTTGTGAATTCAATATAAAAAGATCAAAACTATGTACTTATTTCGAACGCTTTTTCTCTCTAGCATGGAACAAGAACGAAGATGGAGATTGTTAAGTGCAATCGTTCAGCCTACTAAGTTCTCATATTTTTGTAATAATTTCCGTTTCCCAGTTTAAGAAACTATATTTTTCTCTATAGTATTCCAAGAATGATATTGCCCTACTGACTTACTTTTCAAGGTGATATCTATTGATATGTTTCGTTTTTCACTTGGTGTTAACGTGTTGATGATAGCTTAGTTTTTATTTTCGGCCCGGGAATGAGCCAAAGCCAGAATTCAATTGATGCTGTCACGTGACCAAAGATCCAGTCAGTGTCAAGCACCGCAAGGATGCAGAAACCCTGGAACCGAAGGTGTCGAACTGAAAGTATCACATGCCTCGGAGAGGAACGAGAGCCAGGGAAGGAGGTTGTGAGCGCCGGGAGAGAGAGGCGAGGAGCGCGGGGGCGCTGGGAAAACGGCGCTTTGGCGAGGGAGGCGCGTGGGCGTGGTGGACAGGGGATCCGTGTGCACCTCCGGCCCGCTTCACCGGGTTTACGGCGGCCGGCCTGCGTAGTGCGACCGCGTGGGGCCTCTCCTGCCATTTCCTGCCGTACTGCAGGCCCGTGACAACACCTTTCCGTATGGAAGTAACAAAATACGCGAAGTGTTACTTTTTATGCATAGGTATATACTTAAATAGAGTCACTATATAACTTTGGTATTTCATAGGCAATTCCAAGGCGAAATTCTTTGATTTTAATGCACAGAACGGATATTATATTTGGGTGGGATTCATAATTCCTTTTTATTCTTCATTCTACAAAATATTTGAATTACTTATTTTTTTATTAACTTTCAACTAAAATTATCTGAGAAATGTGAAAACATGTGAGCATTTTGTCTCCATTATCTTATCCAGCTTACACTTTTACCACCGTGTTGTAACTATTTCTATTTAATACGAAAGATAAAAAGATAACAAATCAAAGCGAAATAGTTATATAACAGTTTTCGTAAGTTTACCAGAATAACGTAGCGTTCCATGCAATTGTAATGCGTGTACGAATAACTAACATTGTCTTTGCGATGGTGGTTTTTGTTTATAGCAAATCTCTCAGGCCTCTCCAAATGTGCCAAACAAATCTCCTTTTATTGTGGAATAACCGTCTTAAAAAATGCACATTCTATCGAAAGGATGTGATTTAAAAAGGGCGATAAAACAAATCTAAAAAACAACAACAACCAACAAACAAACATCAGCGGCAGTCTTCGAACTCGACAAAAATGAGTCACCGATGAACTCAACGGAACTTCTTCACCCGCGGGCAAAACAAACCAGAGGAAGAAAGTTAAGTGTAAGCATATTTCTGTTATCATCCAAGCACTAGATGCTGATCCTTCGTAACATAACAGCTGAGAATACAGCAATGCAACGCAAACACAACTCCCAGAAAAAACATTTCGTAGATAACTTCTGAAAAAGGCAGATAACAACATGGTGATATCTCAGAAATAATTTTTAACTAAGCCTTGTCCATCTGAGTTTAAACTGATATGAATAAATCTAAATTTGGACAAAATTTTAATGTGATAGAGTAATAAAGCGACCCTCAATTTCAAAAGTGCCTTCGTTCTTTTGACTTATGGAAGTGTAGAGAGGACTTGCAACTGCTGAAATAATTCAATCCATAAGCACTTTATACGCAATTGAAGGATTCATTATGAGACATTTTCTAAATGTTTTAAGAAAAATAACGTGACTTTTGCATACCATTAATTCATTCTGTATATTTAACCTATCAACTAATTATGGATATGTTTTTGACAAATCTGTTTATATATTTATGGAAAATTGTCATAATTTTGCTCAAAATTACACGCAAACACTAATATTTTGACAATAGTAAATAGGGAACAAATAATAGTGCTAATTCGTAGCTATATTTGTATACAATATAAGAAACAGTACAAAACATAGGTTTTTGGTATTCAAATATAACATAAAACGATGGTTCAAAGTGATTTTTATTGGTCAGCCAAAACATGTTTTGGACTCGTATATATTGTCAGATAGCACATTGACTTAATAATATAACTTGAAGGGATGCAAAATTATATATATTCCCGTATTATTAGTATCGGTTACGTAATATAATATTGCAATTCTTGACCAGACTAACACAACTCATCTCTGGCATTACTTGATAAACTCTTCACCGAATATAGCGTATGCAGTGCGAACTTGCAATTAATTACTTCTGCAGCAAGGAACACATGCTACTTTTTACCTATCTGTATTTTATTTGTATGTGCAGTCTATTGTTATTTTCGGGGGACTATTTCTTAAATGAAAATATTACTCATCTACGATACATTTAATACGAACGTTTGATATCTAAGCAAGCAAGCAACACTGTAAAAAAGCAAAACATTGCGATTAGATGTAAGTTGAATATATCAATAACGTTAAAACGGCGTGCGTTTCATACAGAAAATCCAGAAAGGGTTGAAAACGAACTTGGGATGTTTATGACTATGATAATTTTATTCCCCCCACCATTTCAATGCGTCTAGCTATTGGTCAGAGTGCTCGCTCTCCACTACGCGGTCCCGAATTCGATTCCCTGTCGAGGCAGGACTAGATTGTGCGTTTTCCTTACAATTTCCCAGTGTATGTTGCTGTGTGACAATGAGAAAATTCACTTCTCAGTTTGGGAAAACCGGAATACGGCAAGGGCATGTCTACGTGTTAACCACACGTACCCTCGTAACCCATGACCGCGAGGTAGGGACGTCGCCGGTAGGCCTGAGCCCGTTCACGGGCTGTCGCGCCAAGTACATACATAGATATATACCATTTTAATGCATGTTCACCGGGATGTTGCAAATAACACACGTTCGTATTACACGTTTACTTGAACGATTTGAATAGTTTTTCGCTTTACATTAAGTACGACACTTTTTTTGCTGTTCGATCTTTTCTAAAATTTAATCAATTTTAAATTATGCACGATATTTATTAGTTTGAGTGACATCTAGCTTCAATATGAAAGGGGTAAGTCAGATTCGAAAAACATCTGAACATTTTCAGCATTGAACTCAAAATTGCCCCTTCTTATGATTCTGTGATATTGTTACATACACAGAGATGCATGTTGTCGTAGGAGGAAGTGATTGATATAATATTGTCCTTCACATGGTTCCCAAAGGCGACCGTTCCAGCCACTTGCCCGCGGATATCCAAATTAAGGCTCCTGCGCTGCCTATGGCAAACGGAGCCTCGATTCAGCACGGGCTTTACATTCCTCTCGCAACCTTTCGGAAAATGATTAATAATACGGAAACGAACCTATCGTTCGAAAAGACCGGCCTTTCTATCACTAGCCAATTAAACCCTTCAAGAATCCAACAATTGTCTGGCGTGATGTTCAGATTTAATTGATTGCAAGAACCAGTATGGATCGTCGTAATATCCAAAGGCCGCTGCAGAAAATCTTATTTCGAGCTTCAGGTCAGTAACGGAACCCGTCATTAAAGCGCAGAGGACCTGCTCGAGCGCCTGTAGGAGATTTATGGGTGTAAGCAAGGCCGCACGTACGCTCACTCGACGTGCAGTGGCTGAGCTGATTGGCACGGCGAGGAGGGGAGGAATAGCGAAGAGGTAGCGGGATAGAGGGGAGAAGGAAAGGGTCTAGCGAAAAGCGCAGGTTTGGGTGTTGAGGGGAGTGGGGTGGAGCGGGACGGGGTGGAGCGGGACGGGGTGGAGCGGGACGGGGTAGGAGGCGCGACGGCACGGGACGGGACGGGACGGGACGGGCGGGGCGGGACGGGACGGACGGGACGGGGACGGGACGGGACGGGACGGGACGGGACGGGGCGGGGCGGGCGGGGCCGGGGACGGGGCGGAGGGGCGGGGCGGAGGGGGGCGGGGAGGGAGGGGCGGGCGGGAGGGGGCGGGGAGGGGCGAGGCGGGCGAGGCGAGGCGAGGCGAGGCGCAAAACGGAGCGGGACGGAGCGAGCTGAAGCCAAGGTTTGCGAAGCGGGAGGGGCAGGGCAGCTTCTAAGTGGGGCGGGCGCGGTCGGGGCGGCAGGAGGAGACGGCCACGTGGCATCGATAGGACCGGCGGAATTGCTCCGGTTTGATACGCGCTCCGTCAAGGACGCCGATAGACCCCGGCGCCGCTCAAGGTGCCACGACCTTATCTGCGATGTTGTTACATCTGCAGACTCGCATGTTGTTGAAGGAGAAAATGGTCCTGGCAAATTTATCCTTCTCGTGATGTCCAAAGCTGACCTTTTCTTCCATTGGTCAGGGTATATCCAAATTAAGGTCCGCACTCTGCGTGTGGCGTTCAAAACTATGCCACACACTAGAAATATACGAGTATCAGTATGTAGATCAACTAATTAATTTGAGTGATCTTTCAAGCGCTATTATTAGATCATTATTACATGGAATCATGAATCTTTACAGGATATAACCATACTCTACGAACAAACCTTGAAATGTAATGCAAGTTGTGGCAATAAATTGTAAAGGAGTGTTGCTTCTACGAACGTAAAGCATGTAAAAGTGGATAATGGTTATATGTAATTAAGCGTCAGAAATTTACGCACAAATTACGAAAATCCATATAAGCAATAGTACAAGAAATACAATCCACTATATCGAGGCATTTATTGATTACTTTGAATTTAAATTTTAAGAAAGAAAAATTGATTTTACGTAAAATGCCTACTCGAAGCCCTGCTAGGTTAGCTGTAAAAGAGTGGGTGTTAATTTTTCGCTGTGGCAAACTAACATGACGTTTAATGCTTCGGCTTCATTCTGCACAAGCTAAGTTTATACACCGGGAGCACATGAAGTGAAGGCAAGGATCTTTGATAAAATGAACTTTTGATCAAAACCGGAAGTACAAGCTAATATTTTATAATCAGAATTTACATACCATTATTTACAACGTAGTAAGTTTTCATTGCATTTTACGTACAATTCAAACAAAAATGGTCATCAATTCCATGGTTAAATGTATGCTTAAATCTCTCTTCTGCGCCAATTTTGTTAAACCCTGTATCCAGTCATGGAGGTCGCTTAATGAAGTTATTTCATTGTGCATAGTGCAATTTTGACGTAATAATGATGTTTTTTAAATCAAGGTCGCTATATTGTCTCGATTTCAAACAAAACCGTTCTGAGTTTTCACGGCCTTTCGTGTGAGATGCGATCAGAAAATGAACGGAAGCGCCCGCTTTCCTATCTTCCATCCAATCATATGCTGTGTGGCGGACTGAAGGATCAAATTGGCATGAGAATCCCGAGTGTACCAATATCTATAACAATGGCACTGACATAGCGGAAACAACATGCACGTTTGGTATAAAGAGCAATGTAGATATTGTTAATTCAAGACCTCTGGATTTATATAATTTTATTCCGGGCGAGATGCTTTCGTAAAAAGTGTTTTAGAATTGTTTGATGTAATCACTCCTTAACCATATACATTCGGTGTTTTAAACAGATATTTTCCTTGATATTAAGCATATTAAGCATAAGGTATAGTAAAAAAATCGTCCTAGTGACATAAGGCATCAATTGATATCACTGCAATGCCTCTGACCGGGACGGTTCTATGGCCCCAGACCTAGGATTCGAATCCCGACAGTGGCAGGATTTATGAATCTACTACCTTCATAACTAGTTCGAATTCAGCCGCTGCCTGCAGGAGAATTATAGCGGCTGGCTACTCTGATCAACATTTTCCCATGGATTCTCCGATTAACCCCGGGCGAATGCCGGAGCAATACTCTAAAAACGGGCCACGGACGGCGCGCAATTGTCCTTCCTCTTATCCTCCCCCAATACGAGTACTTACACACACACACACACACACACACACATACCCAACTCACACATACACACTTACATGCCCTACACTACCACATATCGAGAGCAGAGAACTGTACCAGTTTACGTGTTGTCTTGAGGCATTTAGTAAAAGTTTATCAAGCACGTGTAGTCGAGGAAATAGTTAATAAAGAATATTACTTCAAATGTTAGTGGCAAGCGTGTAAATAATACATTTTTTCCCTTTAAACATGTGAACAAGCTGAAGTCAATGGTATTAATGTGAAGCATCTTCACGCTAAACCCGGGTAGCGCCTATGCCAGCGATTCATAGATGATTGTATTAAATACATCTGAAACGTTCTGAAACCCTGGATTCATAAAATGTACTTTATTATAAAACTAGAATGTATTAGTACAAATATTCATTTACATGACATTTCCTTCTGTATTAGTTCTACAGGAAAATTGTTGATCGCTAGTCGGCTAAGGCCCGCAGTGGGGTGTCAAGCCAAAGGACTTAGGGAAATTCTTAAGGAAGCGTAGAACTTTTTAATTACGCATAATCAAATGGTATCTATACAATTTCCTGATCAATAACGGAAGTTATAGAATTTTCTGATCAATAAAGGAAGTGGTTAGAATTTGAAAGTTGTGACCTACTTCATTTGTTACAGGCTTGGTGACGCTATTTACTGCTTGCTGCTTTCTAAAATTACAAATTCTGTAGTGTCAAACTGGGAAAACTCTTGACTGATCAACAATAAGCACAATTAAATCATTAATTTCAACGTTCTATAAAATATCCTTATCATCTAGCATACTTCATTGCATTTCTAAAAGGGATCTATAGCACGAACGTATTACTCATAGCATAAAATATTTTATGCAAGCACGTATTCTAGACTCTGCATATGGCGTATTGTCACGAGTGTTTTTAAAATAGGTTGACTTACTGGGCTTTATCTAATACAATACAGTCGAACCCGGTTCCAGTGAACTTCTGTCGTCCAGCATTTCTGGTACACTTCATCAGAGGCTCACTATATTCAATACGCCAAATAATATTGTGTCTCCAATATTTGCTTTTGTTACTTCAGATGTTCAGTAAAATATCCAAACCAGGCAAATTCAAAATTTGATTATCTTTAATTACCCTAAGATTATATTGTTGTTCAATGTGTACAGATTTCAGTTAATATTTTTTGTAAGTCCTTCTCCCGCGTTTGTGCTTTCTCCAACTTCGATTCTACTTCATCCATATTTGCATGTTGTCTTTCTTTCGCTAAATGCATCTTGGACGCTTGAAATATTTTCTTCATTATTCTGCTTACTTCTACATACTCTTAAATTGCATTTACCAACTGAATTCTTAGTTTTACTTCGTCACTGTTTACCACACAGTTATGCTACAGCAAGGCTCCAATGGTGCCCCGTCTGCCATTAAATATTCGCTCTTCACTTACGTTATGCAACACCAACATTTTTCATATTCTCGTTATGTTAAGATCTTTTCTTCAGTTAGTAGTCTAAAATATATTATTCCAGAATTCGTGAACACCGTTTTCCATTAACAAAAGTTCACTGAATTTTAATTCGCCGTGTTAAGAATCGACTCTACTTTTAATTTGTTTTAATGTGGCATTCGTGCGAAGCCATTTTATGTACAGAAATTAATATTACTAGCATTTCATTTGCTACTAGATCTCAGAATATGAGGCCCAAATAGTGATTATTTAGGCACCTAAAATAGGTAAAAAAAAGTATGAAATTTAGCATGAAAAGTGACGTATTAGGCACTAAAATAGGCTACAAAAATTTTAAACCATACATATAAAAATATTTGACTAGAAAAGTACGTTTATGGCATCTAAAACATATTAGAAAAGCATCGAATTAGGCAATTTTAATTAATCACGAAAGTCAAGTATTTTTACATTTATGAGAGTGACTACAAAATATTTTATTCTTTCATTTCTTTACATTTCTTCCATTCTTTCATACTTTTCATTCTCAACCCGTCAACAGCACAGGTGCATCGGGAAAGTGTGCAATTGCCTAAGAAGTGCGTGATGATCAGAGACAGAAACATCCTCTTTACATTCGCTAGCAGAGCTCGTTATATTCGGTGTGTTGTGAGAGATTTCGGAGAGAGTCGGTTGCAAATACGATTTGGGAATGCTCGCGTTTCGGGCAAGTCGAGAAAGTATTGCGTTGCGGTAGACCAAATTATTTAAAAAAACGTTTAATGAAAATATGTTAATTGTTCACAATTAAGTGTTTTAGGCAAAATAATATTAAAAAAAGCATCAACCGCCCTTTTAAGACATTTTTGGCACTATTAGATGCGTTCAGTAGATCTATTTCTTCACGATTCGTAAACATCTGCAAATATTTTCCACACTCTCCGAAAGGAACTAAATAGACATCTGTCCTAAAATACGAAGCCTACTTATAATTACGCAATAACCTGACCGACAGCTTCAAAAATCACTCACAAAATGGAAGATATCACATCCTTGGTATCTGTCAAAAACATCAGGTGACTGCCCTGAGGAAGCCTGCGACATGTCAGGCGAAACGTCGCCCTCCCAGCCAACGATGGGGCGTCTCCCGGATAGCCAAGAATTTATGGATTCGAGCCGCGGAAGCTTACGTGTACACCAAAAAAATCAGGTGTTTTGTCCTAAATCGTAAACGACCGAGTTTATGTTAACTATTACATTGGCATTCGGATATATCTTAAAAATTAGTAAAGTACTGAACGTATTAATCACGGCATATTAATATAAGACAAAGAGGTTACCGTTGCAAGCATTTGATCAGAGTAAACCAGCTATCAAATGCGAGGGTGGGAAATTAAACGACGAGGTGTTCCTCAAGTGAATTAACCAGCCAAGCGATTCAAAGAGCTTGCATTAGGCGAATAATACAATGTTTTATTTACTTTCCTCCAACTGAGCCTCACTCGTCCACTTCCCGACTCACTCGTCCACTTCCCGACTCACTCGTCCACTTCTCCGCTATCGTCCACTCGCATCGCCACTTCCCGACTCACTCTGTCATCACTCACATTCTCGCCGTCCTACTTATCCAAATTCCCTTCCGCCACTCTCCACTTCCCGGACTCACTCGCCCACTTCCCCGACTTCACTCGCACACTTCCCGACGCATCGCCCACTTTCCTGACTCCACTCGCCAACCTTCCCGACTCACTCGCCCCACTTCCCGACTCACTCGCCCACTTTTTTTCCCGACTCACTCGCCCACTGTCCCGACTCACTCGCCCACCTTTCCCCGACTCATCGCCCACTTCCCGATTCCATTCTGCCACTCCCGCACTCACTGCCCATCCCGACTCATCTCGTCCCCCACTTCCGACTCCACTCGCCCACTCGCTCCCGCACTTCCGACTCACTGCCCACTTCCCACTCACTCCGCCCACTTCCCGACTCACTTCGGCCCCCACCTCCCGCACTCCCACTTCCGCTCACCGCCCATTCCCGACTCACTCGCCCACTTCCCGACTCACTCGCCCACTTCCCGACTCACTCGCCCAGTTCCCGTATTTCACTCGCCCAGTTTCCGATTTCACAACTTCATCTGCGGTTATGTTTACCGTTCCGTTTTTCTATGATAAACCCAAAGAATATTCCCTTCCATGGATTAAATGAGAAAACGAAATATTCTTGCGACGTCCCCAAGTCCAGCGGAGACCCATATTGGCTGATCCCCTGAAGGAAGGCCAAGGGCACCAAAGCTACTAGTTGGCTAGCGGTGCCAACGGGCGGGGCGAGGGCGGGCGCAAGAGAGCAACTTGGGACTGTGGACTCGCGCGTTGCGTGCGGCCCGCGTCCTGCGCGCACGGCGCGTGGCGCAACGGCGCCTTCTTCTCCAGAGCGCCGTGACGCGTTTGTCTTGAGCGGCGGTCGCGCGGGTTACGTCGCGCCCGCCGGGCGCAGCCTCCGCCTCGGCCCTCTCTGACGTGCGGTCTCCTCCTGCATAATTCTTTGTAAACCAATGCGGCAATCACCACACATTATTCCTTTTATTAGTGGTAATCATTACATGAAATTGAAACTTGTACCGGACTTTTAACCACATTAAGCGTGTGTTATTAAAAAAAAGTCCAACTGTATTTTTAACTATTTCAAAACTGAAGTCAATTGCGTCATAGAAACATTTGCAATTTTCGAATTTTAAGATTTTTTAATCAAAATCAAATATTGTGTAGTATTAAGCGCACTTTTTCACTCCAGTAAACATAACTGAGCAAAGCATTCAAAGAAAAAACATTGGAGCCGTTATCAGTAAGGCTTATTAGATATATTTTAATGGTGAAGATTACATTCAAAATGTATCAACAAACACTTGTTATTTCGAAAGAAATGCAAATTTGTTTTAAATATTTATCTTTATTATTTTAGCCATCATCATCAATTTTCTAGTACAAGAAATATAAAAAAACATATTAGACTTGAGTAAAACATTAGGGTAAATAGTTTAATAATAATTTTAAATTTTAGAAATTTAAGTTAATTCTATTTTTCCAAATTTTGAACTAATCACGTACGTAAAATCTATATTTGTTTTAATACATTAATATTTTTTAAATTTTAATTTTGAATTTACGTAAATATGAATCAAAATGTTATAGACTAACGGATATTTTCATGTTCTTAAAATTATGAAAACGAAATTTTCGCACGAAACGTTCACTAGAAATAACATAACGAATGTTATGAAGCAAAACAAAACAAAAAAATACTTGCTAACATACAAAGTTCTGTTTGGAAAATGTATATCCATAAAATTCCTTACTCTAGCTTAGTTTTATACAAAATGGTACAGAAGTTGAGATTTTTCAGATGTTTTCCAAATGCAAGGTTTGTTAAACTTTGTAAGTACACTGTCACTACATCAAGGAGCTTTTTACCTCTTTCGTGTCTTTGACATTTGACAAGACCGGTCGTAAAGATAAAATAATTAATTATCGCAAAATTCAAAATACATTCCCCCAAAGAACAAAAACTACGGAACAGAACGACTGCAGGTACACTTCTGGAACACCTCTCGGCATCAACATGAATCTCCGAAATAACAAGGAGTACGATTGCTTCCATGTTTCGCACGACTATGGTAAGTACCTTAAATCAAGTCTAAGTGGCTGTACAGTAGGATCATGAGCAGAGGATCTGGTTGGAGGTCAAGGAGGTTGTGCATTTACGCTGCAGTATTCCAACTCTCCTCTAAAGATGCAGTGTATGACTGGTAACCGACGAAAATGTATTAAAGCTGATGGATGTAAACCGTATCCACATGAAACTATTCATCAAGCTTTGTGATTGAATTCGTCTACATAAATATCCTGATTTTTCAACGGCACATACATTACATGTACAATTGTAATTATTATCATTTTATTATTAGGTTGTGACGTTAGGAATGTGAATTAGTTCTGTAACGCAAAAGCGATCATTCGCACAATCAACTCCCAGTGTGGAAATTTAGAACGTGAAAATAACTCTGCATTCCGACCCTTCTGAACATGTGCCAACCAAAGCGCCGGACGAGAACTTGTCGGCGAGTGTTGATAGTTTCTCAAGCGCGATCAATGCCGTGAGGGCAGGCAGTGAGCGTTCTCCTCGCTTGTGGATTCGCCGCACGCGAAGGTTGCTCCTCTCGGCACGTGGCACGCCGCAGAGGCACGCGTGCGCTCGTCGCGGACACTCCACGCAACGACCTTTCGAAGAGCACACGCGGATTCCCACAACTCGCCGTTTTAAGTACTCAAAATTACCCGACGCGTTGCGCGATATTCTCTCGAAAACAAATTAGACAAACAGTGGTGTTGAACTGTCGTGTGCGAGTTCGCATCTACAGGTGGGCGGTTTTGGTTGCGTGAAGGTAATACTCGGTCTGTTGAACCGAAGTATATCGATGGCGGTGATTGATACCTTCAATTCAATAATAACGAACGATAGGGGCAGTAACCATGACTGCAGGTACCAGATTGAAGGGTGTCGAAGATAATTGCGCCGGTGAATCGATTCCACGGAAAAGAATAATCTTTGTGCCCAGACGAGAGAGGAATGAGTTGATGATAGTTATTGATAAAACTGTTTACTACGAGCAGAAGGGCGTTTTCTTTCAGCTGTTTTGCAGCTTCTGCGGGAAACAGGAATGTAGCTTAGTCAGAAACAAATATATTATAACTGCGGTAAATGCATTATGAGTCTGATCTTGGTATCATTAGGATCAACATCACAATTAAGATGATTGACAACATTGATAGTTATTTAAAATGGAGTTTCTGGTGCCCAAGAAGTAAAAAATAAGCTACTTTCAATAGAATCAATTTATTTAGCGGGACGACTTATTTGGCAAATAAACTTCAATTGCTATGAATCAGTAATTACTTGATATATCGCAATAGACACAATGGCTCAATCAAACATTTACGACGTTTTTTTAGATTGTTTTTTGATTGTAACTGTTTAATAAAACATCTTGTTTATTATTAAAATGATTCCATTAGATTTAAAGACAAATTTCTCAAATTCATTTTTTTATAAAAACATGTATCAGAACATTTATCAGTTGAGCATAATACCTTATATTAAATAAATATGTTACGTAAAATGAAATTTGATAAATAACGATATTTAAATCTAATGGGATATTGTTAATAATAAACAAAGAAGTCTTTTCTCGACGTAAACAGTAGAGGAAGAAACGTTCTATCGAATGTTTATGTGTATAGATACATGATCTTTTGACTCACCACCATGATACTATATAATGATTAAAGGGGAAAGCCAGGAAATTCTGGTAATGTGTACATTGAGAATCAATTGTGGGCAAAAGACAGTTACAAATGCAGTAAAAACTAAGACTCTTAATAAACATTATACGACCAAAACGCTTTCATATTTATACCTTCTAAAATGTACTATTTAGAATAACTCGAACTCATTAAATTACTTAAAATGTTCGAAACTGAAGGATCTTGGGAAAGAGATGTTTAAAAAAAAAGTCAATCTCATGTCTTCGTATTTTAGTCCATTGTTGTAAGAAGAAGTGTTATTTCAAACTTTTCTATGAACCGTGCCAATTAGTTGGGCTTTACTAGATGCTGATTTGTCGTGTTATTTTGATATATTAATCAAGTCTTTTAAATCATAAAATTTTCACAAACATTATTCTAAGACCAAAAAAATGGAGTTGAAGACTTATAGAAGTAGTGTGGTGGATACACGCCGAACATTGGGAAATAGATGGGAAAACATAAGGGAATTAGATTTGCACTTGGGAAATTATTAATTTCTTAAATTGTAAAAATAGCGATATGGCTCAGAAGTGTTCTGTTATATCAAATAATACTTCAATGATTTTCTTGATTTAAAATAAGGCATAAACGTTTTAAAAATACACAAAACTATTAATTGAAAATATACGTATTTTTAACGCATGTTTTTTGATCGAAAGAGTGAGAAATACCAAACCATCTAAATCTAAAGCACTAAACGCTGCGCCTTCTATCTACGCCCTTGAGGAGGGATTTTGCGCGGCCTTACAAGTTTCAGCGAACGATACGGCCTGGAAACTTTGGCAAGGGTACTTCCCCAGTCACATAATCCTTGACAGGTAGATTTAAGTGACGGCAATGGAATTTGGCGGATGATTAGATTAAAACGGTGGGTGGTAGTGTGTTATGAAATTTATTATGACAAATAAAACTATAAATAAACGTATGGTATATCTCTACAGCTTCCACAAAGTTATAATTCAATTTATATACAAATTTATATCAGTATACTTTACCGAAATTAGAGGACATATTTTTACACACAAAAAATATATATTAGGTCGCCAAGTATACTACAAAAACATTTTTAGTGATAATATTAATTAAAAATACAATATTTGTATGCACTAATTCACGCGTTAATTATTTAAACACATGGGAAAATGAAGTTTAGATACAGAAACATAAAGTAAATATAATATAAATAAAAAATATTATATTCATAATTAGGGGTGGATATTAATGAAAAGTCTTTTTTTTCACTTTAGAACAATACTATTTAGTAGAAATACTCATTTTTATTAGTCTTCTTTTTCTTTCATTTTTTCATCAATTTCTACTAATGAGTAATTTCTTACCTTTTAGGTAATTTTTAATGCATTTTTTGCTCATATATTGCAATGTCAGCCGTTGTGAGTACTATGTAATCTGAGGTTCCTGAGACGCTTATCGGCGCAGATGTCAGTTCGGACGATTTCGTGCTAAATCAAGGCAGAGATTTTTTTTAATGAACAGTCCAAACCAAAAGTCGGCAAGCTGAGTTCACTTGAACAATACGAAAAAGCATCCATTACATCACTAACATACCCAACAGCTTGAGGTAATTTTTGGCAATGCTTTAGGTCATCACAATCCGCTCCCTGCGCATAATATATTCGCAGCTGACAAAATAATTTTATTAAATGTGGGAACGGATAAGTTCTTTTTGTGATATTCACTGTTATTATTTAGCAATATAAACATTGAAGTGTTCATTCTGTTAACGATATTATGAGACATTGAAAATTATTTTAAATTGCTTTTAGTGAACGGCGAATGAGAAGAGTTACAATGATCAATTTTGTGCCAATAAAACCGAATTTTTACATAATATGTACACTTTTTTATTATTCCCTCTTCTTTAAATTCGAAATCGCGGATTAATTTATTATTGGATATGCTTCGCTCAACGTAGAAGAAGGATGTAAAGAAAAACTGGAGAGAAACTCAGAAATAATTCTTTTAAATTAAAAAAAAGTTTTTTCTTTATTTAAAATACCTTACGCACAATAAAAATTATACAGGTCTTAGAATAAATGTTACGAACTTCTGGAGTCGAAAACAGTAACTTCTTGGTAATGCTCATTATGTGGGAAATTTCACATAACGGCGTTACATTTCGGGCAACCATTAACCATTGCAACCATGTAGGTACATATCTTCGTCAACCATGTAGGTACTTGAAACATTTACTGAGTAAAAACGTGATGAACATTTGTGCATAAGAAGTTGCCTAACATTTAGGGCATATTCGGCCCATTTTCGGCCGAAGCCAAAGACACATTATATTGACATTTCCATTATAAAAAAGTCATTCAAAATATCAGTTGAGTGCGTTATAAATAACTATAAATGAACAATACAAATAAATTGGAGATTCTGCATTAAAGATAAAAAAATCTTTATGAGATAACATGAGGTAAGTTGGCACACCGAAACTCATTCTTCAATAAAGTATTCGCTAATCTATTCCTATACTTAATGATACCTCATAATGAATGAACGCTTGTTTATCTCTTCTTTAGCACATAGGCATACACATAGTGATGTGAAATTATATCCGGGAAACGTGTTGAAAAGCTGTTGCCAACGCCAACGAACTTCTTCAATTCTCAGGAGATCGTTGCTCCCGAGAGCAAAGCCATCTTCCTTCTCTTCGAGGAGCAGGTTGAAAGTTCGCAGGCGCTTTTTACGGGGCGATGTGAAAGTAATGCGTTCCACGGTGCCACGAGAGAACCAGTTTATCTGGCAGGCAGGGGAGACGAGCTGACTAATACACCCCAACTATTCGATTGTAGAGATACAAAGCAGATAGACAGTCAGAACAGCACACAGACAGACACTGTTCAGTGTATGTCTCAAATGAGTGATCTAGATGGACACAATGTAGCAAAAATTAGATTAAGGATAAATGAAAACGACTACATTTCAGATGTCAGACTTATCAAAATTGAAACTGGTTCTTAAACTCGAGTACAAGAACATAATGTATATCAATCGTCGAGCGTCGAGTAAATTATTATTAATCGAATCGTCATTTGCTGCAAAATTATAAAGGACGACACATAGCATTTCGTGAATTGTATATTCCAGATATTTTAAATGTTTCGATGAGAATCACAAAATTTTTACACATTTCAGACATCCGACATGTACGACTTTAAGAATGAAAAACAACAACAATAAGCATTCAAAGGAATTTGAGTATCGGAACGATCTTAATATTCTATAATCTCGAGTTACGTAAAATGCTATATCCGGACGCGGAGCCAGAACGAAGCGGTGATTTCGTGTTAGGATTGTGTTTAAAAATTGCCCCTTAACAAACCCCAAGTGAATGTCTCCCGTACCGGTAAAGTTTATTATTATTATTATTATTATTATTATTATTATTATTATTATTATTATTATTATATAATCAGAATATACGGTGTGTAATTACTTTAAAGGTAGATGAAACGAAAAAAGCATACGTTCAACTAATGAAACTTCTTTCTTATAATTTCTGGGAGATTAAAAAATATTTTTTTAAAATTATTTTGTATGTTTTTTTTAGTAAATCGTATGTTCATATAAGGAGACAATTAGATAGTGGTTTTCGCACACTATTGTACACGGAAAGCGTGCTTATCGATATTTGGCAGGAATATGGTAGCAAATAATTAATTGAAAAGTGACAGTTACTGCTAGTGGGGGATAAAGGATCCTCTTGCATACGTTAACAATTATGCCATGATAAATAGGAAACGTGTGCATTGCCGTTAGTAAAGTTTCTAGATACAGTATCAGGGGACTGTGGAGTAGGTGTAGAAGATCACGGCTTCCTCTTTGAGTTGCCTTCGACAACTAGCTGAAGATGATATGCTGAGAGTCATGCCACGGACTCTTAGAAGGGATCAAAAAGAAATTAAATGCAATTCCAAGATTTAGTCAGTTCTTTCGAGAGTTGCCGAAGTAACAGTTACAAGCAGGCATAAGTTACATTCCACTGTCAATGTTAACTACTCAAATTAAACATGACTTCGAGTAACAGGTTGATACCATTGAGTAAAGGGACACATTCATTTTTTCATATAAACAGAAACTGTAGCCATGCTCAGATAACCAAAGCGAATAAAGCATTCTCAGTTGTTAAAACTGCTGGCCTGCTTAGCATACAGATTTTACCGCGCTAACCTGAATCATTGTAAGCAAATACAACGGTTCAATAATAATACTCTTCAGTTTTCAGTAACTCATTGCGTTAAAACCAAACTAGATATTATCTTTAATATAGGTACTAAAGTTTATTGCAGAATTTTATTTCGCATCGACAATTTATAATGTTACTTGTGGAATTTGAGTTGTATTAATTATTAACCGGCAAAGAAAATAATTGTCCCGGCCAATTCAGCAACTCGCGATATTGACTGATTGAGTAGTGATTCCGGACGCGCCAACGGCTAAGGTGATTATTCCCGTAAGTGTAGAGCATGTTTTTATCGCGGGAGGTGGCGGTGTCTTGCCACGCTGGATGGGGGAGCCGGCGCCGACCAACTACGTAGGGATTTCACCCAACCAGCGTAGCACCGCTCCATCCGGAACACGCTGCAAGCTCCCGAGCTGTGTGATAGTGTAATGCACGTGAGTGTATGTGAAAGTTAGGGGTGAGGAAAGGACAAGGAAGAGGAAGGAAAGATCGCGCGCGGTCCATGGAGGGTTTATTAGAGTGCCGCTCGAGCATTTGCCTGGTATTAATCGGCGAAACCATGGAAAACTATCGATCAGAACAGCCTGGAATTATTCTGCAGACAGCGACTGAATTTGACCTAGCTGTCTAGTCAGCTTCGAAAATCCTGCCACCGCCGAGACTCGGACCCTTGGCTTTCCCAATCAGGGGCACTGCAGTAACATCAGTTGATGCCCTGAGTCACCTTTGCCGGTTAAATATTGATATTTACAAAAGACTTTCTGTATATTTCGAAATCTGTTGTTTCTAATGCTTATTGCTAGTATACAGTTTCGTATTTACATAACTTTCGCTAAAAAGACAAGTCATTTTCAAGAAAATACGCCGAAAGAGATCTGTGGAAATATCCCATCGTAAATATAATTTTTAATGCGTTAAATTTATAGATAGAAAACAATTGGCTTGAAACAAAAATGAACTCGCAAATTGTTACTCGTATTTGTCGATTTTTAATACAATTAAGCAAACACGAATTCATTTTTTTTCTGATGTTAAAATCATGTCAATTATTTATATAGCCGAGTTCATGGTTTGTGGGAGTTGTAATCCTATTTTCGAACTAAAATGAAAATCCACATAGATTTTCAACTCTGAGCCGAATATGTTTAACCGAATCCCACCATGGTCCTGTGATTCATATTCCACGAAATTCCGAATGAAGGCTTTCAAGGGTCCAAGGGAGTCTATTCGTGCGTATGTCCAGAAAGCAGACTCCTCATATACTCCTTATGTTCTGTTATATACTTGGATAAAATAGTGTTATTAAGAATCCATAAGAACTTTCGTTTCATTATGAAGTACTTAATGGTAAGGGAGCTATTCAACTCTCGAAGATAGATTACTTTTGTTTTAAATACACTACTAAAACTATAGTTCCTGCATCAACAATATTCTTGCAAATGTATTTTATTAAGATAATGAAATTTATATCATTTTTTAAATTGAAATATGATATTTATGGTATATTTTGCCGTTCAAAGGCCAAAATATGTGATTCGCAAACACATATTTATTTAAATCTTTACGCTTAAAGCACTACTCCACTCGTTTAATAATAGTGTGCGCCGTTCGCCATTCACTTTCTTCAACGCCCAGCGTTAGCTTAATGAAATAAATTCCTAGGTATCAGAGATGTTCTTGACAGAAAATGGCATGAGAACAGAATCTACCACTCGTGAAATTTGTAACCTGAGCTCCCACAAAATTACTACAGCAGAAAACGCAACATATAAGACCCCGACTAATAAGTCATTATACACGTTATATAATATTTAAAAAACCTTATAAAACCCCTTCTCTAAAAAGAAAAAAAAAAGAAAAAAAAGAAAAAAACACCTTCCCCGACGCGTGCCTCTCTGCGTTCTTCGGCACGCACCGACCAAAGGTAGCTGATGCAGCGCACGGCGGCGGCGGCGGCGGCGGCGGCGGCGGCGGAGGGCGCCCATCGGGCGGAAATCCTTTGTCCCTCGCCCGCGCGTATTCGCCCGCGCGTATTCGCCCGCGCGTATTCGCCCGCGCGTATTCGCCCGCGCGT
>BOPP01000014.1:5009451-5022039 GCA_017312745.1 Gryllus bimaculatus | reverse complement strand
CGGAAGGCACGGCGCGCGCCGCGCGGCCACGGCGCGCCGCGGGCGGCGGCGTTTTTCGATTGATTACGTAAAAACGCCTCCAGTCAAAACGTCTCATTACTCACGCAACGCCGGGGAAGAGACGAGGCCAGGACGGGGAGGAGTGGGGGGAAGGGGTGTGATGAGGCGAGGTGAAGAGAAGAGAGGAGGAGGGGAGAGGAGGAGAGGAAGAGGGCAGAGGAAGGCAGACAAGGGAAGAGGAGAGGAGATATTTGAAAACCCTTGCCAATATTTCGATACTTTTCTCGTACATCTAACCAAAACCAATTTTCACTTCACGTCTACCTAACCTCAATGTCTAACCGTTTAGACGCGACGTCCTTCGAGAGCCTATTACATACTGATGTATAATTGAATCGTATCTTGATGGAGGAGTAGTGCGAAAACAGATACACGTTGTGATAAAGTGGCGAATGCGTAACATTCATGCCTCACATCCACTATCGCTTCTTGGAAATAAATGGAATCTGCTTTATTTTTATAGCTTGTATAATATCCAGAAACTAAATTGCATCTTCCACCTATTCATAATGCTTAAATTGCAATTCTTGAAAAAGTTCTTCTCTGACTAATGATTTCACAATGCCCTCACAATTTCAAAATGTAAAGTAAGTGTTTCAGGTGAAATATATCTATATGAAGAGAAAATTTGTACTTAAGGATTTGGGGCAGTTCCCAATAATTGTCCACATGCAATATAATAAAATATTTTATGGTGGCGATATTTTTCGTAAAATGAAACAATGATTATCAGATCGCACTGCTTATCACACTCGCACATGTTTATCAAAAAAAGTTGATGATATTAATATAATCGTGTAGATAATAACATGAAATGAAAACTGCAGTCATTAGTATTGCTGTAACGTTCGCACCTTATCACACCAATACGGACTTTGCAAAGACAATGCGATTGAACGTCATGGCAAAACTGAGAAACGCCATACAATTACGCATCGAGATGCATAAGTGCAAATATAGCTTCTGAATTTACGATCATACCATAATTCTTTGCTTTAATAAAACAGAGAGAATCTCGTGAAAGTTCAATTCCAGAAAAAAATATATAACAACCCTAAACTCACGAGCCTTATATAGGGAAATCGCTAGGTGATGATCCTCTCGGATTCATTTTCTAATACCACATTGCTTGTGCTTTTGAAAGTGCAGGGACGACTGGTAGTGAGAGGTTTCAACACCGGTTGCTTTATTTAGTTGACCTGCAGCGACAACTCTGCTGGTGAACAATGTTGATCAATAACTCCGATTTTAATTAGGATTCTTTGTGTCAGATAAGACTATGAAGATAATACGCAGCTAATATTGAAAAGCGCGTTAATGTGAATGTAACATTCGCTTTACGTTTGAAGTAATTTGTATCACGGTTTCAGCGCAATTTATGGGTTTATAAATGAGTAAATGCAAGGCATTGAAAGTGCATAGCATTGTAAGAGCAGATAATCTATCTCCTGCCATTGTATTGCGCAGGAAAGATTCAGAGACACTGTGCGGAGATGCTGGACCCACAAACTTTGGCCTCGCTGGAGGCTATCGCGATCTGTGCGGTGCGTTGAGGAGCTTGTCGCCGTTAGTCTCCTGTTTACGCTGACTAACAACATTGAGACATCCACCCCGCGGAGCCCCACCTCCCCGCCGCTGACAGCCTCTGCTTTAAATTCGCCTGTATTCCAGCGTTGAAGTCGAAGGTGTAGCAAGGCTATGGAAACGCTCAGGCTCGCAGTAAACGTGCGGTTTCATTTCTTGTGCCTAATTTACAGTTAATGCAAGACAATTGTGAAGCGATTGTGACTTACAAGATTAATACTGAATGACAGAAATATCCTGATTGTATATAAAGACACAATGGAGATTTTTTTTTGGTTTTGTAGATACAACCGGCACGAGCCGCAAGTGCAAGCGATTTAATTGTGTACAAAAATTAATGGATTCTTGAGGACCTTATATATATATATAAATAATTTTATTTATATGTTTATATTATTATTATTATTATTATTATTATTATTATTATTATCACTTCATTTATGTTTATTAAAACTTTTATTTCACATATATATGCAACACACACAGACACACACACACTTGAAAATACTCTTTCAAACAATTTTATTAGGGACGACTGCCAGGAACACGTAATTTTTGGCCCATTTAGAATAATTTTTTGAACACGCAGAAACAAGTTACAAGCATTACGAAAATGAGAGAAACCTCAAAATCACTGTATTATGTTCATTTTCTTCACGAATAGCTGATAAGCATCGAATGCCTGCATTAAATTGGTTAATGATGATGAATTTAATAACCTCTGCAGAATTTTTGAGTGAACGAGTGAGTGAGATTATAGTGTTTCCTTCCACGTCTACTACATTGAAGTGGAATGTTACATACCCTACAACTAGTCCCGTTGGTGTAGTGCATGTGATATTCGCAAAAGGGGCGGCGTTCCTTGCTCGCTAAAACGCGGCCTACCCGTTGGCTTGCGGTGTTTCCTTCCTTAGCTTGGACATCGACGCATCGCGTCCGCTCGGACAAGCTTCAAGATCACCAGAAATGTGTCGCTGTGTTCTGTGAATGTATTAGGGGGGAGGAGGGGATAAGGATGGGGAAGGGAAGGTCGAGGCGGTTCATGACATGTGTGCTAGGGCACTGCTTCAGCATTCGCTTGGCCGATGTGACGGAAGACGATCGGAGCAGGTGGCCGATAGAATTCTCCTTCACATAGGAGCTGAATTCGACGTCGCCATTGTTGAAAGTCCTTTATTGACGGGACTCGAACTGTAGGATCTACCATCCCAAGGCGCTACAGCAGCAAGTGATGTCCCTGAGCCATCGCCGTTGGTCAGATCTTTCGCTAAGTTCTACAATTTAATTAGGTAGACTTTGCCCGAAATCGTAGGATATTTCCCTGTTCCCCACCAATCACTCTCATCATTGGGAAGATTGGGAATTGGGAATTCTAGTGGCCGGCTGCTCTGAGAGATAGTTTTGCGTTGTTTCTGTGATCAATACCCAACTAAAATCAACGTCCACGGCCCGTGCGCGATCTATCCTTCCTCTTCCTTGTCCTCCCATCTCTCCTTACTTTCAGACATTTACACTTTCAGTACATGTAGAACTGCACCTTTACTCATGACGGGAGACCAGTCGTGATCTTAGAGCTTGATCCAGCTGAGACGATGCCGTGCTGTGGGGAGATAACTGGAAGGGGATATCCACTGCAAACCCACATGAGCTTCAACTCACCACCACCGCTAGAGAGGAACACCGCCACATAACATTCCCTACACTAACTGGACTAATGACCAAAGCAGTTGTCGTGCTTGGAAACTTTAGTCAGTTGGCTCCGGAGATGGTGCGTTCGACCCACCGTGCGCAGGCGAAGTTTAAAATGGATGAGACGGCGCGACGCTGGCTGAGCGGCGGAGGCGCGCGCGGCCGCGGCCCGAGGCCGCCGAAGGCGGCGGCGGCGGCGGGCGCAGCGGGCCAGGGCCGCCGCCTCCGCACCACCACCAGCCGCTCGCCGCCGCCGCCTGCGTGAGACAAAGCCCGCGGGCGGTGCGACAGTCGACGTGCCTTTTTTTGTCCGAACCGCTTCGTGCCTGCCTTCGCTTGTTTGCATGAATGCGCCGCGCGGCGGAGGGCAGGGGCGCGGCCTCGTCGGGGCGCGTCGCGCGGGTCTTCGCCTAATTACCCCAGGAAGCGGGCGGGTGCGTAATGCCCTGTTCGCTTTCCGCCGAGCGGGTGCTGACAGGCGGATTTGGGATTGGAGTAATGCGGAGGGAAGCTCTAGGCATGATTGACGTTGGTAATGGAAGATGACTTACTTTCTTTCAAGATTCTAAAATAATTTTCTCATTAGACTTTTCCTGTAAGTAGGCAGTTGGACTTGAGTAAATACTTCTTGAAAACAATCTCTTTCTGTGAATAATTACATATAAGATGGAAGATACGTCAACATAGATTTACTATATTAATTACCTCCGGAACTGAAATCGCCACGGAGAAAGGACGAAATTGTTGCTAACAATATTCTTTCCGAAATTTTTACCATTCGGTTGACGTGCAACACATGTGCCTATTTGTTTGTCTTCATTATGTAATTCAACACGAACGATGCTGCAATAGGCTATATAAATGATTTAAATAAAGTTTAAGAACAGAATATTACGTGTAAATTGGAAGTTGAAAATCTTACAGTAAGTTCAGAGAGAAAACGTTTACTTAATTAAGTTTGATACCTATTAAGTCAATTCCAACAATATTACACGCACTTGTAAACATGGCAGAAAAAATGTGAACCGACGAGAAAGGAGCAAAAGATAACAGTATTAGCAACGGAACTGCATAAGGAAAGTAGAATTAAAATTAGTTTCTAATAAGTGTTTTTACGAGAACAAATACAAAATCCAAAGCAATAAGTTTAATTGACTATTAAAAATAATATATTTCTGGATTTAAAAAAAGTAATTGTCATTAGATAAAACTCTTCAGTTAGTGTATTCTGCAACAAATTTGTGAAAAAAAAACAAAAAAAAACTGAAGTGAGTATCTTCGTATTACCATCTCAAAGTATTGCTCCATGAAGTATAAAAGAATAAAAACACATTAAATAGCATTCATGACAATCCCATTTAGTATTTCTCTCACCGGATAGAAGTGCTCTCTGCAAGATAGCGATGTATTGAATTTCTTTTGATAATAAACATTGATTACGACCAGACACAACAAATACCAATGATATAAAAATGATGTGTTACGTCACACACACACACACACAAACACACACACTCAGGAGCACACGTGTAGCAGCCACATTAGTTTAAATCTCCTTTTTTTTCTTCTGTCAATTTCAATTGACACGTAACATTTGTCGATCCGGTGGCCGAGACTGTAGTGATCTCGGACCGAAGGATCGCGGGTTCCAGTCCCGCCTCGGGCATGGTTATATTGTGTTCGTCCTTTCACCCCCAACCATCATCATATCGTGTCATCCTCAGAGCTACCATACCGTTACAAGCAATTGTGGTCGCTTATGACCTAGAAGTTCATGCGACCTTAAATAACAAAAACAAAACCGTAACAGTCCAGTAGTAATCCAAATCTCATTGCTTTCAAATGCACTAACTTACGAACTAATTTCACATTCTTTCCAGCTCATTAGTTTACAATATTGTTTCACAATGTTTGCGTGGCCAGGGGATATTAGTCCTGCTTTCACGCGGCAGGGCGAGGCATGGTTTTTCAATTGTACTTGTCACATGGAGTGGGGCGCGACGGGCGACAGATAACGTTTTCGGGACCTCCGCATCCAACAGGTCACTGACACGCGGTGTCACTCGCAGGGTTGTTAAACTTGTATCAATGGGGACACGGGGTGGCGCAATTCGGGTACCTTGTTTCGGACAGCTCGCCAGATGGTGCGGCTCGGAAGACTTCCTTCGATGCACAAAAAAAGAGACCCATCACAACAAATGCCTTTTGCATTAAGTGAACAACTACATTTATTAATAGTATTTTTAATAGTAGTCTTTTAATAGTAAAAGCTGAAAAAAGATAATTCACAAGGTAATCGTTTTATAGAGTAAAACCAGGTCTTCGGATGCGAAATAAATAGATATGCACAGGTTATCAGTGTTCTGCAATTCGACAGTTTTTTAGATGTGGCCCTTTACTTAACCACGCGCGAGTTCGTCAGGGATACACTAGTAGACATCTGCTCGGTCGTAGGCGCCGGTAGTAAGCCAAATCATTTGGGTGGCGCAAATGAAATGCCATGCATTTCAGTACTGCGTGCGGCCTAGGTATCCCAAATGTGAGTAATAGAAATTTACATAAACCTGTCACAAGGAGTAACTCCGACTGCGATTCTCAGTTAGATCCCTTTATTCGTAACAGTATCGCTATAATCGACATCCACTTGTCACAGAGGAATAAATGAATACGTCTCGGATACAGGAGGTTGAAAAGAAGAATAAAATACAGTACTAAGAGCAATGGTTCGGCAGACCTCAATGTTTGTTAGTGTGTTACTGAGTATTATAATTTTAATAAACTTCCACGGCGATTCCTTCTCTGGCAATATCAGGGCAATCTATGACTCCGTACAATCTTATTGTTCCTCAGATTCATTACGGTTACCTTCATACTGTGATCTTTCAAAACACATTTTTATCATCCGCATAGAATAGTTCTGGGCCCATAGCATCTTCTTCCTCAGTAAACGTTCCGGCTATATCGCCTTTATTTGGTTTCCTGCAATTTCCGAATAATAACGATTGCGAGAAGATTCGACTTGCAAGCTTAAAGGAGCACTTTCCACATTCATGTGCATCTGGTCTGTTATAACTAATGCCAAATTGAACATTCTCCTATCACTTAAGAATCATTCGCGAATATAATTGTCACAATTCTAATAACTATTATTCAGCCCAAGATGTGTTGTTTATAACGACTGATCAATATTGTTGATTTATAACAACTTGCTGATTATTTTGCCTCGTAATTATCGTGTGTAAATATGCACGGTATGCCAACATATCCGAGGACTGGCCAACCGAGTTGAACGGGAATGTCGCTACACGATCGTGAGAAACTGGAGGCGCGTCCTCCACGCAAGCGAATGCGGAACCCTTCCCGCGCCGCTCCCCGCCCGCCTGCTCCATCCTCTTCCCGCTCCCGCCCCCGCTCCGGCGGCGCGGCGGCGCAATTAGGAGCGGCCGCACCAGCCCAGCGGGGACGACGCCCACACGCGACGCGAACGGGCTCCCTCCCGCGGCGAAAGGAGTGCGCTTCGCAAGGCCAGGGCGCGGCACTGGGCCCAAGCAAGGACATAAACAGCATTGGAACAAATAATCCAAGAAATACAACAAATACACCAGATAATACAAATAAAACAAAGTAAATAAAATAAAGAACGCAACTAAAGTGTGTATATATATATATATACACAAATTAGAAATAAGTTATAGAGGTGCTAATATGGGTGACCGAGCGGCAACAAAAAGCCCGAGGGCCCTTGGCCCAAGGTCATTTTAATTATTCGTTTACAATTATTTGCAAGTAAATTAAATGATAACTTGACTCTGTTTGTAATATGATTGGACCTGTGTCAATGTGATCTTCGTTTGTCATTGTTAGCGTTTGTTTGCGATCGCGGCAGAATCAAATGGAGAAAGACGAAAACATTCCACCTGAGACAGAGCAAAAGCAAAAAAATGCTTTCGGGGATTTGCTTCCTGGAAAAAGCACGGACGTTCATACAAGAGAGTATGAAGATTTGTTGTTATGGATGACCAAGAAAATGTAAATGCTGTCAATGAGACTGTGTTGCAGGCATTATTTCTATATTTCTTTTGTTGATTTCATTTGAATAAGTATTTATTATTGCTTCTGTCTTTTACTAAGAGTACGTATTGCTCTTGATGATTTGCCGTTATGTTTTTGGTGTTGGGTATTGATGTATCAATAAGGAAAACCTGCTGGTGGTTTCTAACGATGTAAGTTATATCCGACTTCTCTGTCAGTGATAATGGAGTGATCCCAGTAGAGTGTGTGCTCACGACTTTCAAGTATGTTCTGAGGCACATAATATGGCACGGAAGTGGCGAGTAAGCTGCTTCGCCAAGTCATCGTTCCTTTTTTTGGATTCCCACTGCGTGTTGCCGGAATAGATGACCGAATCTCTAAGAATGTTTCCTGTAGTTCAAAGTTGGCATTACTTGGTCGTGGACAAGTATCATGGAGGCTTCTGTCTCCGGAAAGAGATCCCCGGGCTGGAGCCATGCGAGCGACGCAGAGATATCGACTTCTGGTTTCCTCAACTCATGGGGTACCTTCCGTGCAGTGCCTTCGGTTTCCATGAGGTTATCTTCTCTTCCGTTTCAAAGAACGGCGGATCAAGCTTTTTCAAGTTCAGGGACTATAATTATTATCAACTGCGCTCACTGCTTCCTGAACTCTTCCGCAATGATCCAGGAAGTATCTTCTTAGTAATGCAATTTGAAAGCTGTGTAGATTAATGCGATCTACAACATCTCGCCTTCCTTGTGATCTTGGGTAAAACGCTTAAAACTTGAATAGGGATGATGTTTTCGGGATTGAGTTATAGCGAATCGAATTGTCCTCTGGAGGTTGTCGAGGTCGGTATTGCTCCATTTAATAACGCCAAAGGAGTATGCCAGCACTGAAATAACAAATGAATTGATGGCCTGCACAAGGTTTCTAGCAGAGAGTTGAGTTTTTAGGAGTCCATTGAATCATTTACATACATCAGTTGTTAGTAAGTTCTTAGTGGCAGTGTGTTTGATTGATTGAGTGACTGTTGGAAACTCAAGTATTTGTAAACTTCATGGGTTTCCATGAAGATAATGTTTGGTTCAATATCATTTTCCAAATTTTAACTTGTATGTGACCCTGAATAATATAAATCTCCTGCACTCCCAAACCGAATTTCATCATGATATATTGTATTATTATTATTATTATTATTATTATTATTATTATTATTATTATTATTATTATTATTATCATCATCATCTTTATTTCTCAGTTAACCAGAGCCAAAGGAATCTGTCTTTTGGTGTTTTAGTACCATATTCTACTCTTATGAAAAGGGAATTCACACTATCCCACTTGAGCATATTGTAAAAACGTTTGAACATTGTGACAAGTCTGAAGAAAGACTGCCTTTTGTCCAACTGCTTGCAATTTTATCGGTAGTTCCAAATTTCTCAAATTACAAAAATGTAGTTTGTTTACTAGCTTTTAACGTCGTTAATATTTACATTAGGGGTGATTTGTTCACATTATTGCGTTTACGTGTACATGCATTTTAAATTATATCTTATAAAGTTTCTCGAAAACTCAAAAGTTATGTGTGAAGACTAATCCAATATTCCGCATTTTCAGAAACGCTCAAACGTCATTTTGGCAGTGGTGATTATGATGATTACGATGGTGATTTTCAGTTGCAGTAATTTTTATTTCGAAGGGTGAAAAACGATCAATCTGTAAAATAAAAACATTTTTTCATGTTGCTACTGAAATAAGAAAGAATAATGTCTTTATTTCTGGCGAGACTTGGGCTATAAGGCCTGTTCTTCCGCCTAACCACCCAAATATTTATATTAATATAATTACAATTCAGGCTTACTGGTACTCGCGCACAATAGTAACTGACATTTCATGTTACTTACAGCAGTGCAATGATTTTACGGAGATGTGCTGCACATAAGTAATAAAATAAAATATGAATGTATTTTTATTGTCAATTTTCTGGACTCTGAAACTAACATGACTGAAAGAGAGCCCAGGTCTCTTATTTGCAAGGGCGTGGTAAGTCAATCATTTTACCTTCACAAAATGTCAGAAATTATCTCATACACCAGAATGCCTGTATTATGAAGAAATTTCAAGAAAAAAAGAGGGTAGATTTTACATTTATACCTGGGATGCATGACTAAGGACCATCCCGGCATACGTCTTAAGCGATTGATTAAACCCACGAAAACCTCAATCAGGATGCCTTAGGGCTGCAATACTCGTACTAGTGAACTACATAATGGGGAGAATAAAGGAAAAGTGTAAAGGCAGAAGGAAAGTAGTTGGAGTTAGAATTAATTATGAAAGTGGAGAAAGAGAGGAGAGGAAGGGGTTGTATTATTAATATAAAGTTTTTCATAAACATAAACCTAGTTTTCTAGTCGATAATGGCAAGTAATACATCTTTCAAGACCTCTAAGACTTACTCGTAATTAAGTGCGACTGCCAACTATGAGAATAAAGACGGCAATCTTCGAAGACAGTGGGTAAAAACAAACTAACACGAAAGCCTAATTTTGTTGACATCTCAGGAAAGTGGCATTGTTGAACTGAACAAAAATTTTATTATTAAGTAAAGTTTATGCGTATTCATTATACATATCGTTCAGGTTCAATTTAAATTTATTTGCAATAATAGTAAAATACGGTATGATAAGATATAAAAATTCGATATATTTAAAAACTGTGACGTAATATAACGTTTTTATTGTGATATTAATATTGATTTATTGTGATAATAATTAATCTACGTATAAAATTGAGTACTTGATTACAGGTGAATTCAGTATTTCAATTTCAGAATTTCATACATATAAACGATTAAGTTGATGTGAATTGGACAACAAATACGAGTAATCCATCAAGATTCATCATGATCTACATTCTTTGATTGTCAATGCATAACTCACGGACGTCCCTGAAGGGACATATCCGTACTGTAATCTAATTTGAGGGGGTTATACTATATTGAACACTTCTTTATATGATAGAAATCATTCTCGTTAAATATTAGTCACAAACAATTCAAACAAAAAATAAATTTCGGGGAATCCCGACAAGTCAGTACAGATGGTGGTGCCAGTCGCTACAATGAGCATGTTATTATACGTTCATGTAAAGAGTCACAGAAACAGTAATGAAAGACTTCTCACATCAGTCGTTTTGAATCGTAGGTGGAACATATGAAAGGAAATAGTTTACAGATTTACAAGATATTATTATTATTATTATTATTATTATTATTATTATTATTATTATTATTCCAAGTCTCTCGCTTAGCGAGGTGCCTATAGCAGACACCGGGACCTTTGTAGAACCAAGGTGCCTGCATCGCTTGCAAACTCGGGCGGTCAGTTATATCAATAGAAACTTCCTAACGATGCGTGCAGTACTCAGGAGAGCCTTTTGCATTGTTTGAATGTGCCAGTTCTTAAGGACAAGCCTTGCAGACAATGAAATTAGTTCTTCGGAGATCAGTCCGCTTGCAGAGATGACCACAGGGACTACTTCACCAGATACTAACCGCCACATGCCGCTCAGTTCAATAGCCAAGGCCTGGTATTTTCGCTTCTTCTGGGCAACAGAGGCAACTATATTTCAGTCTAAAGGGATATCTATGTCGACTACAATCCCTTTGCCTGAAGCCTTGTCAATCCATATTATGTCAGGTCTATTGGCTTCGACCCTGCGATCAGTGGTGACTGCTACATTCCAATAGAGCCTCCACGGTTTCGACTCCAAAATTGAACCCGGCTTGAACTTTCTTCCTCTATCTGTGTCCGACTTTGCAGCCAGGGCCTGATGGACAATCGCAGAAACGTCGTTGTGCCGACTCAGGTATTCTGTTTGCGGCAAAGCAGAACACCCGCCCATGGTATGTTAGATGGTTTTGCCGGGTTGATTGCAGAGGCGGCAGCGGTCTTCTACACTCATATTCCCAATTACATTCCTTTGGTAATTGCGAGTGGAGGTTACTTCGTCGTGAATAGAAATGACGAAGCCTTCTGTCTCAGCAAAGAGGCCAGATTTTGTTAGCTAGGAGACTGTCGATCCCATATTCACGGCGTTTCCTTTGAGCTCAGCAGGATACCAGCCGTGCAAACGCTTCTGGGTCTACTCATTCAGTCTATCTTCTTTCGTGATACATGGGCTTTCAGAGTCCGCTTGATTCAGGTTTAGTAGGGTAAAATTCTTGTCCGTTGCACAAATTGCTTTATGCATGACCGTCGTTTTCTGAAGGAAGTATTAATAGCGAAGATTGTTGATTTGCTTCGCCCACAAGTACTCAAAATCCAGAAGACCTCTACCTCTTCGGTTCCGAGGTAAGTATAGTCTTGCCATTGAACTGTTGGGATGGTGCATTCGATACGTGGTAAGAGTGGTCCTAACTTTTCGATTAAGCTCCTGCAGTGCAGTTGTTGTCCAGTGAAGAACACCAAATGAATAGACTGCGACAGGTACTGCCCAAGTGTTGATAGCTGATATGAGGTTCTTTCCATTTAAAGGAGTCTTACAGATTTTTGAGACTATTTGAACAACTTTATTTTTAATATCACCCCTCATCTGCGATTCACTTGTGCTCAAAAGTTGGTGCAGGCCTAAATATTTATAGGCATCCTCTTGCCCAAGTTCTTGGATATTTGTGCCACACATCAGGGCGAGTTTGTCAGGATCAAGAATATTTCCTCTTTTCACGTTCAAGTCTTAACAAGTTCAGGCAACGAAGAAAGCTGGTTTTTATCTCAGGCGTACAACTTGAGATCGACAACCTAGAACTGATGATTAATGAGGATATGGGGACTTTTGGTGATTTCATATCCCATCCCTGAATCTCTTAACATTATGCTGAGAGGGGTTATTATTATTATTATTACTATTATTATTATTATTATTATGAAATTGGTCCGCTTCCTAAAGGTGCCGCCCGGGGCGAGCCGCCTACACTAGGCTACTGAGCACTGCGACGAACCGACCATATGGAAACACGCTTACAATTTTCCATAAGCATTTTTCATTTCATTGGGACCCACGGGGTCCCGACCGTCTCGCCGATCGATCGGCAGTCGGAGACGTTCACCAGCCTCGGAATAAATGCGACTCTTCAGATCCACCTCTTCAGATCCTCCTTCCCAGCGCAAAAACGAAAGCAAAAGTTCAAAGACCGCTCCGGAACCCTCACCCGCGCCCGTCCCCTACCCCCACTGCCCT
>BOPP01000014.1:4958568-4976113 GCA_017312745.1 Gryllus bimaculatus | reverse complement strand
GCCCGGCGCCTGGCGAGGAGGCTCCTGGGGGCCGCGGTGTGGGGGAGCGGGGGGGCGGGGCGAGGCGAGGCGCGCGAGGCGAGGCGAGCGGGGCGGGGCGGGCGGGCGGGGTGGGGCGGGGGGCGGGGCGGGGGGGCGGGGCGGGGCGGGGGGGCCCGAGGCGTCTGTGACAGCGGAACACACTGCATGGTCGCGACGCGCAATGCTAATGGCGCAGCCGCGCCACGCGCGCGCCGCGCCCTAGGCCTAAGAAGCCTTAAGGAAGGCCTCGCGCTTCAACCGCTTTTGGGTTGGAGTGGATGTGTTATCAACTGTAAGGGCAAAAGTTTCTTACTGTCAAGGAAGTTGAAATAATTTTGCTGGTAAGCTAATTGAAGTCCTATTTCTTTCATTTTGTACTTTAGATTTGCGTGCCGTTTCTTGAAGGTTTGAGAATGTCCGAGAAGTTGGTAATTTTGATCACGACCCGTTAATACGCACTTTTTCCAGCAATTTGTATACATACTGGATTTGTGAGTACAAGAGCTTCAACTGATGTCGCTAACAATAGCTTTATACATAATTGATTTATAAAAATATGAGGCAACGAGCGCTTTTGGGCAAGAATTGGTAAGAAGTATTTCCCGTAAATTAGCAACTTTGCAAAGAAATCGCGTTCTTGCTTCTCTGCTCTTCTGCCGTCACCTGTCTTCATCTTCTGACCGTCGACTGAAATTACCTTAGAGTAAGATATAGATTAAATTTTTGATAATCTGATTTCGAACTTGAAAAGTATCGACATTGTTTTGCAGATTATTGTTGATGACAAGATTTTTTCTGAAATGAAATTATTCCCATTTAAGTTTTTTTGATTATGTATGTAAATGTGTCGAAGTATTTGTAATAGTTTTTCATAATTTTTAGTGAAATATGAGGAATATTAAACAGCAAGGCTTTTATCAAAAAGAGCTTTCAAATTATCTTTAAAACTTTTGTACTAATTATAAATGCGCAGATTACATTAAAAAAAGTTTGTTCTTTAGTTTTCTCAATATTACACTCTTTTAAAATGATCTTTCATGGTTTTAAATTACACCAAAAACGCCTCATTGACGTTCATTGTGATTTCAAAAGATTTCGTTAGGAATTTCTGCTCGGAAACTTAATATTTTTCTGTGAAAACAGGGCACATAATGTGTAAAAATTCGAAAAGTTCTTACTTGACATTTAAAATGGTATAATTTTTTAAATGAAACAATTTTTTGATAAATATTGAATGTAAACTATTACAAGAAAAAACACGGTGTTCACTATACATGTGTAACACAGTTTATAAATATGCCGGATACGCGGGGTTGTTGCCTCGCGAATGAGGCCTCGGGGCCGCGGGGAATCGAGACAGGGCGTTGAATTTGAATTGATTGTCACGAAGCGGAACGGAAACGAACGGGAACTGAACGGAACTGAACGGATGAAACGGAATGAAACGGACTGCCACGGAACTGAACGGAAACTGAAGGAACTGAACGAATTAGAGACCTCCGCAGGTGGGAAAACAAACGAAGGATGCGGCGTGATGCGCGTACGCCCCCGGCCGGAAGAAGCGTTTGGCGGCGGCGGCGGCCTCGCCGTGCGAGGATCGTGCATCGTGCTTCTGCAAGGAGCCACTGTGCTAACGACGACTTCCGCCAAGTGAACCGCAGTGTGCGGCGTCTGGACGGCCTATTTCGTTGTTTCACGTCGACCGTCAATGAAGGCAATGGAGAAATGGAACTAAATAATATTTGGGGGATTTCATTTTCGCTTTAGACGTGTTTTTTTCTTTTTTCAATATTGTAGTTTTTTTCGGGGGAAACAAATTATTCGAATTTGCGTTGGACATAATGGTATTACTTCAAGACCGATTACAAAGGCAATAATATTTATGATGTTTTCAAGTAATTTATTGGTCATTTATATACAATGTATAGACACATCCATTCATATTTATGTTTGTATTGGGACTTCCTGCGATCGACTGCCGTTTCTGTGCACTGCACGTTTAAGTAAACTGATCAGTACATTCCCGGCCTATTAACTTCAAGTATCTATTTTCTCGGATTTCAACCTCATTCATTGCATTTTTCTGTGTTACAGTAATCATAGGGAATTAAGCAAGTCGTCCAGATTGCTCATGCACTTTCTGGTGATCTGACGTATAATGGCTGTAAGTCTGGCCTCCACAATTTACACAACTTGGATTTGCTACTTGTGGACTTCGGCGTTCGCACAATGTGTGACCTTGTTAAAGACTCATTCGCGCAAAAGGAGATGCGGGACCTTCATATTAGGCTATTGTGAGTTTGTGGAGCTGGTACCCACACCATTTGCAGAAAACATGAATTCGCGATAATTAACGTACAGCCTTTACAACATGAAAACTTTCTAGATAACATATGGTGATTTAGTTGTTTTAAGGTTCTTTCGTCAAGGTGTTCGTGATGCGATTATGTTTTGTGCATTGAGTCAAATATTGTGGGCGTTGTTCATGATCGACGCGTTATAATAATGCGCTTGTCATCTTCCAGGATTATCAAATGATTTCAAATTATTATCCCTAAAACGTCCAAGCAGTTTACTGGTGTGACTGATAGTGGAATATATCTAAATTTCTTAAAACAGAACAGTTTCAACTCTAGTTATAAAACAGGGTGCCAATCGGTACGAATGAATTGCTAAATCAATTATTCCTTATCGTGTATTCAAGTTATTAAATTTGTTATATTCATATATGCATTTTATATCACGCTCAAGAATACGGACAGTTTTGGACGATTTATCGCCATGGACACGAAATTGCGTAAATTTACTATTGCAGAATGGCAAATTTCAATGGATGCATCGATCAGATTTGAAACGAAAAGAGGAAAAGTGTTTTCAAACACCCAATTATTATTTTTACGCTCCGAGACTCAATCTCAGATCCTCAGAATCAACAGGCCGGCACATATACCACTTCTACACAGAAGCGCCACATTCTCTTTGTGATTAGAATTGCTTCAAATACTTTAAATAAAGTCTCTGGATTTCCCTATTATTTTCTGAGGCATCAGGGATTGCGACAAATATTACTCTCCGACCACGATAATAAGCGTATGTGGTTTCAGTGCCAGCATTAAAAAGCTGAAAAATCAAGAAAATGTGAAAAAAATGTTATTTTGGGCGACCAAAGAACGTATCTGGGAACAGAATCAGTCACAAGTGAAGTCCTAGTTTAGACTAAAGAGATTAGGAAACTAAATACTGCGAGAGTGTTTGTGTCATTCTATAACACCACTATTTTTTTCGAATTAGCAACAGAATTTATCCACTTCTTCGTTACCAGAACCCGGCAATAAGGTTTTTTCTAGCGA
Organism: Gryllus bimaculatus; assembly: GCA_017312745.1. Taxonomy (NCBI): domain Eukaryota; kingdom Metazoa; phylum Arthropoda; class Insecta; order Orthoptera; family Gryllidae; genus Gryllus; species Gryllus bimaculatus. Next base: position 4,972,742 of record BOPP01000014.1, on the reverse strand, counting down.
AATTTCAGCTTATTCTGACGCACGATTACATAACTTTCTCTTCTTACGAAGAATTCGTAAGGCGAGAAAATAAAAATGATAACTCAAAACTTTGCGTCCTCCCGGCAGATCGCTGGAGAAGGGGTAGTACCCATTTTTAAGATTGCTGCTCAAGCTATCAAATACATCTCAACGGTTTCTGTAGATGATCTCGAACCTATACAATCGATTCCAAACGATAGGCGCATAGCACTTTATAAGGTAGTGAAATGAATATTAAAAAAACATTACAATAATTGCACACGATCATATAAATATAAGTGTTATATACGGATTCAAATATTAGGGAAAGAGCTTTCTCAAAAAGAAAAGCAATATCTCTTCTCAGATTTCTAAACTTCCGCGCATTTTTTTTTCATGCCACTTAAAGACGTTGAGCCTCTCTGAGGATGTCTCAATGACGAACCTTAACAGCCTGAGCGAGGTGCTAATAAAAGCACTTAAGCTCTTCACCCAGGTTGTCATCTCTCTTTTCAAGTTAGGCGCGTTTCGTTGACACAAAGTTTCTGGCCCCCTGGAGTCGCTGATCCAACGGTTCGCTAGGAATGGTGAAACGGTGTCACAGTTTGCAGGGTTACGTTACGTGCAAGTTCAGTTTATTTGTAATATTTATTGACGTCTGAAAAATTTCGAAGACTCGCAGGGAACTAGCGCAGCTATCTTTCGTAATTCCTTTGTATTTTTCCCTAAATTGACTTTGCCCTTCGGTTTGAGCCAGTTATATTCCTCTTTAAAAAAAGAAGGGTGTTTAAAGATCTAAAGGTGTACGGCATTTTCCACAAACATTTAGCATCTATGATAACACAAAATATTTTTGAAAATATTTTCAAACGTGGAGTGTATATTCTACATCACAAGAAAGGGAAGTACAATATTTAAATGTTACACTCGACCTACTTACGTCAGTTTTGAGAGGAATACAATTTTCATTCATTTCTTTAGCACACTAATATATATATATATATATATATATATATATATATATATTTAATCCCTGTTTTGATATTAAGACACTCCTAAGCAATAATCTCCGGTTTCAAATTATTTTAATTCAATTCAAAAATGTGTGATATACAGTATTTTGTTGGTTTCTTGAGTCTCCTCCTGATAGCCAGCCGGGAAGCGGTCTGCGGGCCTCCACCTCCACTCCACTGGAATTCGGTTATTCTTGTGCCCGCGCCTCCCCATAAACTTGTGCGCCCCACCCCTCCCCCGCAGCTCCACCAGGGAGGAGTCTGGGAACGCGCCGTGCGCTGTCAACACGTTAAAGAACAAGACAGCTGTGTTCTTCCGGGCCGACGGCGAGCAGTTGCGCATTCTCCCTCGTGCAGCACGGGGACGAACCCCTGTCACGCCAAGTTAGTTAACTTTCATATTTTTATCTTTTAATAATAACCAGCGGGAATCTGCTAAAAATGTTGGGACGAAATAAAGCTCTTGCATTCACAAAGAATAAAAATACAATATTTATTACTTTCCCGAATATATATGTAGTATAGGGAAAGTTAGGTAATACTACGGAATATCGATTTCGATATTTCAACGGAAATGCACTTTTTGGGGCCTCTGATAGCGAACAAGTGTTTTTTTTCGAAACGTCCGTCCGTCCGTCCGTCCGGAACTACTGCAATCGCAGCTGAAGACATGAGAGAAAAATAGCTGATGTGTTTGCTGAAGGAGTGGCAGCGGCGGTGGAACACAGGAAGGACGACAAAAAAATGTGTGCAGTGGAAATATGATAGGGTTGTTGGACGTTGCTGCTTTGATATCATATTTTAAAGTTAATAAGGGTCTTCGATTAGACAATTTGGCTTATTAGCTTCAAATAAGATACTTCCAATTGGGCTTGAATGGAAACATCCCGTACAGATTCGAAGACTCCATGCCCTTGTATTTCCTCTTTTTTCAAATTAATTTCATACATTGAACAAATAAGCTGTGGGCGTGGGGTCTGTCTCGTCCTTAGGGCGTAAAGTCTTCTCGTACCCTTATTCGGTGAATTGATAAACACGAACATTGGCAAACACGAACATTGATAAATACGAACATTGATAAATACGAACACATAAATTAAATTTTAATGCACACAAATTTAATGTTAGATGTTACTAAATCAGTCTAAAAACATCGATGGTTTTTAGTCGATGTCGCATCACTAATTCAAACAATCGAGAGAATCGATACAGTTCCTTACTGGCCACGGATTCTTTCCGAGTATCTGTGTAAAAGGTGCCTCACAGACATACCCACATGCGCATGTGGAATGTCAGACAAAATTGTTACACATGTCTTAACTGAATGTGAACTACATGCCGTGCCTCGCCTGTCGTTCTGGCGTAGTTCAGGAATTCTACCTGATACAGCTAATACGATCAACTCGTTAAAGAGAAAGACATTTTGGGGATATTTTGATACACTGTGTTTGAAAATTTGTAAAAATCGAGAAACCATTTTTAACATTCTAGACATACAAGAACATTTCCATTAGAGCCTCGAAAGTACTCAATTATAGCATTATTAACTAATGTCTACATGTTTTCATGTGAATATATCAATATTCATGTGTACAAAACTTCAAAGCCAAATATCCTGTTAGTTTATCTCGACCATGGAGTGTCGGTGGCCCTAACAAGAATTCTGCCGAAGTCCGTTTTAATGGACCCACAAAGATATCTGTGATGTATTGCGAGCATACCAAATTGCAAACACAGCGTGAAAGACTTAAGGTGAACTATCGTGCAAACGTGTACCATGAACTAGTGAATAATCGACCAGAGTGAAGTTCACAGTCCATAGGCAAGATTACAGAACAAAACATATGATACAGACTGAGATTTATTATAAGCAAACCGATAATTACAGTTAGTGAACAAGGCACAATTATAAATGAAATTTTTTGTGACCATTTCAAAAATGCAGCAACAACAGACACCGATTACGCATCTGTCAATTATGGGTATGATCAATCGATCACTACTTCTGAATGAGAATAGTGATAACAAACGAATGTACAAACAGAAATAATATTAAAATACAAAATGATCTCGATACGAATATTTCTCTGTACCAGAACACAGATCCAAATCTTAGAGATTCTTTACCAAGGCCCCGACAAGACTATATTTTCACTTCTGGAAGTTGTCAATGAAATTCTCAACATAACAGTCATAACCAATTTGCAAACTGCAGTCTTAAGTCTGAGTCCTTGCAACTGTACGCTTTAGAACCGTAGAACGCTTCAGAACGGTACTCAAAGCTGACAATATACGTCTTCACTCTAGAGCGACGTCAGGAACTACGAAAAAAGTTCAAATACAAAAATGGAAAAAGAGGATTGAGAACAAAATAAAACAATTTAGAAACAACATTGCTAGGTTACCAGTTTGGAAAGTAAAACAAAGTCAATGCAAACAACGTTTGAGCTTATTCAATATAACTGCTATATTTAGTAATGACATTCAGATGCATATTTAGTAATGGCATTCAATGCGCAACTTTAAATATAGTAAAAGGAAGATTTGACAACCTCAAAGTGCTCACACTTTTGTAACTAGAAGAGATACAGCCCTTGGCCTCTCATTGTACATACAAAGACCTGGAGTTTAGACAAACTCTTACAATAACTCACAAATCCATCAAATAATATGTTGAAAACAAATGTTCAAATTACGCCTCCAAAAATTTTGTAAACGGAGCTGTTTGCCAAAAACAAGATCAAGGCCATTAATTCCTGGTGTATGCCAATTCCTACGTATTCCTGTGGGGTAATACTTTGGTGTCAAAACCGATCTCGAAAACTTCAACATCATGGTACGACCTACATTAACAAAGTACAGAATGCACCATCCTAAATCGTCTGTGGAGCGGCTCAACATCCCGAGAAGAGAAGGCCTTTTGGATCTGAAATTTCTTTGCAATTGGCAGACGACAACTATGAAGAAGTATTTCTTAGCTTGGTCTGAAACATCAGCTTTGCACAATGGGTGATTGTGTCCGACAAAGGTTACTCTCCCGTAAATATCGAAGAGAAAAATACCTATCACAATCATATCACAGCTAATGACAGAATACAAGTATGGAAATATCAAGTTCTCCAGCGTAGATTTCCCCATTCACTCGCCAGTGCTCATTAAAAAAAATATTTATTTTCTTTTGGATTTAATAATACAAAGATCAGTGTTAAAACACTCTACATTTGTTAAGGTTGCATAAATCTACTTATAAGTTGTGAATTGCAGATGTACCATGGGGCATTCGTGATGGGGTGGAGGAACTGATTTTGGACTATTTGGAGTTTTTTGTATTCGATTTGGCTGCACTGATCCATACTGGTCATGCATGTAAAAATAGTGGTCGAATAATAGTTTTGTAAATCAGTACGGCGATATTGTGCAATTTAATTTTTGCTTGTGTAACTTTATTGTCGATGTGATTTTTCCAACTGAGACGGGTATCTAAGAAAAGGCCTAGATGTTTTATGGTATTGTTATAAGGGTGCTATTGTACAGGTTGTAAGGGGTACAATTGTAAGGGAGTGGTGGGATGTAAGGTCTTAAGGAAAATTTTTTTGCTGCAGTTTTTGACGGGTTGATTTTCATTTGTTTTTGGCTGCCCAGCAGTCGATTTGGTGTAGGTATAACTGCAGATTGATTTTTATTGTGTTTATGGTGGGACCTGAAGAATATATAGCCATGTCATATCGGATACGTAAAAGTTAAAAAGAGTGGGAGATAACGGGGCGGGGGGCTTGGGGAAGGCCTGCCTTGCTGCTTTTGGATTAGAATGATGGTTATCGACTGTACTATCGAAGACCTGAAAAATGTCGAGAAAGATTGTTATTGTGTGATTTGTGATTGTGTTTTTTAAATGCCGTATGGATGTTTTCAGTGGTTCTGAGTAGTTGGTGATGCGTGGACACTTTTCCGGTGAATGCCATTTGTTACTCGAATATGACCTTTGTGTTATGGAGGTGTGTTTTAAATCGTTTCAATATTATTTGTTCTAGTAGTTTAGATAGCGTGAGGAGCAACTGATTGGGTGATAACTATTGGTTAGAGATGTATTCTTGTTTGGTTTTCGAAGGCCGAGAAAAGCCTTGAAAATTGCACACGTTAACGTGTAGCGTGATCATAATGGCCTATATTTGCCCATAATAATAATAATAATAACAACATAATAACATAATTAATAACAACAATTAATAACAACAACAATAATATAATAATATAATAATAATAATAATAATAATAATATAATAATAATAATTAATAATAATAATCGTGTTAGTGGCGAGGCACAGCAAAGAGAATCTAATCCACTATTCGCTCCCCTCGCCGGACCACCAGTTCCCCCCTCCCCGCCAGTGACACTGTTTTCCTACTTCAACGCGTGATTTGGCACCGGCGGACTTCCGTCGCGCACCTCTCCCATTGCCAGCTGTTGACCCCGCGCGCCGCCGCCGCCTCCGCCGCCGCCGCCTCCGCCGCCACCCACTGACCCTGCACCCTCCCGCGGCCGCCGCAGCCTCCTCCGCTTCCGCCACTGGCGCCTCCGCCGCCCACGCCAGGTTCAGACCGCTCCTCCCTCGCGCACGCACTTCCTCGCACCACCGGCGTGTCTACCACGAGCGTCGTCGCCCATGTGCAGCAGGTGACCGATGCCGGTGCCGTGCCGCACCAGCCCCATGCGCCTGCTGCCGACACCACCTCCGCCCCCACTGCTTCTCCAAAGCCCTCGCACCACCCGCGACCGCGCCGGCGCCTCCGCCTCCGCCCACTGGCCTCGCCGCTAGTCGCCCCCACCTTCGCCTCCGCCTTCGCCTTCGCTGCGGCCGCGGCTGCAGGCACCGTGCCAGACCCGTAGGCGCGACGCGCCTCGGAGATGCTATTCCATTCAGATAATTCGGTCAAAGTCGGGGAACTTCTTAAATCGGCTCTATCGACATACATGATTGCGAATTATGTATAAATATTAATCGAAACTCGTGTAAGAATAAATGGAGTGTTCCCAGAAATCGAGAATGGGATTGACCCTGATTTTGCCTTGTGCGTTTTATTTTTTATTTTGTGGCGGGTCATTAACATTAATGACATCTTCGAGACGAAAACATCAGCCCAAGTCTGGTTCATGCCCTTTAGTATTTCTGCATCAATATTATTAACACGTCGTCCAGGTTTATTGATTCACTCCAAATTTCTCGTTAATATTTTAAAATTTTCGATTGATTCGATACAATTTTTACATAATAATAAAATCTCACTTCATTATAAGGCGAGATTCGCTAGTACTTACCAACCATTTTTGATTATATATAGCATAATGCATATCGCAGTGTGTTACGAAATCAAAACACAATTGAGAATGATAGTTTTTCCTCCTTACGTTAAGACCTCCTTACGTTGACCACTAACAGTAACTAAATATTTTAACTTGTTAAAATTTTCTTCAAATGGAATTCGTCTGTAAAAAACGTAGTTCCTTCACAGTATTTTATTAAAAAATAATAATTTTAACATCTATCTGATATGAAAGAAGCACTTGTCATTAGTGGGCAAACAATTAAGTATGGAAAATCTGAAATGAGAGTTCACATCAAGTATATCGTTTGTTCAATGCAATAGAAAATTAGGAAGAGATGATTTTTGATCTGCTAGGGGCTAGGAGCTGGAGTTTCTGCGTATGGAGAGTTTATCACTGACGCACTGTTTTCTGAGAGGCTCTATCACACTGCGAGTAAATTATGCTGTAAAATGACTGGTGACGGATTTCTTGGCTTTGCATCATGCTCTTTTTTCTCTGAGCGACTACGTACGTCAGCACCGACGATGTAGTATTCTAATCTGATTCAGATAATTACGAACTAGAAGGCAAAACTTATCAGCATTTTGTGTTATTACAGCATCATTATTTTTCAAGAATGTCTCATGAGAATGTTTTTCGAAGAAACTAAGACATTAAGAAACATACATGTGAATCGTCATCATGTATTTTGTTGGGAATCAACATTAAAAACAACGTACTATTCATCGAATCATCATGGATATTTTGGTAGGTACCAACTTCCAAATTAGATAATTTTTGTATTAACTTACGCAATACATTATGTTGACACCAAAAATAAAGTGTTAAAAAAACACACAATCACAGTATTTGTGCCTGCGATAATTGCCCCATATTTGTTCTCGAAGAGTATTGTGCATATTCACCCTATTATTACATACACAGTTTTGTGATTATGTTTCTTCATTTTTTTTGAATTATTAATACTCCTCAGTCTCATTCACGTATTCATATTTTATGTTACTAGTAAAAATAAAGTATGTTGGAAACGCCAATTAAATGTATTCCAAAATAGAATCTGGTTTTGAAGCGTGTCATACCAAAAACGCATGATTACCATTAATTTTCTCTAAATAACATTTGTAGTACTTATACTTAACGTTATCGATGATGAATCATATATTACTGTTAGCAGGTTTTAAAATATTGATCATATCAATACTAAAAAGTATGACTAATGAAATTCACTTGTTTTTCCACTCATCCGCATTCATTGATTGACAATGAAAGTTGAATGGGTCTACAACTCCGTTAAGTAAATTCTTGGAATATGAAATACACAAAGAATTACCTAGTTATCAGATGTATAACTAAGAAGTGAATTTGATAATTATTTGATAACTTGAGTTGAGTAATTGTAGTTGAGTAATAATATTATCAATAGGATGAAACATAAACAAACTGATTTACAAATATCGAAGTAACATAATTTTAAACCGGCAATCGAATATTGATATGTTTGTGGAATGCATAAAATAACACAATATTCGAAGAGATAAAAAGCAATTTTACCGCAGCAAAATATTCATTAATATTTTGTTATTTCAACTTTCTATAAATACCTTAATATTATTATAATTTTGCTACAAGAAAAAGGTACGTAAATAGTTCAAAAGTAAGCGAATCTTTCCAATTGATATTAAAAGAAAGCGAAATTGATGAACTCGCAGAATTTAGAAACAATTGAGAGGTTCCAAAATATTTTTAAAAAACTGTAATGAAATTGACAGGTTTGCCGACCTGGAAGGCCGAGCTGGCTAATTCACCCAGCACTTCGGTCGGATGGGTTGCGGGTTCGAGTCCCGCCTTGGGCATGGTTGTCTCTTGTCTCTCATGTATGTGTTGTCGCGAAGGGCTTTGCATTCTGCTGGCCCCAGATCAGAGGAGCCTGTTAGTGTGTTGATGACTAGACTAGAGTATCGTCGAAAATGCGTCCCATTGGATCTTAAAGGGTAATCGGCTGTCGGCTGGATAAAAGCCCTACAAAAAGAAAAAAGGAAGAAATCAATGATAGATTTCAGAATTTTCCGTATTCTAAATCAAGGCAGTGTTAATGAATATTTGACTTAAATAGATTCGTTTTCAAGAATGAGGTAATGAAATTATTTTTTTAATATCAAATTTACGGAAGACTACATCTAAACGGACAGATTTTTCGTCAGGATTCAAACATCTTTATATGTGGAAAAAGAAAAGATTTGAGTTTTAGTACATCGCATTTCTTTTATTCGGTAACTCTAGAAAATACGAAAGAGATATATAGTGAAAAATATTTTAGAACTCTGGGTCACAATTATAACATAATCGGCCAAGGACATGGAACAACCAATTTATGGCATAAAATAAACCTTTAGAATATTAAAATAATTATATGTAGTTTTCCTGAAGTGTTTATAAAATACACGTTCTTCTTAAATATATTCATTACAATCAACGATATATTTTACGAGTTGTTCGATAAACACGATGTATCATTACATTGTGTACAACACCATGTATCATCACGTCGTATCATTGCAGCGTCCTTTGACGCAAAGAGTAATCGAGGAAGCTGGCCCCAGCCCGCCCAAGCTGCTCCCCCCCCCCCGCCCGCCGCCGGCGACTCCTCGCCAGCGCCGACCGCGCCTCCCCTCCGCGACCCGCCCCCCCCGCCCCGTCCGTCGACCCGCCGCGGCCGTAGCCTCTTCCGCGGCCGCCGTTGGCGCAAGGCCTCGCGATAAGCAGCTTGTGATGGCGCGGCGGCGGCGGTGGCGGTGGCGCTCAGAGGATCCCCAGCAAACGCTCACTAGTCTGCCAACATTCTGCACGCATCACGCAGCCCTTCGCGCCCGACGCACAAGCCTCTCTCCGCAAATTAATGGAGTGTTGAGTTGGCGGCGCGGCTGCTAAAAAAAAAAAGGTCGTTTGTTTTCGGAACCAAATAAAAGCATTTGGTGTTAAATAAATCTTAATAAAAATGGAGATGTTTAAATAGGCAATAAATAGGTGGGTGATAGCTAATAGTATTGGGTTATTAAAAAATTGTGTAGATTAAAAATTAAAAATCAAAAATAAAATCATAGATCAAAATTGAAAAATTAAAAATCTACATTTTACATTTGCTAGAAACAATGTGTCGTTGATTTAGTTTGATCAACTTTTTTTTTTCAAATATTTGGGTACGAATCTGGCAATCCACCAAACACGATATAACAACTTCTCTTTAAAATATTTCGGATCTCCCGCGCATTTGCGTTTGTCAAATTGTAGTATCACAAAAACTGATATCCATTGACTTACAAGTTGATGAAAGGCAAATATGATAGTTGTTACAGAAATGATATAAAGTAAGGAAATTCCGATTATTAAGACTTTCACATTCTAGTTTTTTGCATTTGTTAGATTTCAAAAATGCAAGACTGTCATGTGATAGAGCTTTTATTACTTCTTTTTGTGAACGAAAATACTATTACATTCTCAGAGCGATTTTTTCACTCTTATTCTACACCTGGAAATATACACCCGCAGTAAAATTGAATTGAATCTCACAAAGTGAAAATTTAGAAACACTGTGTCTTCGAGCAGATTGCCTATTATTGCCACAAACGTGATATAATTGAGAATTTTCAAAAGGGAGTGTAGAAATTTGAATTGTTGTTTTACCATGATTTCTATTTCTTCTGACTCCTTTTCCTTGCTTCTTTCCTTGATACAAATCTCAGAACAATTGCCAGTTTTGAATCGAAAACACCTTCAATCTCAATAGAAATGGTCCAACAAACTGTAGAATTAAAAAAAAAAGTTTTATAAGGATGTATTCCTTTCTCTCAAATAAGTGTTTTACTAAATACCAGCTGTTATGAGGAAACCTATATTTTCCATCCGCAAGACCTAATCTCAAGATGTAGCCAGAAATAATTGTAAGAACCAGTGTTAAAAATTATTTTCTTTACTGTTTTATAAATTATTAGTTTGTAATCTGTTCTTATTAATATTATTATGTAATTTCATGATTGATTGATTTGACTTATTACTACAGTTTTTGTAAAATTCAAAGAATGTAAAGAAGCTACTAGCTGTGGATCTTATTGGAACAAAAAATCCTTTAAATGTACACCAGAGGTTCTCAAACTGTGTGGCGCAACACCCGTGTGTGTGTGTGTGTGTGTGTGTGTGTGTGTTGGGGGGGGGCGAAAACCTTGAAAGGGGGAGTGCATATTTTCCTGAAAACGTAAAATCGTCTGAGCTTAATAGAAAATACCAGAAGGAAAACTAATTTCTTATTAGGAAACATTCTCTTCCGAGCAAACCTGACGTCTTGTCGTTCAACTACGCTTCTCTCCTCTGCGATTGTAACTCATTGCATTCCACGAACTAACGTATCGCGCGCAGAACAAGCTCGTATAACACGACTTCTTAATCCTTCGTAAAAATTGTGAGCCAAACTTGACACGAGAATGAAGCGGTTCCTGATTAGTGACAGAAATGAAGACACCAGTGCTGCATTATCTGAAGGAGTTGGGGGTTCCATTCCGAAGGCGAAAACGAGAAGATATGATGAGAAAAATTTGTCTCTAGGCTTCACGAAAACTACGGTAAATGGTGAAGAACGTCCGCAATGTGTAATTTGTTTAATAAATTTAGCTGCTGATAGTATGAAGCTTAACAAGTTAAAGAGGCATCTTTAATACAAACACCCTGAATTAACAGAAAAACCAAAACATTTTTTTGTCAGAAAACTGTTCAAGTGTACCTAGGAGAATTTAGGTAAAACAATAAAGGTCGTGTTACTTCAAAGATCCTGCTAGTCTTCGAATTGTCTCATGAAATTTCTAAAAGCAAGAAACCACACATAGCAGAAATACTGATTTTACTTGCAGCGGTAGATACAGTGACAACGAAATTAGGTGACTCATTTGCTTAACAAATGAAAAGTATTCCTCTCTGTAATGACACAGTTTCGAGAAGGATAGCAGATATTTCTGACGATTTACTTGAGCAGTTAATTAACAAATTGCATGATTACTCATTTGCACTTCTAGTAGACGAATAGACTTCTAATAGACGACGTCATTCAGAAAGATGCTAATTTGATTGCTTATGTTCGTTTCGATGAGTATAACGTAAGGGAAGAAGTTTTTTCTGTGATCCAATGCTGGAAAAATAGGGATGAAAGTGATATCGACAAGGATGTCGTAGAATAAGTGCATTGGGATATGCACGGACGGTGGTCGCTCAATGACAGGAATTCGTGGTGGATTGCAAGAGAAAGTTGAAGCAATGGCTCCCGCTCCAACATGCACGCTCTGCACGATACATCGAGAAGCTCTGGCTGCCAGAAAACTTAGTCTACCCCTTCATGAAGTGCTGCAGACGGTTTTACAAACAGTAAATATTATTAAGCCAAATCCATTGAATTCAAGGCTTTTCAAAGTGTTATGTGAGGAGATATGTGCAGGCACACTGAAGTGCTCTTTTTTAGTAATGCTCGATGGCGTTCAAGAGGTTTGGTGCTAAATAGAATGGTTGAACTACGGAACGAGGAATTCTGCTTCTTACAGGATAAGGCGGATTGGTTCAGCAGCGCATTTTCTCTTGAAAATGGGTTACAACTCTGATAATTTTGGGAAACTAAATATTTTGAATACTTCTCTTCAAGGGAATGAGGCAATTGAACTATCTTGGAATGAAAAAGTAAAGGCATTCACGAAGAAACTAGAGCTGTGGCGTAATCGGATGGAAAATGACACGCTAAATGTGTTTCCTACTTTATTGTCACTGTTACAGGACTCCAATAATCCGGTACTTCCATTGGGAATAAAATGCTGCCTTCTTCATCATCTTACAATGCTAAGAGATCACTTTGAAAAATATTTCTAGGGTGATTTTAAGAAATTTAACTAGATTAGAAATACGTTCGAAAATGCTCCTGAACCATCATCATCTTTAGACATAAAAGAGCACGAGCAACTCGTTGATCTTAATTGTGATACGTTATTGAAGAGTAAATTTACATTGTACTGCATGCATTGTACATATTAGCAAGGAATACACAAAGATGAGCCAAATTGCAATAAAGAGCTTGATTCCTTTTACAACAATTTTCTTGTGCGATACAGACTTGTCAGCTTTGGTAGCTATGAAGTCTAAGTACTGTTCAAAGATATAGTATGTACATAAAGATCTTCGAGTGGACATTTCTACTCTAATATTGATAAACTTCAAACTTCTTCTCTATAATTGACAATCTTTCTTATCAAAAGTAAGTTCATCCATCACACTGAATTTTGTAATTTAAATTCTTAATTTTCTTAAAATTCTTATTAGCTTGTGAACATTATCTTATTTCACAATTTTTTAATTAACGCAAATGTGAAGAATAATTTGCGTGTTATTAATACATAACAATGCATCGTTTTTGGTCCTGCAGAATTTTGTTGATCTGAATTTGGTAAAAGTGAAAAATCAAACAATTTTTTAAAAAGAAAAATTGCTTCTATATTTAATAAAAGAAATAGTATGGGGGGGGGGCGAAATGATACTCCCTTCTCATGGGGGGGGGGCGGAGGAATAATGTTTGAGAACCACTGATCTACCCAATTGTGATTACTCTCGTCACACTCGAAGGAAGTCATCCGTGGGACGCGACGATGAAAGGGGAATATCTAGGACGCCAAGAGAAAGTGATGGATTCATGCGTAACTATTACGTGCGAAGGAATCATATAGGCAGAACAAAAGCCATTCTGCATGTTGACTAACAACGATCGTAACACAGTTGTGATGCATTAATTCATGTGACGTCTGTGTACTTTGAAATACTGGCCATTTCTTTGGCCCAAACATCACAGCCAATCAGGCAGTGGACAGTCTTTACATCAGAACAAATGAAGCAAATAAAAATATTAATATTTTTACGTAATTATATAATATGGCGTTACTATGATGTATTTACATTTCACTTTAAATGCTGATACATATCATAGTCAAGACATTATAACATTTTGTCTCATTAACACATTTATATTACAGGGTTATATTATTTAAACAGTCAATTACATATTATTTTAAATTATTTCCCTTGCATTTAACCAGAGTCCAGGAAGTTCAGGTGTTCTGAAGGAAGAGGAAACGCAGTGCAGCAACGTACCCCAGGCACCCACAAAATTGACCCGGATCACAACTTTTTAATTCAAAATATATAAAAAAGTATTTAATTCTAATTAAATCTAATCGCAAAAAGTTATTTCTGTTGCATGAAAATATTAATTCTGGTTATGTGTAGTTAGGGTATCCACTATTACGCATAATACTCCATATATAAGTTATGGAGTATTATGCATAATAGTGGATACCCTAACCACATCATAGAAACCATCAAAAGCTTATATTTTAAAACCACTATCAGTATTGACAAAGGAACAGCGAACAACCTAACAGAATATACAAACCAAGGAGTCAAACAAGGGTGCCCGATGTCCCCGATCCTTTTTAATATACATATCGATCATATTATTCAAGAATGGCAAAGTAAACTAACCACACATTTTATAATAGGCAAAACAATTTTAGACACTACTCTATTTGCAGATGACCAGGCTATTTTTAGTACTTCAGAAGATGACCTACAGAGAGCTTGACTTATAAATTGACTTGATTTTAACTTGAAGATATCAACCTCTAAAACGAAAACAATGTCATTCTAGGGGAAAAACCATCTCAGATGTAAAGTAGTGATAAACGGAAAAAACATTGAACAAGTAAACAACTTTAATTATTTAGGATTTAACATCTCATACTGCGACAAAAAAGATATAA
>BOPP01000014.1:4941265-4958263 GCA_017312745.1 Gryllus bimaculatus | reverse complement strand
AAGACTATCCTCGAATACAAACCAAAAGAGAAACGACCCAGAGGTAGAACCCACACAAGATGGAAAGAGATTCTTGAGAGCGGAACGGGCCACTAGGCCCAAACCTTGTTGCTGCTGCTGATGATGATGTATAGAGGGCACTTTTATTTGAAATAGAGGCCCCTGTGGATTTACGGCCCGAGTCGTCTTGTTTCCTCTTAGCGTCCGCGTATTTACGGTAATTACTTTGTTCTGACAATTATGCACTAATGGCAATAATAATAATTTTACTGAATAATTGTTGGAAAATGCATATCGGAGAGAACGAAATACTATTATTGATAAAAGCAACTAGCGCAGATATAAATGAAGCTACTTATGTAATTCTGAGCGTATGATTTTAATGTTATTATTAAATAATAATAATAATAATAATAATAATAATAATAATAAGGGAGATTTTACAGTTGTATTGACCCTCTACACGTCACTTCTTTTTATTCTACCGGGCATCTTCTTCTATTCTTCATTGTATCGATGACGGCCTTCCACGATTTCCGTCTTCCTCGTTTTCTTCTTTCGAAAGAGATCCACTCAAAGACTCTTTTTGGAATGCTATCAGTATACATTCTCATTAGATGGCCATACACTGGAGTTGTTTGAATTCTACATTTTTGATCGTTTTCTTTTTATCTGCAATATCTGTCTAATCTCTTCGTTATGTATTCACTCAAATACGGTACACCGATAGCATCGCCTTCAAAGATTTATTTCTGTAACATTTAACCGAGAGTTTATTGCATCATTTATAACACATATTTCTGATCCATTCATAACCCAACTATTGTCTTGAATATTTTTCTAGGATTGCTATATAATATTCTTGTTCCATAAAAAATTACGAAGTTGGCTATAATTGCCCATCTCTAGGTTGTTTTTTTTACTTTCTCGCTTTACGAATTCTTCGTAAGAAGAGAAAATTATGTAATCGTGCACCAGAAAATGCCGAAATTTCGCCAAAAAAAAACTTATTCCCGGATTGCGGTAACGAAGAAGTGGATAAATCCTGTTGCTAAATTTAGGAAAAGAATCTTTTGTTCGTTCTTGATGCTGAAAAATCATTTGACTGCGAAACGTCCGTCTTTCTGTCTAGCTAGCGCCTAAACCATTCAGCCGATTTTTTGAAAATTGATATTCCTCGATTGGTCTGAATGAACTCGTGGCTTTGGGAGTTTCAAACGGATATTTTGATTTTTGAGCGTTTTCAAAAACTACTCCAAATTATTTAATTAAATTTTGTTGTTGAATAGTGCAAAGAACGTTCAAGAGAATGGTTTAGATCTCATTTTCGTTCATTTCAACGATTTTTCGGAAATTGCAAAAACGTTTTAAAACTACCAAATTGAAGATACATCTTTTTTCAAACAACGTATGTTGATCAAATGAGTATTTTTTTGCAAAATTCACGCTTGCAATTATCGTGTTTTTTTAACTGCTCCAAATTGTTTGTGTAAATTTTCTTCACTTTTGTAATGAAGGACGATAAAAAAATATGCAATCGCCGCCTCATCCTTTACTTCACATACTAGCATTTTGACGAAGTTAACTTTTTTCTTACATGCAGTCCAGAGGATTATGGGTTGACAGCCATTACGGGATGACAAAGATACCTTCTCCTTTAACAATAGTTCCAGATTTTCATCTCACCAGATTTTCGTCCGCTGTCGCTGCTGCTAGACCCGCCCGAAACGCTATTTACGTCGAACAGACCAGCACAAATTCCAGCATAAGGAAAGCGGAGATTTATTTAAATGTAATATCAAAAAGGTTCTAAATTTTTATTTTATTTCTAACATATTATTTTTCACAAAATAATATTTTAATTCCATTTTAAAAATAGATTATTTCTTATTTCTACTAGTAGCATTATAATAACTTTGCATTTTTCCAAATGTTTATTAGTGTTCGGCTGTCAATCACTTATTGAATTGGTTTCTATATCTCATCTACTACTGGCATTTCAGATGGCCCATAAATGTCCCTATATCTGTAAGCATAGTGGATACGTATATTCTGCGTACAATCACAGGATTTGATATACAGAGCACTTGTTGAAGGCATGATAAGATATGACCTTTAGATGAATCATTTTGCTTGGAAAAAACATTCTGCTACCTTGAAACCCAGAGTTTAGCAAGGAAAAACACATCTAGATAAATTATTTGAATTTGTAAAATGCTATAATAATTAAGAAAAAACATCGCCTCTGGGTCACATTCCCTCGTTCTTTGGTCTTATCAAAGATACACAGCCTTGAAGTCATAGCTAAAAAATAGAATTGACTAACATTGTATCGTGAAATTAACACTGCACTATCGATTCTTACTCAAATTTCTTAATTTGCAATTTCAAATTTCAATACTATTTTCGCACATCGATATTTATTTAGATTAACACAAAATTCTTAATAGAATGACCTAAAAAAAATAAAAAATAAAAAAAAAAACACGAAAATTTTCAGCACAACTCTAAGGCGAAATTCAAACGTCTTGAATTTGGAACCAAGTGCAGTCAATGCAACAAATAATTCCATTAAAAGCTTTATAATATTATCTATTGAGAGTCTAGATTATTGACCATCTTCTTTTTTCCTTTGAAAGAAATTTATCTGACTTACACGCAATCCTAGTATTTGTTTAATGTCATTCTAAACCATATGTACTCAAGAGTTCATTAAAAATTCCTGAAATAACATGAAAAATTTAAGAAATAATATTACTTTTCAAGTACGCAGATGGCATATCCATCTTCAACAGTCATTTCACCACAAACAAAACTTAATTCGGACGAACGAACATTGAGCATTATATTTCCTAAAAGACGATGTAGTAGAAGTTGGGTATATTTTATGATCTTTAGCAAAAACGTATAAAGCAAATTGTCAGTTTCATCTTTTGTAAGTATTGTAACCTTGAACGAATTTTACACCCTTTTCAGCAACATCTATTGGCTCAAGAATTAACTTACTTAGCTCTAGTTCGTATTGATGGAATACGGAGCGGTGTGTTGGGACACTTATAGAAAATCACAAAAAGAATCTTTGAATAGAGTACAGAGAAGAGTTCGTAAACTAAATTTCCAGAAGCAATAGGAAGAAAGTCGAATTTGAGACTCCAGAAATCAGAAGGGTTGAGGCAAGACACTGCCCTGTACAAAGCGTATGCCGGTTATCCAGCTTGGAAAGATATCTACATCCGACTCAGTAGTCCCACATAATTTAGTAGAGGGGATCTCAAGCATAAAATTCAGTTCAGGCCACAGAAAACAGATGTTGGAAAATTTTCCTCTACAAATAGAACAATAACGCATTGGAATGAGTTGCCTGCGATAGCCTTGTAACCCTTTTCTCTTGGTGTTTAGAGATTTCAAAGTAAATAAACTAATAATATTTGTAAACTTTAGTAAGTAGTAAGTTAAGGTTATGAAAAAAATTATTGTGTTATTATCATCATCATTATCATTATTACCTTTATTATCATTATTACTATTAGTATTGTGATAATTACTATTAATCGCAGTGCCTTATTAAATAGATAATTATATTCAAAGTTTATAAGCATTAAAGTATGGCGACGTGTTCTGAAGTGAAGTGCAATAGAGAAGTAGAAAGAAAAGTGCTGTGAAGTGAAATGAAGTGCAGTGTGATTAAAATGTCATGTATTTATTACTTTAAAATATCTGTGCAAGACAGACATAAAGTATAGACTTAATGCTATTTATGTCTTTACTGTTATCATTGTTATATTATTATTATTATTATTATTATTATTATTAATAATATTATTATTATTATTATTAATATTAATATTATTGTCTTAAAATAATTTAAAGTTACATTGTATTATAATCTCCTAATTGTAATATGTAAGTTGTAGTGTTATGCCTCGAGTTTGTATAAACCTACCTGCAGGAATAATAAATGTATCTATCATTTATAGCAACTGACTGTTTCACAAAACCTCCCCTTTAATTTTACATTTGTAACCATAGTTATCCAACCTTCTTTATTGAACGATCTTCAACTATAACATCGGCTATGATAGAAAAACTAGTGAAGAAAGATTTTATACCAGGTGGTAGAAAAGACGAAAACTCGATGCTCCCAATGACAGAAAATAATTTTGATCCAGAATATATCTCGTTGGTGGACTTTTTTCTTCTTTCTTTGTTTGCTTCCAACATAACTTGAGTCGGTTTTGCATTAAACAAGACTAGACCCGCGGTTTCGGGAACTAAGCGGCGAAGATGGTTTGTATAGAAACATTTCAAAAACATGTAAATTGTTTATTATTTTTCAAAAGAAATGAATATATTTGTTCAGAAAGAAAAATTAACCCAGAAATAAACAAAGCAAAGCAAAAAAGCATTCAATTTTCACAATTCGACTACTTTATTATTTATCGATTAATTTTTCTTTATGAAAAAATATATTCATTTTTTTGAAAATAATAAACAATTTACATGTTTTTTGAGTGTTTCTATGCTTCTGAAATTCAAACATTTGCCTAGAACGTACTTTTTCAAACCAACTTTTTAGTGCGCATTGCGGCTCCGCCATTCGGAATATCCAACTAGTTTACTAGACAAAAAGCGCTTAAAATTGTCTTACGAGCTTATTTTCCAATTTGCTTCCTGGACATTGTATATACGTGTTAAATGTTTCTCTTCCTATAAGATAGCTGCAATTAATCCTGAAATAGGTATACCTTGAAAGCACATTCTTTGTCATCCATCACGCGTGATAGCTCCTGGTATAAGAAATGACTTCCCATTCTTTAGAACGTCGCTAAGAATGATCATTATTTCCAGCATTGCTCGGGAATTATCTCGCGTTTGTTTTGCTTAGAAAGTTGGTGTACAAAAAATACAAAAATGGCAGAACAACTGTTCTGTAATTGTACAGAATCCATATCCTCGACCTGCATTGCTTCCTGTTATTTATCAAATTATAAATATAATAATAATAATAATAATAATAATAATAATAATAATAATAAACACAACAAAAATATCGTTAAAATTATGGTCGATGAGGGTTGTCTCATAGTCAGATTGAGCTAAAATTTTGCACAGAGGATTTTTTGTTGTTGATTGGAACGAAATAGGGGGTTTGAGACAAATATTCGGAAAGTTGAAAAACATGATCCACCCTAGCATCCAAGCAAGTAAAGTTCGTCAGTTAAAGGATATAATGATTACAGTTAAGTGTTTTGGGTATGATTTATCAATCCATTTGTTTCGGGTATGAGGCGTGGCCTACAAACTTATCAAACTGACATTTCAATTCAGAGTACAGACCTTACTCTTTCTTCAATATCAATGTCCGATCTGATGATACATGTGATTCTGATACGTGAAGATTGATTTTAAGACAGATTTTCGAGGACTGATAACTCAAATGAGTGTGCCTTCCTCACGCCAGAGGTTGCGTATTCTAGTTTCATCTCTTGTCATAGGAACGGAAGTTAAAATCTTTCACCAATAAAAATATCCCAAAGCGTAAATGTTGTACGTAGATTTATGTGGTCACATCTTTTAAATTAAATCAATGAAATGTTTTAATTGAACGTTTTCCTAGAAGTACATTTATATTTAATAATCTGGTTATTAGTCTTAATATCTCTTCATCAAATTTATTATCATTCTCGCAAACGTCATTAAATCGGTAATTAATATTTCGAAGTAATACTTCATCATATGGACAATGTATTTGCAAAGAATGCCCTTTTTAAAACAAATGTAATAGAATTCTGAGAAATGGGAACACAAAGAAATAATTGTAAATGAGACGTAAAGAGTGTGTGATCATTCCTTATACGTGAATATATTTCTCGCAATATAGTCGGCTTATTGCAAAAATGATACGTACCTCGAATCAAACGAGGATCAAAAACGTTCCGTGTATGGATATGGTCGACTACTGGAATTAAAGAAATCAAAACAGAACACGTACTCACGTAATTTAGACGAGTATTTAAAGTAAATATTGAGCTACGTTTCCTTTTCGCTGGAAGGCAAGTATTTATACCAGTATCAAACTAAGAGTACGTATCAACGAATAAATAATGGGAATAATGGGAAATGTGAACTCTCTGCTCACCTTTCCATTGCAGTAAGTCAAAATGTCACTGTACTCTGGTGTTGACATAAATACTTTAGTGGTCTCTGGGCAAAAGTTCTCAAGTCCTCAACGAAACCTACCTACTCAAGAATTTATATCGTACTACAACAAAATTAATGTAACACATTATGAATGCAATTCCTAGAACAGTTTCGAATTTTTCTAAGAAATGGCTCAATATTTTTATTTATTTTTTGCCAAAAGTCTCCAAAATTTCTAAATTTTCACAAATTGCAAGTGAAAAAAGGGAGAGAATATCGATTTTTTAAGACTACTCCTTCATCTACACTTTTGGCAATATATTTTTTTAAGAATGAAATACTGTCTTCAAGATTAGATCTCTAAATAATAAGGAACGCTTTATTCCAAAATATGAGTAGTTCCGTGTTTGTGAATGATAGTGAAAATAAAAAATCTTAATAAAAATATTTTCCAAAATGACTACAAATGTTTTCTTTATTCTTTTACTCGAACAAATCAAAGTTTGCTTAATAATATTGCATGGTTTTGATTTTCGTTACAACATTCGAAATTTCCAAACGTTTTTCGACATTCTCCGAAACTACGTACATTATGGAAATTAGAGATTTGTTTTCTTTTTAATTCTCTGCTCTTCTGATCATTAACTCACTTCAGGTATACTTTTTTCAACATAGTAGTATTCGCGTATTTTTTAGTATATCGTTTGATATTTCCAAGTGTGTCCAAAGTGACAGTAAGATAGGTAACCTATTACAATCTGAACCATCGCAAATATTGCGATAAAATATGCGTTGTTTTAGCATCAGTACTTTGAATACATTACGCCAGGGACATCAAGGTCACGGGAAAGGCTATTAGAGTTCGCAGGGCCTGCGTTCAGGGAATCTGGCACGCGGTTTGAAAGTAAGGGTTGTACAAATTGCTCTGTGGTAGCGCCTCATCACTGAATATCTGGTCCACGATAGTCTTTAGGAGAAGTCAGTTGACAGATATTGCCTCAAACTTAGGTATCTTAATTCTCATTTACTCTAATAAAATGAACGAATTATCTATATAACTTCGAAAAAAGCTTGAGTTTGTAATCGTATTTACTTAAGAGTGCAATGGTTGCAATAACTTCCTATGTACATGTTGAGAACAAAGATTCTTGTTTGTTAAAGGAGCTGTCGGCATGTAAAAAAGACTAAGCAAAGGAATCATTTACATAAAACGAAAACAGTCATAAAATTTGCACTTCAAACACGCTCCTGCCCCTTGATACCATGATTCTACAAGACAGAATTTAACAAGATAAACATGATGAAAGTAAAAAGTACTGAAACATAATTCAAATCTCGATTAGAAAACATCATTAATTGTATTTGCGTATGAAGTCCGTCATTCTTCTTCGTTAAACATCGACTACACTTTCTGGATTTAGAGGGGAAATGAGAGCGGAGTACTGGGAAGACGCCCATGTTCGCAGGAGTGCCGCGCTTCAGGCGGTGTAAGTGGCTGTATGTTTGTGGCGTGTGTGCGTGTGTGCGTGTGTGCGTGCGGTGTGTGTAAGTGTATGTGTATGTGTATGTGTATGTGTATGTGTATGTGTATGTGAATGTGTAGTGTTGAATGTGATGTGTATGTGTATGTGTATGTGTATGTGTATGTGTATGTGTATGTGTTTATGTGTATGTGTGTGTGTATGTGTATAGTTGTATGTATGTGGTATGTGTATGTGTGTGTATGTGTATGTGTATGTATATGTGTATGAGTATATGTTATGAGTATGTGTATGTGTTATGAGTATGTGTATGTGTATGTGTATGTGATGTGATGTGAATGTGATGTGGTTATGTTGATGTAATGAGTTGGTGGTGAATATGTGATGTGAATGTGAATGTGAATGTGAATGTGAATGTGTATGTGTATGTGTATGTGTATGTGTATGTATGTGTATGTGTATGTGTGTATGTGTATGTGTATGTGTATGAGTATGAGTATGTGTATGTGTATGAGTATGTGTATGTGTATGAGTATGTGTATGTGTATGTGTATGTGTTGTGTATGTGTGTGTGTGTGTGCGCGTGTGTGGAACATACCTGCATCTCGTGAACTGAAACATGATAACGCACGGTATGCAAGTGATCTGGATCTCTGTGATACTGCGCTGAACCAAGCTGTACTGTACCAAGGACGCAATCTTCGGTAGTTGGGGCAAAACGCGGTGACTTTGACCGTGGCCACATTTTGGCCCACGGGGGGCGTGGTGTCTGTATCTTGGCGGAAGTTCTTGTGAGTTGTTCCCATATCGAGCAAGTTACCTGGAGTGGATGAATAGCAGGCAGTCATGGTGCAGAAGATCAAACTGCGCTTGTGTTTGAGAGGTTTATCAGTGAAGCGAGGGTCGGATGTGACGACCGATATCGCAGAAACGACACTTCATGTAGGAGCATTCCTCATGGCAGTAACGAGAGGGCAGGTGCAGTTCGTTATACAACGATGATGCAGAAGATGGGTAGTGCGAGAATACGTGTCATCGCGTTTTCCTCAAGTTTGGGGTATATAATCAAATCAGAATCTTGTAAATACATGAAGTCATTATGCTGCTATGTATGTTGAAGAACAGAAGCTATGTATGTTGCAAAACCCATTGTGTGTGAATTTATTAACGTAAATATACATTACCGTTAATTTTAGACTGCAACTTTTTCATACAAAGGAAAAGAACTAATGGCGAGCACAAAACAACATTACCGTTGTTGGTTAGTGTAGGCATGCCCAGTGGAGTGACGTCTGTCATAGTTGACTACCGCACCGGGGCCCAGGGGAAAGCTACCCGAGTGCGTGGGAGACCCAGGCACCGTGGACATTGCAATGATCTGCATTTCAGATTTCCACAGTGCTCATGTGACTTCACTTGTTGTTTGATTGATTGGTGATTACCGGTGCATCAACCGCAATGGCCATTAGTTCCGTAAATGTAGTGCATGTTTTATCGCGGGAAGTGGCGGTGATTTTCCTCCGATGGATGGCGAGATTCGGCGGCGACGTACGTGTCAGGTCGCGGAGTTTTCCCCAATCAGAAATCTCCCAACAGTGGGGCACCACCCCAACATGTTCTAAGCTCTCGACGACTGTGGTAGAATAGTGCATGTAAATGTAAAATGTAAAATGTAGTGAAATTAAGAGGTGCGGATAGAACAAAGAAGAGGAAGGAAAGATCGCGCGCCGCCCGTAGCCCATTTGTTACAGTACTGCTCCGGCATTCGCCTGGTGTTGATCGGTAAAAACAGGAAAAACTACTGATCTGAGCAGCCGGCCGCTAGAATTTTCCTCCAAACAGCACCTGAATTCGACCTATCTACGTAGCCAGTGTTGAAAATTCTGCTATCGTGGGGACTCAAACCCTGAGACTTCCCCGTCAAAGGCCGTGGAGTGACATCAATTGATGCCCTGAGCCTGCTTAACCGGTCTACTTACCTTGAATTATCTGAAGTTCCTTAGATGCGCACCAACAAAGGCGCAGTCTTTTGACCTTACGTCACCGCAAATAACGCCTTGCGTGGACCAAAGAAAGGCGTCCATGGACGTTGAACGCATAAGGAGGGTTGTCTCGATGATGAGTCGTTCCTATTGCCTCTGATGGCCATGTTCACATATAGTGTAAATAATCTGAGGTCGTATTCCTCGCCAGAACTGAGTAAGTTGCGTTGGGGCCGTAAGCATGGACTCTCAGAAGGGAGGTGGTCAGATGGGAAAAAATACATTTACTTTTAATTCAAATAACCACTTCAAGTGTTTTTATTTAGCATGGAAATATGAATTCTGTTTATGAAAGGGAGGGGGCTTCTGTTTGGAATAAGGAGCCCCCGTGAATCTACTGTCCCAGGCCTCTTGTTTTCGCTGGGCACTCTGCCACGCTCTGGGTCACATCTTTCTGGCAACATGGTCACGTACTCCAAACTTTGCGTTGCAGGCTCCAGGCATCTGCCAGTTGATATTATGCACCCAATCTCAACGCTGAATCTAGTCCACTCATTTTTGAATCCACGAGTCTCTAACACTGTGCATCGTGTTTAGGATGTACTCGATCCGCCGTAGGAGTGCCGCAAAATGTTCGTGGACCTAAGGGTTCCTGGAGAACCCAGGGTCTCAATTGCTCAGGACCTGTTTGAGACTTTTCCTGGCATCTGAACGTCTAATACAGGGCTGTCAAATGGAGCCACTTACCCTCTGCAAAGGCACGCAGTGCTCACGGCGTAGGGAAGCCCGCGGTCTCAGCGATTTCTCAGGGATGCACAAGTAGGCGGTCATGGTGGGACGCAAGAAGACTTACACTCGTAACAAGTTTTAGTCCCAGTCCTTGATTTCTTGTTCCGAGATCACGGAGAAGATACAGTTCATTTAATAACCAGAAAAAGAGTAGTGCTGAAAGGCATTACGAAATCTTCCATGGAGACTACAAAAAGTTTGTCGGAGAAGATCGGCAAAAATGTGGTGACACTTCTAAATAGCTTCCGTATTTAAATTTAGGGCCCAGTTACTGTTTTTAACTCGAACTTGTTTAGCTAAGACAATTAATGCTATTTTTGTATATAGGGATGGTGAGAGAGACGGAAAGAGAAAGGGAGAGGAAAGAAGAAAGAGAGAGGACAGGAGAACGTCTGCTAAGTTCCGCTAGTATATATATATATATATATATATATATATATATACTTACGAGCTTATTTCCAATTTTCTTCCTGGACATTTATATCTGCTTAAGTGTTTCTCTTCTATAATAGTTGCAATATATTCGCTGAAATAGGTATACCTTGAAAGGCACATTCTTGTTCATCCATCACGCGTGATAGCTCCTGGTATAGAGAATGACTTCCCATTCTTTAGAACGTCCGCTAAGATTGATCATTATTTCCAGCATTGCTCGGCATTTCTCGCGTTGTGTTTTGCTTAGAAAGTTGGTGTACAAAAAAATACAAAAATGGCAGAACAACTGTTCTGTAATTGTACAGAATCCATATCTCGACCTGCATTCTTCCTGTTATTTATCAAATTATAATAAATAATAAATATAATAATAATAAATAATAATAATAATAATAAACACAAACCAAAAATATCGTTAAAATTATGGTCGATGAGGTGTTGTCTCATAGTCAGATTGAGCTAAAATTTTGCACAGAGGATTTTGTTGTGATTGGAACGAAATAGGGGTTTGAGACAAATATTCGAAGTTGAAAAAGATGATCCACCCTAGCATCCAAGCAGTAAAGTTCTCAGTTAAAGGATATAATGATTACAGTTAAGTGTTTGGGTATGATTTATCAATCCATTTGTTTCGGGTTATGAGCGTGGCCTACAAACTTATCAAACTGACATTTCAATTCAGCGTACAGACCTTACTCTTTCTTCTATATGCAATGTCCGATTGATGATACATGTGATTCGAGACGTGAAGATGTGATTTAACGACAGATTTTCGAGGAGCTGATAACTCAAAATGAGGTGGCTTCCTCACGCCAGAGGTTGCGTATTCTAGTTTTCATCTTTCATAGAACGGAATTTAAACATCTTTCACGCAATAAAAATATCCACACAGCGTAAATTTGTACGTAGATGTTATGTGGTCACATCTTTAAAATTAAATCAATGAAAATGTTTTATTGAACGTTTTCCTAGAAGTACATTTTATATTTAATAATCGGTTATTAGTCTTAATATCTCTTCATCAAATTTATTATCATTCTCGCAAACGTCATTAAATCGTAATTAATATTTCGAAGTAATACTTCATCATATGGACAATGTATTTGCAAAGAATGCCCTTTTTAAAACAAATGTAATAGAATTCTGGAGAATGGGAACACAAAGAAATAATTGTAAATGAGACGTAAAGAGTGTGTGATCATTCTTATACGTGAATATATTTCTCGCAATATAGTCGGCTTATTGCAAAAATTGATACGTACCTCGAATCAAACGAGGATCAAAAACGTTCCGTGTATGGATATGGTCGACTACTGGAATTAAAGAAATCAAAACAGAACACGTACTCACGTAATTTAGACGAGTATTTAAAGTAAATATTGAGCTACGTTTCCTTTTCGCTGGAAGGCAAGTATTTATACCAGTATCAAACTAAGAGTACGTATCAACGAATAAATAATGGGGAATAATGGAAATTGTGAACTCTCTGCTCACCTTTCCATTGCAGTAAGTCAAAATGTCACTGTACTCTTGGTGTTGACATAAATACTTTAGTGTCTCTGGGCAAAAGTTCTCAAGTCCTCAACGAAACCTACCTACTCAAGAATTTTATTGTACTACAACAAAATTAATGTAACCATTATGAATGCAATTCCTAGAACAGTTTCGAATTTTTTCTAAGAAATGGCTCAATATTTTATATTTATTTTTTGCCAAAAAGTCTCCAAAATTTCTAAATTTTCACAAATTGCAAGTGAAAAAAGGGAGAGAATATCGATTTTTTAACACTACTCCTTCATCTACACTTTTGGCAATAGATTTTTTTAAGAATGAAATACTGTCTTCAAGATAGATCTCTAAATAATAAGGAACGCTTATTCCAAAATATGAGTAGTTCCGTGTTTTGTGAATGATAGTGAAAATAAAAATCTTAATAAAAATATTTTCCAAAATGACTACAAATGTTTTCTTTTTCTTTACTCGAACAAATCAAAGTTTGCTTAATAATATTGCATGGTTTGATTTCGTTACAACATTCGAAATTTCCAAACGTTTTTCGACATTCTCCAAAACTACGTACATTATGGAAATTAGAGATTTGTTTTCTTTTTAATTCTCCGCTCTTCTGTTCATTAACTCACTTCAGGTATACTTTTTTCACATAGTAGTATTCGCGTATTTTTGAGTAATATCGTTTGATATTTCCAAGTGTGTCCAAAAGTGACAGTAAGATAGGTAACCTATTACAATCTGAACCATCGCAAATATTGCGATTAAAATATGCGTTGTTTTAGCATCAGTACTTTAATACATTACGCCAGGGACATCAAGGTCACGGGAAAGCTATTAGAGTTCGCAGGGCCTGCGTTCAGGGAATCTGGCGCGCGGTTTGAAAGTAAGGGTTGTACAAATAGCTCTGTGGTAGCGCCTCATCACTGAATATCTGGTCCACGATAGTCTTTAGGAGAAGTCAGTTGACAGATATTCGCTCAAACTTAGGTATCTTAATTCTCATTTACTCTAATAAAATGAACGAATTATCTAATATACTTCGAAAAAAGCTTGAGTTTGTAATCGTATTTACTTAAGAGTGCAATGTTGCAATAACTTCCTATGTACATGTTGAGAACAAAGATTCTTGTTTGTTAAAGGAGCTGTTCGGCATGTAAAAAGACTAAGCAAAGGAATCATTTACATAAACGAAAACAGTCATAGAATTTGCACTTCAAACACACTCCTGCCCTTGACACCATGATTCTATAAGACAGAATTTAACAAGATAAACATTGATGAAAGTAAAAAGTAATGAAATAATTCAAATCTCGATTAGAAAACATCATTAATTGTTTTGCGTATGAAGTCCGTCATTCTTCTTCGTTAAACATCGACTACACTTTCTGGATTTAGAGGGGAAATGAGAGCGGAGACTGGGAAGACGCCATGTTCGCAGGAGTGCCGCGCTTCCAAGGCGTGTAAGTGGCTCGTATGTTTGTGGCGTGTGTGCGTGTGTGGCGTGTGTGCGTGCGGTGTGTGTATGTGTATGTGTATGTGTATGTGTATGTGTATGTGTATGTGTATGTGAATGTGTATGTTGAATGTGATGTGTATGTGTATGTGTATGTGGTATGTGTATGTGTATGTGTATGTGTTTATGTGTATGTGTGTGTGTATGTGTATAGTTGTATGTATGTGGTATGTGTATGTGTGTGTATGTGTATGTGTATGTATATGTGTATGAGTATATGTTATGAGTATGTGTATGTGTTATGAGTATGTGTATTGTATGTGTATGTGAATGTGTAATGTGATGTGATGTGAATGTGAATGTGAATGTGAATGTGAATGTGATGTGTATGTGTATGTGTTGTTGTATGTGTATGTATGTGTATGTGTATGTGGTGTAGTGTATGTGTATGTGTTGAGTATGAGTATGTGTATGTGTATGAGTATGTGTATGTGTATGAGTATGTGTATGTGTATGTGTATGTGTGTTGTGTATGTTGTGTGTGGTGCGCGTGTGTGGAACATACCTGCATCTCGTGAACTGAAACATGATAACGCACGGTATGCAAGTGATCTGGATCTCTGTGATACTGCGCTGAACCAAGGCTTATGTACAAGGACGCAATCTTCGGTAGTTGGTGGCAAAACGCGGTGACTTTGACCGTGGCACATTTTGGCCCACGGGGGCGTGTTGTCTGTACTTGCGGAAGTTCTTGGTGAGTTTTCCCATATCGAGCAAGTTACCTGAGTGGATGAATAGGAGGCAGTCATGGTGCAGAAGATCAAACTGCGCTTGTGTTTGAGAGGTTTATCAGTGAAGCGAGGGTCGGATGTGTCGACCGATATCGCAGAAAACGACACTTCATGTAGGACATTCCTCATGGCGTAGTAACGAGAGGGCAGGTGCAGTTCGTTATCAACGATGATGCAGAAGATGGGTAGTGCGAGAATACGTGTCATCGCGTTTTCCTCAAGTTTGGGGTATATAATCAAATTCAGAATCTTGTAAATACATGAAGTCATTATGCTGCTATGCATGTGAAGAACAGAAGCTATGTATGTTGCAAAACCCATTGTGTGTGAATTTATTAACGTAAATATACATTACCGTTATTTTAGACTGCAAACTTTTTCATACAAAGGAAAAGAACTAAGGGCGAGCACAAAACAACATTACGTTGTTGGTTAGTGTAGCATGTCCAGTGGAGTGACGTCTGTAAATAGTTGACTACCGCACGGGGCCAGGGGAAAGCTACCCGATGCGTGGGAGACCCAGGCACACGTGGACATTGCAATGATCTGCATTTCAGATTTCCACAGTGCTCATGTGACTTCACTTGTTTGATTGATTGGTGATAACCGGTGCATCAACCGCAATGGCCATTAGTTCCGTAAATGTAGTGCATGTTTATCCGGAACGGGAAGTGGCGGTGATTTTCCTCCGATGGATGGGAGATTCGGCGGCGACGTACGTGTCAGGTCGCGGAGTTTCCCCAATCAGAAATCTCCCAAGTGGGCACCACCCCAACATGTTCTAAGCTCTCGACGAGTGTGGTAGAGTAGTGCATGTAAATGTAAAATGTAAAATGTAAAATGTAGTGGAAGTAAGAGGTGCGGATAAAACATGAAGAGGAAGGAAAGATCGTGCGCCGCCCGTAGCCCATTTGTTACAGTACTCTCCGGCATTCGCCTGGTGTTGATCGGTAAAAACAGGAAAAACTACTGATCTGAGCAGCCGGCCGCTAGAATTTTCCTCCAAACAGCACCTGAATTCGACCTATCTACGTAGCTAGTGTTGAAATTCTGCTATCGTGGGGACTCAAACCCTGAGACTTCCCCGTCAAAGCGCGCTGGAGTGACATCAATTGATGCCCTGAGCCTGCTTAACGGTCTACTTACCTTGAATTATCTGAAGTTCCTTAGATGCGCACCAACAAAGGCGCAGTCTTTTGACCTTACGTCACCGCAAATAACGCCTTGCGTGGACCAAAGAAAGGCGTCATGGACGTTGAACGCATAAGGAGGGTTGTCTCGATGATGAGTCGTTCCTATTGCCTCTGATGGCCATGTTTCACATTAGTGTAAATAATCTGAGGTGTATTCCTCGCCAGAACTGAGTAAGTTGCGTTGGGGCCGTAAGCATGGACTCTCAGAAGGGAGGTGGTCAGATGGAAAACATACATTTACTTTTAATTCAAATAACCACTTCAAGTGTTTTTATTTAGCATGGAAATATGAATTCTGATTATGAAAGGGAGGGGCTTCTGTTTGGAATAAGGACCCCCCGTGAATCTACTGTCCCAGGCCTCTTGTTTTCGCTGGCACTCTGCACGCTCTGGGTCATCTTTCTGGCAACATGGTCACGTACTCCAAACTTTGCGTTGCAGGCTCCAGGCATCTGCCAGTTGAATTATGCACCCAATCTCAACGCTGAATCTAGTCCACTCATTTTTTGAATCCACGAGTCTCTAACCACTGTGCATCGTGTTTAGGATGTCTCGATCCGCCGTAGGAGTGCCGCAAAATGTTGTGACCTAAGGGTTCCTGGAGAACCCAGGGTCTCAATTGTCAGGACCTGTTTGAGACTTTTCCTGGCATCTGAACGTCTAATACAGGGCTGTCAAATGGAGCCACTTACCTCTGCAAAGGCACGCAGTGCTCACGGCGTAGGGAAGGCCCGCCGGTTCCTCAGCCGATTTCACAGGGATGCACAAGTAGGCGGTCATGGTGGGACGCAAGAAGACTTACACTCGTAACAAGTTTAGTCCCAGTCCTTGATTTCTTGTTCCGTGATCACGGAGAAGATACAGTTCATTTTATAACCAGAAAAAGAGTAGTGCTGAAAGGCATTACGAATCTTCCATGGAGACTACAAAAAGTTTGTCGGAGAAGATCGGCAAAAATGTGGTGACACTTCAATAGCTCCGTATTTAAATTTAGGGCCAGTTACTGTTTTTAACTCGAACTTGTTTAGCTAAGACAATTAATGCTATTTTTGTATTATATATATATATATATATATATATATATATATATAATATATATATATATATATATATACTAGCGGAACTTAGCAGACGTTCTCCTGTCCTCTATCTATCTTTCTTCTTTCCTCTCCCTTTCTCTTTCCGTCTCTCTCACCATCCCTGCCCCTCACTGTCACGCCT
>BOPP01000014.1:4928032-4941240 GCA_017312745.1 Gryllus bimaculatus | reverse complement strand
TCCTCATCTCTGTCTCCCTTTGTCTCTTTCTCTGTGTCTCTGTTTCTTCCTCTTCGTCTGTCTGTCTCTCTTTCTCTTTCTCTCGCTCTCTCCCGGGAGACATTTTACAATCGCATGAGCAGAATACGCAATGAAGACGTCTTAATAATCGCACTTCATAGTGCAACTGGTTGCGTGGAGTTCCATTGCTTATAGCACCCTGTTCAGGGGCGCTTGAGTCAGCATAAAGTCATCATCAACGCGCGTCTATATACGCAGACATGTGCGCATTCCCATCGTATTATGCCTATATTCTTTCCACAAACGCAAGTAATATGTTGAAAAAGTTTCATGGCAATCGGATGAAAGGTACGGCAGCGCATTAAATACGAACGAACATACAAACAAACAAACAAACATTTTTCTGTTTAGTTTATAATTCTACAAACATTTTATACAAACAATTACATATAATCCACCGACCAAACAAAAATACATATTAAAAAATTGTAATCTTCCATTGCTGTCCGAACGTGCATTGCTACCTTGCACCTCGACACCTCTGTCTACACCCTCATCTCCGCGACCTCCGCCGCCGCCGCCGCCGCCGCCGCCGCCGTGGCTGCTCTCGAGCGCGTCGAGCGAAGCGCTAACGCGGCCGCGACGCGTGTTTGCGGTCGCATCGCACGTCGCAGCTGTTTGCGCCTCAGCCTCAGCCTCGCCCTCCTTCGCGGCGGTTGCGCACGCGCGCGCTCCGGCATCGGCGCCAGTCCCCGCCTCCTCCCTCTTCCCCCGTCACGCGCTCCGCCACGCTTCGCTTTGCCTTGTGGGCGGGAGCGCAGGGGGGCGGACCGGTCGCGGCGAGGCTTCCCTCAGCCCCGGCGCCATTCGAAATTCAACATTTCATTTCTCACATGGGCAGGTATCGTTTCCCTATCCAGGTATCTCCCACCAGCGGGGCACCACCTCACCGGGGCAAGCTCTAAGCTCACGACTGCTCTCCCGACAGCGGGTGAGTGTAAGAAAGGGTGAAGCTATGACAAGGAAGAGGAAGGTAAATTTGTACATTGTCCGAGGCCCGATTGTTAGTTTACTGCTCTGGCATTTGCTTGATCGGAGAAACCTCGAAAAACTACCGATCAGAGCAGAAGGCCGCAGGAATTCTCCTCCGTACGGTGGCTGAATTCGAACAAAGCTTATTAGATAGTGTCGAAAATCCTAGCACCGTTGTGACTCGTACCCTAGGTCCTCCTGGTCAGATGCACCCCAGTGAATATCGATGCCTTGAGCCATCTCAGACGGTTTTTAAAGCTAGGAAATGAAATTGATCCGCGACATTTAGGGAAGAGGCTGTCGAAACCATCTGGTAACTAATTTTATTTATTTCCCAGTAGAATGTGCCATATGGGTGTAAATAGTTTAATAAATTAAGGGGGCCCAGAGTGACCCAGAAATGTAGTTGCTCCCCTGTCGTCTTATGCAGCGCGCACCTATGCTATGCCTGACCACGTGATTTAATGCAATGACGTTTAAGGGGGTATGACGTAAAGTTGTGAATAAGAGGTTACGATAGGGCAACGAAGAGGAAGAAAAGATCGCGCGCGGTCAGTGGCCCATTTCTTAGGGTACTCCTCCGGCATTGCCTAGTATTGATCGGAGAAACGATGGGAAGTTAAACAGTAGTACCCACCTCGAGGATACAAAAAATAATGCAAGTATATTTTTTTTTTCTAAATATTCTGAATGAACTGACAGGTAGTTTTTCCAACATTAATCTTATGCGCCCAAAGGCCGTTGCTTAATCACTTTGGGAGCCATTCGTTTTGACATTTCTTCACATTTCATATCTTCTATTCATAACACTGATGTATCTTACTAACCGGGAGAGGTATCTACTGATTTCGTTGCAGTGCCTCTGACCCGGAGAGTCCAAGTTCTAGTCCCGATGGTGGCAGAATTTCCGACACTAGCTCGAACACTTTGAAAAAAAAACCTGTACTGCGCATGCGCATTCTGGAGAAGAATTCTAGCGGACGGCTGCTCTGGTCGATAAGTAAATCACAGGGATTCATTTCCGCATACTGTTGGGAGCATGAAAATAATAATACGTTGCTATAGAAACAAAAAAAGGATAATAAGAAAACATTTGATCATTTAAATTCTACGTAGTTGTCATAAAAAAGTACTGATAATATCAAAAGAAACATTAATACATGGATTACAAATTGATTGGAAGCCTGTTATCTTCTTTACTCTTTTTTCCTGTTGAAGGTTGCTGATAATAAGATTGTTAGATAGAAAAGACAAACGCTTTGTTTCTGTATCTTTTTGTTTCTGTCAAAGAGATCTTTGGATATTCTTTCGTTCCAGGCCAGTAGGTCAAACAAATTTGAAAGAACGCAGCCACAACCACTATTCGGGCCATGTTGTGACATCTGACCCCTTCCCGCCGCCTACCGTCGCGTAACGCGCCCACGCCGCCCGTTCCTCGGCCTCCCACGCTCTTCGTCGCTCCGCTTATCAGTTCTCCGTCGCGCGCCGCTCTGTGCGGCCGAGATAAGCCGCCCTCGCGCGGCGCGGCGCGCCCCTGGAGGCGTTACGTAAAGGCGAACTACGCACTCCGAGCTCGTTTACGACGTTGCGTAGGCGCCGGCCATTCAGCACGGAACAAAACAATCCGTGCCTCTCCCATCTTCAGGGGCTGCCGCGTGGCGCGCCACGGACGGAATGCGGAGGCCGTGCCGCAAGAGAGACAACCACAAAGAATAATAAAATAAAACAGTATTAGGAATCGCTTGCTGAAAAACAATTTCATGGACAGCATTTTTGCTGGTGCAGACCACGAGAAGCTTTCGATTTTCTACATAAATAGATTTAGCAGCATTTGCATGAGAGTTCGTTGACGACGCCCCGTAATCAAGTATTTTCATCAAAGTTATTTACGCACTCAAAGTTTCCTAGGTCCAACAAACATCAATGTTGCGAGATTTGGCCGTATTCTGTGCACAATAAAAGCGCTTAGATCGCTGCCCCATCCTTGCCGGCGCTTTCGCTTTCTACTGCCCGCATCCCAACAGCCTTCGCAATATTTTTCGGAACTTTGTCATTTGCTGACGCAAGGGAGTAAACGAGACGTCTTTCTTCTTGAATGTTCGGGGACGTGTGTCGTTTTAATTTCATCACATAGGGATTCTTTCATTTTCGCTTTGTCGTTACACCAAGGCAAACTGGCACTTTTCAGTGAGCTGACTGAACTTCTTTGACTTTGGGTGTGCAAAAGTGCATTTTTGTGCATATGTGTGCTGTTTTCACATGAATGAAGTTTTACTCAACTTCCGAAGATCATATGCATCATATAGAAACTCGGAAATAATTAAAGAAGCAAAAGTAGTATGTAGTACTTACTACAATGCACTCCAAGACTTCAGATCTTAAAATCACAAGTACAGCAAATTCTTTGAAATTTTAAGTTTTAATATCAATTATCAGTTCTTCATAACTCTATTAAATTTAAAATTAAATAATTTTGGATTTACACTACAGCCATTATCTACTTTTTATTTTATTGTATCCCTCAACGTCACGGTTGTATATTTTATCTTTTTAGAGTATACAAATTTCGAGTTCGTATTTCTCAGTTTCTTTCTCGATCAAAAAAATACTTGGAAGGCATTTGTCAAAAAGAAAAAAACTCTCGAAATGAAAATCAAGCAATACTTATTGACTTCTAGTCAAAAACTCGCCTCTTTCATTGACTTATAAATTATTGATTTATAAATCAATATTAAAACCCGTCTGGACCTACGGAATACAACTTTAGGGTACTGCGGTCAACCCAAACCCAGAAATACTGCAGCGATTTCAATAAAAAAAAACAACAAACTTTTAGATTGCTTGACAATGCCTTGAGGTTTGTTTCAAATAAAATATTGCACAATGCCTTACGTTTATTACCACAATATACCAAGAAGTTCAATTCAGTTTCTAGAAATATTATAAACGCCTAGAAAATATTCCAAATTACCTTGCACTAAACGTACTCGACAAAAGCCAAGACCAATAGCCAGAATTTTGAGTAGAAATCATCCTCTGGATTTATACAGGTTCGATCATTAAGTACAAGATCTACACTGTTCTGCAGTAGAAAATTATACTGTAATTAACTAAAACAGTTTGAAATTATTTCATTTTGTTTAAATACAATTAGGTTCATGATTCCCAAAACTGTAAATGTATTTATATATTGGTTAAAAGTTGAAGTTTCTTGTGTTTTTGTCTTCAGGTATTGTCTTATGTTATAGAATGTATACTATTTATTCGTTTACTTCAGAAAATGAATCCATAAAGGACTGCGAATGCCCAGTTTCTTCACGTGCTATTGTAAAACTTTGCTAAAAGATTTGCCTATGTATGTATTTCGGATGTAACAGAATGTATATAAAAATACATAAAATAAAAATAAATAAAAACTGCGGCGGCAAATGTAATGACATTTAAGATTTTGAATGTTTCTCATCATTCAAATGATAATAAGACTGTTAGTTAAAGCGATCACAACATGCTAGAGATACCATGCACTCATTGCCACAACTCCTAAAGATATCCTGTATTCATTAGTATGTTATACTGTAATGTGATGCAATGATATCGTAAACATTTGGCACGAAACAGGATGATCCTAGGAAGGAAACGAGCAGTTTCTTAAGGCAGTGGTCTAGCGTACATGTGATGTAAGTCACAACATTTTATGAAACACTTATTGTGAGGTGTCGTAAGTCCAATATTAAAACTAAATTATACGAATTGTTTAATGATCCGTTTATTGAAAGATATTTTAATAAAAATACATCTGTAGTCATTTTCGAGTTTTTGTAGCAATTATCGTTAATCATATTCGGGTAAGAGTTCAATGTAAAGAGTTTGGCGAATTCCTACTCAAATTAATTGCCAAAGACGACAGCATTTCCAAATGTTAATTAGTCTGATGGAAATCAACACAGATTCACTTTCAAAAACTACTCTTTTTTATTGAGAAGTTAATTTTTTGTTAAGAGTAATTTGGTTAATTAATTATTTGTTTTTGCATAGATGGGAACTGCTAAATTCTTATTCATCATTCTTGAATTATTTGAATTTAGGATCAAAACTCTGACAATATCGTACTGTTTGAGGGCGCATACACTGTAATAGTGATTTACTGACAATGCATTTAAAGACAAATAATTCGAAGTTTCCCTCTCAAGCAACGCTTTTACAATTTTGGAAAAGTTTATCATATAAGAGTTTTTGGAAAAGTGGTTACGGAATATCTTGAAATTAAAGGTCATGTTATTGTCATGTATGTAATTCGACCACGTATTCTGTACTTTGATGAGTGAAAGGTACCTCAACTCATGCTTCGCAAAAATAAAAAATAAAAATAAAGCCAAAAAGACTCGACCAGGGAAGTACACGTGTTGCATGACGAATAAATCTGCAAGAAGTGGTGCAATCGAGTGGCGAAGGGACCTGCAACCCAAGTGATGCAATCCGATTCTACAGTCGAGAGAGTTCAATGCACTTCCTGCTGTGGTAGTTGCGCTTCCCTTTTCTCGTCATGAAGCGAGATTCGAGTCCCATTGCGTCAGCTTCGGGCTCCCGCCGCCTGCGCTGACCTCATGTGGTCGGAATGCTCTTATTGATCGATTTGCTCGGAGATTCCGACGTACTCGCATTCACAAGGCTTTGCGAGACTTCCCCGTTCGTCATTGCACGGTAATCGATGCTAATTACCAAGAAAAGATTTCTGATCACAACATCCGACTCTAATGCTGACTTTCAACGCCTGGAGTTCATTATCAAAACAAAAAAATTAAGGGTATCCCATTTCATCAGACCGTTTAACAATATTGGTACCCGAGTCATTAACAAGAGAGGGGAATAATCGATTATCTCGATTTTCTAATAATAAGTAATTGTGGCTTCAATAATAATTAAAATAAATAAATTAATTAATAAAAAAATAAAATAATAATAAATATAAACACTTCTCGTTCAACAAATTGTATACTATTGCATTGTAAATTCGGATTGCTTCCAATAAAATTAAACTTCACTACCATAAACGTGTACTCAATAATAAAACTAAGCACCCTTATCAAATATGTATTCATAGAGGTAAAAAATATTGTGAAACTCGGGCCTTCCGGCAAGAGATACGTGGAAAATATACATTCTTAAAGATTTAAGCACCTTATTTTGATAGAAGCTATTTATTGGAATTTCATATCATACTAGAATATCAACAATTATACAACTTATTCTTTTAAATATTACATTTTATTTATTTATTATTATTTATTATTATTTATTTATTTATTTAATTTTGGGGTCTTTTCAAGCACATTTTTCGGTCCTTGAGCGAAGATCTAATGCGTGCATAACAGTAATGATGCGAGTGAAGGTGAAGACATGGTAGAGTGGTTGGGGAACGGGAGAACTCTGAGCAAACGTGCCGACAACTATCACCACAAATTCAATATCGATTGACCGGAAATCGCATTGACGCCTGCAGAGGAAGGTGTATTTGAATTTAGACATTATATATATATATATATATATATATATATATATATATATATATATATATATATTGGCCTCGGCGCTGTTAGATCCCGACGTTTCTAGTCGGTCACCCAACCAGGAAACCGCGATGTCTTGAATTCGCTTAACCTTCGTGACTTCACGTGGTTAACGAATTCGGCTAGCGACGCCGGTTTCCCAGTCGTGACCTCTTTCAGTAGAACCATCCCAGCAATCGCCTAGATGACCGAGGGAAACCGCGAAAACCGCGGTCAGGATGGCCGGCACGGGGATTGACCCGGGCCTCCCAAATGCAAAGCGAGCGCGCTACGCCCGGAGTCACTTCGCGCGTTGGGGGAACGCGTATGCGTTTATTAAATACTGAATGTACTCTACTTTCTTTATTTTGGAAGTGTACGAATCTTTGACGGATCTCAATAACGTGTAGGAACATAATGTAATCCATCATTCAGAATGAAGCATTCATTACGAGTGAGAATGACTTACTTAGTCTCCCCTTCCTTGAACAGCAAGATACAGACAAGTTTCCTTTGAAAACGGGACGTCCGTAAAACTTCGCAACACCGAAATGCCATTGCCGATGCTGCTTAAACTACAAAAACGTATTTCAAAAGAATACACTAAACGGCCATTCGTATTCATGAATCTTACATTTACGAAATCCAGTTTCTTGTATTCACTAGATGGCAGGTCATATTTGGCACAAAAACGTACATTTAGATATCTGTGTTAGAAACAGATATTGACCTTCTGAAATCAAGATACTGCATTCTTCACTAATCTGAAAGTTCTTCTCGTGTCAACGTAGAATCAGAAAACAACACTTCTTGACAGCTTTCAGCATCATCATCGAGATATGAAGAAATTATCGAAAAACATTTGTCACTAGTAGCAGAATTCTTATTGCCTAGATAGCAACATCATTCACAAGGTTCAGAGGTGTGACGGAGAATATTATAACATACGAACATTTAACATATATTACGTATCTTGATTAGGAGAAAAACGAGAAAAATAGTATGTCAAGATTTTCAGTTTAAATTACTCTGTTAATAAGAACTTTCATTACAAAAGACATCTACCCCTATTTTTTTTAAAAGTCACGTTAACAGCAAAAAAAAAATTCCTTGTACCTCAAAAACCATTGGTGTGATTATATACTTACTTTCTTTAGATTTTTTAGATTTATTTAGTAAAAAAACAGTAAAAATTGTATCTGACGTATAGGGGTGAAGATCATCTGCGCATGTTTTCTTGAGTTCCAGAATCCCTTCCCATTATTTTAATTATAATAGTTGAAATATGAGTAAAAGTTAAAGATAAATAAATAAATTTTTTAAAAAATTAAAAAATAGCTATATTAGCAATAACTGAAAAAAACTAGACATTTTCGTTCCCGAGTTATAGAAAACTTATTTCCATCAGTAAACGAATTCCAGATATTATTTTACTGCATTGCTAACAAAATAGTAACTCGCCCTTACCTCTATTACTGCCATTACAAGCAAAAGGAGAGTTCAACAAAACGTTCGCATAGTGAAGCTACTTTTACGTCCAGAAGCAAAACAAGGGCCATCTCAGCTCAATGGATCAGGGAAACTGGACAATAACCTGATCGAGAGGAGGGTAATGGACCTGGAAGCTAAGTACATTATTTGTTACAAGCATATGAGGTATTTTTTAAAAAGAAATATACAAAACAAATGTAAACTAATTCATTATATATCACTCTTTTGCTAAAATAAACATAATTTTCCTTTTTGATAGTCTCTAATAGTATAGAAAAAGTTATGCAGCAGAAAAGTTTTACTTTTAACTTAAATTTGTGTACCGACTTTAGTTGTTTAATGTCATCTGGCAATGCGTTGTAAAGTAACGTACATGTATTATATGAGGATTATTTTACACGCAATATGCATAACGTTAGTTAATAGACAACATTGTAACATTAATGTTGCGAAATAACTTTAGTTGTCTTAATCCTTGGATCTGAAGGTTAGGATGAAATGTGATCGGAAGTAAAAGCACGTGTTAACGTTACCCTGTATTCTCTTTTACTCTTTTATTCCTTAAGAAATTGAGAGTATAATTTTAAGAAAAATAAATAAAGTCACACAAAATTAAGATTTTTGCATATTTATTAATCGTTTTACTGTATTTCGGGAAATAATTGTGAGAATTCATCATGGTCATCTAATATATCACAAACATCTAACTGGAAGAACTCTAAATTTCACTTCTAAAGGTAAAATCTTCAACGACGAAGTCGAGGTAAATGACATTCGTCTGTATCAAGTGGCTCTTAACAGTTATCTAATAGATACAGAGGAAGAATGTGATACTCTTGTGTATGAACCTCTTTCTAGGACTTCAATACGGGGGCGTGGTTCGGCACGGTTGTGGGACATGACACGCGAAAATAACAGGATCACAGCGCGCCTTTGGCAACGTTGTAGCTGTTTTCGCATGATTTGGCGAAGCTCCTTCTGGCAGCACCTCCTTCAAACATCCCTGATTCCTCGATGCGGTGAAATGCCACAGAGTGCTAGCATAAATCGAACTTCCATGAAGGCAAAGTGTTGAGAAATATAGAGTCAGCTCTGGCGAAGGTACGTCAACTGATGCTCAATTTTAATGACTGCTACGATAGTTCTCGCGCTTACGTGAAATTAATAAAAGTGATCAATTGAGCAATAGAATAGATTCCAAAAAAAAAAAAAAAAATTCTTAATGAAGTTTATAAATACTTTTACCATTGATGATCATCACACATTTTAATGTTTTCCTTTTTGTTAATGTTTGGTCATGGCTTAAAGGTCATCGTGAGATAAACAATGATGGTATCTTTAATCTCTATATTACACACACAAGCTAAATTCAATTTGATTATTACCAACAATAAGTGAATATAAATTCAAAAACTGAAATTGAAGAGGCATTTCACAATATTTTGTTTAATTTTCATGAATTTGACTAGAGAGAATGTTCAGAAATTCTCACAACATTGCGTATATTCTATTGATATTTGTAATGCGATATTTACCATCATATACTACATTAATTAACATTTATTTCCAATAGCCTTCAGTCGTCAACATATGCATGCTTAGCAATACGGGTAGTGGGCAACGATATTTCTGGACTCCCTTCTCCGTCAAACTTTTCGCTTGCATTTTATCAGTAAATAAATAAAAACACTTGGAGAATAAAATTATATTCTATGATAAAATTAATACATACAATTGATTTTATGTTGAATCATTTTTAGTGTTGCCAAATAGTTTGAAGAACTTCTCTCCGAAATGTCGTGTATCAATTACCCAAAGTGTCAGTCGAAAAAGGGGAAATTCAGGGATTTATCATATTTATGGATATAACATGTTTTATTACGTATGGCTATGGTCGTCAGCAAATTAATTCAGGTGTATGTTTACATATACTTATGCATGACAATATAACCCTGAACAAACATAACGGAGAAAGATAAATGGAGTCTGATACTGATATTGTAACTTGGATCTATGATTGCGAACAAGAATCAACATATTTATTTTGTAGAAATGGATAAATATCTTTCACAGAACTCTCCTCACGTAGCTTCAGAATTGGTTATTCTGATATTTTTATGAAGATTTATTATGTAAATGATCTAAAATAAAAATATATTACTCAATAGTTCACTTATGTAAAATATGATTACTATGAAAAATGTATATCTGAGACACATTAACTCTATATTAGTATTTGAAAGATGTAATTTTCAATTTATAATTAGGTTAGTGGTTTGCAATATTTCCTTAAACAAAGAAAAA
This sequence comes from Gryllus bimaculatus, assembly GCA_017312745.1. Classification (NCBI taxonomy): domain Eukaryota; kingdom Metazoa; phylum Arthropoda; class Insecta; order Orthoptera; family Gryllidae; genus Gryllus; species Gryllus bimaculatus. The sequence goes on along the minus strand of BOPP01000014.1, from coordinate 4,930,867 downwards.
ATTGCATCAAGTGACGCGAGGATGGCCATGTACATTTCAGGAGAGCGTGGATAGATAATAATTTTCGAGATCTCAGCATTAGTGTGTGACCCTGACCTCGGTAAGACACTCTAGTGTAGGGATAGACATATTTCTTCTCCCCAAGGGCCACTTTAAAAAAAATTGAGGGTCGCACAAGTAATTCCAATAAATGAGCATACATCCATAAACAAAATATATAAGAATCTGTAAAAGTTATGCAAGATACCAATATCGACATGTTTATGTTAAGTTCAATAATAAATTAAAGAAAAGATACTAATAAATATAATCAGTATATTTTAGTTTCTTTTTTAATTATATTGTTGACACAAAAAACAAAATTCATACTATAAGGCATATGCCAACAAAAAATATGAGGTTACAATATCAAAATAAAAAATACACAAATAATAGCTTTCGTACCTAATGCTACTAATAGCTTTCTGTGCTTATCATTAACGAAGGTATTTCTTAAATAGTTAATGTTAGTGAGAGCACTGTGGGCGGGCAAAATCATTCAACAGCGAATCCAAGTCAATTAGACTGGAAGTAGTTGCTCGCCATCAGAACATTTTTTAGCCTTAGTTATCTCTGCATTCACAACATACGAAGCTAAAGGTGAGTTTTTTGCCAAAGATTGTTGATTTATTAAAAAAACTTTCTGTGCACTGACCATTTTCTTCAAATCCGATACAATAGTGTCCCGTGCTTAGTGTGTAATCGTAAACTGCATGATAGTGTGTGACGGTAGGGGGTTAATGTTTGTGACGGCGGGTACAAGAAAACACACTAACCACTGCGGTTTATTGCCCTCGTTATTTAATAAAATATATTCGGTTTCCCACTTGTCCTGCAACACTTTTTGATTTTTACTCATTTTCAAATAAACCGATTCACTCCTAAACAAAACACAGAAATAAGGGATTAACGGATTTATACATTGCTTGGCAACCTAAACAAGTTTATGACAATATCTGCATATTTGTTTGAATAATAAAATATAAAGCTAATATTTTGTAACTTGTTGTGGGCCGCATTAAAAAAGGTCTCCGGCCGCCAGTTGGCCATCTCTCATGTAATGTATCTATCAGCTGGTTGTGAAATCCCTGCAGTCTGAGATTCCCGTACGCGTTAAAACGTTCGAATACCAGAGAATGCCTGAGAATACCGGTTGTTTAGCTCAAAATAAGCATCCCCGCTGACACTGCAACGATTCTGACCGGGAGTTCAAGATCCGACGGTTGTGTGTTTTTGCCAGTAGCTGCGTAGCGAGATGGCATCCAGCCGCTGCCTGGAGGAGAATTCTGGCGGGAGGCTTCTCTGATCGCGATGGTTTCTCCGATCAACACCAGGCGATTGCCGGAGTAGTACCCTATCAAACGGACCAGGGGCAGTACGCGACCTTTCCTTCCTCTTCCTTGTTCTTCGTTCACCTATTACTTACGCAGTTACATGTTCTGTATTACCACACATGTCGGGAGCTCAGAACTTGCCCGGACTGAGGCTGTATACCTCTTGAGGAGCGATCTGAAGGGGAAATGCAAATCGACGTGCAGATCGGCGTCGGGTCTCTCTATTACACCTCCAGAAATTCCTCCAGTTCACGCAAAAACACGCACTGCACTAACGGGAGTAATGATTGTAACTGTTGTGCTCGGAAACATCAATCAATCAAAACATCGCTTTTCTGATCTGCGTCTCCACAGAAGCAAACTGTTTTGTCCCCGGCCCGGCTCGAACAGTCGGACAAGGTCGGTCGGCTGGTTTGCCCGTGTGCCCGATACACCCGAGTGCAACCGGTGGGGCGAGCAAAACCTCAACACCGACGCCGATCCTTCTCCCACCTCCACTTGCATTCTAGTTTTTGCAATATGGACTGCGCATTTTGTAAAAACGGATGAGTTGAAAATGGATGGGAACAAATTACGAAAAAAAGCTAGGCAGGGAAATTTTAATAAACAATAATCATCCCAAAATTCGTATTCAATTCTCTGACTCTCTTAGGGACAAAACGAAAGTGTTAAAATTTCTCAACAAGGAAACAACATAAAAATACATTTAAAACAAGGGGCAACCGATTAAAACGTGTTAACTCTAGGGAAAAATATAATGCGTTTTGAAATGGTCTTGATAGAAGATTTGATGTCTTTGATTCAGTATATCTTCGGCGTACTGTCAGTCGGATAAAATTAATTAAGAACCCACTTCAAACCAACTTGAATTGCTCTGTAAACATAGAACATTTTGATCTGTTGTTCCGCAAAAATCTTTGTTCCAAACATGTTTCCAGCTGTTTCGCCAGTCAAGGCGCGGTGCCGAGGCGTCGCAAGGGCGCGTTAATCGAGTGTAAGGAGCAGGGGCATTAAACCCGCCGACTCATCGCTCATCGGCGCGCGCGTGCGGCCAGCGAAGCGAAGCGGGGCCCCGTGCGGAGGTAAGCGCGATTTGCGTAGCGGTACCTCCCGCGGGGAAGTGACACATCCGCCGGATAGAGGCCCGGGCCGTGCTCTGATACGCGAGTCTTTCTCCCCCGTCAGTCACGCTCCGAGTACATGCGTCACCGCGGACACAGCAAATCATTGACTACGTGTCTAACAGCGCCACGTCATATTTGCCACGGCACTTGCTCGAGATCTTTGTACTCGGCGGCAAGACGTGCAATGTTTATGGAAGGAGATAAGTGTATTCTTTTGTTTAAAGCATGATAAATTGAAGTGGTTGGGTGACAGTGAACGTTTACGGTTAATATCAGTGCGGACCAAACATCGCCTCTCCCTCTTACTTATCCACACGCACACCATAGCAACTAAGCAC
>BOPP01000014.1:4891982-4927932 GCA_017312745.1 Gryllus bimaculatus | reverse complement strand
ATAAAGAAAAGAAGAAATAAAAGTCTACGATTATGGCAAAAGTAGCAAATATGAGTTACAAAATTAGCAAATTCTCCATTTGGGGCTAACGGTACTTACGAAAATGAGTAGTAAATGTGAAAGACATTTTTCACATTTCTGGCAAAACTCATTTCATATTCCGAAATTCTCGAAAGTTCACAAATTTTCAGATATAGAAATCATCTAATAATCAGTAGTCTTCTAGTAAATACCACTTGAGAAGCAACTAATCAAAGTATAAATTGTAAAATTAATTTAGAAAAATCTTAGGAGAAAAATTAATGTAATGTTGACTAAATGTTGAACGTTTAATTAATTGTGAACTGTCAAATAATTAAATGTTTTGTTGTGATTGAGAGTTGATTTGAGAGTTTAGTGCAGTTAAAACGCATTCGAAGCATTAAAATTGCTTTATTAGAAAAAAGTATGTCTAATAGATTTGAAGCATGTAATAATGTCCCAAAGGAAACATGTCTGTAGTCAATTTTTACTTTCTCGGACTCACTACGTAGGTCACTACATGAAGTTATGTAACCGTACGCAGAGAAACGGTGAGTTTTCGTCACAAAACTTATTTGCGGGCACTGGGAACGTAAAAGTGGATAAATCCTGTTGCTATATCTGAATTGTAAATTACTTCCTGTAACAGGTGATGCAGCCAGAATCCATGTATTGTGGGTCGTTGATGACGAAAAAGTCTGTTAGTCGGTCTGTAAACACCACTGGCATCTAAACCATATTCGGATTTTTTCCAAAACAATATTTCTCTGGTCGAACTGGCTCGAATCCAAGCTTTGAGATTTTGAAAAATATTCATTAAATTTGAGGGGATTTTACTTGCAGCGGCATGAAGCATGAACAAAGCGCTTGGGACATTTTCAAAATTTTCTCAAAAATGGCTCTAAACGTTTTCTTTGACTTTTTTAAAGAATGGAGTAAAATACACTTATAATGATGACATAGGTCCGTTTTTCACTATTAACTCTGAATTTTCAAAAATTTCAAAAATTTTTTCGACTTACTCATACTGTTACAAAATTTAAGAGAAGTTTTTTCCTTCAAGTACACTTATTCTAAACAGTTATTTCTTTCATTAACATCTTGAAAATTTTTTGATACTTTATCGCATGCAATACATGCGATAACAAAAAATAAAAAAAAGGGTTTTTATCGAAAACGGCTCCAATTTTTTTCTCCAAACTAAACGAACTTACAGTGCTAATTGCACCTTTTAAGATGACATAAAAGAAATTTTGCTGTATTCTTTGTTGTTGATTTTAAAAAATTACGCAACTGTAATTTTAAAAAAATCTCTCTCACTATCTTCTCAATATCCTAATGATTCGATTTAAATCAGTTTTAAGTACTTTCTCGTCAAAAGGGCTTACGATGTCTCTGGACCTAAACCTACTAATGCATTTCCAAAAGAGACGTCAAATATTCCCCAGGATCACTAACATTCTCATTCGAAAATCAGAATAATTATACAGAATATCTTGTTATGCTGCAACCGTGACCTTCTTCAGCAGTTTGCAAGTGTTTAATTATTGATGGGTTTGCATTTACGTGTAACATGTAAGCAATATATACATGGATAGAAATTCAGGTCACCTGATGTGCGAATGATTTCTTGATTTTGTCTATTGACAATCCTGTGTAAATAACAACTTGATTGTTTGGGAGACGCCTCGTTCTATGCGCAGGTGCCAAAGTTTCGACCGCCATTCTGCGGCCTTCCTCAGGACGAAATGCGCGAGCGAAATCCCGGACAGCCGAAGAGTTACTGACTCCGGCACTGCAAGCCTACGCTCTAATCCTGTGTAAAGTCAAAGTTCGTAGCAACATTAAAACTATTCTTGTCACCTCAAATTTTCTACGACAAAATTTTAAGATAATTATTAACGTCTTTCCTTGTCCGTTAAACTTATATCTCAAAAGCTTGGGAACCCATTGTTTTCACAGAGAACGCTTCGTAGGATAGTGAACCGCATCACATGTAACTGGACTTCGCGTCGTTGCACGACACCTTGTTGATAAAGCGGAAGGTATGGGGCGCTATGGGCGGGGCACAGGTGGGCATTGGCCGCACGCCTCTGTCTCGTCGTCACCAAGGTCAGACTTTTTAAAACTCGTTTGCAGCTGTCGATCACTGACCTTGGAGTCGCAGTGGGGAGGGGCGCTAACCTGAAATCAACAACCGAGTGTTGACGTTTCCAGTTCTTTGATGAGCTTAGCTGTTAATATTAACTGTCCGAGAACATGAGATATTTCTAATATATTTATCATCACATCCCGTCCCGTTAGGATATGAAACAAGTACTTCTATAACAGTAATAAGTGTACGGTGATTTCTGTTCTGGCATTACGGAGCCGAGTAAATGAGAAGATGTAAAAAAAACATCGTTTTTCGGGAGAAAAAATGAAAGCATGTGGGACAATTTGTGAACAATTCCCAAGAATTAAAGAGCAAATGAGGAAAATTTGCGCTGCAATTGAGAACTTCGTGACCGACTGATAAGAGGAGGTATCACTTAAATCAACAGAATAGCAACACACATGTCGTTCTGCGATTTTCATTATTTGATGTTTTATTAAACAAAATTAATAATGGAACACTGAACTAACTTTCAGTTACTTACGTACGTGAAATATACTTATTTGTATCAGAAAGACAATTAAATGAAAATTAATTTTTTTTGAACGTTAAAGTAAATACAGGTATTTAATATGCCTTTATCTGTGACGCTGTCATCGAAAGCAAAGTACACAGAGCTTGGATCATATTAGCAATGCACTTGAAAACGTCTTGTGAAGGGAAACTTAATTATCTCATGAAGTCGCCATGAGGTTCTGCATTCAGATACGTAAAGGAGAAAATTAATTTTTCTGAACTGAGAAAAATTTTCCGTACGCTAAGTTCTCTATATATTTCCGGAAATGTTGTTAAACGTAACTTATATCGAAGCTTCTCAAGAGAAGGAATTGGATTTGAGAATTTAATTTTCCTTGATTGCTAATCTCAACGCAATGTATTTGAAAAAAAAACAAACAAAAAAACAGCAGCTATATAGAAAGAAGTGTTGTCTAGGCTACCCGGGACGAGCCGCGTCACTGTCATGGTGGCTAACATTTCGGCCAGCGTATTGTGGCCTTCTTCAGAGCGTACTGCTCAGCAGTACTTTTTGTACAGTGAAAACTCAAATTTTTTGTGTAAAAGTGCTTGAAACTTCGATTTTACTGTAGTGCTTAAGCGACATTTTCTTAAAAACGGCTCCAAATTTTTTAAAACAAAATTGTCATTTAGTACTATGTTTAATTTTCTTCTCGTTTAATACTTAAAATAATATTTCTGTTCTACTATGAGGAAAACGTAAAATTAAGAACATTTTTTTACAAAAAAGTACTTTGGGCGGAGAAAGATGGCAGCAGGCAAGTATGTGGCAAGTTCGCATAGCCAGCCGGGACCAAAGGAAATAGAAAACTGACACGCGAAAGTCTGTGCCTTTCTGTAGCCCTACTAGTTTCAATTGTCGGAAAATCAGGGTTTCTACCAACTTCGTTGAAACCCTGAATCTCGACATTGGAAACTAGTGGTACTTTATGGCTACACCACGTGTTAGGCCCTGTAAAAAGAGTTTTTCTACTGAACATTTGCCATTTTTAGCGCATCATTACATAACTTTCTCTTCTTAAGCGCGAGAAAGTAAAGGATTTCCCAAACACATTTTTACAAACAATTTGCAAATTTGGATGATTTTTTGAGAGGTGCTCAGTGGCTTTCCTGTCCCTAAGAATTAGTTGTGAAGTAGTAATTGTTTAGTTTTTTCAAATAGGTGGTAAGCATCAAAAACATGTGAAAAGTTTGTACTGTTAAACTGAACCATGTATTGTATTCAAGATATTACAATAATTATAAAAAATAAAACATTTTCTTAACACGATCATAACTGCTCCTTGGTTTGTCACAAACTTACGATTCCACAAAGCATTACAAATTGACTCCAATGAACACCATATAACATATTTTTCCACCCAGTCATTCCATACCTCAATTTTTTTTACAGCCAAGTCCAGTTTCCGGAATATCTGCCCCGGAAGACACAGAATTAAAAACAGATTTGCATATCAGGCATTCGTAGTCACTTTTTCCGATGTAGATAGTTTTTAGAGATGTTTCAAGAGGATTTCTTTGGCTAAATTAATTAGTATTATAATTTGAGGTAAATTAGAATATAAGCCTACATGTACGTAAAGTCTATTGTATTCTGATCTATGAATGCTCTGTAAAAAACTAGAGGCTTGTTTCCACGACGAAATTTCTAGATACATTCCGTTTCTTGATTTTGCCCTACATTTATGTTAGGGAGGAATACGGAAGGAGGCGCGTGTCATTCTGCCAATCCAAATATGTGCCTATCCGGCGATCTTCCTTTGTGAAGGAGAGGAAAATGCGTCTTTAAAATTAAAGTTGTGTTTCTTTGATTGTTTATTCCGCTACAAGGTACCTGTACAGTTTCATAGCATCCCTCCATCACCGATACAGGGTGAAACACCAAGTTTTCGAATATCAGAAGTGGAAACGTGTTTAATTTAAGTTACGTGATATATTAGTGAGAAATAAATTAGTGAAGAAGAATACATTATTTAAAGTAGTGCTACCGAAATATAAAACAACAAAGGATTTTAGATATTCAAATAAACTCCTACAATCACCTCCTATTTCAATAACACTGTCTTGCGTCAGAAACATAATTGAGAATGGTAAAGTGAGTGAGAAGCTTGCATATTCCTACTCCTTGTTTACGAACTGTTTTCAAAACATGTTTCCCTCAATCTTCTCCACGAATCTACTGCTTTGCAAGGTAAACTTGATTATGTCACAAGGAGCTTTGGCTCTTTCCTCAGCACGATACGAAAACATCGCCGATTTCTCTGAAGCGACGCCAGAGAAAATTGCCAAAATTTTGTTTGCATCGCCGGCAAGGGATTCCGCGTGCACAGGGACGTCGAGGCTGCGTGTTAGAGAGCCTGCTGCCCGTGTCGAATGAGGAGTGGCGACACTGAAGGCTTCCGGTGAAATGCAACTCGAGAGTTCCTTCAACTAGGATAATGTGAATCACGAACCAACTCGGCGTGACTTGATTAGGATGATTTGAGAAAGAGGTTACAGGAGTAACATCGCACGAACAACCCGATGTACTTCATATTCAGACAATATTTTAGTGAAGAGAGAAGGTAGGAACTACAATAAATGAAAAAAAGAAGCTGCAAGAATCGATTAAAGTTTAAGACAAGGGAGCCCATTATCATTTTATTTAATATTGACGAAGTCATAAATGAATGGTTTAAACCTATAGACCCTTTATAATAGATATTACAAAGATAAGAACTTTATTGTTTGCAGATTGGAAGTAATAGTAGGCAGTACTAAAGGCAGTATTCAACAGTGGCAGCTGGTGCCCCAACAAACTGGAGGTTCAGCTCCATTAAATAACGTAAATGTAATTTCCAAAATTAAGAAGACTAATAAATAATAATACGGAAGCAATTCATATAAATTAATTAAAAAGTTTAATAAAGGTCTGTATTCCGACACAACGTACATAATTATATTCACAGTGTCCGTGTCGAGTAGGCTCACCTCCAGCTCATATAGTACAAGCTTTGATTTCCAGTGGGTACGGGTTTTTGTACTCGTATTAGTTCTGTATAGAGACAATTGACAGTAATAGAATTCATTCAAAACAAAAATGAACTAGATTTCAAAAATACTGTGATCGTTTTCCAGCACTTTGACACACACACACACACACTATTGTTTGGACAAGTTTAAACTAGTTCACATTATTTTAGTTGTTATTGCTGCTAATACTGATGTTGATGATGAAATAAAATCATTTTATTTCAAACTTTCACTACCCTCGTGTATATTGCATTAATGAAAGATCTTTAATTTCTCAGGAAAGATTTTCTCTCATAAATTGGCAGGGATTCTTAATTCTTGAGAAAGATGATTTGTGGGCAGCAGTAACATTGACGACAAAAATTATAGAATAATAATCTCTCGGGATCTTCCATACAATAATAATCCTCGGGATTTACGTCTAGGAAAGGATTTTCATGTATACACGCATATTTACTGGTACAAGATACCTGTATTCAATAGTGCTTTTATAGTCTGAATCTCAATTTGAAGGCTTAAAAACGATATTTTTACATATTTGGTATACATATTTTTACATATTTTACTTATTACTACGTATTTGGTTACATTTTAATATATTGAAATGTTAAAATGGAATATTTAAAATACGAGTTTGCAAATAAATATTCCTGAAAGTCTTTCCGTGAAACAAAGCAAAGCAGTACTCCTGTTCTATGAGCACCTGACCTTTGCCGATCATTATCAGACATACTCTCGGCTTCTCGGAAATTGCATACTCGGAATAAAGGAATAACTAATATTTCAAAAGCAGGCGTAATAGCAAACCACATGGTTGCTCATATTTCATAGAGCCCAAACACAACTCAATACAAACTTGACAAACATTTCAAACCCACACATCTTGTCATGTTTTTTCACCCCACCCCAAAATAAACAGGTCCCGTGTCACAGACCGATTCATGAAACTCCACTCGCTCTTGTTCAATGGGATTACTCCTTTGGAATGTGATGTTATCAATAAATTGAGTTAATTTACAATGTTGAATGAGTGCACTTTTCTGGGGCGTGAACTTCTTAGATCAGTGCTCGCCAACTCAATGCTGCGAGGCGTCACAATTATCTGTTCTCCTGCTCCGAGACGAGCTGCGGAGCAAGGGAAGTGCCCGACGCGGCCGCGGGCGTACAGTTGTCCAATGATGGTACGAAAATGAGGGAACAACGTTGGCTGGATAATCACGTTTTTAAATCGTTATTAATATTTAAATGTTTATGATCCAATAAAAATATGAAAAATTAAACAAATAGAACAGATTATTACATTACTCAAAGCAATATTCGACTCTGTTTATTGAAACCGCTACCTGTAATTTCACTTGTATTCTTTTTATATTTTTGGAAAACGCACTTTTAACATTCCATTACAATAATATTTTATACTACGTTATATAATATAACAATTTTAGTTTGTCCCGTTCACAAATAGATACCTGGGAGGGTCACGTGAGAGAATTTGGATTCCATGCTTATTTCATGAACAGTTTCGTTGAGAATGTTTTAAGTCCTTGTGATCTTCACAACCTTTTACATAATATTCTATCTGCAAAATCCTTTACTCATCTCATGATTGCAGGCTATTTGTCAATTCTCAGAAATTATTTTCATCTCGTGGTTGCCAAATTGCGTAATGCCTCTATAGGATGAATTTGTTAACATACTACAGTTCTTTCGAACCCACTGAGCACTTCGCCATTGTTACGGTATCTACAAATTGAAACACTTCTTCCCAAATCGAAAGAAAATAACGGGCGTAAATAGGCTTTTAAGTTGCATGAAACTCAGGCAATGGCCCACTGCAAGGCAGTCGATCCCTCCCCGTCCCTTCCGGCTTCTGCGAGCGCCATTCGCGGAGGGGAACGTTGCCCTGACGTCATTTCTAGGCCAGTTGCAGACCCGGACTTCGATCATTCATCTCTAAGTGAAGTGCATTCGGGTCGTATTAACGAATCGCTACCAGGGGTCTGCCAGGAGTACCAGGGTCACAGAATCTGTCCGTCACTCCGGAACGTCGTTCGTCCGTCCGTCCGTCCGTCCGTCCGTCCGTCTTCTGTCCGTCCCTCTGTCCGTGCGTCTGCCCGCCTGTCCGTCCGTCTGTCTATCCTTCTGTCCGTCCGTTTGCTGGTGTGTCTACACGTCCGTCTGCCCGTCCATCCGCCTGTCTGCCCGTCCGTCCGCCTGTCTGCCCGTCCGTCCGTCTGTCTGCCCGTCCGTCCGCCCGTCCGTCCGTCCGCCCGTCCGCCCGTCCGTCCGTCCGTTTGTCAGTCCGTCTGTCCGTTTGTCCGTCTGTCTGACCTTCCATCTGTCCGCCTTTCCGACCATCTTACCGTCCATCTGTCCATCGGTTTGTCCATCTGTCTACCTGTCCGTCTGTCTACCTATCCGTCTGTCTACCTATCCGTCTGTCTACCTATCCGTCTGTCCGTCCGTTCGTCTGTCCGTCCGTTCGTCTGTCCGTCCGCTCGTCTGTCCGTCCGTTCGTCTGTCTGTCCGTCATCCCGTCTGTCTGTCCGTCATCCCGACTGTCTGTCCGTCATCCCGTCTGTCTGTCTGTCATACCGTCTGTCTGTCTGTCATACCGTCTGTCTGTCCGTCATACCGTCTGTCTGTCCGCCATACCGTCTGTCTGTCCGTTAATCTGTTTTTCCGTCTGTCTGTCAGACCGTGTCTGCCCGTCCGTGTGTTTATAGTTTTTTTTTCTTATTCTACGCGTATCCGTTCGTTTCGTCCGTTTGTTCGTCGATCTGCTTGTTCGTTGTCTGTTCGTTGTCCTCTTACTATCCGACTGCCTGTCTGACGGTCTGCCCGTCCGACTACTCGGTGTTTGTCTGACAGTTTATCTGTGAGTTTGTCTCCCCCTCTATCCGTGAACTACACTAGCGGCTGAACCGTAAGCAGGATTGTCACCACAATTAACGAACCTTGAATGATCTGACTCATAGAACTAACCGCTAGAATGTGATATGGACATATTGATTTTTTGGGGTACTTCTCGCATCATGCATCATTTCGTGGGATACTTTAACATTTCCAATGTTTGTTTCAAAAATACGTTCCATTTCTTTCTTTAAATATCTCCCTCTCTGTTTGAGCTAAAGACGCATTAAGAGATGACGTGTTTTTCATTTCCTTTGTTCTCCATGGAAAAAGTGAAGATTTATTTCTTAATGAAATACGTTCGTCAAAAACAATTTAAAATAAGATTATGTTCAATTTTTCGAAAATATGTTTAGTTTTGCGAAATTTAATTAAAACTTAGGCGTGTTTTTAAGTTATTGTTTTTTTAATTTTACATATTTAAGTATGCTCTCAAATACGGCTCTACTCTCCAGCACTTCCACTCAAAATAGCAACAATGTATACAAATCGCTAGCAATGTAGCCTACATATCTGTAACGTGAGATGATATTTAAAAAGAACACAGCAAAATAGCTTTTATGTCATAGTGCGTTTATCACTGTGCATACAAACAGGTTGAAAAAAAGACTTGGAGCCGTTTTTAAGAAAATGGCTTTTGTTACTGAAAATGCCGAAAGAGAATTTCACAGTGAACATTGAAGTTTTCGAGACACTTTATAAGGCATCATTTGACGCACTTGCTGTTACAAATCCATTAAGGTATACAACTTGTTTATAATATTGACACCATGTAAAAGTCCAAATAATTGCATTTTTGTAATTTTTCAAAAAACGATAGAACAGAGAAAACGGCGTTTATGTTATCCTATACAGTGCATTGAGCACTATTCCTAACAAATTTTAAAAATAATTGGAGAAGTTTTTGATAAATTTTTGTTTTTGACCTTTTTAATCTTGCCTATATTTTATACAAACTTGTGCAAAAACTACATAAATATTCAAAAAAATGCACATAACTAACTATGGAGAACAAAATTCATTTCAAAGAAGAATCTTTATCTTCAATTTTGTAGGTATAGAGCTATGCCGAAAAAATTTCAGACTTCTCAAATTTTGAAAATTCTGTGTTAACAGTAAACAGTGGACCTATACCACCTCTACAAGCGTGTATCACTCTTATAAGAAATATAAAGCAACAAAATTGAAGCCATTTTTTGAGAAAATTTCACAGTGGCTTCATGTAAAGTACTCCCCAAAATTAATGAATGTTATTCAAAACCTCATAACTTCGACTGAGGCCAGATCGATCAGTGGTTATTCAGTTTGGAACATATCGTAACCAAAGTTTTGGCGTTAGTGTTGTTCACAGACTTTCGGACGGAGAGGCGGAGACACACAGACAGACGGACGGACAGAGGGACGGACGGACTGACGTTTCGGTATCAGGGGACATCAAAACCTGTATTTCCGTTGAAATCTCGAAATAGATATTCAGAAGCATTACATGAATTTCTCTATACTACGTTTATTCTCTATACTCTTGATATACATACGTATACGAGAAAGTAAAAATATGTGTGGGAGGGGAAGTTTGTAAATGTTTAATGTGGAATAAACTCGTGTTATAGAGATCGTGGCAAGTCATTAAAGAATTCTCTCCAGCTCTCTCTAAGAAAACATTAACTCAAAATTTAATGGTACGCCAACATTATCCAGAAAGAGAATTGCATTAATGGGAAAATATATAAACGTTTGTTTTGAGACAAATAAAGAAGGCAACCAGGAAACAAGTTCATCCTACTTTCAAATGGTGTGTTGTGAAGTCCCTAAAATCATTACTACACTATTCTTATCGCACGAAAATCACATTGTGTTTAATTAAAAATCCCATGCCTATGGAAACACGTAGCAGAAAGGTGAACAGCTCGCAACTATCTCAAGAACGAATTCTCCCTAGCGAGGTTGGAGGCAGCGAACCGTGATGCGTACGGCCTTTGCCAGTTGTGTGTAACTTGCATTGCGAGGTTGGGTTGTCAACTGTTTGACCTCAACTCTCTAACTGCGCTGCGAATATTTCCAGTTGAATAATGCTCTTTATTAATTCTTTACAAGCTGTCTCAATTTCACGGTTCGCAGGGCTAATGTAGGATGATTGCTTGTGAAGTAAGTCATATACGAAATGAGTTTTATTGCAGTTAGAAGTTTATACTTCAAAACTGATTTGTTGACGTTTTCGTCTTCTCAAAGAGAAGTTTTCCTTTATTCTCTTTTAGGTAACAGGGTATGGGTCTTAGGATCTGTTCCACAGAGGTTCGCTTCTGTAAACAATAAGGCGATGAAAATGTTACTATTATGAGATTAATATAGGGCATTATAGAGACCTCCTCCGGCGTGTTAGCTAGTATTATGTACTTAAATCAGCAGCACTGAACTGAAAATTTAATTATGTGAAGTGTCCAACGCCACTATCAATACATCGTAACATTCTATTGATATTTCGTACAATTAATCGTATTATGCATCAGGGAGTAAACGATGAAACATACTTCACTATTTGCTAACGTGGAAAATGATTGGAATTCACAAACAAAGATTGTTATATGATAGAGACAACAGGGAAAGACACGAGGATGTATAAATAATGGGTAATAAAAGGAAAATGTAAAGAAAATTTTAGGGGGGGAGTGAAGAGAAAGTGAACGGGGAAAATGTGAAAAATTTGCAGAAGAACAAGAGCAAGATGAAATATATATGCTTTAGTGGCAAATAGAAATGAAGAGAAGTGTAATGAAAACGATGCTCTGAACACTGGTGCGATAGATATTGATGGTACAAGATTGAAATAAACAATCATAACCCACGAACACGATAGCAGGAAAAAGTACAAATGTTAAAATGAATGAAACAAACGAAACTTATATACATCAAGAAGAGAAAAACCAATAAGAAACAACACCTCGAAAAATATCTCCCTTGTGGAGAGTGCTACGGGAACGAACGAAAAGGAGTGCTTACATTAAAAAAAGGGTAAAGGGAGGAATTCAGTTCAAAAGAGAGTACAAGAGTGAGCCCAGGAGGCTGCATCGGGCAACGGAAAATGTGAACCGATCAAAACGAAGAAAGCAGCTAACCTTGAGAGCGGGGAAGGAGCATCCGCTCTGCTTCAACACACATTCACTTGCATCCCTCTCCCTCTCTCTCTCTCTCTTTCCTTTTCTGTCCTCTCGCATCCGGCGGCCCATGCGCAGGCGCGCGGACATCCGCCTGGCGCCAGATCGCGATGACGCGCCTCTCGCCTTCCCTTCGCCGCCTCCAATCGTCGCCCCCTCCTCTTCCTCCGGGCCGGCGGAGCGGGCGGTCGCGCCCGGCGCGGACGTCATTCGCTCTGCCACCTGCGCCGCGCCGCGTCCGACGCTCAAGAGAGGAAGGGGGAGGGGGAGAGAGGAGAAGAGGGGTGGAGCGGACGCCACGCAGCGCGCCCCTGCGCCAGTTGGAGGGCGGCCAGGCCACGCCGCGCTATTCACCGGTCCATCCTGCAAATAGCTATGTTTATGACGGTTCCTTTTCTACACTCACTGCGCCCGTATACGCAGCAGGTTTCATTGTGCTTCTTCTGCCCCTCATTTCTCTGAGCATTCCATCCACACTCTCATACCTCGTCACATCTCCATGATGATCGTCATGTTTCGCATACCGTCAGAGGGTGTTCCAAGTACAGTTTCGTTGAGGTTCTGACTGTAAAACATGACTGCTGTGATACCTTTCAACTTTTAATCTTTACTAATTGAAAATGTTAACAGTTTGCACATTAAACATGAAACTGTCATCAATTAATACTAATAATAATAACAATACATTTTTCTACAAATTCTGGTTCCGTAGTGATCCTCTTTTGACCTTCCTTAGTTACGTATACCTAATTATCTGTTAGTGTTTACATTATTATTGTAATTGAGTCGCTTCAGTATCAACTTCTTACTGTAAAGAATGGAGATTGACGTTTATACATTAGATTATGTCACGCAGAAGCCTCTAAGAAAATTAACAATTGCCGACTTATAATGCTGTCATGAAGGTCACAGAAACGTCTTCAAGAGATAGAACATAAAGAGTAAAAGTAAAAAGAGTTGGGTCCATTTTCAGATAAAAAGACAAGATTTTTTAACTTATGAGACTCTAAAATTAGCTTTGTAATATAGTAAGCTTTTCAATACACTTATTCGATTGAAAAGAAAGTACTTGAATTCATACCAAATTAAAGAAAAGGAATTAGTCCCCTTGGAATAAAGGAGATAAGTCCAGTTTAAAAATTGCAGAGTTATTTATTCTTCAAATGTTAGCCGTTTTTATTAATTTAATCAAAGAATAGTTTTCATATTTATTCATTCTTGTTTGCGTGAAGACATTTGCGTAACACAAATAGTGCTATTACTTGTATTGTATAACTACTTGTATTTTGGAGGTATTCGTCAGACGGTGTGGTATAAAACTTTCAATATTTATTACGTGATATGCTTGTGATTATGCTTAATATTTACCTACACGATCGAGAACTTCCATAAAAATATTAAGTAACTTTCATGAAAATACTCATAAGTTTTGAAGCTCACACTTCTTTTGTCTTTTGTGGTGTTTCAAAAACAAAACCAATAACAAACGTTCAAGAATGGGTGATATTGGCTGGTTAACCTGAGTAGTTTCTCACGAAGTGGGGAATATGACAATCAACATGTGTTCTGACAAGACTTTCCTTTCCTTAGGACTCGTTTTCGAGGGGATCGTCTTTAGTATTCTGATTGAACACATGAAGAAATGTCGCGAAACAGATCATTATCGAGCAGCAGTTTGGAATAATTTGTTATTTTAGGTGATTCCGCGAAGTCCATCTCCTGCGAAGTCCACATATCGCCTTCAATAATTGCTGGAATGACCACACATGATTTCACACATCGTCTTCAACAAGCGAAAGAAAACATTATAGCCTTAATACGTGCGAGGAGGCAAAACGAATTCCTGCATCTAAAAAGAATGTCATTGAAAACGCTTTGTTTAAGGTTTAAAGAAACAACGCGAAAAAAATTAGTATCTGTTCTGTCTTCAGTCAAAAATTGAACACATTAGTGTACTTCCGGAAAAGGAATCGCTTAAGTGCACATGGATATAACGATTCCGATCTTTTCATGAGGCAATTTTAGAAGAGAAAACACGAGAAATTGATGGAACATTTGAGCAAATTATCAATGCCATGAAGCAAAGACTAGTCGTCATTTAGATACTGGGACTGTGAAATTTGCTCATTGGCGGTTCTACCAGAAGCGTGCTACCTGCAACAGGGTTGAATTTTGCTAGTACGGCGTGAAGGATCGCGATTCCCTTTGAAGATATTGAGGCCTACATCCTCTAGTTGAATTATCACAATTTATCACAGCACATCAAGTAAAAATAATCTGTTGTGGTCATAATGACATTGTTTCTTATTTTGTTGAAGTTTCAGTCATCTGGCGGAGTAGTTTTCAAAATTTAGGGTAGAAGGTAATTTTTTCTCAAAAAAAAAAAAAGATAATAATAATTATATGGAAATGTCCTTCTAGTGCCTAGGAAGTAAATCAATTTTAAAACATGAGACTTTTTGCTCACGTTAATGAAGATACGTTAGTGGAAGTGTACCAAATGCTGATTTTTTATGGAACGAAACTTTATTGACGTACGTGTGCGGCAAAAGAAAACAAGAATTTTGACGTGATTGCCCTATGAGAAATAAAGACGTGACATAACTCATTAGGAAGAGAGTGAACGCAAAAGTCTGAGATGCAACTCCGCTGTTACACTAATAGCATCTGGTCCGTTTATGTCTCAGTTGGCACATGTTGGGAACAACCTTGCCGATAAACAAACGGGACCGAGAATAAATTTGTGACGAGAGGCCCGACCTGCTGGCGTCGAGTGAACAAGAACCTACTAGTAACCTCGTGAAACACTTCAATATGTACGTAAACGTGTATTTAAGAATGACCGAGAATTGGAGCTACTCGCGCTGTTTGAATAGGTCTTGTTAAAGCGATTACGGAAATGAGCACCAAATCCAGTAACTACATTTTCTTCACTGAATATTGTATAAATACTATCTGAGATACTCTATGTAACTATAATCATCTATTTGAAAGGAAAATAAATGATTTCAATGTATAGTGTATCCCTTTCTTCCCTGCCGTGGCTTGCTCTGTCTTTCCCCACTCTGCCCTGCCCTGCCGCATTTCCTTCCCCATCCCACCCAGTCTTGCCTATCTCTCCGCCAGCTAGTCCCGCCCCGCCCTCCTATCGAATAGAATGAAAATGAATTTAGTACGAAATTTTGTAAATTTTCAGAAATGTCTTATAGGTTTTGCTGGATTTTCTTGTTTTGGAGGTATTCACAGAACGCAGAAAGAGGGCGCCCTTAAAATTCACTTGATGGGGTTAGAAAGGGGGATGAAATAACCCTACGAAATCTCACTGAGACAATTACGTGTCTCTTATTTTCAAGGTCACATGTAAAAAATTAAGATCGGAATAAAACTGTAGATTTGTTTATAAAAATAAAAAAAAACATGCTTATTTACATATAAAATAATTTTAAAATGCTTAGCCCAAAACATGTCCTACATAATAATATGCATTTCAGTGAAACCCTCATCGAAATCGGTTCTGCCGTCCTCATGATTACTCCGGACAGCCTCAATTTTAAAAACAATTGAATTTAAAATATCATGTAAATAACAATATCCGGTTATCAAAAGGCACTCATTTTGAAATCACAGAGAAACACTACAATTATATTTATATACATTAGAAAAGTCTATTTTCATTGACAAACTGAGAATTATGTAGTATCTTGCCTTTTTCATTTACATCAGTTACAGAGCCCAAAAAAACTTGTCATGGAAGTCTGGTTACAAATTCTTTCTGAAGTGGCAATAAAAATTATGATATTATCAGCATGTCAATTAACTTATGCAAGAGTCGTTAAGGCAAACAATGCTTTTGAAACGATTAAATCAAGAAAGTACAGCAAATTTTTATTTGTTAGGCAAAAGTACGACGGACAAAATCAAACTAATGAAGAAGATACCGAGTATTCTATCAATGTCTTTGAAACAAAGGTAATCAATGTTAGCAATTCTATATAACAACATCCTCAGCATATCCTGGCATTTCTTTACCTGTAAGTTTCTGTTGCGATTTTCCTACGCCAGAATCATTCTTTTGTTCAATTTTTCTCGTTAAGAAAGAAGAGGCTTTTTTCTCCTGAGCTTGCGTTGATAAAAAAACGAGCGCTCTGATTTTCAAATTGCTTTGGAGAAATACATGAATTTCTCGCATAAACCCAATTCATTTATCACACAAAACCAATGTACGACCACTTAAATGTTAAAAACCGCCGTAAAAGTACCTTTGTTTCACAGTTATTGCTTCTTTTTACGAATTCCATAAATTATTCTACCTCAATTTTTATTAGCCAAGAGAACTGGCACCGAGATAGAACAGCCTCGAATTTGTACTACATGCTCGTTCATTTTTCAGGCAACAATCTCTGGTCGTAACCAATATAGCGTAACTTATTTTCCTGTCGGGAATTCTCACGGAGAAACCTTTGGCTATCCATACTTTTATGCAAGCGTCAAGACACGTATAAACACGTCAGTTATGCAATGCGTGAACCTCAGTCGACTGATACTCCCATAAGTTTTCTCACGAAGCTCATCAAAAGGCAAGGGCAACGTTGTAGCTACGCCTCTACGGAAGTACTCATTCTCGTCGGCAGGTAGCAGCATTGAAAAGCTGCGGTTTCAAAGACATTTGTACTAGAGAAGTAAACACAGAACTGTTACTGTAGTTGTAGAATAGGTGCATTATTTGAAGCACATGTTTAGTCATAGCAAGAACAAATAGTAATTTTCACTTAATAATGAGACATTCAAATTCATAATTTAATTATAAAGTGTGAAAATAAAAACCAAAACATGTTCCCCTAGTTACTGAGACTTTAGGTTATGCCATTAAGGGTGATAGTTTTACGTTTCAGAAAGACCACATTTAAGTCAAAACACAGGTAATTATTGAACTTTGAAAGGCAAAAACTTCGTTAATTTAATTTACATTTATCTCATAAAGAATCGAACAATAATACGCCAAATTTTGAATCAAAGAACCGGGAGATGCTCACTTAAATATGTGTTTTGAAAAGATCCACTAATGCAGAGCAAAAAATCGAAGTCGCATGCAACGCGAGAATCAGCTTCTACGTCGACTGAATCAAGCGCGTGATTAGATCGCACGCAGTAGCTTACTTAAATGCGAACAATATCACTTTCATCTCCCTAGCGCTATCGCGTGACCCGCGCAGGTGACAGACGTCGGAGGCCAATTATGCAGGGGAAATTCCGAAAATCGACTACGCACACGCACGCCCGGTCGCACGCGCTCCGATCAATAACACGACACCGTTTGAAAGCGTAGGCCGGAGACGAAATCTACGGTCTTAGTCACGTAACAGCAAGGGCTGAATTCGCAATGTGACGTGAGAACCTACTTCCACTCTGAACAACTAACTTGTCAACCTGTGAATCCGAGCCCCCGGATTGACAGAATTCATGCATTTGCTTGTTGTCCTCGTCTGTCAGGGTGAGGCTCTATGCTGTGGAAGTCTTTGTTGTGATAACCCTCTGTCTCCTATTCCGCTGGAGTGAAACATTTCATCCGTAAACAAGACTGAACTCAGTGTACAATTAATCGAAATAATTCAGCAGTGTTTTCGAGTAATGTAATTGACTGGTGTTTTGTGCGAATAAAATTATAATCTTAAAAGAGATTTCTTGATGAACTTCTGTATTAATTACACATTTAAAATGGTAGGATGTTAATCACGTCACCGTGTTCAAACGTTATTAACGATTGAACACATTAAAAACAAAAAAAAGTGGAAGTATTTCAATGACATGAGTAATATTAGCAATGACATGTAATTAATTCAGTAGTTCATTCTTATCTAACAGAAACTTCATCTGCTGGCCTCATTTCTTCTAAATGTATAGATGTATTACACGGAGAGTTATAGTTGTAAGGTCTAAGTTAAAAAAACTATATTAATTCAATTAAAACCAGAAAAATACCAATATCGGAAAAATATCGTTTAATACATAAGGTTTTTATAGTAACATTGCTATTCACAGGTCTTGTTACATGCAATCATATATGCAAGCATTTACTACAGTAGTATTTACTGTAGTGTATTGTATTGTACTGTATTGTATTGTATTGATATTATATTGATATAAGAAATAAAATCTCTGAAGAGAAATTTCAACACTTTTCCATTAGGCATGAATATAAAGCAAGTCCTAATTGACCAACAAGCAGAACAGATTACCCATTAAATCTCTTTAACATAGTCATGCAATACTGACAAGAATTATATTATCATAGGAGGTAAGCGAGGAACGTTTATAAAATTATTATTAGGAAATTTTCAATAAATAATCCCCAAATCATTTGACAATCAAAGACGAAGTGTATTACAATTATACTATAAATTATAGATAATACCGCATGGTCTCATCACTATTTGTATTATTACGATAAACATGGGGTAATTCTAGGTATGTTGATTACAATAATTGCCCACATAAAATTAAATGGGAACATCTTATGTTTCTTTTCAGTACATATGACCCTGCGACAGTAACGTTTCTCACAAGTTACATTTTAGTCCTTACTTCGAGGTGACGAGAAAAGTACGCCGCTGTCTGGGAGACGGCCGTCGTTTCGCCCCGAGGAGGGTCGCAGAATAACGGCCCAAATGGCGTCTCCTGGACAGACAATCGACACCGTCACTGCCCGATCTCTCGTGCGACCTCATTTTGATTAATTTGACTCATGCTGGGTTCATTACCAGAGGAGATCCAAGCATTTGTGATGGACGTAAAACTGTTTACCGTTGAACATATTCGTGAGTGCCAGGGAACATTCAGCCAGGTTAGCAGGAGAAGAAAGTTGCAGCTAACTCACCAGAAGAAATATAAAGAAGCCAGGCTTTTGGCGCCGGATTCATTGTGTATTTAAAAATGAAAAAATCTATTTCGCACCGAAAAATTGTTAAATGTAACGCCGAGAACGCTTATTCACTTTTTTTATTCTAAACTAGTATTTCATGTAGCACTTGTGGTAATGTGCTTTTGCATTTCGCTTTCCGGTCGTGTTAGAAGCATTTTTATATATAATTAGTGTAGAAAGACATTCTACCCTAAGAAAATGCTATCTGGATGTCTATACGTTAAATGGAATGGAATGAATGTGTTTTGTGTAAAATACAAGTAAATATTAAATTTCATGTACAGTATATCGTCTTATTTTTACAAAACATTAAAGTTCAATAATATGAGTTTTGCAAAATCAGCAATTTAAAGTGTTATAATGCATGAAAATGTGATTTTCACAGACTCATAGTATATTGGGGCTAATATGGCGTTTTCTCGAAAACAGTTCCAGATTTTTTCTTTTTACTTTTGGGATAGAGATAGACTCTATAAGAAGACATACGCTATTTAGCTCCATTTTTTAAAAGTACTCTAATGTATTATTTTACTTGTCCCTCACTTCGTTAATATTTACATTAGATGCTGTTTGTTCATATTATTGCATTTTTGAACATATGAACATTTCATTTACAAACACATGCGCAATGATGTATGAAGTTTCTCGAAAACTCACAAGTTTTCTGTAAAAATGAGCTCAAATCACTGAATTTTCAGAAACATTCACGCACCATTTTTCAAAATCGCTTCGAAATTTTTTCTTTAAAATTTTTGCACGGATAATGCAAATACGCTGTTTAATATGACATCAAATTCATTTTTCTATATTATTTTGTTTTTAAAAAATTACACAAATGAAATTGTTTTGAAATCTCTCTCACGACGTTAGCAGGCACATTTCCGTTTATTTGTATATATTATTGCATTTGTGAGTGGAAGTGCTTCAAACAACGTTCAATAAAGGTTTTCAAAATCTCAATAGTTTTCTGTGAAAAAGAGCTTCAAATTTCTCATTTACAGTAACACTTAGACAGCATTTTCGTAAAAATGGCACCAATTTTTTCAAAGAAAATTTGCTTGTAGAACGAGGTTTTACTCTTCAATAATATTCTTAAAGTAATTTTTCGGTTCTGCCATTAGGAAATCGAAAAATTGAGTAAATGAGAAAACAATGGTGTTTGGGTGGCGATAGATGGCAGCTGGCAAGAGGAAGGGGCACGACCGAAAAGCTAGCCCCAACCAACCAAATTAGAAAACTAACTAGTACGAGACGTACGTCTGTACCATTCTATAGTATCACTAGTTTCTTTTTGTTTTGGGCCTATAATCTTTCGTGGCATCGAAAACAAAAATAGTACGAACAAACGTTGTAGTGTGTGCAATTCGTTAGCATGCGTTAAAGTTCGGAACTTATATACGTACCATAGTCGGGGGCTCATTTTACAACCATAGCCATATTAAAATTTTGCAAACTAAAACCAGTCCTTGACACGTTCGATATTACAGATTGCAGGCATAAAAAGAATGTTTATAACATTCTGATTTAATTCGTTAATTAAAATCGGTGTAAGCGAACTCAAACTATAATTAAAAGCCAAAGATTTACCTTCCAAAGCTTTTAGAACCGAGAAAACAGGAACACCTCTGTTTCACATCAGCTGTCATTTACAACTGAATCACAGAGCTATGACGGCAAAAGGAGGTATTAAACTAGTTGTTAAAATCGTTCCTGCTAGAATGTTTGCGATGTATGAAAAGATACCAAGAGGGCTCTATCACCACATTTACCTCTATCTATATCTAATATAAACGGGAAATACTCCAGTTTGAGAGTTAAAATTTAAGTATTATGGCTCACGATTTTAGGCACGAAACTGTTTAATTTCTAAGTAAATAACGTTTAAAAGCAAAATATAATTTAAAGAGGATTTATTAATTAGTGATATTCACAATAACGCTGAACATTATCCCGCGCGTTTTATAATACTGAATCATCAGTTCATCAATTGAAGAAACTAATTCCTATTCTATGGAACTACAAATAAGGGAAAAATTAAGTGATTAGCACTATTGCTAAGATCTCGGAGAATAGCTAACTAGGAAAGTCAATCTGATGACTTCGAGGGTTAGAAACACTAAAGTTTTGTTTGTCACAAAACAACCTCATTTATAGCAGCCATTCATATGAACTGTATTGAATTTTAGGTTTATTTTGGTTTTAAAGTCATGTTTCTTCTTGATGATAAAATATATTAATTTTTCATTCATATTTATAAAAATAATTGTTAGAAAATAGGTATAAAATGCTATAAATTAGATAATTATTTTTCGAGATTCTAATGAAATTCTGACTCAAGAAATAATGAACTAAAATCAGGTAGTATCTTAGCTTCACTATTTATTACATATTTTTTTATTATTATAATTTTATTTTTGGTAGACATTACATTGTTCAGTTTACATATTAACTGTGCAAATGTTTGATGGTTTTAATCTATCTTATACTAACTTACACTAACTTAAAATTATGCATTACAATTATATAAAAATAATATTGAAAAAAATATACTGGGAGAGGAAGCAGGAAGCCCCTCAGATAAGTATTATTCCAGGTTTGCGAACATTTTATAAAATGAATGGAGGAACTATCAGTATTTCTTTCATGAACGTTGAAAGTGTGCAATCTCGAAGACTACGACCTCTGTGGGAGAACGTTCTCCCTCTACCCTTCACCTTTGAGTCGACTTGCAAAGCTTGGCATCTCCCCAGCCCTCGGTCATTGTAAATCTTTCTGCAGCACTGCGAAGTACGAGACTACATCGCATCATGACCTGCAACGGAATAATAAATGCGAATAAATGACATTCACTGCCACGAAAATCACTTATGAATCAGGAACCACTTGTTAATCGCCTCCTTTCGTGAACCACTTGCTGCAGAAGTACCCTCTCAAAGCTTCAACTAGCAATTTTCAAGAGGATATTGACTTCGCTTTGGCGTCATTATGAAGGTAATATTATTTTTGTTATCCCTGAATGAAAACAGTTATAAAACAATGAGTACACACAATGTTGTAACCAGCATTAGCGATATGTGATAACGGCGGTTCCAGCAGATATGAGCATAAACAATGAAGAACTGTACTTTAAGCCATAAAATGTTTCAGAGCAAAACAAAGGCAATTTCCTGTTTCTAACGGGGTGGCAGACATTCCGGTTCCATACTTTGAATATCACATTTATTGCATATTCCGTCTTTCCGACGTTTTACACCAACCCATCTTACAAGTAAATAGTGTACGAGAGAGGGGCTTCATATCATCTGAAGGTTTCATGTGACAAGTGAAAGGCAATTTCGCTTCACAAATTACTCCCTCTTCTTGGTTTTTCTTACATTTTCACATAATTTCATTTATTCAGTACATTATCCAGGGGTAAACAAGAAATATTTTATTACGATATTTAGATATTAGTCTCTAAATCTCCTTTAGAATAAGAAATTTAAATGAAGGAAAATAAGACGCACTTAACTTGAATACTCATACAGAATGGCGTCTTCTCTTTTTTGGTCATTTGTATTTAGCCGAATGAAAATATATACAACATAGCGAGACTTAGACTTTGAAATTTAGATATCCAAGCACAGAGAAAGAGATAACAAATGAAGGAAGCGTCTGGAGAAGCAAACTAAGAACTTCGTCTTCTCAGCGCCTTTTTGGAATAATTAATATCACGATATATACTGCCAAGCAATATACCACTACTGAATTACCGTCTCATCTGTTAAGGTTGGATAACGCGGAAATCTTTCATGAAAAAGATTAGAAAAGATTCAGGAGGCAGATAATTGAGAGAACATTTTAAGGTGATTTGTTTATGACTGGCTATTGGAAAAGTCATTCGGAACTGCTAGTTAGAAACCTCCAAATCAAAAACGATGTGGATCACATTTGGGTAACGAGAAAGTTTAAATAAAGCAATCTTTTTAAACATTAAGTGTTGGGAAATGTATTGTTCATGAGCTGGTATGATATAACGCAGAAACAACTAATATTTCATCCCCTAATCGAAAATAAACATTTTGTCATGAACGTGTTTTAAAAACTTAATAATTCGAGTTCTCAAAAATGACAGTTTTATACGAAATGAAGAAAAGTTGATAGATTATCCAGTCCAACAAGGGTTTTCGATAGTTAAAAATGTATCGATGTGTGGCATTTGTACTATCTAAAAAAAAAGAAAAGATTTATCCTTTACTGGAGAATGTTGTGCACAGTTCACTCTCTCAGAAGCAAGAAAAAACAACAACATTGTGTTGAAATTCATTTCAACTCATTGTTATGTTGATCTACATAGAGTAACGAACACATACACTCTAGCAAAGAAACAATTCTGTTGCTAAAATAATTATTTACCCGTATATAGTAAACAAAAAACCTCTTTTAATTTCAAATAATGGCTTTCAATATAACCTCGAAACAAAATAACCAACAATTAAGTACTACACGCAGTTCAACAAGAAATTCACAAAATACTAACGGTAAATAAAAATCTTCCGCGGCGAAGCGTTTGTTTGAAGCTCCCCAGCAAGATGTTCAAAATAAAATGGTGCGATACCTTCAGGGCCACGGCCAGGTGAACAGGTGTCCAGCTGTTCCAAAAATAGCAATTTAAATCGAAAGATCAAAACTGACCGTGACGAACAAGAGTCAGATTGTCTAACTGGGTCCTACTTCTAACTTCTTTCCAGGTGTACAAGCAAAAATGAATTCCTTCATACCTTCGTTCTCGTTACTATTGCATATTGTCCACTCTTTCTCGTTGAAATTCTCAAACTAAAGGAAGAAATGAAAAGATGACCCAAACATTTCCTATATCAAAATGACTACGGCAAGGATGCTGTTTGTCACATACTCTCTTTAAAATGTTTGTTAATGGCGGTGGTTCAGGTAATGGAAAGAAAATGGTGCTGGGATGGGATACCACTTGAAGATAATACAACAAATCTAATACCTACGTTTGCTGGGACGATCAGTTGCGATGGCGCAGAGAAAAGATAATGAATAGGAAGTAAAATAAGATTTTGAGAAATGGGGCTAAGCTCACCTAGAAAAAAGTATACTGGACTTTAGACAATACCTTGACGTATTGACTAGGAAACTGGAAAAAAAATAAAGCATGCAGGATTAAGACTTGGAACAACATAGGAACAGGGTTTTTATGGAAAGGAATGGTTGAAACGATTAAAGGCAAGAACAATTTTAGAGCCCTGAATTCAGTTATTGGATCAAATATAAGCAAGAAACGAAAATTAAGAATAATATAAATGTATGATTGAAAGTGTTACATTGGTATGGAGCAGAATATGGCAGCTTCCAGAACAACAGAAAAGAAAATTGAGGAGCTTTGGAAATAGATTGCTCAGAAGAGCTGCAGCAATATCTAGAAGGGAAAGAATGAGGAATGAACAGGTTAAGGAAATAATGATTTTGCAACATGATATTATAGAGGAAATTGAAAAGAAACAACTCACTTGGTTTGGTCATGTATAGCGAATGGACGAGAGAAGACTCCCCAGAAGATCCTTAGAACGGCAACCAAGTGAAAGGAGAAAAAAATAGCAGACCAGGATGGAACGATCAGATCAGAAAGATAGTCGAGAAGTGGAATTACCTCCTGATTCCTGGAAGAACAGGGAAAACTGGAGAAGAAGATTAGGCGCCGGAAGACCGAAGTAGCGGTCAAGAAAACGGCATGAAGAATAAGGAAGAAATTTTTCTTAATAAGGCGATGGGCCATAAAGCTTCCGTTTTATTTTAATTTAAATAGCATCAAAATATTGCAATTAGCACATCCATTAATGCACACAAAATGCGACCAGTAAATAAGCGAGCTCAGGGTAACAGCAAAAATGTGGTTGCAAAATATGATGGGTCCATACCATGTCATACGCTTTTTCAATGCCTAGACATATTGCTAAAACATGTTGTTTGTTAAGGAAGGCCTCGTGGATGATGATGTCAGTACTTATTAGATGTGATGTGGTTAACTGACCTGCTCTGAATCCAAACTGGTTATTGGAAATCTTATTGTAGTCAAGAAATCATCAAAGTCGTGTGTTAATAATCTTCTCCATTTTCTTGCACATCTTGTACGTTAGGGAAATCGGTCTGTAATGAAAAGTTTTTGTTTGGACTTTTCCAGATTTAGGAACTGGGATTACTAAAGCGGTCTTCCATATTTCGGGGAATATATTTTTTGTCCATATTATGTTATAAATTTGGAGTAGTGTTTCCATTCCAACGGTAGGTAGGTGTTTGATGAGGAGATTCGGGATGTCAGGGCCGGGTGCAGTATTTTTAGTTGCTCCTATGGTAGTTGCGAGTTCTTTATTTGAAAAGGGATCATTAATGTGGGAGTGCGCTGTTGGTTCTTTACACTTCTCTATTTCAGTGGTTTCTTCTTGTTGTTTTTTATACTCTCGGAAAGCTGCATCTAAATATCATCATCAGGTTATCATCTAAATATAAATCTCTCACATCTAAATCCGTATACAATCACACATATTTTCATAATATTAATTCAACAACTCATTCATCCTATTACGCATGCATGATATTATGGTCATTTCATTAAAAACATAATTCTTTTTTAATTAGTAGGCAAAATTGACCTTGTCATATTAATTTCGAGCACAAAAGTTCTAAGTTATTCACTTCCCTTTACTGCAGCGAAGCCAGTCTTATGTTTCACCATCCCTCGGTCCATCACCACTCAGGAATCTTCGTGTCTCTCCATTATTCCATATCACCATCTTCAGTTCATGACCCATAGACGCATTTCATAAAACTTTGAATGCGAATTGAAATTTTGAAGAAAAAAAAATTCGCGACCTGCGATTCAGCGATCTATTTATCCGCTTCGCCGCCCACTACCGTTCCCCTTGCTGTTTAACAGTTTAACATCATTCTTTTGTTCTTTACCGCTGGCTAAAATGAAGACTAAACCAATCTCTTATCGCCCTTTCAACTGTCTTTCACTTCATATTATTTTTACGTTTTAGTCGCCAAAATATTACGTATATAAAATAATGTTTATGTAATTCGCATGTTCTTTGTTCTTAATTGGCGTCTGTCATATATTTTATTATTGATCACATTTCTCAGATCTGGCTCGATTTAATTAGGAACGATTTATTTTCATCTCTCCCTCACTTGTTTATTAGGCTTGTTGTCACTTTCGTAATTAAATATTTACATATTAAAATTATTGTTGACGTATACGGATGGATCGTCACACATTTGAGTGGTACTAAATATATTTGCGGCAGATGCGATTGCTAACAATATCACTTTTATATCACACTAATTATTCAAATGAGTAATAATGTGTAAATGCATGAGTAGAGGTATTTTACAAACACAAATTACAAGTATGTTTTATATTACACAAGATTACGTGAAAGACATTTTACTCCCAAACAACGAGAAAGTTTTGAACACCATTTAATTAAATTTGTCGCACACTACATAAAAGAAAATGGCAGAAATACTTGAAGTATTTTAAGATAAATCCACTTTACGTAGTTTTTATCATTCTACGCACGCTACGCACATACTACGCACGCAAAACGTAAATAATAACGAACGCAGTCCAATGTGAAGAAAGAAACATAAATTTCATCTTCATAACGAGTAATGTTGAGAGCTTTGCAATTGTTTGTATTTTACAGAAATAGTTATTTATGATACCAGTGATAAAAGTGACATTTTATTTGAATATGACATATTATTGACATTATATGAAGGTGACATATTATTTTTATTAACCAATTACCATTTTACATTAATATCGGTTGAAACTGATCAGACGAAAATACTATTTTCATCTTTGTTGCAATCACAGTATTATCTGAACATTTGAGCATTGTCTCACTCTTATCACTAGTGCTAAAAATTGAATATTTTAGCGATCTGTGCGTGCCCCAAAAGTTTTTACTAGAGGAATTTTATTGATTAATTCCCAATCGAATATTATTAATATGAAATCTATTAATTAATAAATTATATTCTGAACTCAAAACATTATTAAATATAGAAACATCTTTCCTATTCATTTCCTTATTCTCAATAATTCTATTTAATAACTTCTTGCAAGATAATTTATCTGCATCTATCATGGCCAACTTCACTTACATGAAGTTTTTTTTTGTAGATTGCAGCATTTATTAACTCTCCAGTGATATTTTTCTGTCGAATATTTATGTCCGTATCGGCGCAAGCACTCCTTCGTACTTCCTGTAGTTGAAATTTTATTGCCGAAAGCGGCAGTGAGTCGCCCACATTCTATACTTCGCTTGTGACACGTGACGTAAAGTTCTTTGCTTAACCGCGCTCCGATGGTCGCAAGTGCCGTTTAGTCTCCATCCTCTCCGCAAATAGTTCAATGAGGAACGGCCGGATGTTATGAGGACATTTGTATTGTTTTCTGGATATTATCATACTGCTTGGCATTTTTCTTCTTTGAGGATGCGTCTATATACGGCCTCCGTCTTTCTTTCTCCGTTTTCTGACCGAACATCAAGTCTAATTGAGATATTTCAATTATGTAGTTTAATTAGGCCATACAAACTTGGGCATTGGGGATTCCTAACCTAAAGGGATTTTTTTTAATCTGCGGGATAGGTGAGTTGGTTAGTATAGTGTTCCTGATCTTTAGGTGAAAAGATGGAGAAGTGTCTTTGTCAAGGAAAGTAAATTAAAGTAAGTATAAAAGTAAAGGTAAGTAAAAAAATATTCAGAAAACCCACTCATTCAGATTTAATCATCCCTTCCCATTCCAATCACTTTCGCCAACATAAATTTGATGTTTCCTACTGCTGGATCAACAGATTATTGCAGGTTCCTATGTCAGATATAGATTTTAAAAATTAAGTCAATACCATTCTAACCTTTGCGTTAAATAATGGTTCTGATCCTCTGTCCATCAATAAACTTATCTGCCAAAAATATTTAAAAATGATTTTGAATAAAGTTTTTTCTCAACATTACCTTGTAGAACCTAAGAAATTTATTTGCATCTCCTACATAAGCCCAATATCTAAACGTATGCTTCACTAAACACAATATTTCAGTAACTGACAAAACTTTAACTCCCCTCAATCTTTATTACTTAGTTACAAATCGCCTATATCCACCATTGCAAGAAGCGGCATTTGTCACCTTAATTATAATAACTGTGATTCATGTAAGTCAAACAGGAAAAACATAATCAGTTAGAATTAATAAACATATTAAATATTGGAAGCAAAATTTACACACTTCCACCTTTGCCAATCATTTGATTAAATTTAATCATTCCTTTAACCCTAATTATAATTTTAAAATTCTTCACTTAACAAAGGCCAAATCGAACGATTTGGAGAATTTGGCAATTCTAAAACTTTCCCATTTCAAATGGTTTTATTGACTAGCCCCTAATCATTCTTTTAACCTTAATTTTTCTGCAAAATTCTTCACCTGGTCAACTTGTTTAAAATATTACCTTTTTGTAATTGTTTTAAATTTAAAATTCTAGAACTTTTTAAATCCCTGATTTTATGTCCTGTATTAACAAAGTACAAAAGTACATTTCTGAATGAAAAGCAGTTAATTTTAAATCTGTTTATTACTACCCCTTCTACTCTTCCAGTGCCTCTCCTCCACACCTTGGTAGGCTTTATCTTCTCTCTATTTCAAAAGATGGCTGCCACCTAACCGTACCCAGCCCGTTTTTCAGTTTTATGTATTTATCTGATCATGTTGTGAACATTTGTAAGTGATCCACGTTGCTTGGGCAGTAAGTATTTTTAATTTTATTTATTTATTTATTTATTTATTTATTTATTTATTTATTTATTTATTTATTTATTTAGTTAGTTAGTTAGTTAGTTAATTAGTTAATTAGTTAATTAGTTAGTTATTTCATTTTATTTGTTAAGTTTTTTCACATCATTTTACTGTATTTATTTTTACTCCCTTCATGCTAATTTCTCAATTTTCCTTCTCCTTGCTAGTGACCCACTGCAGATGAAAAAAAAATGTTTTCCCGAAAGTTTACTCTGGAAATGTGATAATTGATAAAATTTTATAACTTTGATTGTGGACGATTATTTTCTTTCTCACAATATGGATTATCACAAGATATCTGCTACCGCAACGGAATTTCAAAAAATAGTGAAAATTATGTATTAATCAAAAGTATGTTACAAAATATTACGGTCAAATAACTTAATTTTAATATTATCCGTAGAATAAGATCTAACCCTGCACCTAAAATGGAATGAACGTTGCGTATGTTGTGACGTTGAAGGTTACGTATAATATTTTTAATCCTTTTCGGACAATCGGTCCTTTACAGAGTAACGGATTACAAAGCAGTTTTCTGTGCTCAAGGGTGAAACTGTCTCTTTTGTCGTAAAATATTGATTTGTACTGGCAAAATGCCGCTCAACAATAGAAGTAGCAATGGAATCCATCTTGAGCCTTCCAAATTATTGTATCAAGTTATATTTAGACATATTACATCAAGTTCTATATAGTTTTATCAAGACCTGCTTCTAAATATATCAACTGAGACACACCGTTTTCCTCGCAAGAAATTCAGAAAATTTTGCATTTTTAAAATAAACGAAAGTACATTCCTATTTTATCAAAAAAATAAAAAGTCCAACGACAACGTGACCTTTGCTATTTTTAAGCGTCTTTTGCTCTATCCTAAGAAATATTAATAAAAAAATTGGAGCTGTTTTTGAGGAAATGTTTAAAATGTTAAGTCTTGATGTAAAATACCCCATCCCCCCCAAATCAGCATATTCGTTACAAATTTGCCGGGTCTCGAGTTCACCTGATCAATGAGAGAATATCATTTTTGTCAAAAAAGTTTTAGGCTCTAGTATTGCATACAGGCGGACAGACAACCGTTTTGTCATTAGCCAAATTTTCGGTATCAAGGACCCACAAAATGTGGATTTTGAGTACATTACTTGTTAGAAGATGTAATTTGCTAGGTATATAATTAAACTGTATCCACGTTTCGGTGATAGATCCCCCAATACGCGTTTTTCCGCCGAAACTTCCCCTATTTAGCCGCAATATGACAATAATGTATCTATGCTACGTGCGTAGTATGCGAGAAAGCAAAAATATAGCATCATAAATAAATTATCATTAACTGGTGAATTTTTTAGAGTAAATTCGAGAGAAATATCACTTTCCAGAAACTTTTTCTATCTCGGAAATATACAATATTGTTGTGAGCGGAAACAAAACACTCTGCGCTCCAAATTTTAAAACTTAAAAAATTAATCTGTATTCGCACAGAACTATCTTTACATTGACATCATACCATAATGTATAACATGCTAAACAGCTGAAGAGTATGAACTCAAAAGCCTATTTTGAATTACTCCATGTGGCAGTCTTGGAATATTCAACCCACTGTATGTTAGTGACGACGGGACGAGTGGCCAACGGTGTGTAAGAGCACGCACAATGATCTATCAGAATGAGTAAACAGGGAAATAAGCGAGTGCGGATGGAGCACGACTGCAGGAAGAACAAGTTGGGTATTTCATCGGTCAGATTTCAAGGACACTCGGGTTTACCAATAGCGACGTCATTCTGAAGATGAAACGTCAGAGAAGCAACGCACCCAATCATCGTACGGATGCGTAATATCTAAAGGTATTAACTGCCATCGAACTCTAAAGCTTACGATACAAACAAACCTTCAGTATAAAGTTATTATTTCATCGTGGGATTAAGACATATAGTCTATTAATCGTTAATAATATGACATAGTATGTACAGTGCACTAATAATTAAAAGCAGAGCAGTAGTACAATCAATTTTGATTCAATTATGCAGATGAATAGTAGTGCTTAACAAACGTTTTTTAACAGAAGACATTTCTATTTAAACTTAATTACGTTACCAAAAGTCTTTACGAGTCATTAAAAAATCACATACATACAAACACACAGACAATCCAAAATGAAATATATGTCTATGATTTTCTCGTGTTTGATTTGGGGTAATTGTTTAAATTCCAGACAGCCTTTGTAGATTGGGTAGCGAGGTCACCAGCGTCGTCTCGAAGGATGACTTTTAAATCACTTCCTGAATGAAACGTAGTGCAAAAAACGTCATTCAACCTTCTGTCGATCCTATTGAACCTTCAGTTGCTGTAAGGTTCAAATTTTTTGCAACATTAGAACATTATGGTAAGAAACGGCGCTAGAAAATATGCTAATATTAGAGCTGAAGGTCGTTAAAATTACGAAAAGTGTTATATACTACATTCATACAAAAAGTTAGTATATCATTCTGTTCTTCAACGATAGAGCTTTGAATTAATTCCATTATTAAAAAAATAACCATCCCGAATTTTTCACACCAAAACTATCCCACGCCAAACCCTTCAAATTCACAAAATCAAACTCCCAACAGCTTCCGACCAACTTCTTACTCAAATGATAATTCCAGGAAAAATATAATCAACACAATCATAAACTCCATTACCCCTTGGGGAATAATTTCAACTCGCTAATACCATCTTTAATTTCAACCATTCAAAATTGATTCTCAGAATATTTAAGTAATAATCATGTCAGATCAAACCGATACAAATTTAGCCATCATGAATTGGAAAGCAATCAGAATCTAAAAGTGAAAAGAACCGAATTTATTCATTTCTTGCATCATTACCAGATTGGCATAACATGTGTTGAATGAAACAAAAGGAGGCGGTGTATTTATCGCAATATCATCACACATCATTCATTACCAAATTGACATTCCACAGACACCAGGTATAAAATCAGCAGCAATAATCACAACACTAAATAGCCAAACAATTACTATAATAGCAGCTTATAAATCTGCCTCAATAAAAATTAAAGACACAAATGTAATTACCCTATTTAATTTGAATGAAAACACATTATTACTCGGGGATCTCAATATCAAGAATTTAAGCTGGGACTGCCTCATCAACAATCAAGATGGTAATATCCTTGCCCAAACTATAACAAACAATAACTTAAAAATCATATAACAAAAACGACATAGAGACATCCCACGGTCCACATCACAACATACTTTCACCAACCCAGCCGAAATTAACAACACAATTAAAAACTTGCCCTCCAGGAACGCACCTGGTCACGACAACATAAACAATAGCATAACAAAAAACCTTCCTCCCCCTGCAATAGCATATATAACCAATATTTACAATTCCTGTCTCAGAATAGGATATTTTCCTCTATCTTGGAAGCATGCCATCCCCATTGCCAAACCCCACAAAAATCATGTCGTCACAAATAGCTACCGACCGATAAGTTTACTACCCACCTAATCCAAAATGTTTGAAAAAATAGTTCTGAAAAAACTTAAAGAACACTTACAGGCAACTAAAGGCATACCAAAGGAACAAGCTGGATTCACTGAAAAAAAATTTACACTACACCAACTCCTTCGCATTACAGAACATCTTTATATGTCATTTTAAAAAAACACACAGTAGCAGTTTTCATCGATATTAAACAGGCGTTTGATCGGACATGGCAAGAAGGATTCATATGCTAAAAGAAGAAAATAGGTACACCGCATTATATTCAGTCCATCATACAAAGTTCTCAGTAATAGAACTTTTTCAGTAAATCTAAACAGTCATCATTTCAAACCAAAACCAATCTTAGCAGGGCTGCCGAAAGGATTATCCCTATCTCAGACTTTATATATTTTATGTTGTAGATTTTCGCAAACTAAACGACATCCACATTGCACAGTTTGGTGATGATACAGCCTTCTATAACTCCGGTCCTTCACTTACTCATTGCAGCAACAATGTTCAATTGTATTTAAACCTAATTGACAGCTGGACTTCAAAATACAAAATTCAACTCAATCCAACGAAAACAGCCGCAAACATATTCACACTCCGTCCACACTCACCCCAGCGACCGCAAATGCTAAACAATAAAATTATCAACTGGCTCCCTCCCAATAAACTAATCAGATACTTTGGATAAATAAATAAAGATATTGTCTGGTATCAATACTTTTTATTCAGCTTATGATCGTTTCGATCGCATAGCGATCATCCTGCGAGCTTGCAGCTTCCGGGCCGAAAACACAGTTCTTGAAACGATCATAAGTCGAATAAAAAGTATTGATACCAGACAATATCTTTATTTCTTTATCAAAATAAAAAAAAGGTATCTACCTCACCAGCGATCCAATTAATACAGATACTTTGGACTGAACATGGACACAAAACTTAATTGAAAGCAGCGTATAGATACCAAAATCACTCAAGCCAGAATCAAGCTAATTTAATTAAAGCCTTTAATACACGGATCCAGCACATTATCATACAATTCATCTATACAAATATACAAAACAATAACAAGACCCTTGCTACTATACGCCTACCCAATTTGGTTAAACGCAGCCAAAACCAACCAAAGGAAACTGCGAATAGTACAAAACCAATTTTTCTGAATTATTTCAAATGCTCCTTGGCATGTCACTAATAATCAGTTACACAAACAATTCGACCTAGATACTATAGGCCATCATATCACCTACCAACTTCTTCTCAAACATACCCCAAATACCTTCACATCAGTTCATAGACTCGGCAAATACTCTTCTCATAGAACCAGAATACAAAACAAATTTCCCTTTCACATTTTCCTCAAGAAATTCTCTGAAAGTAGATCCCGACTTGAGGAGCCCGATGGGAACGTCAATCTCTGTATTAGTTTTATGTTTTAACTTAGCTATTAAGCCATCCAACATAAATAGTTAATTTACCTTACTGACCTACATATTCACCAGTTGGGTAAATAAATGAAAAAAAAAGAAAAATTAAGAAAATATAGTCTTCTACTGAAGAAAATGTAGACACGGACATTCTTCCCACAATGGGTCTCTGAATACATAATGAAACGTTTATCCGAATGATGTAGATGATTGCATGCAAAATTTTGTATTTTAAAGGCAAGAAATCAAATACATTTGCCTATAGGCGACAATAGTAGTTTATGCAAATAGTTTATAATGTTAAGCTTTATTGCATGAATACATGTTTTGAAAAAAGGCCACTTGGGAGCGATTTTCAGTTGTACTAATTAATAAAGCAACATTATAAAACGAGTTGCATACTGTATTTTTTATATCAGCATTATACATTTAAAGACTCAAAACTTAATTGCGAAACCAAACTCCCTTACACCTGGTATTTACATCTGCACCGATAAAACTTATCAGCATGATCAGAGATGAAGCAGATACGTAACTTCCCGAACGAACAGATTACTCGTATCCCGAGCACTACAGATAGAGAGACTGAATGAGTTAGGAAACCAGAGACGATATGAGTGAACGACACAATTAATACTGAATAGAGATATGACCGTTAAAGATGACGAGAATAGAATAGAGAATTTCTGAGATAGCCAGAAGAAGAATAAAAGGATGCTACTTTATAGGAATTCATAGGAGAATAGCCAAGAAAGATAATAAGAAAAAATACACAGCACGAAGCTTTGCGAGGCACACATGTATGTGAAAGAACAAGAGATCTGAAATTACGCATGAAGACTTCGGGCATATCGAGTGACTAAACATGTTACGACAGAGTGGTCACTGGACGCGAATCGCAGCGGAGAAGCACGAGGAGAGTTTATGTGAACCGGAGGCAGACTGTCGAAGGCAGCAGTGAGATTGTTGGCCTGGAGAAGGAAGGCGACAGAGCGAGGAGAGGTAGAGTAGAGCGTAGTTTGCAACTGAGTGGTGCGGAGGCGTATGCCTGGCCCTGAGAATGAAGAGAGAGTTCCTTGACCGGAGAGACGAGAGATAATACGAGAGGACGAAGAGGATGAGGGGAAAGGGAGGGAAGGCAGGGAGAAAGGAGTATGAGGTTGGAGTCAAAAGGAGAAGGAAGTGGAAGGCCACCACCACGCAGACCCAGGGACGAGGAGAGAGGATGAGCAGATGCGTGTCGAGGATATGAAGAGAGATGAGGTATGCACGAGAGAGAGAGATGAGACGAGAGAGGGAGTGGATGAGAGAGTGAGAGAGAGAAGAGAGAAGTCCGGAGGCACATAACGGGAGAGGGAAGAGAGAGAAGAGAGTGCCAGCTGGGAGAAGAGCCCAGGTAGAGGAGGAAGAGGTGAGAGAGATTATATAGTAGTTAGCCGAGAGAGAGAGAGACGAAGAGAGAGATGACCAGGACCGATGAGCCGAGGAGAGAGAAAGAGAGTGAGACGAGAGAGAGTAGAGAGTGCCCGTGAGAGAGAGAGAGAGGAGAAAAGGGTAGGCACACCACCAGAGGAGAGAGGATGCGGGCACACGAGTATGGAGACAGACCAGAAGAATGAAGCTTTCTTGTTCATTTTCTATATCCACTTCTTCATCTTTTATTTAGTCCCGTGGTTCACACGTAATATCACAATCCATTCCTAAGCATGAAAAGGTATACGATGTTTTGATAGGATGTATCATGTCCAGTCTGCGGGAATACAATTGTGTCTGTGCACCGATAAGCGAAGGGAGACTGAAAGAGCTTCGGAGTGTCACTTGTGTCATTGATAAGTACTCGACACATAGCACCAGCAGAGCACCATACTCCGTAAATACGCATGCTATATGTCGCTGCGCACGGCAAGAATGAAAGTGATGTTGTGTTGCCCGCCCCATTTGGGGACGTAGTAGCCATTCTAAGTATCTATTTACAAGTGATATATATATATACCGATCGGCGTATTAGGCGTTGTATGGTTCAATAAACTCGCGATATCAACGTATCAGTTCCCGTGCTGGTTCCAGCAGGCCTTGTCTTTTGCCAGCATTTACCGTATTTGTAACTCCATAAGAATGAAAGTCTAGCCGGAGTGTAAGTTAGCGAACCGCAGCACCGACTAGACCTATGGCGCACGCCCCTGATTTAAGCCAACCTATGCCCAACTGTAGTGTTCACCGACACGATGGAGCGTCGAGTCGGTTCCCGACCGCTATGAAGGTCGAGAACCCCCAATAGCATAGCTAGAGAGCTCCTTGCCCCATCTTCACCACTGCTGGATCTTGGCTATTGAACCTCTAGGCACCCGACTACCTGCACTTGTTAGACTTCCTAATAACTTCACATCCCGCACGCCACAGCCACAGCGTAAATACTTAATTTCGGGACCCACCGAGGCGTCCCGACAGCAGCTCTGCCCAGCTGTTCTGGCG
>BOPP01000014.1:4877916-4891957 GCA_017312745.1 Gryllus bimaculatus | reverse complement strand
GTCGGGCGCCCGCGGCGGCGGCACCGGCAGCGCGGCCGAGCCCCCGCGGCGCGCGCCAACGCGGCCGAAGCGACGCGACGCGACTCGCGAGTCGGCCGAAGGCCCGCGCGTGCGAAACGACGCTGTGATTAATTCGCCTTTGGGGGCCCTTTGACGTGAATGAGCGCTGAAAATAGAAACACTGCTGAAGGGGGCGGGCCATGGGAAATCGAGCGTTAGAGAAATTGGGCCGAAAACAAGTGCTACAAGACTATTCTGTTGACGTAATACTTCTTAACACTCAGTCAAAGCACATCACCGCCTTGTGGAGGTAGTCTTCAATTCTAAATTCATAAGTCTCTGTAGTCAGTAATGCACGAAGGCCAATATACATTCACATTTTATGTTTTAACTAAAATGCTACGTCGGACGTATTGATAAGTTAAAGTCGAAGGACATTCGAGACTCAAATAACTTGCGATGTATACTTGCGATGCAGCCAATGAGTGCGGGTGGGAGTTCGCTTAATGACATGTTCAAAGATACCTAGTAGGCATTGGCTCGGGGCAGCTTCGGTGAGAGAGGACTGCGATGGTGATGTATTTCGACAATACAGATTTCCGATTAGAGTAGCCTTCAGTTTGACCAGGGTCAATATTTCCGTCTCAGCCTATTTAAAATGCCAGGAAACAACTAATTATGGATGCAATATTTCAGAGGGTTTACGTATAATATTAACTCGGGTTCTTGAGTGCTTAACGTTTTTTGGAGTCTTTTTATTTAAATATACTGAGTAGATAAAAAATGGAGTAAATATGTATAATAAGATTTAATAGCTTTCCCTTGAATACAAATGGAACATCTTTTTACGCATGCTTATTTTTTTAATAAAAATAGGTATTAGGACTGTGCAGTTAAAACAAATTCGGTGGACGATATTCGCATGTTTTAACTTTATTATGCAAGGTTAGAAAGTGTTTAATATTGATGAACCTTGTTAAGTGAATGACTTAAAGTAGTTGATTATACCTGATGATGTAACCAAAATATGTAACCAAACGTTAACGTTTTCCAAAATAAATTATGAGAAGAGAATTTCATTCAATAATATCATTGTCGTAAATATAAAGGAAATGTCTTTTTTACCAATAATATCAACAATCAGTGAGAATTTTTCTATCTTGAATTTCTAGCAGACAAATACTTGTTCGCAGACAACAGATTCCTGTGCTGCTTACAGGCAGTTAGTAAAAAATGACCTAAAGAGGTATACAGTTTGACATAGGGACTTGTATGTTGATTACACAACTTCACATACTGTTCAGTAATTAAGTCATTCTTTCAGTCTAATATTTCGTTATTTTCTTGCAAAAAAGTTAATAGTTATTTATGCACGAACGACTTTGTAAGGTTTCTAATAATCGAGCACGACAAAGAGCCGAGGACCATTGCCCCGAGATTATTAGTATGTATTAGTTTATGTCCGTTGTACATACAACACTTTATTTTTAATGTAAGTTTAACAATTTATATTTACTAATTAACTAGATGTTAACTTGCTTTGTTTTTAATACAATTTTCTTTTGTCCTTTCATATTTCCTTCCATGAGAGTCGAGTAGCGTCATTCAACTGTTTTCATACTTTCCTCGTAACCACTACCCTCTGGGCCCAGGTCTGTTATGCAGCGCATATCGAAGACAATAAAAAGCGATAACGTGAGAGTTAAAAGAAACTCGTCTATTTGAAAGCCGCGTCTTCCGGGTGGTCGCAGTGCGACCCACTGCGCGGCGCAGAGGGCAGCGAGCGCGCGTGGACGAGGCCTCTCTCGGCCCCGCTGCCGCCACCTCCCCCCACCACACCCCATTCCTCCCCGCCGTCGCTTGGTCGTATCCGATGTCGGATGGTGTCGAAGGCAATAGGTGTAATCCCAGCGGCTGCTGATCCTGGCTTTGTCGCCTGTGCGTGGTTTAGGATTTTCGCCTTCTGTGTTGTTGCAGGTGGTTAAGTCTTGTGTTTGTAAACTGAAGCTTCAACTTTATTTCCTGAGAGCTTTCACTGTTCATACCTTTTTACGATATTCCTGTTCTAAAATAGTTGTTTGTGCTCGTGCTTCTCATTGCTTTTGGGACAGAAGCATCCGCCACTACGTCGGTGACCTATCTTTTTCTATCGATATTCGCGAATTATCCGTAGACTAAGCTTTCATTTCCGTTTCCATTCTTTCTCCATCAAGTTAAGTGCCACTTCCAACAGTATTCTCGACACTGCTATTGCTATCGTCAGCGCAGCACCTGCTGTGTCTTGGCGACGCCCCTTCCTCCTCACACAACCGCTGCGGTTTACTACCGCCATTTTATTTTCCTCGACAATTTTTACGTTTTCCGTTCACAATAAAATAGTCCAGACACTTTTGAAAGGGGATCTAGTTACTATATTTATTAATTATGGTTTATTAACCATTGAAGTATCATATTATATTGTAATACGTAATGCTTAATAAAACATAACAGTATTAATATATGAGTATTAAGAAGGTGCAAAAATCATTAATTGAAATTCTTAATAACATGTTACAATATGTCTATTCTAACTTTCATGTTTATTATTTCGTACATTCAGTGTCGTTAAACGACATAGAGGTGAAGTCCAATCCTTACTAACTCAATTTTACTGACTTTCCAATGAATTTCACTAACGAAAATATGCTTAATCTCCCGGTAACCGACTTTTAAAGTGCCTGTTTGTGCGAGCTAACCATATTTTTTATAATATAGGTCTATAAGGAAAACTCTCATAAAATATTTCTTTGATAAGTCTTAAACGATTTTCCTTGCACATGCATTATGAGAGTAATAAAGCAATAAATATTTGCGTTTAGAGATTAAAGAGAGAAATGTTGAATCCTGATTAGAATAACTGCTATTAACATGTTAAAGGGAAAAAAAAAAACGATTAAATGTTAGAAATGACAACTCAATTCTACAATTGGATACGCATGTGGGTCAGTTGAACATATTACGTGGTAAGTCTAACCAGGGCGCTATGGAGATCCGCCACGATACTATACGATAATATGAATAAAGATCTCGTGATGTGCTTCGTTCTCTTCCACGAACGACACTTGCGTTGGTGATGCGCACAGGAGTACCGCCACAGGCACAACCATCGCCAAGCCAGAGATCGCCAACACTGAACTCCTCAGCTCCCTTCCTTGTGCTCCGTCGCAACTCCTGTTGGCGCTACATCGTGGCGGTCGCCGCCGCGTCCACCATCTCCTACACCGTTCCGCCCCCACCGCCCCGCCTCTCCCCACCCGCACGTTCCCCGCTGCCGCGTTGCCCACGTTCCACGTCTCCCCTGAACGTTCCACACGTGCCACGGCATCACGCCGCCTCCTCACCGCGTCCGCGCGTACGGCGGCGGCGGTAAATATAGGCGGCGGGCGGCCGAGTCAAGCGGAGTGGCGCGAGGGTGATGCTGGCGATCGAGGTGGCGTCGCCGCCGCGCCCACGCTTTCTTCGCGTTATTAATGAGCGCGTGCGGCGCGCGGGGGCAGCGCGCCCTGGGAATCAGACACAAGCGGTGGCGGTGGCGGGGCGGCGGCGGCGAGGCTGTATCAACAACGCTGGCTCGAGGGCCGAGGACTCTGCGAGTGGTTCAAAGGTTTCACGGCGATGATGTGCTTCCTGCGGGTGGTGACGGCAACAGAAGACAACAGAACAATGACAACCGAAGTGGTAGCGATGGTGAATGCGATTGAAACGGCGATATGGCTGAATCATTCAAGATGGCAGAAGCATTGACAATGGTGTCTTAGAGATGTGCCGGCTTGGAGAGACTCCTGGCAGTTTACTACATGGCATTCGTTCTTTTGGGAGGGATAATGGTGGAGGATAGTGCAATTATAAATTTACGAATCAACCAGTAATAAAGCATTTTTTACTATCAGGGAAGGGACAATAAAACTCAAATTAATTAATATTATACTTATTTTGTTGCCTTTCCTCCATAATTTCGATCTTCCAAATTATTTATAATGTACTGATTTGTATTAAATTGTATTGTTTTAAAATGTGCTCTTTTGACTTCACAAGAGAATAGACATTCTTCGATAGATTTACAAATGTTTCTCATGGCTGTTGCTCAACGCAGCTAAAAAGCATTGTATATGAACCACATGTAACCACAACCATCATCGGAAAAAATAAAGATATAGTTTTAGATTTCTCAAGTCTACCATCCCCTGTTAGTGTGACAATATGCAAATCAACCCCAACTTGAATCCCCTAACTTCGCGAAGGAAGTATTGCAGCCTTGGTCTTTCACTTTGTTGAGTTTTGGCATTTTTGATGAAGAGAGATGTGTTTGCCTACTTCAGCAGCCTTTGGTAGCAAAATGGCATAAAAAAATGTGCGGAGTTCCACCTCGCTCTGTTGATTTGAAATCACTTGTTTTGTAATCCAGTTCGCAATTTGTTTTGGAAATTCATCGTTATCTTATACGGCAAATGCTCATTAACGCGAATTCCAAGAGACCGAAATAATCGGAGTTCGTATTTTAAAAATTCGTGTTATGTTATCATTACAAATGACGGCTTTTCTGTAATCCCTTGCCGGGTCCCAAGTTTTGTTTGTGTTAAGACGAAATTCGTGTTAAGCGAGTACGTGCTAACGAGGGTTTACTGTGTTGTTATTGATATTTCCAATGAAGGTTAGTATACAAAATACACAGAAAACAATATACTCACACACACACACAAACCAGAGTGTCTGACGGGGAGGAGAATTTAAGGAAGTGCTGCTAGCCGAGCCGTATTGAGTGCGTATTCTCCACAAGAATGAAGCATGCGAGTATTCAAGATGATAAGCGAAAATCACGCGAGTGGCGGGAGAGGCAGTTGGTGAAGGGAAAATGGTGGCGCCGTGGGGCAACGGCGCTGGCCGTGTGGCTCGAGCTGATAACCCGCGCTTCCGACGCCCCAGAGGCCGCGCCAAGACAATTTTCGGCGCTGACCACGGTGCAGTAACCGGCCGAGTTGTTTACTTGCCGCAGTGGCGCGAAGGCAACCGAGGGCACTGACGCAAAGAGGAAGAATGTGGGCTAGTTCAGTGGTCTGAGTGTATCGCACGAGGC
Organism: Gryllus bimaculatus; assembly: GCA_017312745.1. Lineage (NCBI taxonomy): Eukaryota > Metazoa > Arthropoda > Insecta > Orthoptera > Gryllidae > Gryllus > Gryllus bimaculatus. The sequence continues at coordinate 4,886,844 of BOPP01000014.1, read as the reverse complement.
TGTTTGTTTACTTCACGTTCGCTGGTATATTCAAATGGGCTAGCAGTAATGTAGATATAACAACCATGAATAAAGTAACAAAATTTACAGGTACAAGAAAATTAGTAAATAAGTTAAGAAACAGTTAATCCCTTTCAGTTTATAAAAAAAAATGAAAATCAATTTACTCTCTCTTGAAAATGTTTTGTTGACTTCTACTCGAAGTTCAATGCAATCACAGAGTCAAAGCTATCAGGAGTTTTGTATAATAGTCACAAACTATCTCAATGAAGAAAATATATAATATTAGTGCCTCCTTCAAGACTCAATACTGCACTTTTCTTCAGTTAACTAAAAACTGACGATTTTTAAAAGTGTTGTGCTCCGACAATTTATAGTATTAATATGTAAATCAGTATTAATTTTCTCACAAAATTGAAAATTACGTAGTAGGTAAGCATACAGTATTAATTAATTCGTATGTTTTATCAACGATATAATAGCCTGTCTTTTCTATGGTTCGACAGACCGCTACGGGCTTGGTCGACCAGAAAATAATAACCTATGACACTATTTTCCTTTTGTAGAAAATTCCCTGATCTGCCCAACTAACGATTTAACGATCTCTCTAGCGTGCTATAAATTTCGAGCTGTAAATCAAAGTTTATCTCGTGACAAACAGCGAGGGAAAAGCCTTGGAATAAAGATCTTTATCTTTGCTAAGATGAAAATGAAAACAAATTGCTTGTGGTTGTGAGAAAGTATTGATGAAAGAGTTGTGCGAAATCAAGGGAGTGTCATACCTGTGTGCTGAAGAAGTTGGAGCCCGGTCTTGTCTTTTTCAAAACTTAGGCAGTTTAACATCGGACTACCTTGTAAACATTTGTCTCCCAACATAAACCTTATTTAATTAGAAACAAGTTATTTGTAGTTGCCAATATATTCATCCAAATAAAATATTTCGATGTAGTATACCATATATTTTTTATACCTTCACGAATGTGCTCGTATAGGTTTTGTTACATGTCTTCTATTCACAGGACTTCAAACTGCTTTCATTTGATTAAATCGTAATGAAAGAATTTCTTCATTATCACTAGTTAAAACAAAAATGTAAAAATTAAAGAATTCAATACAAACAGGGTCGTTAACGGGAAAGAACAACAATTTTTTTTAGTATGGCAACATTTCGTAAACGTAAGTGCAGAATGTATTGTTATAATCACACATGATAGGTTGCAAAGTACATATCTTACGTACAGTGGCCAGTATTAATTGTCTTGGTGTCGACAGCTTTATAACAATACTGAAAATACTATAAACATTTGTGTGTAGTGCATTTTCTGTGGAAATAAATAATAAATAATTTTTGGGTTTTAGTTACCTTGAGTAGCTTTTCTAATTATAATTTGAAACATTATCATAAAACCGTCCACTCTTTCAGTTAAAATAAATTATTTCTTATAAAAATAACTCACGTTAAGATGGTAAAAAGAAGATACGCTTCATACTATTTAAAGCGGTAATTTGAATTCTGAGATATTTGTATTATCTGAAAATTTCCATAAGTTATTTAAGGTCATCCATTATGACTTCAGAGCTTTTGCAAGAGCTTTATAGATTCAAGGTCGATAGTGCTATCTCATCTTAATACATGCAAAGTATGAAACAATCGAAACAAAATAGAATTTTTAGTGTAATTTCCTTATCTGCGAATTTAGAGCCGGCGGTCTGGATCTAAGACAAAACAATATTAAATTTCAGTCGATTGGCTGATTAGTGTTTCCGCGCACGTCAACTGCTAAGGCCACTAGCCTCGTGAGTGTAATGCATGTTTTTATCGCGGGAGCTGGTGGTAGTGAGCTCCCCCCGTAGGATGGCGAGTTCGGGCGAGGGCCGCGTGGGCTTGCGAGGATTTCCCCAACCAGGTATCTCGTATCAGCTGCGCAAATACCATCAGGTAAACGCTTTAAGTCCCCGACTGATATCTCGACAACTGTGGTAGAGTAGTGCATGTAAGTGTGTGTGTACGTAAGGGGTGAGGTTTGGTTACGGAAAAGGAAGGAAAGAGCGAGAGCGATCCGCGGCCCGTTTGATACGGTACTATTCCGGCATTCGGCTGATATTGATGCGAGGAACCACGGTTAACTACCTATCAGAGCAGCCGGCCGCTAGAACTTTTCTCCAGATAGCGGCTGAATTTGGCCTAGCCACCTAGCTAGAACCGAAAACCCTATAATCGTTGGGACTCGAAACTTACAACCACCAGGTCAGAGGCACTGGAGTGACCTCAAGCCCTGAGCCTCCTTTGCCGCTTTTCCTCTAGGAGTGTCCGTGACCTTTACTGTATTGTCTCCGGCGATGGCGTAAAGACGCATATTAATTCTGATTAAGCCCTTTCTGCTAATGCATAAGTGTAAAAAAATTGTCAACTTCTTTTCTGCGTATCCTTCCGCTCGCATTGAGAACTAGTGGTGCGACAACAGCACATGCTTTCTCGTGTTATTTCTAACTGCTGGGCTGTATTATATTACTTCTTAAACAGCAAACTCAAACAGCAATTTTTTTGCGCGTCGATACTCAAACTCAGGTTATTCAGGTTAACTCGCCATTGGCGAATGAATTAATTCACCATTTTTCTATGAGATCGTTAGCCACTAATTACTTAAATTTTGAATTATCTCCTAACTTTCTCAATACTACAATCACTGAGAAAATCGCTCCAATGTTCATTATTATTTTTTAATTTTTATATATCACTTCATTATTATTTTTGTTTCCAATTCATTCACGGTTATTGCACGAAGATGATTTATTTAAGAAATAGTATAGGCTGTAAACTTATCAGAGAAAATAAGCCGGTCTTTGCTAAATAATCATGATGGTAAATTTGCGATGATTTCACTGTTCGCATTAGGACACAAAATTCTTCATGAATGGTTTTTCAGCTTTTATACCGATATGTAATACATTTTTACGAGCATTTTATGGGAATACATCTCCTCTCTTCATTATTTTGGTTTGAATGAATATAGTAATAAACTTCCTTTTTCCGATATTTAACTGATACAAAGGTTATTCAACCGATTAATAATCAATTATATTATAATTGAAATCAATCTTATTACTTTTCATGAGTTTTTCAGGAGTTTTCTTAATGAGAAGATTTTTTTCTTACAAACGATGCAATATATTGCATACATACTCGAGTAGATGCAAGATGACGTAATGAAATAGGAGGAAAAGTTCAACAGACTCGATGATTTAAAAAAGTACCTTTCCAAAAAAAAAAAAAAAAAGAGGAAGAGAAACTGACAAAAGATAAAGTCTCAGGCGTACAAGGTTCTTCAATACTCTACCTCGAAAAAAGTCTAAACGAAATAAAGAGATGGACTTCTTACTAAACGATTCAAGACGTATAGCCTCATGAGATGTACTTAGCTTTTTGATAGCATTTTATTTTCAAGATATTGTACTAACATCGTTTGTACATAAATCATCTCACTTTTTTATACGAATAGATAGATTTTGAGAAGACGATTTCAGAAATACTACATATGATGATATTTAAAGAGTAATTGTAAACACTAACTTGTTTTAAAGCGCGGCGTTATAGCAGCTTCGGAAGTTCGCATCACGGCTCAATTTCTAATAATTTCCAGGGGGTCTATCGTTCGCCAGTTCAAAACGCCACGGTTTAAGATGTCAAACACATGTTGTAATTCAGTTGCATTCAGTTGAATTCATACTTGTTCTGGAATGGCGCGATTTTCACATAAAGCAGAAGGTTATTTCTGTTTTTGCTGCCTTTTGGTGACCTACCCAAACCGGTCACAGCAGAGAAAACGTGATCACCTTGTGATTTTCACGCACAATAATAAAAAAAACAACGTCCTAATATTAACTGTAGAGTGTATTTAGCAAGACTTACGCTATTACATACACATAATACAAATTCAACGCTTTTTTAAGTCGAAAATATTTTAATCTGCCTAACGACGGCAGGTCTAATGAGAGCAAACAGGTGATTTCCTTGTTAGTTCGATTGATTACTTTTTTTTTAGGAAAAGTGAACTGAAAAATTATACTTCGATAACTGTAACATTCAGGGCCTTTGCCGGGGCATTTCTTCAGAGGGAAACATCGATGTTTCGTCATGGCCATTGTACTTCCCGGCGCGCTTCCGTTTACTTGCTGTTCCCATCCGGTTTGCATTCTCTTTTGTGCTGTTTATGCATCATATAGCAGTATACGTTGTACTGTTGAGGTTGACTTCTCAAGACCTATTTATTTCCGCAAAAACGTAAGTGTTCCATTAAAAAACAAACAATTCTTTACAATATCATTAAAAGAAAAAAATACTATTTCGAAGCTAACAACTACAACTGACGAGTCCGAAGTGTTCAAAACAGAATAAGTGGAAGTTTTAATTGTCTAATTTGTATATTGGTACTAAAATATGTCAATCGATTTGCTACAACAGACATTCCAGGAATAATTGTAGTCTTCAACAGTCGTTTATTGGAAATTGTGGGCTGTTGTACACGTACTGTGATATTAAAACTTCAAACCTTTAATGGAATCAGAATGAGTAATTCCCAGTAATACTTTTGTGTTTCATCTGGATTTAAAGATGGAAAAAAGCTTACCTCAAACTTCCGCAGATTTCTTCTCCGCGAATCATGCGGTTGTTTGCATACATTTTCCTAGACGTCTAGAGCGACCGCCTCTGCGGGTCGACCAAACACAAGAAAGTAAACTTTTCCTCGAGCTCCCCGCCACTACCGGCCGCAGCCACCAACCATTTCCTTTCAGTTGAGCAGCCAGCCACTGCTCACTCCCCTCAAACATCACGGAGATTCCTGTGCACGTGACGTCACGGCAATCTTCCCTCTTCCTCCTACGGAGACGTCTGTCTGTCGACAGAGCAAGTCATGGTTCTTCACACTCCACCTGACATACTTGTCCACGTCCTCTGGATGCCAACAAATAATCTGCTTTCCAAAGAAACTGTGCACATGAAAAAACCAATGACGTCATCTTTTATACATTAACTCTTTTTCTCACGATTCGTCCCGTGGTATGTTTCAAGCCGTTTGCTTGTGCAGGCGGAGCATGTTTGCCTAAGGGCACCACTGCCGCGCACACACAGTATTTTTAAAAGTACATGTTCTGTGGTACATTGCGATTCGCCACTCAACTTCTCGAACTCGTATGCGTAAATAAATTACAATTCCTATTTGCTGCAACCGCTTTGAGAATTTACGGGGCTGTCCGCGTCCGGTAGGCCTTCGTCGGCGAAAAATAATATTAATGATCGTTTGGATTCGCGTGCGCGAGGGAAAAGGAGCTGAAGTGTGAAGGCCGCGGCCGCGAACCCAAGTTAGAAACCCGTCTGCCACTTTCCTGGAAGCTGGCGAGGGAGGTTGGCAGGCCCACACCAATTCGCCACTCGCCTCCAAGGGCCCCGGCATCCCGCAGGTTTGCCAACTCCGGACGTCATCTGTGACGTTCAAGCTTTCCGAGCTACTGTGTGACTTCACATACGGTTCTGCTGTTTATGTAAGTGAATGATTCATGAAGAATAGATAACGCGAGGTTAAACGTAGATGATGATCAATGTCGAGGTTGAAATCTCTGGAAATGATTATCTTTTATATCAAAAATAGACATTTGACATGCTGTTTTATAATCAGACAGAATCGTGTGCAAGCTATATGACAATAAAATGTGGGATTTGGCGTTCAAACAATGTTCCATTAATGATTTTTACATTTATTATTCATTGTTTCCCTTTTCCACGGGATTCCGGAAATTTGCCGACTCCGGACACTAATTTGACGTTTAGCTGTCTTTCCTGTTGTGTGACATCACACGTGTTTCTGTTGTTGATGTAAATGAATGATTCATGAAATATAGATAACAAAATGTTAAACATGGATGATAAGTAACGTAAAACGTTCTTGATGAGCCATCGGAAATAGGTATCATTTGTATAAAAATAAAACACACATGGAATATGAAATTGCGATTACATTTGGCCGTTTGTCGTGGGGGAAAGAGGAGGAAGAAGAGTTCGCCCGTGGAGCTGATCCGTCATTCCATCGGGGAATAAATCAAAGCAGCTGGTCGCTACAAGTCGTCCAGACAGCTGCTGATTTCGACTTAGCTACATCGACAGTGTCGAAATTCGGCCACCGTCGGCTTTCGAGACCTACGACCTCCCGCACAGAAACGCAGGGCAATAAGTGTTGTTTACAGTCACCTCGACCTGTTTTTGTTTTGATATTTCGGTCATTTTAATGTAACTTTGATGCGTTTTATTTATTAGTCATGTAAGGCCACCTTTCCTAATATCTTATTACTCCCTTGAATGGTCATTACTGCGGCAAGTTTTGTTTCAAACGCAACTTGAATCAAGTAATTACACTTCAGATTACTCTGCAACGCGGATAGTAACTCTTATTATCTATTTCCCGTCATGTGAAAAATATCGTAAATAAAAAAGCTTTAAAGTAATATTTTCTCAATGGATAGTACAACAGACGCAATTAACCAATGGCAAAACTTACTTGTGATGTACCGTTACCTTTACGCTGCAAAAACATATAATCTTACTCTTTTTATTTAAAATTTGCTTTTTCGGCAAACTCGAACCAACAATAGGTTGTTGAGAAGATATACCCTCACGTAGTCATTGTACTATTGGTTCTGATTGCAGAGTGCATAAGATAATCGTTTGTATAGTTTTCACAGACCTTGAAACGTCAACTTTTTTCTCATTCATAACAAGTATAATTACATTTCTCTCTGTTATTAGCTTGAGATACTACTATATCATGCGTACATGAAAGATCACACACTTATAATTTCTGAACAGCGATAATAAATTTGCATTTCACGAATATTAAAGTTGCCCAAAATATAAGGAAAAAGCATGAATTCCTCGAAATACTTTTAAAAATTTCAAATATATTAATAAACAATGACCGAGTATAACTAAACTTAATCCGTTGTAAGTTTGTAATTTTACTATACTCCTCCCTTTTACTCTTGCGACTAGACTTCCAGCAAAGAACAATGCACACGATTACGACTGTACAAAGTGTGGCGACAGAGACATTAACAAGAAGCACTAATGATGGCACGAGCGCTAGCAGTCGCAACAGCGACGTAACAGGGACTCCATTGCGAAAAACTGACTTCAACGTGGTGAAGGATTCAATTGAAATGTGATTCTGAATAAAAGTGTTTTAAATCGGACAGATTTTATAAAATCAAAATTCTTCTTCGTCGTCGTCGACGTCGAAATAAAACAAACACAAAAAAATGGAAAAAGTGGTATAGTAATTAGAGATTTTTTGACACTAAAATACATTTTCGGAAATTTTGTGCAGTTTCCCCTCTTTAAATTCATCTGCAGATTATTTTATACGATTACGCAATGATTTTCAGTACCACAGAAAGCAGTATTGTGATGGTTGAAAGCGAGAAACAAATAAAAGATAAAAGAGAAAATTTGTTATTGGGAAGTTCTATTTAATATTAATGCAAAACAAGACTTTCCCGCTATTCGAACTTGCCACATACTCTTGCCTGCTGCCTTCTATCGCCGGCCAAAGTACACTTTTTGAAATTTTCTTAATTTTTCGATCTCCTAATAGTAGAACGGAAATATTATTTTAAAAATACTAAAGTACACTAAAACCTCACCATAAATGACAATTTTCTTCGAAAAATCTGGAGCGGTTTTTACGAAAATGGCGCATAAGCATTACAGTAAATTCGGTAGAGTTTTCGAGAAACTTTATATCACATTATTTAAAGCACATGTTCTCATAAATATAATAATGTGAAAAAGTGCTACTAATGTAAAAATTAACGATGCGAGAAACAAGTCAAAAAATGTAAATATTTGAAAAAACAAAAGAACAGAGCAATATGACATGTATGTCATCTTAGTTAGTCATTTATTACAATCCCTGCCAAAAGTTAAAAGTAAAAAAATTGAGCATTTTGTGAGAAAATCGTGTTTTTGTATTATTTTTCAAAAATGTAGAAATTACACGCAATATTGCGCGAAAACGATTAACATTTTCAAAAAAATGAAAGTGAAAATGAAAGAACTAATTTTGGACAACAAATTTCATTCTTTAAATTTCTATCTTAATTTGTAGTGTAGAAAAAAATTGAAAAAATTCAAACTTTTGAAAATTATCGAAAATTCTGATTAAAACCATGAGAATCGGATCAAAATCTGATTTACACTGTCTTATAAGTGCCACGTTTATAAGGCTATATTACTACCCTTCATTAGAAGAAATTTAAATAAATAATAATAATTTGGAGCCGTTTTTGAGAAAATTTCGGAAATCTTCCAGGGGGTTCCATGTAAAGTACTCCCAAAAACTAATGAATGATATTCAAAATCTCAGAGCTTACACTCAGGCCAAATGGACAGAGGTTTCTTGAATTTGATAAAATCCTACGCATGGTTTAGGCGCAGGTTGATTACATACACCAGACAGCCGAACAGACGGATAGACGAACGGACAGACGTTTTGGAGAAAAAACAAACAAAAAACACAAAAAAACCTTTATCGGTGTCAGGTGACACCAAATAGTGTATTTCCGTTGAAATCTCGGAATTGATTTTCCTCAGCTTTGCATAACTTTCACTATACTACGTATATTGCTCCGTGTATACGTATGTACACGGGAAAGTAGAAAAGTGGAGAAGCAATAGTTCAAAACATTATTTTTACATTGACCCAATTCACAGTCACCGCCTTGCTCCAATTTAAATAATTAAGTATTATTCAAATACTGGCTACATCTTTTCCTTATCTCAACCACATCTATCGTGAGGCCGGTGGCTCTGTAGCTCCGCCAGCTGCGCGGGTGCGGCTGTACGTCCGGAAGAGCGAGTGGGCGACAGGATGGGAAGGG
>BOPP01000014.1:4812483-4875854 GCA_017312745.1 Gryllus bimaculatus | reverse complement strand
GCCCCCTCCCCCTCCTCCGCCGCCGCGGCGCCTCCTTCGAAGTGGAACGAGGGCTGACCTAGACCGCGCCTCGCAGCCGCCGCCGCGCCGCCGCCGCCGATGCAGATGCGGCCGGATGCACGAGACGAACCTCCCTCATTGTAATTAGAAATAGAATTCTATTATACTGCTTCAGAGTATTTGATAGCTGGGCTTCCAAACTCAAGATCCAGTTCAATCCAAAGAAAACTCCTGCTAAAATATTTATAAGACCTTACAATCCACCCACTTCTAAGACACTGAACAACAAACTGAAAAAGAAACTCTATAATAGTGTGGCTACTCTCTCACTATTACAACAAACCCACACGTAAAATGCCTCTAACTGTTTTAATTTACTTCCTTTTGTGCGCATAGGAAGCTTACGAGCCGGTCGGACCGTAGAGGCAGTTCTTTTGCAAATGTTGGTTGCAGCTTCAGAACCCTGCGCACCATTCTTCCCCGGAAATCGTGGGCAGGGAGCGCGAGTCGCGAATATTTCCTAAAGTCTTTCACTTGACAATGACCAGTTCAGTTATAAGATATACTTTACTTTGTAGTTCCATCGGGTAGATGGAGATACAGTTGCTTGAAGTCAAGATGTATCAATAACTCTTATACAGAGATGTGCAACCGAAAAAAATCAATCTGACTACAAACAGAATATCTTTTAAGTTCTGTTACAGAGTCATTAACTTACTTCAGGAAGACTATAGAACTATTTATTATCGAGGGAGTTAACTTGATTTGAGTCTATTTCATTTTACTTCTTCTTTCCGTTTCAGGAAGGCATGCAGATTTGAATAAATATATCTTTTTTTGCACTCAGAGCATTTTTTAGCATGAAGTATTCCTCCCATTAACTACAAGGTTGATATTTTTCTGCAAACATTGTAAAATATGACAATAGGACGTTTTAAAAAAAATAATTGTCTCTGTTCGTAATTCGCCACTCCATGAAACTAGTAGTACATGATTTATCATACATTTTTCTTGATTAATAATAATAACAAGTTTTAAAAGTACGTATGCTTCGTATTCGATCCATAGCATGAATGTTAGATTAAATTCCGTCGGTCGATGAATTAACAATTTATGCAGGGCAAACATGTTGAAACGATTTTCTACGAACCATGCTAATTTGTTTTCAATACACATATGGGAAAAACTAATGAATCACAATATATCAAAAAATATCAAAAAGTAGGCAGTTCCTCAAGAATAATGCATAGCAGTCCTTTGCAAGACATAAGTAGGAAGTGCATTATTTAACAGTGTGGGAGATTTGTACATAGGCTTTTGATAATATTTGTGGTTGAAACGGAAGGGTTTACGGCTATAAATAAAACAAGTAAACAGAATAGAAAAGCAAACAAACAGTGAGCCATTTAACTCGTTCAACATTTCTCTTTCACGTACTTGCTCTGTGAGTGTCGATATCGAGGTCAGTCGATGACGGAGAAAGTCTCGTGCATCAAACAGAAATAGTATCTTTAGCGAAGAACCGTATACAGGGAGCAAGAGTAGGCAAAAATAATTTGCGAGAAGGGATGATCACCTTCACTTACAGGCAGAAGAAAAAACGGCAGTAAATATGAGCAAATAAATACGATAATTTAGGTATCTCTTCATAGATACATTATTATAAATATAAAATAAATAATAAAATTTACGAGAAATGGAAGAGAAATATAAGATAAAAAGTTATATACCATTCTTTCATTTCTCACATAATCTATTTAGGATTAAGGTCATGCGATATTTGCACACTTTCCGTTGAGAGAAATCACTTGCCCTTCAGATATCGGCTCAAATTCGAATAGGATCATTTCTGATTCAATGGGAATAATTTCTTATATTAGTCTAAAAACTGTTAGTAGGGTTTTTATTAATGACCTCTTGGCGTAGTGAAGTTGTACGTCGTAGCTACTCATCTGATTTGGTCTCGGAAATCAGGTTATAGTCACAGAACTCTCAGAAAAATATCAACAATTGTAACCTTTTATGGACGTGTCTAGGAAGAAGAAATATCTCTAATGCGAAAGTGTTTCTGTCGGTTGCCTTGATGATGTAGAATGATGTCTATGTAGTAAAATAGTTGTTTCTTGAACAGTTGAAAACAATGCTGATTAAGATAATACTCAACAACATTATTATTGTCATTTTCTTGGCAGATATCAACCTGTTAAATCCTAAAACTGAAATGAGTATTGAGGGCACACATACACCTACTATACACACGATCATCTACTTCAACCTACTACGCAAAACTACAACAACAACACTAATCTTGTTTGTATTAAAATGAACAATTATCTTTTAAATATTTCCCAGAAAATATACGTAATATCTACTAACCTCTTTATAATCAGTATATTCTATTTCGTTTTGGGCATCTGTAGTACCGTATGTTATAAAATTAAATAACGTAGGAGTTAATGCTGACAATAATATTTTCAACATGGCGGGTTGGCGTCTGAATGAAAGTGCAGCTCAAATGTTATGCAGCGCGTCACCGTTTTACTTTCCCCGGTTTCTCTCATCTTTCCGTTTTGACACTTCGCAGCGTGAAAGCACACTCTGCGCCAATCAACCTAATGAGATTTATTTTTCACAGCACAACGAGCTCCCGTGATACGAAACTCTGATACTCTGCAGCACACCTTGGACATTGGCTTCGGTGCAGTATCCGATCGTATTTTAAAGGAAAAACAAACAGGTGATTTGTGATATTGCCTGTAGAAGTCTGAAAGTAAGTAGTAGTAACTTGATTTTTTTTCAGTCTTATGCGACTCGGAAATGCATTTATTTCTACATACATAATACGCTAAAAGCTTACATGCATATGCATCCAAATGTCTTACTCTGGAAGTAAATAGGTAATTATTGAGTAGTAGAAACGTAGTTAAAATAAACGATTCATAGTGTGTAATTTTGGCCATCTAGCTGAACAAAATTCCATTTTTCCAGTGTATTCAGGAGGATTATCTAAAGTATTTGATTTTAAAAGGTCCATAGTACTTAAAATGGAAATTGATCTGATTCTGTTCTCAATCGCTTGAGGCGGCAGGTGAACAAGTTCAAACATGAACAATCTTGTGGTGTCATCGCACCCCTCTGTCAGTTGCATTTCACTACATTTCGTGTTGGAGGCGAATGTACATCAACTGGTACTTACATCACGGTAAGCATTCACGAATTGTGTTTTCGAATGTTTTTTTCTCTTTTAAGTAGTACCACAAAATTAGCAAACATTGTTCTTGATTGGTCGTGGGGCGTTTGAAAAAGTAATTAATTTAATGTTTAATTTACGTTAATTTTAATTTTATTCTCACACCATTTTATAAATTTATAAAATCTTTTAATATAGAATTTACCAGAATTCACGCTTACGACAATAAAGACATTAAATATTGTTCTTTTGGCTATCGATATCATGAAAGGTCTGCTGCGCTTATCTGCGCACTCAAGAGGTTTTATTTTTATTTCTTTTTCGCAGAGGAGCGCTCAATTTCTCGGAGGTTGTTATTTGATGTTTGGTGCAAAAGCTGCACGGAGGCACGGTTTAACGCCGTGCTTTACTGTGTTTTACACGAATTAGGTGAAGAAGCTATTATTGGTGTTTCAATAATTCCGATGAAAACTCAAATTAGCAATATTTGTCAGTCCATTATAAAAATATGGGAAAAATTCGCGAGGTACAGACAGCGTTTTATAAATAAAATACTAAACGTGTCTACATGAAGACATCAAATTTTATACAAATTTATTGAACATTGCTCCAAGCACAGATGATCAAAATCAGAATATGTGAGTAGGGTGATGGACTGTCCACTTCAGCCTTATTTGTGATTTTAAAGCTAAAAAGAACAAATCCGCTATTAAATTCATCCTCTGAAAAACTGGGAATACCTACTGAAATAAAATTAAGAAAAATAGGTTAAAGAGGTTCTGCTTATATATAGTAAAGGAACATTCAATTGCTTCACCTAACAGAGAAGCGAAGAAAGTGCGCAGGTTTTTTCATCAAGAACCATCTTTAAAAAATGAAGGAAAAATATTTTCCTTCGAAATATCTCTTCATCATTCGTAGCTAACGATTACGAGTGTCTTTTACACATTTCACATCGACTGGAAATTCACACTAGTCACGTAAGAGGAGATGGCATTTTTTTAAAAGTATCTCAAAGGAAAAAAATCCAAGAAAAAGTCAAACAGGAATTTGTTTTGTTAGCATGCACCACAAAGTGGCAATCATTAGCTATTGATATAAATGGATTAAATCATGACATAATAAAGCGTTTTGAGGTCATTAAATAGTTAAAAAGTGGTTAAAAAATTAACTTCAATAATTAAAAAAATGTATTATTGAGGCATGTACTTTTATCTTTAACTGGTTTTTGCATGCCCGTGAGCTCTCCATATGATTCTATTCAATGAAAGTAATGTAATAAAAAGTTTGTGTGGAGAATTTTCTAAAGAAACATAAGAACGAAGAATGGAGAACAACAGAATATTCAGTGAACTATTTACAAGGTATACATCAAGAGTAGACACTAACACATATCCCGAGAGCAGACTTCTCAGAACATCTGATCCATATCCTGCAAGTTTCCAGGGATCTTCAAAACCAAAAAAGGAAAAAAAAACAATTAAAAAGGGTTAATTTGCTAGATTTTGATCAAAAAGACTCTGAAGAAGTAAATACCGTTAATTCATCCAAGGATTCATGAGAGGGAGACTGAACATTTTGAGGTCGTAATAATTATTTTTTACTCTAATTTTTCAATTGATTTTCTTAACGGCTAATCTATATTATTATTTCATTTCTTAACGGTTCACAATTAAAAAGATAACAATTAGTTTAATATATTAATTATTTGTTTATCTCTTTCATTTTATTTCTATTTGCGATTTTCTTTCTCCATTTCTGAAGTGAAATCTATTGCTCTAGTTAGTATTTTAGAAAAACAAAACTTTTGCCTTCAAAATATTTCAAAGAAAATTGTTCCATATATTACATTATAATTTGCTTCCAATATACTCGTATAATTTGTATAACAGTAAACAATTTTGTAGATTCTGACGTTTTTCCACCTAGATTGCCAAAATTACACACTGTGTGATGGGATTATTAAAACCTATCTTGGCTTCGTGTAAAACAAAATTGGGTTTCATTCCGACCTAATAGATATTCACTTTCTTTCATTACTAGTCAGTATCACGTAAAATGATGTTAGGTGTTCAGGTTAGAATACAGACATTTTAAAGACATCACAGGATCCAGACATTTTTCTGAATTTTCGACGCAGGCTACGCTGTTGCTCAGAGAAATAAGCGAAACCTTGAGCGACCTTAAGAAGAGAACAACATTCCAGTTTCTGTTTACAAACAGACCATTCCATTCTAGAGCTCTTCAAATCACGCATTAGAGGTGTAGTTTGAAACATGAGGTATAATGGTGATAATTAAAATATTTTCACTGTTTACAAACCATGTGCCATTCTAACGCAGTTATGTTAATAAGGTACATAAGGAAGCAGATGTGGTCTACAAGATTAGATGTATTTATTATAATTGTCAAAGCAGTCGTCAATTTTTTGCTTTAACTCATGTATGTTTATAGTTTCGTTCATTGGAACATTGTAAGTCATTTACAGAATTCCGTATAATTGTGTTACAACTCTTCAATAATTTTGTTCCCTTTTTTCAAAATAAATTGAGATATTTACCTTGAAATGCACGACCTCTCAATTCTGCCATGCGTCACTACAATTCGTCTACATCGCGTTTCATTATATTCATCTTATTATCTGCCTTACTACGATAATTCAGATGGGATAAAAGTAATTAATTTGGTCGAACGCAACGGATTCTCTGAAGAGATGGGTACCTTTTTGCGAATAGTCAGCGAATGAAAGAAGGTAATATGCGTAAGTTATAGATTATTTACTAAATATGACATTAAAAATAATTTAAAAAAAATTGATTATATGTCTTATGTGTACCACACATTATAACGAAGTTTATCATCAAAGAAATTTTCACCAAAAGTATTTTAAGAACGATGAAGTGTATAATGTTTAACCCATTCCACCATTTCTGAAAGACAACACGAACGCTTCAGTTCAACACATCTCGCCACCACGACGTCAGCGAATAAAACAAAGAGAAAATTTCTCGCGCTGAGAGCGGGCGACGTCGCGGCCTGGGGCAACCGGCAGCGGCACGGCCACAGGGCCGCGGGGGGGAGGACCTCCCTCACTTGCCTGCCGAGAGGGCCACACGTTCATTCCGTATAAGAACTCTAATGAAACGTGTTGTTAGCTTTTCAATCTATAAGGCGATTTGTTTTGCGAAGGAAAACAACCTAAAATGAGGGCTACATGTTACTATTTATGTGTTTAAGAATCGTAAGTTAAATTACCAAAATTAAACGTTTTCTTGTACCCGATTTGAAAGTGTAGCACATTTTGATTTCCTTTCCGTTAGGTATGACACTCTTAATTATTATTTTCGCTGACAAACTAATAACATTTTTTAAAGTACCTGAGATTCATTAAGCAAATATTAAATGTTGGGAGACGAAATTGTAAATGTTCTGTTTTTCATATATTCTGTATTCTCGAAGTAACTTGTCCCTTTCTGTTGTTTGTTGCGTGACCGGTTCAACTGTTCAGAAACAAATGACGGGCTGGTGCATTTGGATAACGTTTAGATCACATCTTTAAATGTAAAGTGAGCATACAGCCGCAGCCTTTTGAAATGCTTCCTTCGGTATGGGGTGGTCGTGGGCTGTGGACAATGTGCTAAACGTAGGACTGTTTGCAACTTGTTTAGAATGGTTGGCGGCTTATTTGAAGATCCACTGTTCTTCTTGCCAAGCTGCAAAATTCTACATTCAAACATTATTCATTTTCATCTCTTATCCGTATACCGATCGTTCGTCAAGAAAATTAATTTTCCTTACAAGATAATTTATTGGTAAGCCAAGTAAATTTATTTTGAAAACAGCAGGATTGATGTACTCATTTCAACATTTAAATATATAAGGTCTAGATATCATTGTTTACCTTACAAAATTAAAAATACAGTGATATTTCAAAACAGTTAGTTCACATTCATTGAGCCCAAATGAAGTAGCTCTTGATAGCGTTTCCTACAGCAAACCGACAGACAATCTAAGCAATTCCATTTGTATTCCTTGACTATTACAAAATATTTGAATTTTTTCGGACAGAGCGGAATCGAATTAACGGGCTCCTGCTTCACGTATTCTGGTGTGTCACGCTCGGTTCAAATAATAATCCGTTGTCCACGAAAATGATTGTCTTTCTTCAGTCACAAATTTAAAATCATTTGATCGGTTACTTTCTTTATTAGGAATAGTATGCAGCAAAAAATAACTTTTTTCAACAAATTTTTGTTTTAAGTCGATCTCTCCGTAACCGGGTAGGAATCCGATTCCGATGGATGTGATGATTACAAGGGAGTCCTCAGTTTCGTAATTGGTGCTGCGGCGGAGGCGGGCTCGGCGCCAGTGCGCCCTTGCCCAGAGGTCGCGGTAAGAGCGCCTCGCTCCGCTCCGCCGCGCCTAACCGGGTTCGAGACCAGCCTGGCCCGGTCCCCGGGCGAGATGTCGGCCGTCCGGACAGCGGCGGCGGCGGCGGCTGTGCGCCCGCGACGCGCGGCGACGCCTTTCTCCGCCGCCCTGCTCCGCTTTTTCTCCGCGACCCCGCCCCCTCGCCCTCTCCGCCCCCGCGTAGAAAGCGCCCGGCTCTGCCCAGGTCATCCGACCCCGCGCACGTGCCCTCCTCGCCGCGGTCGCACCTTCGCGCGCTCTGCCATCACTTCGTGCAACTACGCCGTTCTAGTATCAACATACGCCACTAGATGGCTGGAACATCGCCGTCGCCGCCTCGGGCGCTGTACGACGCACTTCCTGTGATGCTCCGTCGGTGGTCTAGATGTGCTGGTAGTCGTCATCTCTTCGGCGTTTTTCTCGCATCCTTCGCCGATCGGTTTTCGTCTCTCTCCACCCCGTGCCCTGCTGCGCCGCGTCGGAGGGCAGGCCGTCGGGAGATGAAAGGCGCCAAAAGGTTCCGGCCCGTCACATCTCCAGGCGAAGCGACGCGACGCGACGCAACAATACCCTGGCAGACCGTCCACCCCATTCTCCTAATGTCCAATAACATTACTTCCAATACCGCGGCGGTCCGATGTATTACTTCCCAATCCTGCGCACGTCCAATAATATTTCGTTCCATTTCACTAATGCCCAGAGCCTCATGTGAGCTAGGATCGAATCCATCCTTCTCTGAATTTGAAGAAAGCCAGGGAAATAAACGAGGTAACTACCTGTTCTATGCAACATTGGGCTTCAAGTAGCAGAAATCTGGAGTGTTCCATTCTCCGTCAAACTCTTCGCAGTGAAACAAATGCATAATGCTGGCAAATTCGTGGGCGAAATTCTTATTGAAATGACCTAATCTTTCGTTTTCGCTTACTTTCGCTTTCGCTTACCCTCAATAAACTGTTAAAACTGTTCTTATAGTTCCATTGACTCTTCCTGTTGAAGAACATGTGATTAATACTTTTGTATATTTAATTGCGGGTGTTAAGATAACTGTTTTGCAAATATTGGTTACATTTCATATAATTTCAGAATGTTTTATTAGTACACGAATAAATTCTGTAATACGGCAACGATTACAGAGTTACGTGTATCGTAACTTTTTCTTTCTCGTATACGAACGTATACAGGGAGTAATGTACGTAGTATAAAGAAAGGTATGTAATGCTGCGGCAAAAAACCGCGACAGAAAAATTCGTATTGCGAGGCCCTGAGACACAAAAAGTGAATAAATCCTGCTCTAATTTGTTTGAAAATTACTCCCTCTAACACGTAATGTAGCCACAGAGCGTTTGATATCGAAAAGTGTATTTTTTCAAAACGTTCATCCGAACGTCAATATGTCCGTCTGTGAACAACCCTAACGCCTAAACTATCCGAACAATTTTTTCCTATCTGAATAAACCCCTGTTGATCTGGCCTCACTCAAAGGTCCGCGATTTTGAAAAACATTAATTAATTATTGGAAGTACTTTCCATGACATCCCGTGAAAATTTTCATAAAAATTAATTGTAAACATTTTGATTTCCATGAAAATTAATTTTAAGAATAGACTGAAATACACCTGTAAAGGTGGCATTAGTCTCATTTTCACTGTTAATTCTGAGTTTTCGAAAATTGCAAGAGACTAATATTTTCGGCGCCTTCATATACTAAAAATTTGAAGATATATTTTTACCTTCAAATGAAATTTGCTTGCCTTAACTGTTTCTTTCATTAAGGCCATGCTCTTTTTTTAAAATGTTAGTATTTTCGCGCAATATTGTTTGAAATTTGTGCGAAATAAAAAAAGAGAAACAAGAATTTCTCAAAAACGGCTCAAAATTGTTTCTTTAAACTTTTGATAGGAATAGTGCTAAATGTAGTGAACAACAGATGACATTATCGCCATTTGCTCAGTTCTTTTGGTTTTCCAAAAATATCAAAAATACAATTACAATAATACAATAATGACAACAAATATAAATACAATGATGTACATTATTGTAACCTTGTATTGTAAGTTGCACGAGAAAGCGCAGTTTCCGCTTCAACACATACGTTCACGCATTATTTGTAATGGCCCCGCAATGTTGTACTTGAACGTACAAAAAGTGTATTCAACCACCAAAAACGTTTTCCGTGCCGTGACTCGAACTGAGGTCCATTGAGTTAGCGTTAGCTATATACCAAGTCGCTCTGTGGTACAAATTTGGGCCGACGATTAAAATCTGATTGTTCCTATCATTAATTTCGACACGCAACATTCGAAAATTCAAACAGAGCAACGAAAATGTGACCTGTGACATTCTTTTAAGTATCTCTTGTTTTATCTGTGGAAAAAGTTAAAGAAAAAAATTAGAACGGTTTTTGAGACTTTTTATAAATTGTATTAGTTTCAAGCAGAAAACACACAAAAACGAGTCGTTTTCTAAAAAAAGTACATGATTTCTTTAAAGAGCTAATTTTTCCGAAAGAAAAAGATCACGACAAATCAAAGAAAGTACAGTAATGAAGAGGCAACACAATTCGAATGAGGGAGGGGAAATTCAGAGAGGAAGAACACCGCCCGCAGGAGGGAAACGAGAAAATTTGTGATGGGATATTACAATGGTGACTTGAAAGATTCAGGAAGTGGAGGGGACTAAAGAATCTCGGTAGGAAATTGGCCCTGAAAAGAACGCGTAAGAGTCTGAAGAAATGATTGATCGAGCAAAAACTCCTGCTGGGAGAAATTTTACAATTCTTATCTTCGAATCGAGCTCCGGCAGTCATCTCTTTGCTGAACTATTCCTCACGTGAAGGAAATCAGGAAACGTTCACATCACGTTCGGGAAGGAAAGGACATTTTATTCAATGCGTACCTCAAAATAAACAATGCTTAAACTTTAATTGAAAATAAACGTGAAAGATAACGTAACTTATCTTACGTTTCTATAACTCAGACTTCCTTCGAGAATTACGTTTATTTTAAGCCGAAAGCACCCAAGACCTCATTGACAGAACGCGCTGCACAACGATTGGTGTGCTCTGGTTGTGGGCTCGAGGTGTTGACGCCCGTGAAAACACGGAGATTGGAACATCCGTATGCTCGTGTTACCATAGCCTTCAATA
The DNA here is from genome assembly GCA_017312745.1 of Gryllus bimaculatus. Taxonomy (NCBI): domain Eukaryota; kingdom Metazoa; phylum Arthropoda; class Insecta; order Orthoptera; family Gryllidae; genus Gryllus; species Gryllus bimaculatus. Next base: position 4,865,109 of record BOPP01000014.1, on the reverse strand, counting down.
ATAAGTGAATGGCAACTAAAACAAGTTAAACAACAGTGAAGGACACTGTTCTCTGAACTATGGATGTGGCACTTGGCCTCATGTCTTATCATCTTTATTTTTCGATGTACTTGTTACCTTTTTAAACATATTCCTATAAAACTCTGTGTTTTATCGTTACGTTATTATGGGAACAGATACCCGTACATCTCATTATTTTTACAGTGTAGCATTGAATGAAAAATATTTCTTTCATTTACACTTTAAAAATGTTTTCACTTAAAGGATACTCTGATTTTTCCTCAAATTTATGAAATTACAAGTGTAAAAGGGACTTTATTCATCCCTCTTCAAGCATTGTTGTCGGAACGCAAAAATTGGTTCTCTGTAATTTAAATGTCTTTCTCGTTGATTTTGGTACTTATTTTAACTAATTCATTGATTCATTAGTGATTTCAGACGCGAGAACAGAGAACGTCAATAGTCTCGTAAGTGTAGTGTATGTTTTTTCTCTGAAGGGGCGGTAATCTTCCCTTACTAGACGTTGAGATTCCGCTCCGACCTACCGTCAGCTAGCGGGATTTCCCCAACCAGGTATCTCCCACTAGCGGGGCACAGCCACAGCTCGGCCAGGCTTTAAGTTCCCAACCGCTCTCCCGATATGTACGTATGGTAGTGTAGTGCAGGTAAATGTGTGTATGTAAGGGGTGAGGCTAGGACAAGAAAGAGGAAGGAAATATCGCGTGTGGTCCGGGCATTTGTCAGGGCTTTGCCTCGGCATTCGCCTGGTGTTGATCGTAAAAACCAAGAAAAATATCGATCAGAGCGGCCAGCCGGTAGAATTCTCCTCCAGGCAGTAACTAGATTCGACCTATGCCATGGGATGCTTTCATTTTATCAACATGTCAAAATGTGTCCCTTAAAAATATGAATTGTCAACGACAATCTGTGAATTTTTAGTTTGAGCATTAGAATATATCGTCGCTGGAATATTTTCGCCTTTGAAGTTCAATTATGAACTTCCAGCGACAAAGTTTCGGGTAAAATGAAATTATTTGTTATAATCACCGGAAGGTGTTGGGACACATTACGCGTCTTGAGACATCGTGAGGCTCGTTGGGACTTGCGACGAAAAGACAAAGGACAGATGCAGGATATTTTTACCCATCCACGGGGCTGAAAGGAGGTGCTTGTTTGTATGACGTTATTGCCAGAAGGGGCTATCCAAATCATCGCAGAAGGAGAAGCTTTTCATGAATTTCATCTTACTTAGGTCAGTCGATATTTGCTGGTAAATATTAGTGAAGGTGGTCGATCTGCAGTGGCAAAGAAACGTATGTATGTAATTTAGTAAATTGTGGAGTGTGTTATTATTAAGAGAATGGATCGCAGGAAAAAGGCGAAATAATTAAAAGTGGTGAAAACCATTCTAAGTATTCGAGAACTTAAATAAAAAAACATCACAAAATGAAGTAAATCGTATGAATGGATTTTCGAAAGCAGCAGGAATCAGCGAAGTTCCTTCTTTAGAATAAAAAAGGAAAATGAGATTGAGCAATAAAGTCCCCAAGTAAAATACATATGGTACGTCTCAAATTCCATAAGTTTCTACTTTAAAATGTTCCTGCAACAATCTTGTGTGTAATCAAGGATGTTGATGATAAACATATACCGAATTTCAAATATTCTACATTTCATCGCTTATTGATAGAAATGGGATTTTGATTTGAAAAGTGAGAAAAAGGCAGTAATGATAGAGAGAAATGATACATATATTGCGGTAAGATTCATATCTACGAAAAATGCGACAGTTTAGAAATGAGAAAAAGAACATAGTGTACTTACTAACTTAGAACATGTAAGTTGGATAAACGTTGGTCGTAGTGTCGTTTATAGCGTAAATTAATCAATATTTTATGACACAATAAAAAATGTACGAAAATATTTTTAAATCATTCATAAGAGAATACATTTGAAAGGTCCCCGTGTAAAATAATAATAACAAATAATAATAAATAATAATAATTAAAATAATAAATAATAATAATAACAATAAAAATAATAATAATAAATCTGCAAATAAACGTTATTTTCTCAGCAGATGCATAGTACATTTGAGAAAGGCAGATGTTGCAAACAACGCGCGCATTCTCCATTAGGCGAATTGCGCCTTCAGAACCTGAAAAGCTGTGTGGAAGTCTAGCTAGTATCGAAAATCCTGCCAATGTCGGGACTCGAACGTAGGATCTTCCACTGCAGTGACATCAGTTGATGCCTTGAGCCACAACTCCCCATGTGGACCGGGGACTGAGCTTTTGTGGGGTATCAAAAGACAATCGTTAATGAAACGACATTCACCAGAGAAGAAGTCTGGTTACATAGAACATTTAAATGGAATAGTTCTTTTGTACGGATACTGATACGGAGTGTTTTTAATTGTATTTGCACTGAATTTTTCTCTGGATAAAATGCTCACTTGCTAATGTTTCTAAAACATGTCCAAAATGTTTCTGTATATATTCAAACTAAAAGACGTCCACATGAAATTATTAAATAATTACACAGTCATGCAGTGATGCATTATATAATTATGTACATTCCTAAGCAGATGAATAATCAATGTCGATGACCAAAGATGGAAAAAGATAGCAATCACAAGAAGCTTATCCTTCTGCAGGTCAATGTAACACCGAAGGAAAGCGTTGCAGAGAGACCTTATGAAGGACGACACTAATGCTAACAAGTCATAATAAAGTGAAATTTTGGTAAGGATTTATGAAAGAAACACCTGTGAAGAAAACTCAATAACGCAGAGTGACATTGATTACAAAACCAATATACATGGCATATCCAATAATTTAAAATTCATTTACAGACGAAAGAAAACGCCTCAGCAAGAATAATTTGATTAAAACATTACAATGGACTTTTTTCTACTCTGTTCATTTCTATTCATAACTTAGTAATAAAATGTATAGATCATTTAATAAGTTGGTATCTACTGCAATAGTCATATGTATTTTGGACATTTCCAAAATTTACAATTGTTCTCGATAGCAAACCGATAACTTTACTTGTGTTTAAACCTTTATTTGTGTTGTAAGAAAAGAACCGAAACTAGATGTAAAAATTGAAATTTAAAAAATTATTAGTAATATTATACTTCACATATGTAAGCGTGATAGTAAAGTAAGATATAAGTCATTGCATGGAAGATTTGAATTTACTGATAAAACCGTATAGTGATGAATGAATTTATCTTGGAATATCACAACTTAGAGTAGTATTTCATGTACAAACTGAGAACGAAATAATAAAAGATTACCCAGGAACACAGTTCGTAATATTTATTAAATTTCTGACACGTGTGTCAAAATCACTGCAACTCAGTAATGGAATTGTTAGTTAATATGTTGATTATTGGAGTTTTATGAAGGAACGAAGCACGTTGCAAGACACTCGTCATAGCCACAACCATATAATATAATACTTTCTGGTTACAACAATCTCTACCCCTAGCTTGCACAGAAACGAGGTGATAAGACAAAAACTGAAAGACAAATGGCTTGTTTTCCAGGAGGAATAAAGGTGTCATTGCTTCGTACGAGACGTATTCTTGATCAAAATTTAGTCAAAATCACATAGTGAAATAGTCATAAAATACAAGCAGTCGTTGAAAAGAAGTGTGCAAATTTTCAGAAATAAATATTTACTCCCATGTGTCATTTGTTATTTTGTACATTACCGCCAAACAAGCAAGAGATAATTTTTAAATTTATGACTATTTTCATTTATACCATACATAATGCGTTAGAAGCGTTTTAATTATTATGTTATTTGTTTATTGATTTTTCTTCAGAATACTTAAATAAATTAACGTTAGGCAATACCAAACTATGCACATTTTACAAACATTGAAAATAGGTGCAGTGAGCTTTTTATTTCATTGAGAATAAACATGATATTGTGAAGAGCAATGAAGTAAATGATAATTCACAGTGTGGTAATGTACAAAATTATTTTGCGTAAATTGCTCTTTTGCAAGTATCGAGTTCAATAATGTTTTGAAAGGAATTATATTGTTTTTCCGTATGTACGAGTTAGATTAAAAACACCATAAGCCAAGACTTTTTCCATTTACGAACCATTCTTTAATTTTTAATACAGTGCTTCAAATTTAATTACTCCCCAATTGCTTTCATTCATATCATTACAAACATTTGAATGGGAGCACTGGGAGCGTTACATGAAACCTAACGCATTAATTCCAATTTCGTAAAAAAGAGATTTACTCGACTCTCATCGTTATACACTGCTTTTTGTTCTACAATATCATATGCTGTAAATAGATACTGCTGTATGTCTCTTTTCTCTTGACGCAATTATTGCATTTTCATATACTTAGTGCTTTATCCAACAATTCCTCTTGTTATAAAATACGAATTAGAATAATACAAAACTATTTTGCATTAATACACATAATAGCTCACAACATAAAATTATTTGCTTGATATTATGAGAAACATATTTAAAATAATTTTCTTCACTGTGTATCACTCCCATTTATTCGAGTTATTTCGAGATATATTTTATTTCCTTTGATAAAAGGAGAGGACTTTTTATTCCTGTTACAAGTTTTTATACTTGTTACAAGAGGATTTTTTATTCCTTCTAGATGTAGAAAAATAGTAAGATACAATGAAAATAAATTAGGAAGGCTCTTAGTAGCCAGCCAAATTTTTAAGTCTCACCTTCATATTGTTTCCAGGCGTGCTGCTTTCTGGAACCGATTTCTGCTGAATGTAGGAAGGTAAAAATTTTCAATAATTCCGAAACGTATGCGCCATCAATAATCTTTGTATGCACTAAAAACAATGCACATACACACATATAAAAACCTTTTACACAAGATACGCGATGCGCTGAGGTTTCTGGGATGTGGGATCACAATGCAGACTCATAGAATAAATCCATTTATTTGTATTGAACAGACAGTGAACAGTTGCACACAGCGGCCGACAAGTCGAGTTTCTGTCCTCTGGCGGCGGGCAAACACAGCGCAGACCACACACAGCGACATGGGGACGCACAACGTCACGAGTGAAGTATATGAATATAAAGCAAATCACAGTCATCGTCAACAATATGTGTATATATGTGTATATATATTTTATGTATGTACGTTACGCAGGTAGGTACACAGGCCTTACACTGCGCAGGGCGAGGCCGCGGCGTCTGGGACGGGCGAACACCACGCAACTTAGCTGACACGCACATTTCTCAAACGCTTGCACTCTCACACTCGCACTCCTTCACGCACACACAACACGTCCGGCTTGCTCTCATCGCGCGCCGCTCCGCGCCGCGCAACAGTTAACATGAGACGAAACGCGTTTTTTGGTCCATAGCAAGAGTGGCGCGTTGAGGCGGAGAGGGGGCGGGGCAGAGCGACGTAGCAGGGGGCGGGGCGGGGCGGGATGGCGGGCTAGGCGGGGGCGCAGGGCGAAAAAGAAGGGTTGTGGGAGGGGGGAGGTTGAAGGCGCGTTCTTCCCGACCAGGCGCGCGGTAGCCGCACGGACGTATGGACACGCGTGCACGCGCGCAATGCGTGCGTGCGTGCGAGTGTGCGTGCGGAGACACGTACTCGCGCGTTGCCGCTTTCTCGGGCGAATGCGTTACGCACAGCAAGGAGGAGGAGGGAGCGGCGCTTGAGAATGCCTCTTCAGAGTCACCCGGCGGTCGCCCTGAACTCGCGGTCTCGACCTTTTGCTCTCCGGAGCACTGCCGGTCCGCCACTCGACAATAAAAATAATAATTTTCTTCCGAATGTCAGTTTCATTCATGTAGACCCATTCAAATATCATTACTTGAAGCGCACTCTTACTTCAGAACACCCACTGCACATGAAACTCTTTTGGTGCAGTATTTTACACAATTTGTTCTCAACATTTTATTCTTCACAAGGTTAATAAAAATCTAGGACGTAATTCATTTCCAATTTGAGTATCTTTCTTGTATCTGATTAGTTGGTATCATAATTGTATTTAAAACAACCATGAGATGCAGAAATACATTGATAAAATCAAGATAAACGTGCTGCTCAATAATGAGAACAACACGTACTTGGACTCAAATAAATATATATATCGGCAACATTGTCAAAAGCACTCGCTCTGTACAGAACAACTAAACTTTTATTAGCGTCGCACGTCGATGTTTAAATACAAAAATATAAACGAAAAACGTGTTTCTTCAATGCATTTCTTTTTGTTCTCAAAGCATTCAATCATGTTTGACGGAAACAAAAATTTCAAATGCATTACTTCATATATGATTTACATTTTTCAAGTGACCAGAGGATTGATATTTGGTGACGCGGCGCACATCTTTACGACGAGTAATATTCTCAAGGGCAACTCCGCCTCAATGACTGGGGTAGGAGAGCTGGGGATCTCGACCTGAAGTCGGGGGTGGGCTATTGTCCTTTCATCACGAGAAGACGCTCGCGGCAGACCGGAAACATACGGGGCGGAAGCCGATCACAGAAACCTCTACTCATCAGGCCCAATCACAGCCGGCGTCTCGCCAGTCTATGGTCATTTGACTTCGAAATATCCAACGTTGTCTAATACATTCAAATTATCGTCACACTAGTATTCTACAAAAAAACTGTTTCGACAACATTGCAAAGCGACGATCTTACGTTTACCATATAGAAATACAGATATCTTTTATGAATTATTGTACTGTTAAATTGAATTTTAAATGGAGATAATACGTTCTGTCATATTTAATATCACTTCACAAACTTAAAATAGTTTCCCTGTCATACGAAACAGAAGCAGAATGGAAATTCATGTTATTATACAGGTGTGTGAAGACATTTTTATTTTTCTTAAAATTCTTCCATTTAGGAATTTGCTCAAGCAGTTGAAATTTGCCTAATTTCGCGTAGGTCAGTCACTATTTATGAGGCGAATACCATTTTTACATAAATTTAACCTGCTAGGGCTGTCATAAGTGAAAAAGGGTTGCCTCTACTTTGTTTCCTGGGGAGTCGTGACGATTCGCTCCTATTCGCGAACATACACATCGACTCGTAAATTTTTATCTGAACTAACTTCGGCGAGTCGTCACGACTCGCGAGACCCGTTCGCCGGCTGCGGGTCCGACTCACGAGAGTGACTACTACAGCTACACCCCGGCTCCACCGCCTGTTTCCGCGAACTGCCGCACAGCGCCCTCCCGCGCGTTCAGTGGGGGAGTTTGAGGGCTAAAAATTCGTTCGAGAAGAAGCATTGCTGAGTGGATTTGTTCGTGATTGGGAAGAACCGATCACGAACGGTACGGCGATGCAGTTCTCTGAGGAACGTGCGAAGGAAGAGGGAACGGGTCCAGGTCGAGCGAACGCTAAGAAAACCGAACAATGGTTTTCATTTGAAGGGAGGACACAATTCTGACAATCTTTGAGCTAAAATTACACTGAAAGCGAGATAATGGAACGCAAATTTAATGCAAACATTCACAGTAGCTTGTAATGAGAAGTTTATGACGAAATGTCGTATTAAAAGCTCTACTCTTACATCAGCCACAGTGTGGTTATGATGGATATCAAAACCTCAAAACTCGGCTGGCTTCCTTCCATGGAAGGACACGAGCGGAACTTTTTAAATGACGCAATATTATGAGGATTCTTACAAACAGTATAAATAGAGAGCACAGAATCATCGGAATATTCGTGTCCTACATTCACACTAGTTCGCAAGAGCGTATCTTCTCTCAACATGTTTTACATTCCCACCAAATAATGCTTGGAAAGTTTTCAGTGTAATAATAGCCACGAGGCGAGTTTCTAACGCAGCATTGTGGGCACAGCACACAGGAGTCGCGCCCAATCGAGTACAACTACTCGGAGCTTAAATTATTCTTAAAAACACTTTTCATTGAAAATACTAAAAGAGGAAAACTCACGTTCCGCTGTCAGTTGCGCACCACATTTCTTTTCTTTTTTTTCGACGCGTCGTCGTTCACTGACACAAAACGGCCCCCAGCTCGCCGTCGCGCGCAACAGCCAGCGGGTCTACAACGCCCTTTCAAACGCCTGGCAGTCAGCGACGGCGCTGCAGGCGCCGGTCAGAACGCGCCTGTGGCTGGGGTGGAGCGCGGCCGGGGTTGGGGACGTGGCTTGGGCGGGGCGGGGAGGGGAGGGGCGGGGCGGCCGGCGCGTTATAGGCAGGGGCAGCGGGCGCGCGGCGGCCGAGCGCGGCGAGGGGTGGCGAGGGGGCGCAGCGACGGGGGGCGGCGCGGCGGCGGCGCGCGGAGGGCCGGCGGGAGCGTCGGGGGGCGGCGGGGCGGGGCGGCGGGGGCAGCGGCCGCAGCAGCTGCAGCGCCGCCGCCAGCTGGAGCAGCAGCAGCAGCAGCGGCGACAGCAACGGCGACGGCCGGCGGCGGGCAGACGGGTTGGCCGACGCCAGGGCGGACGCCGCCGACGACACGCAGTTCGAGAACTCCTCGTAGTCGATCTTGGTCATGGCGCAGTAGTGGTCCCGGTAGCAGCCGTCGTTGCACGACGTGGGCAGCTTCGCCGAGTTGGCGTCGAGATACCTGCAGCCAAGACGCACACACCCGCGGCGTTACATTCACGCTATGCAACAAGGAAACTAGCACAAATTGAGTAGAGGGACAAGTCATGATTTTGTGATACAGAGATGCTTACAAAGTTATTTGGTATTCGTTTCTATATGATATACGTCCTTTCTTAATGCGGATACATGCTCCAGTAATGTTGGGCCACCGAAAGTGTCCCGTAAGTGTAGTGTATGTTTTGATCGTGCGAGTTAGCGGGGGTTTTCCTCAACCAGGCATCTCCCAGCAGCAGGGTACCGTCCGAGTGGGGAAAAGCTCTAAGCTCCAGACAATTGTGATAATGTAATGCATGTAAGTGTGAAAATGTAAGGAGTGAGATCAGGGCAAGGAAGGGGAAGGAAAGATCGCGAGCTCTTCGTGGCCCAAGTGTTAGGGCACTGCTCAGGCATTCACATGGTGTTGACCGGAGAAACAACGGAAAACTACCGATCAGAGACCGAAAAAGGAAAACATACACAATTATTTTCAAATAGTAGAAAGATACTGTATGAATACAAGAATGCATAAAAAATATTGGGATATGCGGACACAACGAAAGATTTCCAGATATTGAGTTAATCCTTTTTTTATTAACTAGAAAATGCGAGAAACAAAAATCCTGTACGATGAGTAAAATGTTGTAAGAAAATAAATAACGTGTAATAATACAAATTGATTAGAAAAGGTGTAATAATAATAATTTTAATCAAAAATATATTTCCATTATCATTTGAATAATGGTAGCTCTTAAGAAACAGATGTACGAAATATTACGAATTAGACTATTTAAATTTTTTCTTTATTTTCTTAGGAATGATGGTAAGAGGGTCATGTATATGAAGGGAATTTCCACGATTTCATTGAAGAAATTGAAGTAATGATGTGAATGGTGAAGTAGTTATGGGAATGGTGTCAGGGAAGATGCACAAAATTCCCATTTAAGGTCAGGAAATGAATAGTTTGTTGTCTCAGGGAAGAAATAAAACTAGTACGATTTATTTAGTCGTGCACTTGTCATATATCAACTGTTTCATCCAATTTGGGAGCTTGTATGTCGCAACAGTTACGTCACTAAGGGGACGTTCAAGCTCCCGAACAGCTAATGTACTTAAAATGTACGTAACACGTACGTATACGTGTAAATGTACGATTTCCAGCACTATGAGCATTCCGTTTAGTGATGAATGGTACTAAGCCATCAATCTACTGGAAACTACAGAGGCGCTCACCAAGGTGCTTGTTGTCAGATAGGTTCTTAATGGAACCTTTATTGCATTGATCCGCACACAACGCTCTCTTTGTGTGTTGAGCGATACCTAACGTAGCCCTGCAGTGCCCAGCGAGTAAAGTAACCCTGCGTTTGTGCACAAGCTTATGTGAACAGCGTCCTGTATGTTACGACAGTTTCCTCCCGCACTTTATCATTTTAGTAAAAGAGCTTTCAAAAAATTAACTCAAAAATCTATCCTAAAAATGTCTTAACATTTGTCAAATTTGTTTGGAGAAATTGTTTCAGATTCAGAATACAAATGGGAGTAATAGAAAAATCAATGATTGTGATAGAAATTGTGAGTAAATGATTCAGTGAAATAACAAGCTTAAGTGAAGAGTTTTACAAAAGAAAATACTGTGTTATATGTATTTGCACAATAATGTTATAAATAATAATTTTTATTCGTAATTCACCGTTTTACATAATAAAAATACAAACATTTTGAATGGTAGCATAGGAAGGTTGATAAAAATGTATACCTGGTCCATGGCAAATACAATCATTTGTATCAACAATCTACGATTTTAGTTTTGAAAGGCATGCTACTAGTGACTGGCGTTCATTATAATGCAATACGGTAAGATTTTGGCATCGGTTCAAATTTTCATTTAAAATTCTGCTTAGCAACTTTATGCATGTGGTTAAGTGGGAGGGAGGGGCCGACGTAAAACAAACCGTGGTTGATCCCCTCCGAAGTTGACGGGACAGATGCAGCTAAGGTCTAACGGTTTTATTTTCATAACTACAAGAATATTTTAAGTATAATTTATTTACATAAAAATGGTTTAGCACTAAAAGTTGCAAATTTTTCCCACCAGAGCGCCCCAGCGATGACAGTGCGCACGGACGCGCTGACAATGAGCGAGCGCTATGCGCACAATATTACATTGGGCACTGAAGGGTTAATCAATAATTCATAAATATTTTGCGATGTCTAATTATTGGACGAAATGATAAAATTACTACTTTTAGAAATATTCTGTTATGGTAATGCAGTAATATCTCAGAACTCTATTCCAATTACAAAAAACAAACAAAAAAATAATTCTGACCTTCCTTCTATCATTTTGATTTAAACTCATTTCTTTAAGTCCGGTGCGTCACGATATCAAACAGTGTTAAAACATTGAAACTTGATAAAACATTAGGCTGACACTGCAATGATATTGGGGGTATTACAAATTTCAAAAGAATTGAGGCAATGTTGTGATTCGTTGCGATTACGAGTTTGTTATCTCCATTGGCACGCCCACCTTCAAAAACAAAAGTCCGCTCAGAACAAAGAACGAGAGCATTGGCGAAAAATTGCTATATCCTTATCGTTATGTGGATGATGGATGTCTCTTAATTCAATAGACTCGTGTGTGTTTGTGTGAATGGAATTTTAAAGAGAGCAGTGTTTTCATATTCCATGGATACAGCATTTTACACTTCCATGAGGTTTCAGTCTATTGATACCACCTAATTGCTTCTGCAGAAGCAGCGCACTATGTAACCAATGTCTCTGCTCGTTTATGATGATTGAATTAATTTCACCAAGAGAACGGTTTAGTTACGTAACGCAATTATTGCTTTTAAACTGTGAAGCACTACAATTACTACACATTCAGAAGCTTTCAAAATTCTAGAGTACGTCATTTACATGCGTTTTTTTAGACTTTTAATAAACCCTGCGGGCACTTCTTAAGCTTCGTAATTTTGGTGACCTTACAATATTCTTTTTAAAAACATTTCAATAATTGCGAAATATAATCATTAAACTTGCAAATTGATACTGTAATTCAATTTATATTTTTCTAGCCATCTAATGGAACGATTAATTCTATAGAATTGTAAACGTTTGTTTATCGACCAAAATGGGTCATTCTATGCATCAAACATTATGGAACCTAATATTATCGTCAATAAACTGTCAGAGGGATCAGAGGAAATGGCACATAGCAACATTATATTGTACATCACAGCACTACGCGTTAGGTACAGAACTGTTTAATCGAACATACAGAATACGACGAGCTGTATTTTCCAATAAATATGGTTCGAGCAGAACCATTAACATCACGCTGATATTCTCCTCAAAACCGATAAACAGATTTAGTCAGCGCAACTCTAGCATTGCCGCAACCACCGAAATAAACCACGCAGCGCCTGAAAAAGTGCAAACGCGGCTCAGCGTGCGCAGTGCGGGCGGGATGGCGTGGAGCGGGGCGGCTCGCCCGCTTTCTGAAAGAAGAATCATTACGAACCGCCCGCCGCCCGCCGGCGGCCAGGGCGAACAGAGGAAAAACGCGCAGGGGCTAATAGGTGCCTTGAGCGGCTTTTTGCAGGCGGCGCGATGGCAAAAAAGGTGCAAGCGACTTTCTGCCGCGCCGCCACGCGAAGGAAGGGCCGGCCCGCGCGGCAATAGAAGGGCCACGCCCCCTTCCGCACCCCGCCACGGCCCTGCCGCAACCTCGCCGTCCCCACATCCCCGCTCCCCTTGCCTTTGCGCCAGATAAAATCCTGTCCCGGTCGCTATTACTTCCCCGCTCCGCCTCACTGTAGCCTCCGCTACAACCCTGCCCTGCCCCACCCCGCTCGCACCTTTCTGGACGTTCTGCTTGCGGCCCTGCCCCCTCTGCCAGTTTGCCCTCGAAGCCCCACAGCTCAGGGCCCACGCCACTATCATGCGGGGGCGGGTAAGATGGTGAATGTAGGTTAAAGGTCAAAAGTCGATGACTGTGTTCTCTGAAAGATTGTGAGGAGTTGGACGAGTAGTATAAGGTGAAGTGGATGTCTTTCCCATATTTCTTGAGAAATTAATAGGGATAACAAGTGAACAGTGAATTAGGGGTCGTCCATAAATTACGTAACGCTGAAGAGGACGGAGGCGGTTGGAAGCAGCATTACGCTGCGTTACATAGGGGTAGGGGGGTCATAGTTTAGTGTTATATGATGCTGACATTTATGTTTAAAATATTTCAACATTTACTGAAATAATTTCTTTTATTCAGTCTTGTACTAAAACATTACCATATCAAGAAATTAAATTAAAAATATAATAAATTAAAGAAGTTATATTCTAGTAAAATTGTTTACATATAAGTGAAAATATTTTTATTTCAATTATCTTTTTTTGAATCTTTTAGATTACGAACAAAATATTCATTTATTTAAGTTGGTAAGTGATTACAAACGAATTAGATTATCTTGATTCCTATGTGGCTAGGCGAAGGGCCTTTAAGCAATTACAATACGTATATCCTTTTGCGTTTCTATATTGTATTCGAATTCTGGTATCACCCAAATGGTCTCTCCATCGCATCAGAAGTCGGGAAAAGGACACATAAGGACGGCTCAGGATAAAAGCCCCCTGAAAGGGGAAAACCTGCCGTCAGAAGCCTAGGTACAGTTCTAATCTATCCGACGTTTATTTTAGTCTATTTTATTTTCTGTGCGGGCGTCGCCGGTCTCTTTCCAGTGCTTGACCTCCTGCAGCAACTGAATAAATCGGGCGCCACAGTAAGATGGTCCGACAACGTAAAGCCTTGGCCTTACATTTTCGATCCCCGCTTCGCCTCTTCCCTTAATGTGTCTTATTGACTGATGCAGTTTTATTTTTTATATTGTATTGAACCAGTTATTTTACCATATTGATACGACTTATGACTTATTTCTGTTTACTAACTGATTTTCTACTTACATAAAATTAGGTACTTATGGTTTAGCTATGTGACTTAATTATTGTCTTTCATCTAGGGCTCCGCTCAGCTAACAGTGTGTTTTTCGCCATCCCTAAGTGTCAGTTTCTAATGGTCGGACTTTTCCTAAGAAATGTTCCTAATTCTTCATAAATTTAGATCTTTGTGTGCACCTAAAAGGTTTGGGGCGAGCGTTATTCCTGTTTAGAAGTAGTAATTTCCCATTCCCATGGTTTGTCCTGTTTTCTCCATGTTTCGGTTGCACAGCAAGAGGATGTGGACCAGTCTTCCCTATGCACGTCAAAGCACAGCAGATGCCATTGACCACTTTCGTCTTTAGGTCTATCGTCTGCATCACCTGCCCACCTGACAAGCGGTATCCCTCTTTGCGTCCTTTCCGAGAGTATGTATGTAACTTTCGCACCCCATCATGGACTTCGCATGGATTGAGCTACCAGCAACGTTTTTCAGCGTTGTGCCCAGATCTCTTGCCTCTTTATTCCGAATCTATAGCGAATCAGCCTTTCTATCTCACGGGTGTTCCCTATCTCCCACCATTTCCGGAGAGACGTCTCCCAACCCTGCGCGGTCAAGTAGCCGTTTAATTTTGTGAACGAAGAAAATATTCAAAACTGATCTATAGTATATTCTAGTCTACTCTTTAACTGGTTTGGCGCAGTAGAGGCTTTAGTATTATTTTAATGTTCATCACAAATACAAATAATACAACTCTTTTCTGCTTCATAATTGAATTTTATTTATTGGAATTGGGGGGTGGCTTGTCGCAAGCGTTACTTAATTATTAGAGTGGATTCGAGCGCGCGTTTCAGGTGCGTTACAGGAGGGAGAGGGGGTATTCAAAATACTCGAAATTTGCGTTACGTAATTTATGGACCGCCCCTTAACAATAAAAATGATGAATCTATATCCGGAGGAACTTACTAGTGCAGGCAAAGAGAAAAAGCGTAAAGTGGAAGGTGGTGCTGCAAAAATGCAAGAATAGTTCAATGTACAGTCATTGCCTTTAGAAGTCACAATTACATCTCATTCCGTTCACTATTTATACAAATACCTGCTCATTTTGTGTGGTGCGGCTTTGAGAGAAGCACAAAGACACTCTGGGAATCAAAATAAAGTTAAAATGTTATGGTGGAGACGCCTAATTTACCTATAAAGGGGCTACGTACTATAGAAGTGAAAAGATGCTAAATTAACATTTTCTCTGGAATATTAACAAGGAGACAAAAATAAAGCAGGAAATGTTATAAGGAAAAAAAGTTATTATTCAGATAAATCTAACTATTGGTTGAAGATGAAAGTGTAGATTTCGAAAAAAATTGGAAACTTTTACTTTTCAATCTGGAGGAACGCCTCTACTGGTCACCCCTTGCCTATTCTGAGACCAATTCCTACTTTCCCTTCTATTCCTGCCGCCAGTCATCCATTGAGAACTTTGAGGCAAAGTAGAGTGGAATTTCGAACAGAGATTGGACACCTAAATCGAGAGGAAGACTCGAGAAAAGAAAGGTTTAGTGAAAGAAGGCCAAGTTTGTTGAAACTCTCCATTTCGTAAACTAATGGTAGTACAGAAAGGCCCAGACACACTCGTACACTTAAGTTCCTGTTTAGATTAGCTTTTCGGGCTTACCTCTCCTTCTTCTCAGCTGTTATCTATTCTCGAATAAAAAAATACCATGGGCTCTACATTCTCAGTGTAGAGCACCTTCGAGCTTGCCGGAAAGGAGATAGTCCTATGCGATGATCGAGCACAGGACTATCTCCGTCCTGTGCTTTTAAAAAACATATTTCCCCATGAAATTCAATGGCCTCACCTCAGTGCTTCCCCATTTTTCTGGGTGTATAGAACCAGTTCAGACAGGTGTCAGGTCAATAAAAGGTTAAAGTTATTAATAAAACACAAGAGGGATCCTACCTATACAAAACTAAATTGCCCATATTTCAGGCACAATTATGGCAAAATTACACAGTTTAGAATTGTATACCTAATCTTATTTAAAGATCAATCTTTAAAGAGCAGATTTAACTTCATGAAGGAAAAAAATCTTTTTTGTAGAATTGGAAATATCCTGTCTTAGTGTAAGGATTTTTTACTCTCTTGAAAGTAAGGAGTATCATTAATAATTTATAGATAGACAACTGACCAAAATAATTCTATTTTCTTGAGCCTTTTTATTTGAAACAGTTTCGGGGTTATATTGTCCCGATTACGCAAAACCGGGAGAACTCGCAGTATGAACGTAAAGTCGTGCACAAGCAAGAAGCCGTGTCAGATTCAGTCAAGAGTAGGCAGTAGAGTGATTCACAGCTTCAGAATTACAATATTTTCTCTTTACTACGTAAGAACGTAATAAAGATAAAGTAAACACGAGATAGAAAAACTGGAGAAAGATGAAATATTTGTAAAGCTCATCTATTAACTGGGGAATTCAAGTTAATGTTTTTATTTGCGGCAAGATACATTTTAAGGATCTTTGGATATTTTAAGGTATTTTTTAGAAACGCCCCTACATTGCTTATGCAAAAAAATGTACGTCTTATAAAACACTTAAATTGATTATTAAATAATACTTACAAAAATGCCTCACTTTCAGAAAATGGTCACAATAAAAGAAGAAATTAAAATAAAATAAAAAAAAACAAGACCAGCTTGAAAAACATTAAAGGAATTTATCCATAAATATTTTGGATAATTCATACCAAAAAATGTTATGAAGACATTCACCCTTTCATTTGGACATACGATTTTCTAATGTGTAATTGTACTAAATGTAATAAAATAGTATTAGTAATAAAGAGTCCCTTTTCATTTAAACATCACTTCACGTATTTTACTTATTATGCGGAAGGAATTTATTTAAAATGTTAGGTAATTTAATATTTCCTCCAAACAAGAGATTGTGGCTTTACGGCAGAGGAGTAGGGGTAGCCGCACGATTGTGCGGGAATGCTACTGATGGCTCAGCCCCGATGAGGTTCCTGCGTCCTATTTCCCTTGCCCGGGGCTACGGATCCGGGAATTGCCAACAGAGTCGGTGCAAAGGGGGCGCGCTTGAGTACAGAGCGCGGCGCAGGGAGGTGGGAGCCAGAGAATCAAGGTCACGATGTATTGACGACGGGGACGGGATTGACACAGACTACCCATTTGGAAGGGCGACTAAAGACCGGGATTTGATAGGCAGGAGGAAAAAACTAATAAACATTTGGAAAGTGGAGGAACGGATATACTGCTCTAATGATTATGGGATCGTAATAGAGACCCACTTAGAAAGATTAGCCAATAGTTTATCGTTACCGGTTGTTTTGGACTTTCATACGGAATTTTGAGAGCAGAACATACGAACTGGGAGGTTGTGGCTGAAGATTTATTCTCAATGTAATGAAATCAAAGAAAATCGAGGGAGGAAATGACAGTTTTGTGTAACAAAGGAATAAAAATGGGAATTGATCCAACAAGTGGTGTGTAGAGTGAATGCTGCAAATAAATATTGATGTAAAGTAAACTAAAACGAATGCAATTGTGGAATGCTATAAAACCGAATCATGGACTGAAAGCAAAGTATCGATGTTTCGTCTGAGTGAAAATGCACACTGAAGTCATTGTCAGGTCCTCGCATATTGAGAGTCTTTGAAGCAACGAACTCTTGTTGAAAATGTAATTTATTTCTGGAAAAGTGCGGGGGGAGTTTGGGACATTGAAGTTTTCCACATTCAAGCCCAGCAAATTGACATATAATGTTCCCCGGTGAATGCCTTATTATGCATTCATATTTTGCCAGAGTTGGATCAATTCACTGCAGTTGGGGGCGAAATATTAGGTTCCCTTCAATTGCAGAAAGAAAGCAGTTCAATGCGACGCGAAACACGGGCAGAACGAAACACGTTTTGAGGGTCGAGTGCGGCAGGCAGCGCGACGGGGAAGCGAGGTCGCAGCACAGGCGGAGCTTCCCAGGGGCGCCGCCGCCCGAGGAGGCGCTCGAGTGCCAGGAGCCTTCGGCGGCCGGGCGGCCCGTGGAGGCAGGGCGCTAAGGAGGGTTAGGGCCAGCCGGGGCAGAAAGGACGTGGTCGAAAAAGAGCGAGGCGGAGAGATGGAGGGTGGAAGAGAACTACGAGGAATGTAGATGGCCAGGAGCTTGTCGGTGTGTGTATAGATGGCGTGGTGGGAAGGAGGGAAGCGAAGCCCGGCACCCAGCCGCCAAGAGCGTGAAGGAGCGGAGCGGGTTAAGCAGGAGCGGAGCGGAGAGAAGAGAAGCAGGGAAGGAGCGGGGCGGGCAGGAGAGCGATGTGGGGAGGAGCAGAGGGTCTGGGAGGGCGGGCGGGGCGGGGCGGGATGGGATGAGGTGGGGTGGGGTGGGGTGGTATGGGGTGGGTGGGTGTATAGGATGGGGAGGGATGGGGTTGGGATGGGGCGGGGTTGTGGCCGGGGTGGGCGTGAGTGGTGTAGGGTGGGGTGGGGTGGGGTGGATGGTGATACGGAATGGGGTGAGGATGGGGTGGGATGGGGTGGGAATGGGTGGGATGGGGTGGGGCGGGGTGGGGCGTGGGTGGGGTGGGGGTGGGGCGGGGTGGCGGCGGGGTGCGGCGGGGTGTTGTTAGCGAGGTAAAGGGTGCCTGAGAGGTGCGGGGGCAGCAGTAGTGAGCGCGGAGAGAAATGGTGGGCGATGTACGTATGAGCTTGATGGAGAGAAAGATCTTGTCGAAAAAAAGCCAGGCGAGGAGGAGCAGGGCTAGTAGAGCGTGCTAAGAAGAACAACGAAGGGAGGAGTGCAGGAGGTAGTGTAGCGAGAACGAGGGAGAAGTTGCGAGGAGGGCGGAATGGTGCAGGTGTGATAGGAGAGCTAGCAAGGAGAAGTGGTGCGGGGCGGAGGGGACATGGTGAGGTGCGGGGGCGGGGGCGGGGCGGGGCGGAAATTCCGAGCCCACGCGGCCCCGGCACGCGATCCTTGGCGCCTTTTAGGAGCGGCCCATGGGCCTTGCCGGAGGGGAGAAAAGAGAGAGAGACACAGAGAGAGAGAGAGAGAGAGAGAGAGAGAGAGAGAGAGAGAGAGAGAAAGGGGCAAGGGGAGGGGTGCGCTTGGAGGGCTCAACGAGCTGCAGCGATACGGCAGCGGCTCCGCCCCAGCTCCTCCGCACCGCCGCCGCCGTGGAGATACGACGCTTCGCAGGGCGCGGACGAGTGCCAGGTGTACGGAGGTGGTGTCGCATTTCTTTGCGGACAGTAAATGGGTCGGAATCATCTTTGGCGTCGAAAATATGGAATTTTATTTTGATATTTCCCCTGTACCGAGACATTACATAGTGTGTACCAACATTCTCAATTTGTTCTTTCTCATCCTCACGTACGTATGAAGAGAAATTATTGTAATCGGGCGCAGGAAATCGGCGTTTTCACATCACCAAAACTCTCATTTGCGGGCTCTGGTAACAAACAATGGATACATTTTTTAAATTTTGTTTATATATTCAAGATGTCCTGGGAGGAAATGACGAAACTTCGAAAATAAGCTATTAAGAAAATGTTAAGCTTATTTTTGCTAATAAACTTCTTCGATATTTTGAATGGCTGAGCAAGCATTTGGTTTGAAAACGTTCTCTGCAAAAATTTGCATTTCAGAAAAAGGTAATTTGTCTATTACTTACAAAAAAAATTAATATACTTTTTTACAAAGAAACATTAACATAGAAATACAAAAGCAATTGAATTGTGTTAATTGGGTGCTCTTATTTCAGTGTTAATTCTCCTTTGTGAAAAACTCAAATCATCAGGGGGCGAAGAGTCAGGGTAGGCAGAGTAAGCTGAGCTATCCTAAATAATTTTGAAGCAGGCGAGAAATAGCTCACTAAAAAAAAGAAATAATATTGTAATCTTATAATACATAATAAGAAATAATTCATAATATTGCGTTTTAGCCAATTAATAGCGAACATACCCGCCCCAAGTGGATATTTTCTGTTCTTACACATATTCCGTACTGATGTGTCTTTCTGCAACCCGCACAGGGGGCGAGGCCTGTGCGAGGCTGTCTTGTCTGCCTAACGGGTGACGACGTCATTAGGCCAAGGACGTTGCGCGGGGAAGTAAGTGCGCATGCGCATTGAGAAGGGTGACGCGGTGCCCCGTTAGGTCAGTAGTGTGAGAAATTCAAACTGGTGCCGGCAGGCGCTCTCTTCACCACCAGCTTGCTTGGAACTACAGGGAACGGTCGCCAGAGGTCACTGAACAACATCGCGAGTACACCATTCATTTAGTTCAAATTTCAGAAATTGAATTCCCGTCCCTAGTTCATTATGTACAATGTTGAGAATGTTCAATTTTTCTACCACATTACTTTACTTTGTAATAAATTAACTTTTAATAAAACACGATCTTTTAGAAAATATTGATTTTAAGCATTTGTAAGTTGGCATCCTGGTGAGTGAATGAATTCCCTAGTCGTATTGTGTTGTGGAAAGATAAAACAGGATCATTTCATAAGCTTCTTGAATAGCGTGTTCGTGTGTAGTTGTACAAGTGAAGGGTCGTTCGAATAATAACAATATATCATAGGGGTAGTTTTGTTTTATTTTATAATTGAAATATATGGAATAGTTTAGGTTCATAGTATAGGAGTGTAGAGGTGACTCATTGCTTCAGTTAACTTTTTGTTGATTAATTCAGTTGAGGTGTTACCTTTTCAAGAAAAAGTGAAATTGAAAGAAAGATAGACGAAAGTTAGAATAACAGACAAAAAATAAATATTTCACAAAAGGATGGGAAATACACAAGGACTTATTCTTGTTTTCAGTATTTGTACATGATTGAATTAATAATATTAATAATATTTAATATTGTTATTCTATTATTACTAATCATAATAATAATAAAAAATAACAAGAATATTCTGAGGGGTCTGATTTCTAGCTTCGTACTACTCAATATTTCACAAATTAAGTACGTGTGTTTACAATATGTTCGTGGCTCAGCTTATCCAAAAATTAAACCCACGCTTCACCTCTGAAAATCAATGATTGTTAAGAACAAAAATAAAAATAAATCAAAAAGAGAAGCGAAGAAAACACATTTACAAGCATCTCCTCACATACACAATCATCAAAGCCTCACACCTGGATTACAATCTATTTAAATCTCAATTAAGAAACCAACAGAACTGCAACTACATGAAACCGAAAAGCATACTATTAAAAAAGAATGCTCGGCACTGGAAAAAACTCATTCTTCACCGTTTTGAGTACGAACAATGCTTCTATGGTACAGCAAAAAGCCGCGTTACCACTGAATGAATAATACCTTCGAAATGTTATTTCAATAGTAGCTCAAATTATTTGCAGATCTCTTTTTAGAGTACATTCTCTTGCGATCGCCAAGGAACATCTTCCTGAATAATGTAAGCTTTCGCGAGAACAGTACAAACATAAATAAAAACATTGTCGACGTGCTTTAGAAATGCAAATAATATGTTTATTATCTCGCTCACAAGAACGAATTTTCTAGCAGATTGAAAACAAGTGAGCAATTTGGAAATCATTAGACTCACTAAATACTTCCCCCTACACAGATACTTTCCTCGCTAATGTATTCCATTTTGTCAAGTTTACATCGTTTTATCATCTCAAATTTCCTTATTATACTTTGGAACAAAATAAAATCGTGAGGATTTCAGATACATATTTTATTTCCATAAAAATGTTCAGAACGTTTAAGTGTTTTTGTTACATTTGTCTCTCACCGTCATGTGTTCTTCGTAACACTCCCTTAGGAAATAACATTAATTCAAATTAAAACGAGGAGTGGAAAAACACACTCAGAAAGGTAGAGAACATTCAATTCCAGCCGCTTTTCTCTTTAATGAATAGTTAAGAATGGAATAATGAGATAAACGTTTTGTTTGAATGTTAAAAGAGAATGACATACATAAATAGATGGCAATTGAATAAATAAAAAGGTAGGTAATGGTTTATCTTTTCACTACTTAAATAATAAATTGAATGAATGAATAATTAATTGAAAATTTAAACAGCAGTCCATGGCACACACGATAATGGAGTAAGTCTGGGCTGCGAGACATTCTACGGCCAAATCTACAGAAATAAATCAAGAGAAGAAAAACCAAAGATTCGAGAGTGATTAACACAAAATAATGTAAGAAGATCTCAAATAAAATGTAAAGGGCAAGTGAGATTAAACTATTGGGTTATCATCTTCTCACCTGACTGACAACGTGCTGGACTTCATGATAATGAGAAAATGACCCTATTTTGAAGTTCTGCAGCTCAGAGGGTTAACCATAAGAAGGTTTGGTTGGTTTTTGTTTGGGGCATACTTGCTCATTTAACATTTACGCTTGTTTAATTATCAGTTTATGCCTATCATTAACCGCGTAACAAGAGATTCTACAAATTATACCACGTGTATCATTTTTTAGTGCCCATTATAGTTGCTTCACAGAAACCCTCCGATTACATTCGTTAGACCATTTCAGGAATTCCAACAGTAACATCTGATTGCTTAATTCCTGGAAGACGTGCTTGCATCCCAAAGAGATCTTGGACTGGAATACACATATCTGACGCTCGTTGTGCTGTTGGTCGAAGTGACAAGACTTCGATATCTAGTGTCTGTGGATGAACTATTTGTACCTAGTGATTGAAACTTTTGATTGGACAGTCACTTTTAATGTTGACGGATACAGGTTTAAATAATTGTATTAAATAATTTCTCAAAAGGTGAAGGAATAGTTGATTTTGTAGAGTAGTATGAATGGTATTTATTTAACATTCGTGGCACTATACTACTTGAATATAATATCTAGCAAAATGTGTAAAGTTTCTGAGGAGTGCTTCTCCATAAAAAATAAGGTATTGTAATATGTTTATACATTTACTTTTTTTTATTCTGACGAAGTAAGATATTGTACGTCGACGCTGAGAATGTCTATTAGAAGTTTTATACATTTTATCCCTCATGCTTCAAAGGGACGGGGAGGCGGATGACTGTCGGGCAGACAGACGTTTTGCCCTCAATCGATTTTTTGGTATCATGGACATATATTCCGTCTCCACAAGTTAGATGAACTAATTTCCTATATAGCTTAAGAACAAGATTCATTCACTTTTTTATTTTCAGGATCCCGCAATAAGAGCTTTTCAGTCAAAAATTCACAGATTTCTCCACACACGAATACAATACGTTACCTTCTTACGAAGCAAGGGTAAAAAAGTAAAAAGGAAGAAGGAAATATGAACCATCAAGTGCATTGGAATTAGATTCGCCAATTAGAAATTAATACATCTAGAAATCTCGTCAAAGCACACGGTTGTGTCTTGGAATAGTGTTTTCCAAGAGTAACTTTATTTTCAAACCATAAGTTCCACTTTTGACAATTCAAGGAGTTTCGACGTGTTGCGACAATTCTTGCAGTTCAGGCAATTAAATAGATTCCATGTTAGTTCAATCAGCAAACAAACTAACACTAAGTGTGTATCATGTTTGGCAGTAGTAAGGCTTGTTGTGGTATTGATGGCAAAAAAACAATTAAAATTGGAAGAACGAGGAGTTTGTACACCGGAAAGGTAAGTTTCCACAAATGCGCGAAACAGGTCTTCGTTCAATTGAATTTGTACCCCGAACGTATTAAGTATTTTTGTCAGCAGACAACTACCACCGCTATACATTAAAAAAATTCTCAATTTTTCGATTTACTAATAGTAGAACTTTAAGAATATTACTTTAAGAACATTAAAGAAAACAAAAACTGCGTCCTAATGGCAATTTTTTTGAAAAAATTTGGAGTCTTTTTTTTTAAAGGAAATAGGGTTTAAGCTTTACTGTAAATGCGAAATTCCAAGGACCTTTTCACAGAAAAAAATTGAGTTTTCGAAAAACTTGATTGGAAGTAATTTGAAGCACTTCCACTTACAAATACAATAGTGTTTAAAAATCGATGGAAATATGCATATTAACGGCGAGAGACATTTAAAAAAATTACAATATTTTTTTAAATTGCACATATTGCAAGCAATATTGATCGAAAACTACTAAAATTTTCAAAAAACCTTGCATGACCTTAATGAAAGAACTCTCTTTGAAAAGCAAATTTTATTAGATGAAAAAATCTCTATCCTCAATTTTGTAGTTGTCAGAAGTCGTCGCAAAAAATCAAACTTTAGAAATTTTCGAAAATTTAGAGTTAACAGTAAAAATCGGACCTATGCCACATTTGTCTTTTACTCTTTTAGAAGAAATTTACAAGAAAATTTGTAGCCGTTTTTGAGTAGCATTTAAAAATATACCGGGGCTTCATGTAAAGTACCCTCAAATTTTGAAAAATGTTTTTCAATAAATTACATGCTTCGACTCTAGTCAGATGGACAGGTTTTCCTTCAATTGGAAAAAAATGTACGTATGGTTAAAGTGGTAGTGGTATTCACAGACGGTCGGACGGACAGACGGGTATTTTGAAACAAAATATCTTTTTTTCAGTACCAGGGGCCTCAAAAACGTGTATTTCCGTTGAAATCTCGAAATAGATTTTTCGCAGCATTACATAACTTTATCTGTACTCCGTATACACGTATGTATACGAGAAAGTAAAATAGCTGTTTCGCACACGAAACAGAAGAATACGAAAAATCGTGTGTGTTAAAAATGCTTTCATTGCATTTAATAGACGCAATTTCAAGCGTAAACGATTCCTGATATTTTTTTTATTGTAGTCACCGTCAAATATCGATAAATCAACCGTCTTTCTTCATTCCTTAAGAAGAAATCATGTGTCACGAAAGCTCTCAGAGAAATATTGGTAGAAGAAGGCATTTATAACAACTCAGTTCATCGCCATGAAAAATGTATATTTGACTCTTTTAAGTAATTTATTCAAAAATCCCTGCAATGTACATGCATACCATAGTTCGGGGTTGTTTTATTCAATTGGTTCTCTAGACTGACAATGATTCCTGAACCTGCGATGTTTTGGTAAGAAATGTTTATCATACTTTCCTCGTATCAAGAAAGGTCTGATAATAATGTCTGATATTAATTATAATTAACGGGGGCTTCGTTGGTGGAACTGTTAGTTTATGTCCAAGTTTTATATCAAAGTTCGCGGATTCAAAACTGATCGAAGTCTCGGATTGTTAAGAGCGAAAACATCGCACGCCTTCCTTCGGATATTGTAGTGTAGTAGATTTACTGCACGTAAAATATCCACAAGCATAAAAGATACCTCCTTTTTTGCTAGTGGGAAAACGAGCGTAGCAAAATTTGCGATGTCAAAGGAAAGAACAGCCTGATGGTCTGAGCCTCGCCACGTAAAATATGGCATCAATGATTGACGGAATTAGGAAGTTTAATGTTGAAAACTGTTTTATTGAGTGAGTTAATGGCTGTGATGACTATGAGCTTTGTGGGTTATAGATAGATTCGACATGCAGATTTTTTTCCCTAATGGACCTTGTATGCCAGCTTTTTCTACACATTTTTGTATTTATGAGATACAAATTATCCATATACAGCAATATCGAGTGTTTGGATGTGAGGATACTTCACTCACGGCTACACCACTTCTCGAACACCAGTCGAGACGTGAGGCGATATTCGACGCGTCGCGGTCCCCCGATGGGAAACTGATTATTTGTTGTCGGATACGACCATAAGATTCCAAGAAATTTCCAAAAACATGTTTTTTACGTGTTTTGACACTCTAATCTAAGTGATAATGCCAGGAGTCAAACCATCGCCTCCTAAATAGATTTACGTAGATGGCGTTGATTAAACCCCAGTACCCAAAGGTATTTTTCGCTCAACACATCATAATTACAATGAATACGCCATAAACTTAGGCAGACCAAGTAAACCAATTGGGGTGAAGGCTGGCAATCTTCGCTACAGATCTTCCTCGTCACTGGCGTGGACAATAAACACAAACAGGTCCTGGCTTGGGAACACTGCTAGATGATAGAACTCAAATTAATGATAAATACATAGATAGAAGTATATTTTATCTAGCACACTCAATCCAAATAAATACAAAAAGTCCACAACGTGACAGAAAATCATTTACTAGCTGAAGTTAAACAAGGGTTTCATTTCGCGCCCTGCGGCTTCAGCGGAATCGTAATGGCCGTTACCTCTTGAAGAGCTGCACGTTGTTCTGCATGGAGTGCGCGACGGCGTGCAGCGCGTCGGCCGTCACGGCCTCCTGTTGGTAGTACTGCGTGAAGTTGTACTCGTGCGTCCACTCGGCCTGGCCGCGCAGGTTGGCCTCCGCCAGGTCGAGGTAGTACTGCGCGTAGTCCTTGACGGCGCCGGTCTCCGTGTCGAACTTGACGAGGCGCAGGCCGGGGTTGTTGGCGCTGTTGTGGTGGATGCGCCGCGGCGTCACCGACGGCGCCACCAGCGCCCACGACACGGGTTGCTCTGCGGACACCGGACGCTTCCGATCAGTGGGACAGTTAATGGTTAATTTTCTAATTAATTAATAAATGGATAAAAGACACTATTATGAGCATGTTAGTGAATCGTTCACGAGCACGGTAGAGCGAATGTACACTTTGAGTTGTTTTCGAACTGAATGCCTATAGCGGTGATGTCAAGGTCTCCTATTGGTGGCAGTAGCACGCTCCGTGGCACCGTGGCATGCCAAGAGTTTCTCAGCGCAACTAGCGTCGGGCAAGGAAACTATCCCGTAGTAGTACCCTCCGTTTTCCGATACTTATGGCGATGTCGAAACCTCCAACATGATGTTTCAGAGATTTAAAATATTGTGATCTAGATTGGGAGGAAGCGTGCCTTCAAATCTTATTTCAAGCATTTATCCTTAGTATTTTTAATAATTTTATCCTTACTTGTTTTATTTGTCAAAAATAAATTAAAGTTCATTTTCAATTCTTGTTTAAAAATAATTTATTCAATTGCATAATAAATGGTAAACATATATTTGAATAAGAAAGGGAAATAAGGACCTATCCATATGGGAATATTTATTCCACAATTGAATACATGATTAAAAATAGGAATTGAAAATGAACTTAAATTTATTTTTAGCAAATAAAATAACAAATAAGGGTAAAGTTATTCAAAATGTTAAGGATACATATTTGAAACAAGATTTTCAAACTGTAGTTAATAAAATTGTTTGTAAAGATTGTCAAAAGTATTCGAAGGACAAAAAAACTAGAACATCTGAACGTAAAATAAATATAAATGACTTAGCAGACATAATTCAATAAGAGAACAGAGTTTCAATAGGACATGGAATTGATTTTGAGAATATTCAAATTTTAGAAAGGTAAAAAAGGTATTATCGAAGATTAATTGCAGAAACATTGCATATTGAAACAAATACTGTTTAAATACACAGACCCAATAAATTCGCAAAAATACTTCCAATAAATTGACAAAATAATATAGGTGATTTGTACAACTTCTCATCTAAATTTACTTAGATTTGATATAGATTTACAATATTTATTTTGTTTTTTCATAGCCCTATTCCCTTCTTTCGAATAGCCTATTTTCTTATGTCCCTCTTTGGTACTTTTATTATATTTATGCAAAATCAAATCTTGTCAGAAAAGAATTTAATGAAATTGGTTTAATGAAATATAGTATTTAATTCCACAACATTTATCGAAATTTACTACAGATGAAATTGTAAATTTTAGAATGTGTATGAAGTTATTAATGATTTGAATGTAAAATTTGAAATTTCTTCTATAATTTGATATTCATTTCGAATTATTTGGAGTAATGTCGCAATTGTAATGTTCTTAAATCTTCAGTTACGAAAAGTTGAAATTGAGTATATGGACAAAGTCGTTAGCACTTTTTAAGCCGTAGAGAAAAGGGGCATGAACGACACGAAGTATTTGTTACAAACTTCGTGAAGCAATAAAAGACCATTTTCTTTACACACGTTTTGTAAAAATTCAAAATATTTTCTCTCTTCTGTGAAGCTTTTTTCGAAACCTTAAAATATCACTGTAAATAACGTGACTCTGCTTATTTTTATAAGACCTATATTTCATTAGTTTTTTGCATAGTATTTAGAAACAACATGAGGCAAATTAAAATTCTCTGAAGAACATATGACGAGTGATGTCAAGCACAGAGATTCACATGTAGATCATTAATACTTTGTCTCGTTCACAATTACTGATACCGCATTTCAAATACCTCAAACTCATGTTTCTACCTTCGAAAGAAACTTTTATACCTTTCAATGGAAGTTTACAATTCATTTATTGATTTAATGATATAGTGTTTCGAACAAGTTTTCAAATTACTGGGGCGAGAACTAGAGAGAGTATCTGCCAAGGAAGATGACAAAAGATTCTCTGGCGATTTTTCTCTTTCTACCAGTAGATATAATTTTCTCCCACTATAACAAAAATATTACTTGTACAAGTCATTATAAAATATACTCGTACATGTCAGACGTAGTTAATGATACAATAATAATCTAATTTACAATTTGCAATACCGTAGTTTCGTATTTCACTGTTATATCAGGTGACAACGAACGGTACAAACGAGAATCATAAAAAAAACTAATATCATTTCTCTTCTATTGTCCGGGAGAGCTGCAACCGTAACTTGGGAAGTTCAGTACCTATTTCGTCTGAGCTGCGATCACCATTGTCCGCATCCTCTCGTCCAGACTCCCCTCGCTTTCTTCCCCTCTCCCCCCCCCCCACAAGCGGACTGATCGCCGCTTCTAGAGCTCGCGTGACTGGCGCCCTTGCGGCTCCGTCATCCCTTAAATCCCCTTGCAGTCGCCTGCCGCCCAACGACCCTGCCCACATCACGTCATTTCCGTGGGCCCCTCGTCGTCGGCCTGTTCAAGCCCCATCGCGCCGAGGGAGGGCGCGTGCACCCCCCCCCCACGTCAACACGGCTCGCGCCTCCGCTCCTACTCACGCGAATTAACATTCTCCTCATTGCTACATCACTTCAAGCAGTTGTCCTCCGAAATCTACCTCCGCTATCAGCCAGATCCCTCCCTCGCTCCCTACCAACTTCCCTGATCGTCGGCCACAGACATTTCCTTGTCAACCATAAAATAGAGCTGTTATTTAGTTCTCGAAGAATTTCTTAGTTTCGTATAACAAAGTATATTTCTCTTCTAATGAATTTTATGCTTATGAACTCGTTCTATTATTATTATTAACATTATTATTATTATTATTATTATTATTATTATTATTACAAGCTTCTACAATTTCCTCAACAATGATGAATGAGGTATACATCGGAACTCATATTCAAGATACACAACAACTGTAGTAGCAATGTTTTTATTATCTTGTTTTGCAGGTAGTACAAAGAGCTATTCATCTTGTAATTTTTAGAATGTACACTTTTCTATCACTTTTTTATAATGTGCATATTAAATCAACTGTATTCACATTATTTTTGCTTTCCAAATTTGATTATTAGTTTGGATACAGCCCACTTTCCGAGACCTCTTTGGCTTAGTAAACGAAGCCACACGTCCATTCATCTCATTATTTTTAGATGATTATTATAATTATTTTTTGTACGAATTTTATCCAGTCAACAATCAGTTTCCTTTTAGGTCCCGATGGACCGCATATTCGACCATGCACTAGAGAGTTGCGGGCTCCTCAGATCTGGAGTCTGCAGACAAGGCCCTCCACGACAACACATATGAGAGACAAGGGACAGACAATCATGCCCAAGGCGGGACTCGAACCTGCACTATTCGGACCAAATTGCAGATTTATACAAGCTCTTAGCCACCTCGGCCGTTCAGGTCGTCGAATAATATTTATTATTGTAATTATAATTATTACTATGTAATTATTATTATTATTATTATTATTATTATTATTATTATTATTATTATTATTATTATTATTATTGCAATTATAAGTAATTTTATTGTTGTTACAAGAATATATATTTCACCACCCTTAAATATGTTGATAAGCCAAATTTTGCTTGGAACGAGATGGGTTTTTACCATTAGATTCCCTACGTAATGTGCACAAGGATGTTTAAGAACGAAGCAAAAAAATTATAAAATCCTAAGCTGATTTATGTACTCTATTGGACAATTCACGCTGTAACAATGATACGAGATCATGAATTAAGATTAAATAAGTTCATTGGTCTGCTTATTCGCCCTAGAAGATTGGTTCAATAAGTATCAGATAAAATATACGTTGCTCTCTTGTAAAATTTAGTTTTCACGAGTTATCACCTAATTCACAGGGGCTAAAATATATATAGATTTTAATTATTAAAAAAACTAGTTTACCAAAACAAAAATACAATTAAATAAACACTTTGCGATATCTGAATTACCTGACTTTCGCCATATTTCACCCGTCTTCGTACGCTATTCTCCCTTCCGGACAGACCTTCAGTCACCTGACATCTGCAGCGGCCCTTAAATCCGGCCGTAATTTCAAATTGGACCGTAAATCATGACTATGTCAGTTGTAATTATTGGCTCAGCAGCATATTTTAGAGCCGACACCGTGCGTTATCGCAGCCTTGCCTAAGATTGCTACACAACGGCTTCAATGTGTATGGTTTGGAAAGCTTTAGATGGTAGAAAAGAGAACATTCTAGATATTTTGATAATCTTTCATGACAGCGCTACGCCAAATCTTAAATTATAAGGACATGTACAATATTTGCGTGTTGTTGAAATGCACTTTATTTGCCGTAAGCCTCAGAATATTCAAGATGACTTATTCTGTCGTTTTATTTACGGGTTCAGTGATATAATTAACATTCACAGAAATTATTTTCTGAAACATTGTAAGTGATGTGCTGTTTATGTCAATCAACACTTATGACTGAAAAGTAGCAGAGACAATACTATTCGTTTAGCCAGGTAAAATAAGTTTAACGGGCAGTCACGATTCCGTTCATTTCGAATATTAATTGTAATACAGTCGACTCCGGTTATAGTGAACTCATGGGGACTAACATTTCCGGTTAACTATATCCGAAGGCAAAATTATAAGTCAAAATTATATGCGCAAATTAAATAGAATTTCTTCAGAAAGATTTAATTTATTAATATAGAGATAAGGCAAAATAAATTAACACCACGAACGGGAAATTTCAATATACTTATTTGAACTTAAAAAACAATTATTTTCAATTGCTTCGTGCATTTTCATTAGTAATTTCTTTTGATTCTTCTCCAAAGTTACTGCTCTCTCTCCATACTTGGTTCTGCATTCAGCGCTGCTGGAACACCGTCCCACTCTCTGAAGACCCTTTTGCGCGCCTAATAACATACGAAATGCTTTCGGTAGCGGGATGGCGCAAGCGGCTAGTGCCGGCGATCGCTTTCCCATGCGTTACGACCGATATCGCTGGGCTGTGGCAGTCGCGAGCTTTCTGTCGCCTACTCAACGCGCTTTGTCCAGTGGAATATCAAGTAACACCATTGAAACTGGAGCAAGCAATTGCGCGTCGCCAGTAGTAGCCTACGCAGGACACGGCCTGTATGTCCACAGTGAAACTAAGTGGCATAAAGTCATCAGTAGGTGTTTTTTTCGGGTCTGCTACCTTCAACTCAAGGGAGTCTTCTTCCATTCTTTGGCCGACAATATTGTTTCAAGCTGCGTAGTGTTGGAATTTGTCGCAATGAGGCGATATATTATTTTTAGGAAGAAATTAATTCCCAGGAAGTATATCCTACATTCACTACAGCTGAGGTTCAGATTCACTATAACCGACTGTTCTTATGCTTATTTGTAATGTAAGTGAAGCAGGACCAGCAACTTAAGTCCACTATAACCGAGGGTTTACTATATATGAGTTCATTACAACCGGAGTCGACTGTATTTTGACTGATCCATTTTCCAATGTGTGTTCGAACGTCTCTCACTTTCAAGAAAGGCTACATCGTCGATTACATCGTTAAACTAAAGATGGTACATCATACATTTTCTCGAATTGTTTGTAAAGTTTAGGTAATATTATAATACTAGTTGAACCCATGAAAATATTTCAAACATTTGTACTCGATTGAATAAGCCATCTCAGCGGGTGGCAGCCCCCCTTACTGAGGATCACTTCGTTGGTAGAAGCAGATGCCTCTGCATGTGGTTTCAACACGCTGGCGTATTTTCCCAGATAGGGATTTCAAATTCAAAACATAAGTCCCAGACCAACGTTCTTATCCATTATACTACAGTGGCGGTTAGATATATCAATAGTCCCAATGCGTCAATAACAAATTTGAACTTTCTCGGTTATCTCAAATTGAGAGTTTTTATTTGAAATATCAGCTTTTGAGTCAATTACTCCCATCTCAATCAGGTATTCGTCCAGTTCCCCTCTCCTCGAGCAAATGCTGAGATGGCCTCTTGTTTTGCTTCTGGACATAAATGTAACTTCAAATTACTACTTCTCCCCATAGCAGGTCACACACAGTTTTTAACTGTTTTTGAAACTGTTAAATAAATAAATAGAACATAGGCCGTACTATAAAACAGTAGTGATATATTTGAGCAATAAATGCAATTGGAGATTTTTGAGAAAATTAATTCTAATGGTCTAATTCTGAAAAATATATTTCTTTAAGAAAACATTACCGTGTTATTATCTTATTGTAGTTGTAGGAGGGGGCCAAAAGAAATTTAACTTTTGCAATTTTCGATTGTGGTGAAAACTGTAAATTGGAAATTTTTGTACGAGTACTTTGTTATATTCCAGCCCAAATTCGAAATAAAACATATGGAGCTATATTTAAAACAAGTTTGAAAATATCCTAGTGTAAAGTAACCCTCAAATTGAAAGATTCCTTTCAACTTAAAGGACTTACTGCACCAACAAGGTATACGAGTGGAGGTATCTATACTATGTATACGAGAAAGAAGCTACCAACAAGTATACTAATAAGGTACAGGAGAAAGAAACTAGTGATAATACGGAATTGTAAAGACTTTGCTGTAACGGACAGTTTTCTAATTTCTTTGGCATGGGATAGTCTTCGCTTAGCCCCATCATCCTCCAAGGTGCCATCTATCGCCTGTCGAGAACATTTTTTCACAATTTCTCAATTTTTGGTTCCTTAGTGGTTGAACTGAAATATGACTTTAAGAATAATAAGAAAGTGTAAAACCTCGTCCTATGCAAAATTTTCGTTGAAGAAATTGTAGCCGATATAAAGAAAATGTTTAAGTGTTTCTGTAACTGCGAAATTTGAGTTTTCGAGAAACTTCATTAAAAATTACTTCAAGACTTCTACTCATAAATGCAAAAATTAATACACATTGCCAGTGATATAATATTTACGGCATTTCAAAAGAAGGTATTTCAAAAAACAATTTCTCAAGATAAAAAAACAAACAAACAAAAGATGTAATGAAATTAAGGTATTTATGTAAGGCATTTATGTCACGCTTTTCAATCCTTTTAACTCTGTAAGTTCAAAAACTAAAGAGAAAGAAGCTGCAGTTGTTTTTGAGCAAATGGCATGTGGTATGGAAAATGTATAAGACATAATTTTAAACACATACACTTTTCAATGCAACAATCAACAAATCACCGGTAATGTAATATTAACGAAGTGAGAGAGAAGTAAAAAATTAAATTTGTGTACTTTTTGAAAGAAATAACAATAAAACACCACCACCAACTACAAACGAATACAAGAAATTGTGGTTTTTGTCATCTCATACAGAACTGTCTCTAAAATAATAATGACGTATCTACTCATCATCGGTTGTTTCTTTTCACTTCAGAATCGAATCCTTTAAATATCAAAACAAGTAATTCGTTTCGCCTGAGGTCACTAAAATCGTGAGTGAGTATTACCGAGTTGAAAATAAATCTTCTTTTCCAAATCAAAGATCTTTCCTTTATCCGAAAACTCTTTAGTACTTGAGTTTGTAATTTTCAGATTTTAATAACCGGAGCATGAATTTAATAACCGGAGAAGTAATTTTTGCGCTCTTAGCCAATTTAGGTTTATTACAGAGAAATGGAGTCAGCAAATTTATTCATTAGCGAATGAAAATACGTTTAAAATTCAGTAAATAATCGAGTTGTAAAGTTAACTTACTTCCCTTTTCTTTTCACTCTAATATCACATTCCATATTCAGCAATTCCATTCACGACGTACTTAACTCCATTCCGTTCTGTGGCATTCAAGTCAACTTCTCGTTCTGGCATTCAGCTACCCCTCGTCCACATAGTTTCCTTTCAAAGTGCGTCCGTGCTTGTTTACTGATACGCACGAAGGTTCAAGTCCGCACACACAAGAGAAACGTGTATCAACTCTCGTCGTCTAATTATTGTATATTAATGTACCCTCAGACGAGAGCGTCCGGGCCTTCGCGAGCTGCAGCCCTCGCCGTCCTGGCTTGCGAGCAATGTCGAGGACAGGGTTGTTCGGGAGCGGCTATGGAAGCGGAGAGTGCATGGCGAAAGTGAGGAAGGAGAGGACGAGAGGATTTTTGAGAGAGATTCAGTTTGGATGGGCAAATGTAGTGAGAAAGCATTTGTCGATAAAGTAGGCTGGCGGAGAAGGTTAGGAGGTACAGTAATGAGAAATGAAGATCTCTGAGCGCCTGACGGGCGCTAATATAAAATTAATTTGTTGAGTGCTGAAAACACTCACGAAGTATTTTTATCGGATGAAGTTTATAGTAGTGGAAAAAGAAATGGTAGAAAACATACGTGAGTAATTAAGAAATGTAATACCTCAGGTTCTCTGAGAATTGCAGTTTGTAACTGATGAAGATACGTCCATTAATAGGAATGACAAGTAATAAAGGGTGTTAGAAAGAGTAAGGAATGCTGGAGACACGAAATACAACGTAAATAACCTACTGGAGACCCGTAATCTTCCAACAATTTTCAATTCAAAAGAAAATTATCCATGAGTGTCTATGACGTCAGAGAAGGTTAATTAGTTGACACATACGATAAAATGTGATAGAAAGAGAGTACGGTGCGTACTTCAGGGGCATGAAAACTACGATGTGGCGAGAAAATTTGCCAAAAGCAATCATTTAGGGTCGCGGGGAGCGTGCACAATTTCGTACCAAAGCATCTAGAGACGCAATAGGTCTGAAGCTGGAGCCGCGGGCAAACGCAACGGCAGGTACATGGCTCTCACGCGCGTTAGGGCACGCAGCGGCGTGCGGCGCAAGGCAGGTGGCGGGGGCGGGGCGGGACGCGGGGCGGGGGCGGGGCGGAGCGGTGTGACCGTTGGCGGCGTGACGGCGCGGCGGCGGTAGGGCTGCAGCCCTTCGCAACCCTTTGCGTCGAGGGCTCTCGCCCGAAAATGGCAGAGCCAGGAGAGGGCGAGTCGGAAGCTGAGCGACGGTGTGGCGGGTTCGGGCAAGGCAGGGAGATGGAGGGCGCGGACGTGGATGCGCGACAGTGGTGGAGTGGGTGCGTTCCCGTGGCCACGCTTGCAGCCCCGCAGGACGCGAGAAGCCCGCGATATGGGCGCCCTGACACCGCTGCAATTATTTACCGGCGCCGGGAGGGGCTGTCCCCCCACCCCGCGCCCCGCCCCGCGCAGCGCTGTCAGGGGGTGACAAAGGTGCGGTGGCAGAGTTGCCGAAACTCGCCCCGGGGCCCCGGGAAAAGCCTCGCGGCCCTCTTCTCCCCCTCGTTTCGCCACCTGCCCTCTCCTCTCGCGCTTTCCTTTTATTCCCTTCTCCTCCCTTCCACGCTCTCTTGCTGGTCGTTGGCCGCAGATTTGGCTTCCTTCTCTTCAACTTCTTTCGGGTTTTAGATGGGATCTGTCATGGTTCTTCTGCTGCTCTACTCCACCTGTTCTTACTCTATATATCTTCTTCTCCTCTTCTCTGGCACTCTCTTAGTGTTCTTTGGTTTCTGGTTTGTCTTCCTCTTCGTCGCCTTCTTTATTTTTGGAGTAACTTTTTTTCTGCTTCGTTATTTCATTCCGCTGAGAGCCACCTTGTCTTTCTCTCTATTCTATTTAATCACTCCTTTCATTCTCATCCTCTTCTTTTTTCTCACTACCTTCATTTAGTAATAATATTCTGTAACTCAAACGTTTCAGAATATATTAATAAATATAAATATTTTATTATATTATTATTATTATTATTATTATTGTTGTTGTTATTGTTCTGAAGTGATTCCGTCAATTCTGCTCCCGAAGAAACTCTTTTCCTTGTAGTATTTTTGTATTCTTTTGTGTGTGGTCATTTGTGATAGATAGTAATACTTTATTTGTGTGTATATTCATTTATTTATTTATTGAAAATACACCTTCGTTTTTAACACTTTCTGTCTAATTCTATTTATTCTTTGATATTTCTTCTAATAGTATGCAATATACTTGCAATTGTGAAATATTAATACATTGTACATTTTTGAGGTTGATTCGGTAATCAAATATGCATTTTCGTAATCAATCGTGCATTTTTGAATTACTAGAGGATGAACGCTGTAGTAATAGTAAGATGAAGATAACAATACATTTTTTTGATTTTGCATGATAAATAGCAATAATATGTTGAAGTGCTTTCCCAGAAATATCGTAAGTTGATATTTACAAGTTCTTCTTTTTGACGCTAACAAGGGCTAGATGTGATCAGTGTTACTTTTCTCCGTCACATATTAACTAGGCTTTAATACATGGCTAGAAGTAAAAATACAACTGGTAAATATAGGTTCTGAATATATTGATACCTTTTGGGGGACATATAATAATAAACAATTAATTATGAATAACTTATTATTGTTATTACTGTTAATAGTAGAAGTAGTATAAACAACGACGAAAGAAAAGAAAAATAAATATTTTTAAAGCTCTGACAATAACAAACTTCAAAATAAAACTATTATCTGTTTCTTCCAGTGTAAAAAATGGAGCATTACCATTCGTTGAACACTAGAGAACTGCTCATGAGCTAAGAGTTCCATTCTCAACACCTCTGGTGCTACCATAAACCGGTAGCCCAATTTCTTTTCCTCAGAATTACCATTGTCAAGGCAGACTCCTGCGGAAGGCACCCTACGGACAAGGTGGCAGACGGAGCCCCCCCCCCCCCGAAATGAAACGAGAGCCGAGGGAATCTCGTGGCGTCGCCCGTGCTTCATCTCGAAGCGTAAGGGCAAGGGGGGGAGGGGGGAGGTAACAACACCGCAAGCCGCCGCCGGCGTACAAATCACGCTTCGCTGCCGCGGGGCCGCTCTGCCCCGTCGACGCCGCGCGCCTCCCCAGAGGAGCCCATAGTCTCCGCCCGGCCTGGACTAATGCCTTGCTCCCGCCCCCCCCCTTCCACTGGTTCTGCACCTGCCTTTTGGTTCCACCGTCGCTTGGCGGTATACGCACAGTAGTTGTTGACGTAGAGATGTTTCTTGGGCTCCAAGTTTTTGTTTGAATTCGCCTGTGGTGGGAAGTTTTCTTGTTATTGGAAATCAAATTTCCTTCGGAATATGCTACCTTGAATTCAATAGAAGATTTTTACCGTGTAATATGTTGATGACTAGGAAACCAGTAATTTTCTTTGTAAATTCTATGTACTTTTATCAATTATTTAACAACTATTTGAGTGCTGCGTACCGCATAGGTGTTTTTTGTACTACTTGTTTCGATAGGTCCATGTTATTTCGCTTAGCACACGTACTCCCTGCCGTTATTTAAACGTTCTCCTCCACAGACTCGTCCGTTTTTCCTGCGACAATCGCTGAGTAGTCTCAATCTCCTCCAAGTTCCACGTTTCTTCTTCTTAGCCACATTTCTTTAAATAAAAAGGCTTTCGTGGAAGTCATTTATGCTTTTGCACGATATTGTACGTTTTCAGAATCACCATTCATCTTCATATTATTCTCGGTCCATGATCATCAGCACCAACCTGGTCCTCGGGGTCTTTTGCTGTCCTCTTCTTACTTTCCCCTTCCATTTCCTTATGCCGCCGCCGCCGCGCAGAGACCTCGGCGAATGTGAGCGGAGCGCCGGCTCTCATTTATTACAAGTTTGGTTCGAACAGCCACCACCTTGCGCCAAAAGCTGCTGACTGCGCGAGGCGTCGCCTTACTTCCAAATCGCGAACGGCGGGGCCCGGTCGCGCGCCGACCTCGAGCGGAGTTGGGGCCAGGCCTCGCCCCGCCCACGCCCCGCCCCGCCTCGCTGCGCTGACTGCTCTCGTCGACGCTTCCGTCTTGCTTTTCTTTTGACGCGAACAAACATTGCGCCGCAAAACTTCCTCATAAAGCTGACACCGTGCCGCATCATCTATTTTCTTGAGTGTCGCGAATACTTCTATCCGCATCCCGTCTGCGTCGGCTGTAACGAGACTTTAATGATGCCATAATGACGAAAAGAAAAGTATCTTTTTTGTCCTTTAGAGCCCATGAGAATAGAATAATATTTACTTCCGGAACAAACACATAGATCGGGCGTCGTTGTATAAATAGCCCTGGACTTTGTCTGCGGAGTGCAATCATTGAAAAAAAATACAACTCACTACATCTGAAAATTTACCTTATCGATTGACGTACGGGAGATACACAGGAAGCGAGGCTTTTGGGGATCTGGATTCAGATCCGCTTTGCCATTACCAACAGGCTGAGCAGGCGGGGGTGAGTGGGGGTGGGGGCGTTCGGTCGAGGCAGGGAGCAGCGGGCTCGCAGGCGCGGAAGTGGCGCGGAAAGGGGGGCGGGGTGGGCGGCGAGTGAGGACGGGACAAATGTGTTAGTGGCGGCCGACACGGAGGGGGCGGGATGCAAACTGTGGTGGATCAGGAAGGGCCAGTTCGCGGTACCGTTCTATTCACTCTACAAGGCGTGTTCCAGTGCATACTGAACTGAATGATTACTTTGTAAAATTTCCATCACTTGAAAGAGGGATGTCAGAAGGAAATTTTATTGTTGTATGTTTCTTCCGGACCAAAGATGAAATACCTCAATATAAATTTATTAATGCGGGAGGAAGATCAAGTGACTTGTGCAGACCATTTTGTAAAAAGGATCAACCCACACACTTTTTTGCTGAAAACAGTTATTTGCTGAAAATAACTGTCCCAATATACTTAATTACTTTTAAAAACAATAAAATGTTTAATTATATTTTTTGAAAGGTACCTAGAGCGGATGGTATATAAAAATCTGATTATAAATTTGTTCTTAAAAAAAAAAAAAAACGTTTGCACTAATCGACAAACATTATTTTCTTTATTCACATATTATGATGTGTAAAATGTCTTAATATGCATTGTATATAGTTCTAGAAAAGTTTTGTTGTGTCTCATTTAGTATTGCTAAATGTTTTAATTTTGTTGTTGACGGGAGAATTACAAATGCTCATAACTAATGTGCTATAATGAATTATTTAACCAAGTATTTGAGGAATACATTGAGCACACTTTTATGATAGGTTTTAATCATGTGCCATTTATTACGACTAGAGTTTAGAAGTTCAATTATGGAAATAAAACGAAAAGATCACCGACTTCACAATCTGGTTTATTTTGTTAATCTGGATTCTGTTATGTCTGATCCATAAAATGTATAAAACAAGCAAACAAATACTTCCGTTAAGGCAAATAAAAGAAAGAAATCAACCTTACTCGATTGCTTCTCATTCCACGGTCACCTGGGAAATGGGAGCTCCCAACAGGGTATTGGGTGCCGTAACGAACTAAACTCGTACTAACTAGTTGTCTTAAAGGAACTGCAACGTAATATCATAATTTCCACTCCTGTGGGTCTACAAATTCATCATTTACTGTTGTACATTGTTTCTTAGCACAAAATTTGCAAATAGACGGGTCATCATCACAACCTAGATGTGCTACATTTTTACACTCTTTACAAGTTATGACAAGGTCATTTAATTTTTTATAAGTGAAACCAAACAAAATATGATTTTATTAAGGAATTGTCACTTTCAGTGCTAATGCAAATCGATGAGCTCTCTGTGAAAGATTGTGAGAAACAGCTTTAGAGCTCTCTGTAGGTGGTCTATCCCTGATTGCTATCACTATTGGTTTTGCTATTGTAGCAGTAGTATATTTGGGTATTTTCTTTGTCACACCCTTGCTTTATGCCTTCTCTTTTATTCGGTGATCCTTTTTCTTATTGACTTTTTTCTAGAGTGAAAAATCAGAATGTCAGTCAATCAGTCAGAATCTCCAAATGAAGTCTCTTACGAGCATTTTTGAGGGGTTAGTATCCTATTTTTGGCGTAGGAGAGATTGAGAACAAAACGTTTGCCAAAGAATATTCACCTTCGCCCTGGTTGCGTCTACTTTTGCAAGTAGATGGTAGAGTAACACTAAGTTCTTCAGCTTTAGATGAAGATGACACTATTTATTCTTCAGAACAGACGTTAGTATTCGTCCAGTCCATATTTTCGAAGATCCAGCCTCTGAGAACATTGTCTGGGATGCACTGTCTGTAGACTCAACTGCAGTTTGGAATTCCTTCGTAGTTTCAATTGCAAATTCATCCTTTTAATGATGGCAACATTTAAAGGAACGGTTTAACTTGCTTGAAACTAGCTTTTCCGTTTTCTACGGAAGCGATTATAAAAAAGGCATCCTTAAACATCCCAGCTATTTCGTACGCGGTTGTTCTTCTCAGTAGACCATCCGTTTTGACAAGGATATTATATTCCTTTTTGTAGGTCGCTTTTAAGGGTCCGCAAACAGTCAGATAACGGGACTGCATACGATACGAGGAACGAAGGGGTAAGGACAACATGGTCACATCGTTGTTTGTAACAAAACTCATACGCTTGTAGGGTAATACGGCTAGTGTGATGGTCTAATATCAACAACAATGACCTTTCTCTCGTTGGATTTGTAAATTCAGCAAAATGTACTAGCGATTGTTCGAAAATAATTTCCTTGCTCCATCCGTTCGGAGTGCATGCGTAAACAGCTTCTAGGGGTCCATTTTTTCCAGCGATTTTGAAAGTCGCTTTCTTGCGAATTTAAAAAGGGCCGGAGCAATAAAAAAATATGAGGTTTTCAGAGCTCGCATCCAGTTTCCCCTCTTCCTGTGAATACTCTTCCTGTGAATGATTCGCATGAATCAAGAAACTAATACAATATATTAAGATCCCCGTATAAACATGATAGCAAACTCTCGGGCAAACAGCAGCAAAACTAGCATAACGGCAGCAAACATTTCAGGCGAACGGCAGAACACATACTGTGTCGTCTTCTAGGCAAAGTGAGTGCGACCGCGTTATCGCTCGAACTATGGACGAATGGTAAAACTCTAGATATCCTTCAATGCTACTCGCAGGTTTCTAGCGTGTGGAAGCCCAATTATTCG
Source organism: Gryllus bimaculatus (assembly GCA_017312745.1). Lineage (NCBI taxonomy): Eukaryota > Metazoa > Arthropoda > Insecta > Orthoptera > Gryllidae > Gryllus > Gryllus bimaculatus. Next base: position 4,824,271 of record BOPP01000014.1, on the reverse strand, counting down.
GGATAGGCTCCTATTACCCATAGGCTCTCGTTATCCCGTTTTCCCCATATGTATGGCAAAAAGTACAATATGAAGTTACATAGTAGGAATACGACGGCAAAAAGTTCAACATTTTCCGAGAAACTAATAATAGCGGCTGCGTATAATCCAAATAAAATGGCTTAAACATTAATAATCATGCTTACAGGAATTGCACTCCCAAAAATATTGAGCGGAAAGCTTATGAAAAGCTGGAATCGCAGCTCTGTTGATCATAAATATAAAAAGGTACCTAAAAGTCGGTATGAAAACTTATTTCTCAATAAGATGAATGTATTCAAAGTGATTGGTACATACGATCACTATAATACACTCGTACACTATAATTGAAGGATTTGGTTAAACACAACCCATATGGAAACACTTTCGAGATAAAAGAAAGTGAACATTTTGGCTCAAGGATATTTAAGTGAATCACATAAAAATGACAACAAACCGTAGCCACCTCCGAGCCACGAACTGAAACTATTTGAGAACTACACTCTATGGGTAGTGCATGTAAGATACGAAATATTCCAGAAATAATGGTATCAAAAATTTATAATTTTGAGAGTAATTAATTTATTATTATTTATTTATTTATTTATTATTTATTATTTATTTATTATTTTTATTTATTATTTATTTATTATATTTATTTAAATTGTTATTATTTTTAATTTATTTATTTATTTATTATTTATTTATTTATTTATATTATTTATTTATTATTTATTTATTTATTTTATTTATTTTATTCATTATTTATTTATTTTATTTATTGTATTTATTATTTATTTATGTATTTATTTATTTATTTGAAGTTAATTTATAAAGATATACAATTGTTAGTTGAATTGAGATTATATTTGAAGGTCAAAGAGTACATTGCAGCAAGATTCTATTATTCTTTAAACAGAGCTATGTGGAAAATATACGTACGTGTGTGTGATATTTTGATAACTTTTATTGGCATATAATTTGCCTTTTTGTGGTATTCTAAATTGTATGAGATGTATGAGTTATAAATATTTTTTATCTTTATAGTCACATGTATTCATATTTTCAGAACTACATAGATGGCGAAAATGAGTTATTCATCATTGTATGGCATCATTACATGAGTGAAATAACACTTGCCAATATGTAACAATGATGTTATATTATTTATGCAGATACTATTTTTGAATTTGTGTAGTTAATTTTAGCAACGCTGATCCGATGGCCGATATCGCTAAGGCAGTAGTGCCGTAACGGTCTCAGAATAGACGATCGCGGGTTAACGTCCCATCTCGAGCATGGTTTGTGTGACTCTGCATGTTTGTGTGTCTATTTCATCAAACATCTTCATCATAATTTCATCCCAAGGGCTAACAACCCTGGGGTATAAAAATCGATTCCCCATTAAAATGCAGATTCCCCCCATGGAAAAAGTAATGATACTCTGATAATCAAGTCTGAGCTCCGGTGGGGTGCATGTATCGCTTGGCCCCATGATGGGCGATTCGCCAAACAAACAAAACTATCTCTTCGAGGAAGGAAACAATTAAATGTTTTTGCACCAATTACATTCGTTTTACAGCCATACCTGAAGAGTAAAATCTCAAAGAGTAAAATTACATTTTGATAAGTGATAACTGGCTTAAGTGTAATTACTCAAGATGTATCGAATGATTCTTTTCGAAACACACTTCCTTCCGTACACTTCCTGGAACTTCATGTCTGACCTCTACAACAAATTCGCAAAAATGACAGAGGGAGCTTCATTATATTAATAAAGAATATTCCATTAAATTATGAGAAAGATGAACTTATATCCAACTTGTATCCAACTTTATTTTCCTAAATTGCGTTGTCACGATAATGTGTTGTTTAATTAAAAATTTTAATTATTTTTTCATTATGTAGAGAAGTTACGCAGCTTTTCCCCTATGGTCTTGTAATTAAAAAGGACATTACAAACAAGATAATTTTCTAGGAACAACAATTCGTAATTAATGGAGTTTTCTTTACTAATCTTGAAACCATTTTAAAATGTTCAGAATAAATCCATCTCAGTGTCCGTAAAACGCATTAAGAAACGGCAGGAAATTTTACCTTGATTAAGATAAATAAAAGACGATATAAAAAGTATTGAGTGATCACTATTTTAGAAAGTGGAATTCTTGTTATGCACTCTAATACTATTCCATAAAATATTCAATTGATAATTGATATCGCGTCAGTAATATTAATTAAATATCAAACAATGAAGAGAGAGTTCTAAGAGTTCTACAAGCGACGACAGAAAACCCCGACGGTCTTTGATCTGAGGGCTTCTTATCGCTGCTGAATCATTACAATCAGTATGTAGTTCTTCGCAATTTCATTTTATACTAAATTTTAAAGATTCAGATTTATTTATTTTCTAATTCAGTAGATACAAACTTGACTCCGTAGATATGTTGATTTTTCGTATTTCCCTTCAATAATTACCTCTCGTAATTTTCTCCATAAGAGAACGTGAAGCGTCATTGCACTGGTCTCTCATTTTCCTTGTAATTACGATCCTCTCGATCTAGGTAAGTTAATCGCATCGAAGGCAATAATAAGCAATAACGTATCAGTACAAAATGAATGAACGTATTCCCAGGCTGAAGACTTTTAATGGTTTAATTTCAGCGTTGCACTAAACAGCACGGAAACGTCTTTGAGCTCAAAGACATTTCTGCCATTTTAACCTCAGCGAGCAGGTATAGGTCGATCCCCACCCCGGACGCCCTCCGCAGCTGCTTCTGCTCCGCTCCGGAACATTATCACAACGCGCTAAACATAGATCAGAATCGACGAGCTTCGCAACGTCATCATTTCCCATCCAGTGTATTCAAAACGAACATCTCTGCGCGCCTGTGAACGCTCTCCGCAGCGGAGCAGCAGTACCGCGCCGTAGTGTTGGCAGACACCACGCCGCCGCCGCGCGGGAGGAGAGGAGGCGGCAGGTGCGGGGACGGCTGGGGTGGAGGGCGAAGGATTTTCCCGCGAGGAGGCTTCCATCGCCAAATTGGATCAAGGGGCACCTTGCTCCGCCCGCCGCCTCCGCCGCCGGCCGCGCGCCGCACCGCACCGCATTCCGTCCCGTATTAGACGGCGGGAACAAACAGTTCGGAGCACCGCCCGCACCGCCGCCGCCACACCACAGTGGGCTACGCAGGGTGCAAGTGCGCGCGCTGGGGTTCTTAAAGTGCGCGTACAAAATGTCTATAAGGACCGTTGCCAATTCATCTAAGACCTAAATACACCATTAAAAATGCAAAGACGCCACACGTGTATGATAACTTTTCTAATAGCCAGTATTGCGCGGTTTGACTGACGTGAGATATGTCAAACAAATAAATATATTTATTGTTTCTTTTACCTAATACATGACCCTGGTTGACTTACATTAATTCACTAAGTATAATCTTCTGAAAATCGGAAAGTATGTAGTATCTATTAGTTTTGAAGCACTGAATTTAGACATTTAGAATTTAAGAGTTTAGACAATTAGTTGAAGAATGGTAAAATTTATTCAATATTTAAGTTTGAAATGTAGCTCTTAAAATTATAAGTCTTCGGAAAAATCGCCGCTTGTCACTTCAAGCAAAAAAACTTAAGATAATTTAAGCAAGATCTAATTCCCCGTTAAAATTACGTGAATATATTTTTACATTAATGCTGCGTTTAACATGCTTTTTGCCAGTAAAAAATGCGATCAGAAGATAGTGTTACTCATCAAGTTGTTTAAAAATATTATAACAAGCGTTGGTTATTTATTGTAAAAGAAAATAAAGTATCTTAATTATAGTGGTTCTATCTTATGCGGCTGCAGAGGGCCATTGGCCAAGCTAGAATAAAAAAATAATGTGGTGGTCAATGTTTGATTTGATTTTATTCCAATTTTTGCTATAATTCAAAATAAAGAAAAATATGTGAGTTTGGATCTGAATGACGAGTTCCACCGCCCGCCGCTAGGAGCGCTTGCGCCACAGTCCGGAGCAACCAGGATAGTAGATACAAATACAACATTATCACCCAGCAGATACTGTAGCAGCATGTTATTGGCCATTAAAAGCGTCTTCAACCTTGTGAGTAATATAATAGTTATTTATGCACCAAAAGCGTTATAAAAGTTCTGAAGATGGACTGGGGACGAAAAGTCCGAGGACCTGTGGGACGGGGACGTTTTGTCGCGCGAGATAATGAGAAAGAGTTAACGCATGAAGTACAAACTAATTTTATTTTTTACCTAATGTTAATGATTAATGTTGACTTATTTACTATTAACTAGATGTCAATTTGACTCGGTTCGTCGTTTCGAAGTTCCCTCTCATAAATACCTCCGTAAGAAAACATGTAAAATCCATCATCCAACTGTTTCAATATTTCCCCCGTAACAACGACCCTTTCCAGGTAAGTAAGTTTATGCAGTTTTATATAGTGCTCCGGGATCAAAAGGCGCAATAACAACAAAACGTATGAGTTAGGAAATAAAAAATATTTTTTGATATTCCAGCATGATTTAAAAAGAATCGTTTGATGCAAGAAATGCAAAAGAAATCGTTTCAATACTCGGGGGCATTTTACTGCGCAAATCGATACGTATTAGATTTTTTGTCACGAATGATTGTGTCATACACATTCGCCCAATCGGTGGCGAGAGAATTAGGGGAGTGGTAGAACTAAATGAACAGCCGACCACCGTTTACCGCACTGTATGTCAAAATAGCAGAATCACACGGGGAAGTTTTTTCGGAAAAAAATGAAGTTTTGATTCTTTCCTAAATGTATAATGCTTTTTTATACCAAAAAAATATATAGTATGCAAACTCGATTATAAGTTATATTACATTCGTACAAATTTGAAAACTCGCTCCTTAAAAGTCGCTCGTTTTCAAAACATGTTTACTCATGGCAATAAAGTCTTAACATTATAAAACTAATGCATTAAATAGTATTATTTGTTTTCTTCATGATCGTGATTTTGTTTCCTCTTGAAAACGCGCACTTTTCAGAACAATTGTCAGCCCACTGTGTAAGCTGCAAACCAGCGTCTGGCGTCTCTGGCCGGGGACGGGGCAACGCGCGCCCACAAGCGAAGGCGCGGTGTTGGAAGCAGCGCCGGGGCGGGGAAGGCAGGCAGAGCGTGAGTCGCTTCCGAGAACGAATTCAGGCGGCACATCCGCCAACGCGAACGCCTCGGGCCGCAGCGGGAGTGCAGCCCCTGGCGAGGCGCGGAAACAAAGAAGCGGCACGGCGGGCCAAGGCGTGCGAGGAGCGAAGCTCGGGGCGCTGGAGCAGCGGGGAAAGTAATGTCGGGGGCGGGACTCGATACATTGCAAGCGACACGGTCGGTTGGCGGCGCGATGGAATGCTTCACGAGGGCATTAAAAGAAAGCTGACGGTGAGCAGAAAGCCTTACGTTGATAAGGAACAGGTGGTTGCAAAAAAATTTTTTACTAGCAAGGAGTAGGCTGGAGTCGAAGGCTAAAAGTGAAACTTGGCGACGTGGAAAATGGTGTATGCGAGGAAATTCACGAACGAAGATAAGTAGGGAAAATGGGCAACGGAAAGAATCTGCGACAGTTCTGGGAGATAGAGCCAAACGAATACAATGGTGAAGGGAAACACCCATCGTTAGGAATCGCGTGGAAAAGTGCAGAAACAGCCGGAAGTGCGTAGGGCTTCAAAGGCGGTCTGAAGTAGAGGCAGCGTCAGCGAGGGTAGTGTGTAAGGAAGGGTTGGCGTGATGGAGCAAGCGGCGCTGCGGGAACGCGTCGGAGAAGCGGCAGTGGTGGAGGTGGCCGTGGGAAAGGCGGCAAGCGGCATGCCGTTGCGGGGCGCCGGCGGCGGCGGGAAGCTTGCAACCAAAGTTGCGTTACGCCCACCGCCGCGGGGCGGACGGGGCCCGCGTTTAAGCGGTGGGCGGTCACGCGCCGAGCGAGAGTCTCGCTGCTTTGCTCGCGCGGGGGAGAGGGGGCAACGAGGGGATTGGAGAGTCGGCGCGTTCTGTCATTTCGACTTCGAGAGGCGGCTTAGCGCGAAGTGGCGCGCGCGGCGGCGCCGGCGAGAGGCCCCGCCAAAGTGGTGGGTGGTTTGCGTCGGGCTTGCGGCGGCGTAGACACACTTTTGCCAACCTTCTTATTTTAGCCCGCCGCCGACCGTCTGCGTCGGAAGCTTTATCAAAATGCTTCATCGAGTCGTTGAGCCGCGCGTATGTAACTCAGCGGGAGCGTCTTTTCAGGGGTTGAGACCACGCAGAGTCAGCGGACGCCGCCAGCCCCATCGGTGGGCTTGGACGCCCAGACAGAATTAGTGTTGATGGTTTAGCGGTAAATCGCCGGAAGAGATGAGAGAACAGCGAGTATCTTGTGAGTCACTCCTGCGTTTTCAATCTCGATGACGAAGAGACATCGCAGTGACGTTGTTCCTCAGCTGTTGGTCTTCACTCTGTACTCCTGAAAAAGATTTGCGTCGACACTCACGTTCAAAGCTGCCAACATACTGGTCCGAAAAAATTAAATAGTGATTATTACTGTTGACATTTACGACACAGCAAAACCGACCGTGGATATCATTTAGTTAAAAAATGCTACTAAAAATATTATGCAACCAAATTACACATGCAAAATGTAGCTAGCATATAGCAAAATTTGTAAACGTTTTCGTATTCCTTTTGGTACTGCCCTAGTATGTTTTTAAGTTTTTACTACAACAAATGAATGGCAAACATTGTTTACTGAAACATTTTGCTACATAACTAAATATTTTGTAAAGAGAAAAATACTTAATTAACACTCGCAATGTGTGTACTTACAGGGCCAATGTTTTCAAACACCAATACATTAGTATATGCCATGATATTAAAAAGCAATTACTTGGAACATTGTTAAAAATTAAATTCAAAGGAAAAATATTAAACAGAAACAAATATAGTAAAACATTCGAATAATGGAATGAATAAAAAACAAGTACCCGAAATATAAATGAAGTGACGGAGTATGAAAATTAAAAAATAAACGAAAACAGACAGAAAAAGCAGAGATAGTGGCATGTAGTGCAAACAAAAAATTTTTTTTTGGGGTTTTTTCCCAAAAAAAATGAAGAAAAAATAACATATCAAGCACAAAAAAGAAGTAAAAGAAACATTTCACAGGCAATTCAAACACCCTTGTAAAGTGAATATTTATTGGAGTAAACCACAAAAAGCTCGACGTCACACAGGAATTAATAAATTTTGTCGTTTACAGGACATTCAGGGAAGAGTTTATAACGAAACAAAGAGAATGGAGAAATAAAGATGATTAATGGATAAATAAAAAGTATAGTTATTTAACATTCTGATTTATTAAAAGTTAAATCAGACGGAGGACCAATTAAGAAAAACAGATTAGATAGATATATAGATGAGAGAGACAGACAGACAGAGGGAGAGGAGAGGGAGAGAGAGGACGAGAGCGAGAGAGAGAGAGGGAAGGAACAAAGATGAAAAGGATAGAGACAACATGAAATAGAGGGTGTTAAAGGAAAGATGGGAAAATACTTTAAGAGAGGAAACAGTCAGAAATGTGAGGAAGGATAGCGGCAAGAAAATCGACGAAGAGAGAGACGAGAAGGAGAACGTACAACGAACGAATCAAGAGAAGCTGGAACATGGGAGGGAAGCAGAAACGGAGAGAGGCGGCCTCGCGGGCCAGCCTCACCTGCCTTGTCGTAGATGACGCGGAAGGATCGGAGTGCAGTGGCCGAAAACTGGCCGGCGACGATGCGCCCAGAAGCGCGTACCAGGACGTCAGTACTCTTGAGTTGCGCGGCGGAGAAAGCTGCGCGCGCCGCGCCGTCGCCGTGCGCCGCTGGGCGCCGCGTGCCCCGCTGCCGAAGTGCGAGCGCGCCGGCGCGCGCTCGTCCACGCCCGCCGCGTTGTGCCCCACCTGCGCAACGCACCCCCAACTGCTTGCACATACCCCCCCCCCAAGGGAGGAGCTGCTTCCTTATGGCGCAGAGGTGGTTCTCTTGCATGTGTCGAGCTGCGTGCCTTTAATAGTGCCGCCGCGATAAATTAGTTCCGGCGGCCATCAAGAGAGGCCGCACGTGGTAGCAGACGCCGCCGCGCCGATCACCTCGACCAGGTCCGGAGCGACGGTGAAGCGCATCCGATACGGACAGCCTTGGCCCAGCGGAGACCGTAGCCTGAGGCACGGCTATTAAGCGCCGCGTCCGTGCGAGCAGAGAACAGTCAAGCGCTGCCTGCATCGAGAAGTATTATGTGGATGGAACTAGTGCGACGACCACGCGCACGGATTACGGACTTCCTCTCTGTGAAACAGTGAACGTGAACCGGCTGCGATTTCGGAGACATCTCCCCGGAAATTGTAACTTGACATTCTTCGGTACACCTCAGGAAAATTGTTTTAGATTTCTAGAATTTGTATATCTCTGTACTGATTGCGGTTAGAATAAATTCATTTTTTTAGAAATTCTTTCTTTTGGGACACTACAGTCTCCCCCAGCCCCAGACCCCAGGACGCCTCTAAGCTTCCATGGTCTTCGCGCGGGGACGCTTGAAGGGTGAGGACAGAGCAAAGAAAGGAAGGAAAAATCGCGCGTGGTTCGGGACTATTTGTACGCTACTGATGGCCTGGAGCGCTCTGACAAAAGACGAAATCTACCCATACAGAGCAGCCGATTCGTAAATCTCCCTGACAACGGCTGTTCGGCTAGCTATCTAGCTAGTGTGAAAATGCTGCTACTGTCGGAAGTCGAAACCTACGACCTATCTGAAGCGGCACTGCAGCGACATCAAAAATATCTCTGAGCCACCTAAGCACGCGTAGAATTCACAAGGACAATGAGGCGGTTTCCGAGATTAACAGTGAGAAGATTTAGTGCTTCCAGCTACTGTGACATTTGTCACTGAGTGTCGATTCGCATGATATACCGCGGAACGAAGGCAGAGTCCTCCCTCAGTGGAATGATGAGAAGCGCACCCAAATACTCGCCGCCTTCTGGAATGTCTCGTCCAGATATGTTGCGTCCACCGCCCGGTCGCGACACCCGTAAGCTCCCACCGGCCTCTGTGATGTGCGACAGTGCACGTGAGTGGATGTTCACGAGGTTTGTAAGTGTTTGTAACGGAGTGGAGGAACAAGGAGGAGGAAAGGTAACGACAGCGCGGTATCCGTGCCCTTAAGGTACTGGGCTCCGAATTTCACTGGGTTAGCTGACACAGAAAGCCTCCCGACAGAGAAATCTCGATCGAAGGACCAAGAAATTCGTTCATCAGAAACACGACAGCTAGGATTTCTGCTCCGGGCAGAAGCTGAATTAGAGCCAACTAAGCTTGTAGAGTTTGCATCAACCTTAGGTGGACTGGAACCCTAGGACCTTGCCCAGTCAGCGACGGGCTATTGTCGCTGAGCTCTGCAGTCGGTGTGAGCCTATGTCAAACAAAATTCTCCCTCGCGCGTACTAGGAAGGAAGAAAATAAATGCTGCGGTGTGAAGGGGAATGCCGAGGGGACGACGTTCCGGAAACTCCATTACCCACTGCACAGATATACGGACCCCAAATTGGCGTTTTTCAAAAAAAAGTTGGGATAGTTTAAAAACCCTTTTTTCCAACCCGAAAAAAAACCCCCAAAGATTTTTAAACGAATCCAAGCGACTGTTTGTGAGTAGAAGAAACGCAAACCAGTACGGAGCGCAGTTGGCTGTTACCATCGTTTAAAATCTGTCATAGCATAGTAGTGAAGCATATTGAAAAAGCTTCCTCAAGTGGTCCAAGAGAAGCCGAATGTAGGAAAACTTGAGCAAGAGGTGACCTCGCTTAGAATACTGAGTAGGCACTTATTATCCCTTTTTTCTGACTACCGTAGAGGAATGTCTTGTTGGGTGGGTGGGCGATAAATGAAAGATGCTCACTTCTAAGATACTAATTGCTAGCTCTGCCAAAACTGCCCCCTTTATTCGTGGTCCGCATTCGGCACTTTGTCGTCAACCCGATAGGAAAATCTAAACCTTTGACAGCAATATAATAAAAACACGATCTATCGAATAAATATTTATTTATTTGCGATTGTTAAGCGATTCATCTTCAAAACCGGTCTATTGGCCATTACACTCAAAACGATAAAACTGAGGAAAATACTTAGCTATACGTAGCAGCATTTATATTAAGGTAATGAAAAGTGGAATACGGGAAATGTATGTGGATAATGCAATAATTGAGAATAGTAACTCACAAAACAACACAAAGGTTTAAAATTCATTCATTAGTAACATTTTTGTAGAATGACTTCTAAATAATGAAAAAAAGAAACTTTATGCATATCTATCAAGATAATTTATCAATCATGAGCACCTAATGAAAACAATGAAAAACTACCACGTAATATTTAAAAAACATAATTATGACAGTAAAATGAAATTTATTATAGTAAATTAACAAAACCAGTGGGATTCAAGAGGAGTGTAATTGCATAGCGTAATGTTCAAGAAAACGATGACGATAGCTGGAAATTTTCGTATTTTACCAACCAGCGCAATGATACCCCTTTAACCACACACGTTGTTTACGTTCAATAAGTGTTTCGTTCCTTACGAGTAAAGAATAATTTTAATTTTGAGAATTCAAACAAAATCTTTCCATTTGAGATATGTATTTGTATGACCGTATACATGTAGCTGTTCTGAACAAGACCTATTTAGTAGGGCTTGCGTGTATATTATGATCACCGAATGTCTAGAGTTTTAGCATGTTTAAAACAAGAAATAGAAAGTTTAAAAATGGAAAGAATATGAAACATATTCGGATGAAATATTCGAGAGAAGCTGACACATCCCATAAAACATTACTTCTACGAAAAGTAAGTGCAGGCATGAGAGAACAACTTCTGTTAATTTGGAAAGAAAGAAAGACGATCAGTTCTACTCCGAATGTTTGCTGGTGTTTCAGATCTGATAAATCAACAATGCTGATGATTACATTTTTATTACTTGTTAATGAAGCTAAGACAAATGTTTACACGTAACACATTTATTCATGTTAAATATTTTATGTTGTTCATTTGTTTTGTTAGTGTCAAAACCAATAAATATTGACATGATTGTCTAAGAAGTAATAATAATATTATTCGTTTGTAATTTTGTTTTATTCGCTTCATGATAATATTTGAAGTGCGAATCTGTCATGCACATGTTTGTTATGTTTCATTGACCTACTGGAAAAACCTTTTTAAGATGGTTGCTAAGAAAGAATTAAACAATTTGATAATTTTTCTGATTCTGATGGTAGTTGCAGATTTTCATGGTGGAGTATTTAATTTGTACTCATTCCTAAACGTATGATCCAAAACAATTTCATCCGAATTAATGAGCATATTTAGTAACTAAACGAAAAAGATTATAACAATTGATTTAAATTAACTCTATTGAATTTATTTAGGTTTAACGGAAAATTGTCGGTATTTCTATAACATGCTTGCATGAGATGCGTGATCAGTGTCAATTAAAAAAACAAAGATTTTTCCAATGCGTGATTGAGTTGAGAAGAAAAGACAGGAAGAAAATTTTATATCTGAAATTGCGTAACCGACTGCAAACATACATTATTAAATTAGATGTTGGAGAGCCATTATTACTCAGTATTTTTTAAATTAGCAAATTATTGTCAGCATTATATGCCGATAATTGACATTATTGATCTGATTGGAGAAATTTGTATGTGCTGGTAAATTTGAATTTAAGAGATCCGGCGG
>BOPP01000014.1:4771251-4811622 GCA_017312745.1 Gryllus bimaculatus | reverse complement strand
AGTCGAAATGACAGAACGCGCCGACTCTCCAATCCCCTCGTTGCCCCCTCTCCCCCGCGCGAGCAAAGCAGCGAGACTCTCGCTCGGCGCGTGACCGCCCACCGCTTAAACGCGGGCCCCGTCCGCCCCGCGGCGGTGGGCGTAACGCAACTTTGGTTGCAAGCTTCCCGCCGCCGCCGGCGCCCCGCAACGGCATGCCGCTTGCCGCCTTTCCCACGGCCACCTCCACCACTGCCGCTTCTCCGACGCGTTCCCGCAGCGCCGCTTGCTCCATCACGCCAACCCTTCCTTACACACTACCCTCGCTGACGCTGCCTCTACTTCAGACCGCCTTTGAAGCCCTACGCACTTCCGGCTGTTTCTGCACTTTTCCACGCGATTCCTAACGATGGGTGTTTCCCTTCACCATTGTATTCGTTTGGCTCTATCTCCCAGAACTGTCGCAGATTCTTTCCGTTGCCCATTTTCCCTACTTATCTTCGTTCGTGAATTTCCTCGCATACACCATTTTCCACGTCGCCAAGTTTCACTTTTAGCCTTCGACTCCAGCCTACTCCTTGCTAGTAAAAAATTTTTTTGCAACCACCTGTTCCTTATCAACGTAAGGCTTTCTGCTCACCGTCAGCTTTCTTTTAATGCCCTCGTGAAGCATTCCATCGCGCCGCCAACCGACCGTGTCGCTTGCAATGTATCGAGTCCCGCCCCCGACATTACTTTCCCCGCTGCTCCAGCGCCCCGAGCTTCGCTCCTCGCACGCCTTGGCCCGCCGTGCCGCTTCTTTGTTTCCGCGCCTCGCCAGGGGCTGCACTCCCGCTGCGGCCCGAGGCGTTCGCGTTGGCGGATGTGCCGCCTGAATTCGTTCTCGGAAGCGACTCACGCTCTGCCTGCCTTCCCCGCCCCGGCGCTGCTTCCAACACCGCGCCTTCGCTTGTGGGCGCGCGTTGCCCCGTCCCCGGCCAGAGACGCCAGACGCTGGTTTGCAGCTTACACAGTGGGCTGACAATTGTTCTGAAAAGTGCGCGTTTTCAAGAGGAAACAAAATCACGATCATGAAGAAAACAAATAATACTATTTAATGCATTAGTTTTATAATGTTAAGACTTTATTGCCATGAGTAAACATGTTTTGAAAACGAGCGACTTTTAAGGAGCGAGTTTTCAAATTTGTACGAATGTAATATAACTTATAATCGAGTTTGCATACTATATATTTTTTTGGTATAAAAAAGCATTATACATTTAGGAAAGAATCAAAACTTCATTTTTTTCCGAAAAAACTTCCCCGTGTGATTCTGCTATTTTGACATACAGTGCGGTAAACGGTGGTCGGCTGTTCATTTAGTTCTACCACTCCCCTAATTCTCTCGCCACCGATTGGGCGAATGTGTATGACACAATCATTCGTGACAAAAAATCTAATACGTATCGATTTGCGCAGTAAAATGCCCCCGAGTATTGAAACGATTTCTTTTGCATTTCTTGCATCAAACGATTCTTTTTAAATCATGCTGGAATATCAAAAAATATTTTTTATTTCCTAACTCATACGTTTTGTTGTTATTGCGCCTTTTGATCCCGGAGCACTATATAAAACTGCATAAACTTCCTGGAAAGGGTCGTTGTTACGGGGGGAAATATTGAAAACAGATTGGATTGATGAGATTTTTACATGTTTTCTTACGGGGTATTTATGAGAGGGAACTTCGCAAACGACGAACCAGAGTCAAAATTAACATCTAGTTAATAGCTAAATAATCAATATTAATCATTAACATTAAGGTAAAAATAAAAAAATTAGTTTGTCTTTCATTGCGTTAACTCTTTCTCATTATCTTCGCGGCGCATAAACTCCGTCCCCACAGGTCTCGCGACTTTTCGTCCCAGTCCCATCTTCAGAACTTTATAAACGCTTTTGGTGCATAATACTATTATAATTAATCACAAGGTTGAAGACCGCTTTTTAAATGGCCACATAACCATGCTGTACAGTATCTGCTGGGTGATACTGCTTGTATTTCTGTATCTACTATGCCTGGTTGCTCTTCCGGACTGTGGCGCAAGCGTCTAGCGGCGGCGGTGGAACTCGTCGTTAGATCCAAACTCACATATTTTCTTTATTTTGGACAATCTGAATTATAGGCAAAAATTGGAATAAAATCAATCAAACATTGACTCCACCTAATTATTTTTTTAATTCTAGCTTGGCCAATGGCCCTTGCAGCCGCATAAGGATAGGAATAACCACCTAATAATTAAGATACTTTATTTTCTTTTACATAGGTAAAAAATAACAACGCTTTGGTTATATATATTTTAAAACACACCCAACTTGATGAGTAGAACACTATCTTCTGATGCGCATTTTTTTTCCTGGCAAAAGCATGTTAAACGCAAGCATTAATGTAAAAATAATTCACGTAATTTTAACGGGGAATTGAATCTTGCTTAAAATTATCTTAAGTTTTTTTTTTGCTTGAAGTGCAAGCCGGCGATTTTTTCCGCAAGACTTTAATTTAAGACGCTAACATTTGAAACTTAAATTATTGATAAATTTTACCATTCTTTCAAACTAATGTCTAAACTCTTAAATTCTAAATGTTCAATTCAGTGTTTCAATCAAACAACTAATAGAATACTCAATATAGTTTCCGAGTTTTTTCAGAAGATTATCTTAGTGCATTAAGATGTAAGTAATCCCAGGGTCATGTATTAGGTAAAAAGAAACCATAAATATATTTATTTGTTTGACATATCTCACGTCAGTCCCAAACCCGCGCAAATAACTGGCTTTAGAAAAAGTTATCATATAACCACGTGTGGGCCGTCTTTGCCATTCTTTAATGGTGTATTTAGGTCTTTCAGATGAAAAATTGGCAACCTGTCCCTTATAGACAATTTTGTACGCCGCACTTTAAGAACCCCGCGCGCGCACAGTTGCAACCCGCCGTAGCCCACTGTGGTGTGGCGGCGGCGGTGCGGGCGGTGCTCGGAACTGTTTGTTCCGCGTCCTAATACGGGACGGAATGCGGTGCGGTGCGGCGCGCGGCCGGCGGCGGAGGCGGCGGGCGGAGCAAGGTGCCCCTTGATCCAATTTGGCGATGGAAGCCTCCTCGCGGGAAAATCCTTCGCCCTCCACCCCAGCCGTCCCCGCACCTGCCGCCTCCTCTCCTCCCGCGCGGCGGCGGCGTGGTGTCTGCCAACACTACGGCGCGGTACTGCTGCTCCGCTGCGGAGAGCGTTCACAGGCGCGCAGAGATGTTCGTTTTGAATACACTGGATGGGAAATGATGACGTTGCGAAGCTCGTCGATTTTTCTGATCTTATGTTTAGCGCGTTGTGCCATATGTTCGCGAGCGGAGGCAAAAGAAGGCAGCTGCGGGGGGGTCCGGGGTGGGGTATCGACCTATTACCTTGCTCGGCTGAGGTTAAAATGGCAGAAAATGCTTTGAGTCAAGAGAACGTTTACCGTTGGCTGTTGTAAGTGCGAACGCTGAAATTAAACCATTAAAACGTCTTCAGCCCTGGGAAAGTTCATTTCATTTTGTACTGATCGTTATTGCTTCTATTAATTGCCTGTTCGATGCGATTAACTTACCTTACGGATCGAGAGATCGTAATTACAACGGAAAATGAAGAGGAAACCAGTGCAATGACCCTCAGTTCTTGTTATTGGAGAAAAATTACGAGAGGATAATTATTGAACAGGGAAATACGAAAAATCAACAATATCTACGGAGTCAAGTTTGTATCTACTGAATTAGAAAAATAAATTAATCTGAATCTTTATAAATTTAGTAAATAAAATGAAATTCGCGAAGAAACTACATACTGATTGTAATGATTCAGCAGGCGATAAGAAGCCCTCAGATCAAAGACGCGTCGGGGCTTTTCTGTCGTCGCTTGTAAGAACTTTAGAACTCTGCATCTTCACTTGTTTGATATTTAATTCAATTTACTGACGCGATAATCAATTCTAATTTGGAAATTTTTATGGAATAGTATTAGACGTGCTAACAAGAATTCCACTTTTTTTAAAATAGTGAATCACTCAATATCTTTATATCGTCCTTTTATTTATCTTAATCAAGGTAAAATTTCATCAAGGTAAAATTTCCTGCCGTTTCTTAATGGTTTTAACGGACAGACTGAGATGATTTATTCTGAAACATTTTAAAATGGCTTTTCAAGATTAGTAAAAGAAAACTCCATTAATTACGAATTGTTGTTCCTAGAAAATTTATCTTGGTTTGTAATGCTCCCTTTTTAATTAACAAGACGGCATAGGGAAAAAGCTGCGTTAACTTCTCTACATAATGAAAATAATTAAAATTTTTAAATTAAACAACACATTATCCGTTGACACGCAATTTAGGAAATATAAGTTTGGATACAAGTTGGTATAAGTTCATCTTTTCTCATATTTAATGGAATTTCTTTCTTAATATAATGAAGCTCCCTCTGTCATTTTTGCGAAATTTGTTGTAGAGGGTCAGACATGAAGTTCCCAGGAAGTGTACGAAGGAGTGTTTTCGAAAAGAATCATTCGATACATCTTGAGTAATTACCTTAAGCAGTTATCACTTATTCAAAATGTAATTTTACCGTCTTGAGATTTTAAATCTCTTCAAGGTATGCGCTGTAAAAACGAAATGTAATTGGTGCAAAAACCATTTAATTGTTTCCTTCCTCTCCAGAGATAGTTTTGTTTGTTTGGCGATCGCCATCATGGGGCAGCGATTACATGCAACCCACCGGAGCTCAGACTTTGATTATTCACGAAGTAATCATTACTTACTTTTTCCAAATGGGGGGGGATCTGCATTTTAATGGGGAAATCGATTTTTATACCCAGGGTTGTTAGCTCCTGTGGGGATGAAAAAATTAATGATGAAGATGTTTTGATGAAATAGACACACAAAAAAGCGTATACAGAAACAATGCCAGAGTCCCTAACATCAAACCTGCTCGAGATGGGACGTTACCGGGCCGCGATCGTCTATTCTGAGACGTTTACGGTCGGCGGCAACTACTGTGCTTAGCGATATCGGCCATCGATCAAAGCGTTGCCTAAATTAACTTACACAAATCCAAAATAGTATCTTCATAAATAATATAACATCATGTGTTACAATATTGGCAAGTGTTATTTCAGCTCATGTAATGATGCCATACATGATGAATACTCATTTTCCTGCCATCTATGTAGTTCTGTAAAATATGAAATAGATACCATGTGATCTATAAAGATAAAAAATATTTATAACTCATACATCTCATACAATTTAGAATACCACGAAAAGGCCAAATATATTGCCAATAAAAGTTATTCAAATAATCACACACAGCGCGGTACGTATATTTCTCCCACATAGCTCGTTTTTTTATAAAGAATATAGCATCTTGGCTGCATGTACTGCTTTGACCTTCAAATATAATCTCAATTCAACTAACAATTGTATATCTTTATAAATTAACTTCAAATAAATAAATAAATACATAAATAAATAATAAATACAATAAATAAAATAAATAAATAATGAATAAAATAAATAAAATAAATAAATAAATAATAAATAAATAATATAAATAAATAAATAAATAATAAATAAATAAATAAATTAAAAATAATAACAATTTAAATAAATATAATAAATAAATAATAAATAAAAATAATAAATAAATAATAAATAATAAATAAATAAATAAATAATAATAAATTAATTACTCTCAAATTATAATTTTTGATACCATTATTTCTGGAATATTTCGTATCTTACATCTTACATGCCACTACCCGATAGAGTGTAGTTCTCTCAATAGTTTCAGTTCGTGGCTCGGAGGTGCTACGGTTTGTCTTTGTCAAATTTTTATGTGATTCACGTTAAAATATTTTTGGATTGCCAACAATGTTTACTTTCTTTTTATATCTCGAAAGTGGTTTTTCAATGGGGTTGTGTTTAACAAACCAAATCCTTCAATTATAGTGTTACGAGTGTATTATAGGTGATCGTATGTACCAATCCTTTGAATACATTCATCTTATTGAGAAATAAAGTTTCAAAATACGCTTTAGGATCTTTTTTATTAATATTTATGCATCAACAGAGGCTGCAACTTCCGCTTTTTCATAAGCTTTCCGCTGCTATATTTTTTGGGAGTGCAATCTCCTGTAAGCATGATTAACTTTAATGTTTAAAGCGCATTTTATTTGGATTATAACGCGCAGCCCGCTATTATTTAGTTTCTCGGAAAATGTTGAACTTTTTGCCGTCGTATTCCTTACTATGTAACGTTTCATATTTGTAACTCGAGAGGGGCTTAGGCGGCGAAGTGGCGCGGCGCGGCGAGAGGCCCGCCAAAGTGGGGGCTGGTTTGCGTCGGGGCTGCGGCGGCGTAGACACACTTTGCCAACTCTTCTTATTTTAGCCGCCCCGACCGTCTGCGCGCGGGGAAGCTTATCAAATGCTTCATCGAGTCTTGAGCCGCGCGTATTTAACTCAGCGGGAGCGCATTTTCAGGGGTTGAGACGCACGCAGAGTCAGCGACGCGCCAGCCCATCGGGGGCTGGTGGACGCCCAGACAGAATTAGTTGTTGATGTTTGCGGTAAATCGCGGAAGAGGATGAGAGAACAGCGATATCTTGTGAGTCACTCCTGCGTTTTCAATCTCGATGACGAAGAGACATCGAGTGACGTGTCCTCAGCTGTTGGTCTCTGTACTCCTGAAAAAGATTTTGCGTCGACACTGCACGTTCAAGCTGCCAATCGATATGGTCCGAAAAATTAAATAGTGATTATTATCTGTGACATTTACGGCACCAGCAAAACGACGTGGATGATCATTTATTAAAATGCTACTAAAATATTTAGCGAACCAAATTACACATCAAAAATTGTAGCTAGCATATAGCAAATTTGTAAACTGTTTCGTAGTTCCTTTTGGTACTGTCCCTAGTATGTTTTAAGTTTTTACTACACAAATGAATGGCAAACATTTTTACTGAAACATTTTTGCTACATAACTAAATATTTTGTAAAAGAGAAAATATAATTAACATTCGCAATGTGTACTTACAGGCAATGTTTTCAAACACAATACATTATATATGCATGATATAAAAAGCAATTACTTGGAACATTGTAAAATTAAATTCAAAGGAAAAATATAAACAGAAACAAATATAGTAAAACATCGAATAAATGAAATGAATAAAAAACAAGTACCCGAAATATAAAATGAAGTGACAGGAGTATGAAATTATAAAATAAACGAAACAGACAGAAAAAGAGAGATAGTGGCATGTAGTGCAAACAAATTTGTCAAGTGAGAAATAACATATGCAAGCACAAAAAGAAGTAAAAGAAACATTTTCACAGCAATTCAAACACCCTTGTAATAGTGAATATTTATTGGAGTAACACAAAAATGCTCGTACGTCAACACAGAAATTAATAAATTTTGTCGTTACAGAGACATTCAGGGAGAGTTTATAACGAAACAAAGAGAATGGAGAGAATAAAAGATGGATTAATGGATAAATAAAAGTATAGTTATTAACTTCTATTTATTAAAGTTAAATCAGACGGGAGGGCAATTAAGAAATATACAGATAGATAGATAGAGAGAGAGACAGACAGACAGAGGGGGAGAGAGAGGGAGAGAACGGAGAGAGAGAGAGGGAAGGAACAAAGAGAAAGAGATAGGAAGACAGAATAGAGGGTGTAAAGGAAAGATGAGGAGAAATACTTTAAGAGAGGGAATAACAGTCAGAGTGTGGAGGAAAGGATAGGGCAAGAAAAATGAGAGAGAGAGAGAGAGAGAGAGAGAGAGAGAGAAGGAGAACGTAACATAACGAACGAAGTCAAGAGAAGCTCGGAACTGGGAGGAAGGCAGAAACGGAGAGAGGCGGGCCGCGGCCGGGCCAGGCACTCACCGTCCTTGTCGTAGATGACGCGGAAGGAGTCGGAGTGCAGGTGGCCGAAGAACTGGCCGGCGACGATGCGCCAGAAGCGGCGCACCAGCGTCAGGTACTCTTGGTTGGCGGCGGCGGAGAAGCGCTGGCGCGCGCCCGCGCCGTCGCCGTGCGCCGCGTGGGCCGCGTGCCCCGCGTGGCCGAAGTGCGAGGGCGGCGCCGGCCGCCGCTCGTCCACGCCTGGCGGCGTGTGCCCCACCTGCGCCAACGCACCCCTCAACTGCTTGCACATACCCCCCCCCAAGGGGAGAGCGTGCTTCCTATGGCGCAGGAGGTGGTCTCTGCTGTGGTCGACTGCGTGCCTTTAATAGTGCCGCCGGAAATTAGTTCCGGCGCCACTCAAGAGAGGCCGGCGGTAGCAGACGCCGCCGCGCCGTCACGCTCGACCAGGTTCCGGAGCGAACGAGCGCATCCGTACCGGACAGTTGGCCAGCGGACCCGTAGCCTGAGCCGGCTATAAGCGCCGCGTCCGGCGAGCAGAGAGACAGTCAAGCGCCTGCCTGCATCGAGAAGTGATTAGTGGATGGTGAACTAGTGCGACGACACGGCTACGGATACGGACTTCCTCTCTCGTGAAACAGTGAACGGTGAACGGCTGCGATTTCGGACATCTCCCCGGGAAATTGTAACTTGGACATTCTTCGGTACACCTTCAGGAAAATTGTTTGGATTGGCTAGAATTTGTTTATCTCTGTACTGATTGCGGTTAGAATAAATTCATTTTTAGAAATTGCTTTCTTTTGGATACTACAGTCTCCCCCAGCCCCAGACCCAGACGCCTTAAGCTTCCCACGGGTCTTCCGTCGGGACGCTTGGAAGTGTAAGGAAGGGGTGAGGACAGAGCAAAGAAGAGGAAGGAAAAATCGCGCGTGGTTCGGGAGATATTTGTTACGGTACTGATTGGCCTGGTGTCGCTCTGACAAAAGACGGAAATCTACCCATACAGAGCAGCCGATTCGTAGAATTCTCCTGACAACGGCTGATTCGGGCTAGCTATCTAGCTAGTGTGGAAAATGCTGCCACTGTCGGAAGTCGAAACCTACGACCTATCTGATAGCGGCACTTCAGCGACATCAATATATGCTCTGAGCCACCGAAGCGCGTAGCATTCAAAGACCAAGTGAGGCGTTTCCGAGATTAACAGTGAGAGAGATGTAGTGCTTCCAGGCTACTGTGGACATTGTCACGTGAGTGTGATGCATGATATACCGCGGAAGAAGGCAGAGTTCCTCCCTCGATGGAATATGAGAAGCGGCACCCAAATACTCGCCGCCTTCTGGGAATTCCTCGTCCAGGTATTCGTCCACCGCCCCGGTCGCGACACGCTGTAAGCTCCCGACCGGCCTTCTGTGATGTGCGACAGTGCACGTGAGTGGATGTTCACGAGTGTTTGTGTGTTTGTAACGGAGTGGAGGGAACAAGGAGGAGGAAGGTAACGACAGCGCGTGATCCGTGGCCCGTTAAGGTACTGGGCTCCGGAATTCACGTGGTACTGACCACAGAAAGCCTCCGATCAGAGGAAATTCGTCGATCGAAGACCAAGGAAATTCGTTCATCAGAACAGCCGACAGCTAGGATTCTGCTCCGGACAGCAGCTGCATTAGAGCCAACTAAGGCTTGTAGGTAGTGCATCAACCTTGGGGACTGGAACCCTAGGACCTCCCAGTCAGCGACGGGTATTGTCGCTGAGCTATTGCAGTCGGTGTGAGCCTATGTCAAACAAAATTCTCCCTCGGGTACTAGGAGGAGAAAATGATGCTGCGGTGTGAAGGGAATGCCGAGGGGGATCGAGTTCCGGAAACTACATTTACCTCACTGCACAATATACGACAAATGCTTCAAGTGATAGTACTTTCACGACAAAGATTTTTTAACTGAATCCAAGCGACTGTTTGTGAGGTAGAAAAAACGCAAACCAGTACGGAGCGCAGTTTGGCTGTGACCATCGTTTTAATCCTTTGTCATAGCATAGTAGTGAGCATATTGTAAAAAGTATCCTCAAGTGGTCAAGAGAAGGCCGAAGGAGGAAAGCTTGAGGAAGCAGGTGACCTCGCTTATAATACTGAGTAGGCACTTATTATCCCCTTTTTTCTTGACTGCGGTGAGAAGTCTTTGCGAATGAGAAATGCTCACTTCAAGAATACTAATTTTGCCGTACGTTCTTGCCAAACTGCCCCCTTTTATTCGTTCCGCCATTCGTGCACTCGTCACGCCATGGAAAATGCTGATCCCTTTGACGCAATGAATAAAGGGAACCATCTTTCTAGTAAAAATATAATGTTTTTTTAAATAGAATAGTTTTTTCCGATTGCTTAGCGATCATCTTCAAAACCGGCTATTGGCCATTACACTCTAAAACGGAGAAACTGAGGAAAATGTACTTAGCTATACGTAGGCAGCATTGGTATTATTCAGTGTAATTGAAAAGGGATGGAATACGGGGAAAGTGTATGTGGATAAGTGGCAATAATTGAGAGATAGTAACTCACAAAACAACACAAATGGTTTAAAATTCATTCATTAGTAACATTTTTGTAGGTAATGACGTTTCTAAATAAGTGAAAAAGAAACTTTATGGCATATCTATCAAGATATATTTATCAATTCTGATGCACCTTAATGAAACAATGGAACTACACGTATATTTAAAACTATATTTATGACAGTAAAATGAATTTAATTATAGTAATTAACAAAACGAGTGGATAGAGAGGAGTGTAATTGCATGAGGGGTATGTTCAAGAAAACGAGTGACGATAGCGAATTTTCGTATTTACCACCAGCGCAATATACCCCTTTAACCACGTGTTACGTTCAATAATGTTTCGTTTACAGTAAAGAATAATTTTAATTTTGAGAAATTCAAACAAATCTTTCCCATTTGAGATATGTATTTGTTGACGTCATACATGTACTGGTTCTGAACAAGACCTATTTTAGTAGGTCTTGCAGTGTATATTTATGATCACCGAAGTGTCTTAGAGTTTTTAGCATGTTTAAAACAAGAAATAAGAAAGTTTAAAAATGGAAAATATGAAACA
This sequence comes from Gryllus bimaculatus, assembly GCA_017312745.1. NCBI lineage: Eukaryota > Metazoa > Arthropoda > Insecta > Orthoptera > Gryllidae > Gryllus > Gryllus bimaculatus. Next base: position 4,800,610 of record BOPP01000014.1, on the reverse strand, counting down.
TATTCCGGATGAAATATTCGAAGAAGCTGACACATCCATGAAAACATTACTTCTTACGAAAAGTAAGGGCAGGCATGAGAGAACAACTCGTGTTAATGTTGGAAAGAAGAAAGACGATTCAGTTCTGACTCGAATGTTTTGCTGGTGTTTCAGATCTGATAAATCCAACAATGCTGATGATTACATTTTTTATACTTGTAATATGCTAAGACCAAATGTTTTACACGTAACACATTTATTCATGTTAAATATTTTATGTTGTCTGTTCATTTGTTTTGTTATGTCAAACCAATAAATATTGACATGATTGTCTAAGAAGTAATAATAATAATTATTCGTTTGTAATTTTGTTTTATTCGCTTCATGATAATGTATTTTGAAGTGCGGAATCTGTCATGCACATGTTTGTTCATGTTTCATTGATCCCTTACTGAAATACCTTGTTTAAGATTGTTGCTAAGAAAGAATTAAACAATTTTGATAATTTTTCTGAGTTATGATTGGTAGTTGCAGACTTTTCATGGTGGAGTTTTAATTGTACTCATGCCATAAACGTAGTGATCAACAATTTTTCATCGAATTAATGAGCATATTTAGTTAACTAAACGAAAAAAGATATATTAACAATTGTTAAATAACTCTATTGAATTTTATTTAGTTTAACGGAAAATTGTCGGTATTTTCTATACATGCTTGCATGAGATGCGTATCAGTGTCAATTAAAAAACAAAGATTTTTCAATGCGTGGATTGAGGTAATGAAGAAAAGACAGGGAAGAATAATTTATATCTGAAATTGCGTAACCGGACTTGTCAAACATACATTATTAAATTAGATGTTGGGAGAGCCATTATTACTTCAGTATTTTTTAATTAGCAATTATGTTACATTATATGCCGATAATTGACATTAGTTAATTTAGAGGGAAAGGGTTGCCATGATTGAATGTTAATGTTTTAATGGCAAAGCTCAACATGACGAGAATGAATGCAGAACATTTGATTAAATTTTCTCATGTTACATTCTGGTTTTCTGTCAATGGCTTTTGGATTATATTAATGCAACCTAATAATGAACATTTTGCTACAAGGATATTCGTCGAAAAAATAAATTTAACTGACAATAATAGTAGACAAAATAGATTTGAAACCTTAAAGGGCTTTCTAAAACGAATTTGAAAAATCGTTTCATTACCTTTGGTTCAACTGGATATCAAAATTATTCAAAATTAACATTTTGATGCTTGAATATGTAATATACGTAAACAAATGTAACTGAGTAACAAAGCTCCTTAAAAATAATTAAATTTTGAGTTTTTTGCAGTCAATGATTCATATGAGATCTCTCATACAAATACGTTTTCATAAGCTAACAGCTAATAACATACATGTGCAGAAAATGGTAGTTATTATTATTATTATTATTATTATTATTATTATTATGACATGTGCCATTCAGAAAAAAATGGTATGTAGTATTTTGGTATCATATTTTAAATTTTAAATTTTCAATATTTTAAAGAGTTGAATTCGAATTACTTTTCTCCCCAATGTGACGCATGCAGTTCTAATGTTGAGAGACATTTAGTAAAATTAATGATTGCTTTTTGCGCAGTTAAAAAGAAATATTTGTGTTTCCAATCTTAAGAGAACATTTTGCACTGCATCCACTTGCGGAAAACGGCTACCTGACTTCCTCATTTTGCATCACTATGACTTTACAAACGTTCAGATATTAACGCAACCAAAGCGATCTTAGGACTTTTGAATCCCTTGTCAAATTATCTAATGAAACCCGAAGCTAAATAGTTCCATTTCAGATGCACATAAACCGCATCAGAGAGCAAACACCTGTAGATCGCTCCTTTGGAGAAAAGAGCGCCGACTGCATTGCGCGCAGCGAGCACGAACTTGAGCGCAAACCTTCGGCTTCCAACGAACCGCGTTCGCGAGCGCGCGCCTGCAGCGCTGCGCGCGGCCACTCACCAGGTAGACGGCGGCCTTGTGGCTCTCGGACTGCTCGAGCATGTACTTGAGCCAGTTCCACTGGCGGCGCGCAGCGGCCTCGTCCGCGCCCTCGGCCAGCAGGTTGGTGTTGAGCATGAGCAGGCGCAGCTTGCTCGACTTCTGCTCGATGTAGTAGTAGCCGCCTGCGCACGCAACGCGCGTTGCCGGCCCGTTACTCACCCGCGCGACAGCCGCCGCCCCCAGCCAGCCACCCCCGCCACCTCCGCCGCCACGTCCAAGTCGGAGACCCTGCTACCGCCGAATGAATAGGCATTCGAACGGCGCCGGCCGCCGCCATGGACGTGTGATGACAAGCAGCGGCGAGCGGGAAAGGGCGGGAAGGTGCACGGGCGTGTGGTGACAGCGAGAGATGGTGAAAGAGGACACGCGGGATGCGTGAGGACCTACTGGAGCTATTGAGGTCTACTGGAGATGTGCGGGAAGTCCGCTTGAATTGAGTCTTGTTGGTGGGACTGGATGCGGAACAGTTTGACAATATGGCACTCCATTACGAGTATTAATAATCCGTCTTAAGGGAAGCAAGTGATATGGAATGCAAGTGACTGAATGAAGTATCTGTTTGTAACATAAGAGACTGATTACATTTGCTGTAATCAGTCTCTTATGTGGAAAATAAAATCTTCATTAAGGTTCGATGTTAATTCGTTTTTGTAAGGGAGTCTATAACATCTAGAATCATGAAAGGAAGTTTGAGCCCCCCTTTTAAATCCAATGCGTATTGATTGGATTCAGTGATTGTAAATCTGTCTGCATATACGCTGTGGTATGGAATGTACAATTAAGTTATCAAAAGCTGAATATTAAAACTACATTCCCTTCAAAATTCTGCGAATAAATTCATTGTAATGTAAGGGATGTACTACGATAGGCGACCAAATACGACGTAGTCTCAACAAACATTCAAATGTACAGAAATGTCACATTCTATTCAAACTTTTGTTGCTATTTTTTTAATATTTTCTCTATAATTTCACATTTTAGATGAAATGAACTTTCTAACACACATCGCTTCTGAAATTACGCTATAATACCACAATTCCAAATTAATTCACATTTTATAACCTGACACACTTGCTAGCGACAGGAAGTTTTACTTACTCAACCTATATACATGATCATTTGAAAATAATGGAATGGAAATGGACGGTCCAACAGTTGTGTGAAAAAAGGCTGACATGAATGAGCTAGACTAAATATTTCGGTTTCCCAGTAGTACAATTACGTACTATTCTCGAACCTACATTCTAGTGTATTGATATTAAAACCAGAGGCTTGTAGCAGCAAACATGCTGATGAACGAACTCACAGAAATTGATTTTCCTAATGTAAAAGAGAAAGAAAAGATACTCTCACATAACACTGTCATAAATGAAATATTTTAACAAAAAATGGTTTTCATGATTACTCCAATAACTTAGAAAAGTGTATTCGCAAGACAGTAGTTCTTTGCATTGCAATAATATAAAATAGCTGCTGTTCCTGACGCAATGCGTGAATAGCAAATATTTAATGGCGGATGGCCTTTTCCCTGACGTCTCATTGGCACATTACTTCAACTGTGTCGTAAGCAGTGTCACAATGAATATGAGGATACATTCGATACACGAAGTATGATAACAGATGGAAAAACACAATCAAATATTCACATTTTTCTGTCAAAATCGAAACTCTTTAATTGTTTTATTGGTTTTGTCCTGAGTTCCTGGGAATATAACAAAACCATAGGCACCTCTCGCCTTTCCTTCACAGAATTATGTTTATGACACTATTAACACAGTAGTTAGTAACAAGTATCATTCGCTCGTTTATTGATCATTTTATATTTTTGCTTTGCCGAACTTATAAAAATTATATTTTGGATGAATAAGTACTTAAATGCAAGAATGAACCTAAATTTACACCACTTAATTGGTTATTTCTTTTCTCATAATTAAGACCTCATTTTTAAATCTCTTCTTACCTTCAGAAATATATTTTTGTTACCAGGAAGAAAAAAAATGACCTGATGACTTTTTGTGAGTCAACGAAATGATGTCAGCAAACACACAAGGAATAAAAGATACGAGAAATTGATGCCAGAAAATCAGATTTAGAGTAAAATGAATATTCATCCTGATATATCAGGGAAAGAAACCAAAAACTTTTAAGTGTTAACACAGCATGTCATTATCACAAACTTGTGTAACCTCTGATCTGATAAACAAAAGAATTTCTGACGCTCTACACTTATTGGAACAAAGGGTTTCCATTAATATCAATACTTCGGATATAGATGACTATTCCCCATTATAGGGCTTACATTGCGTCCATTATTAGGAAGGGAAAGCAATTAAGTAACGGTGACTAACTACTATTTAAGGATAATTGATTATAATCGACGGACGTAGATAATTATAACATTATAATCGCCTGCAAATCTGAAACGTGATCCCTATACTAAGCGAAGTGCAGCACGTAAAGAGCGGGACTGAGGTCATGCGTCATTTTCTCCGCTGATGTGATAGGTCCCTTGAGCAGGAGGCGTACATCTTCCTTATCCCAAGCTCCTGATAATTCGGATAGGACGTGCAATTAATACTCCCAAAGGGGTTGAAAGTTTAAGTTTCTGGCAATTTGTAAGTGGATTTTAAGCTCTATTTAGAGTATGAATAAAGGAAAGAAAAATGTCAGATCCAGGAGAGAACAAAATGTCAAAACATTGTCATAACTGCTGCATTTTAGCACCAAATAAGTTCGCAATTGGCAGCAATTGTTCAGGATGTAACTTCCTGTTTCCCGGACTCTTTTTACTGTTAAAAGTTTCGGTTATATAAATGTTGCGTAGTGGTTTGGAGCGGATAACGCGCCTTCAACGGTCGATAGCCTTCAAGCCTTAAGGAGGTTAAGCGAGATAGTTTTAAATTAATACAACGCGAGTGAATACAACTGTAATGTATCTGCAATCGAATTTAAATAATATTTTTAACATTTAATTGTGAAAAATTAATTCATTATTTTTATTTACAAAAAATATTCAACGGTCAGTTGATCGTAAGGCTCATCAGGCTAGGTAATTTTGGCTTCAGATGGCGTTAAAGCGATATGCAATATGCTTCTAGAAAACGTGATAAATATGACAAAACAGAATAAATGAGAAACGAACAATGTATGATTCATTAGCTCTTCTTGAGAATAATACATGTTTCACGAGACAAGTATCGCACAATATTTTAAAACAAAAATTGAGATTATTTTCACTGCGACATATCTATTCTCATAAATACAATTTTCTAAGAAGGAATACTCATGAAATTATTTTGTCTCTCATCAGTACATACTGTGATACGATCGCATTTTTCAAAGACATTTTAATAATTAGAAATGTCTTTGAGAAATTTTCTTCAAAGAGGTTTCTTTGGTGCTATTAGCAATATTGCATATGAAGAAAACCGTAAAAATAGAAATAGTGTAAAAACGAAAAACACAGGTAAACTGTAACTACAAGGTAAAATTGATATGAGAGAAAAATGTAAATAGGGACAAAGGGAACAGAAATGCAGTCGCGAGAAAGGAAAAATATCCCATTCGGAATAAGTTTACAATATTAGAAAGGAGACAAATAATACTTCGCACAAGAACTACTAAAACCTCTAAAAAAGGAAGATGAAATTCCAGAAAATTCACGTTCTACGTTCACAAAACATTTTCAACACTACATCGGAGATGCTAAACTACGACTACAGAAATAATAAAACATGAACATCGTTCAAATGGTTTACGACGTGTTTTACAGCAGGTTAAGAGTTCCACCGCAACCTCACCAAATTCAACAGCAGAACATCAATATTTGCGGAGCGCGTTCAAGGACTGAATTAACGTCGAGGGGCGCACTCTTTGCGGCCTCGCTCGGCAGCTTCCAAGCATAAACGTTCTTTGGCAGGGCATTGTATTCGCCTACTTATTCATTTATTTATTTGGAGGGCCCTCGGCTTTATGTCACCCCTTCCAGCGCACCGCCTCTACAGCCGAGAGGCCCTCGGGTCTGACACGCAACGTCTGTGGCGCCGCCCCCGCGCCGCACACTGGGCCAAAGAGCCTGCATCGAAGAGAAAACGACCGCTCGTGGATTCTTGCATTATTTGTAAAGATCAAGAAATGTTATAATACTACTTGAATATTCATTTGTGTTGTTTTGGAAAAAGAAACAAAAGGGTTACATCAAATTAACGTTAATGTCATGTTATTCAGTGCATTTAGCTCTATCCATTGAAAAAAATTAAAGAAAATAATCGAAAATTTTTGAGAAAATGTTGTTTATAAAATTGTCTTTAGTTCACCCATAATTACGAAAAAACTACACATCTTCTGGTTGACATCGGACTGTTATTACGCAACTTTGCGGGTTCAAATCCGATCACAACCGTGGGTTTTTAAGAGAGAGAAAATGTTTTATACGATTTTACTAGGAAGACATCTCATGTTATAGATTTACTGCATGTAGATCTTTAAGTCCAAAAGAAGCCTTTGCAATAAATCCAAATCGCATGTTTCGCCGTCCTAATGATTCCTTCTTTCACTGGCAGACAGTGAAAACTTCTATGAGCCTTGCGAAATATTCTTGGTCAAGCGAAAGAGCAGTCTCAACAGCCTGAGTCTGGCCACGTAAAGTAAGACGTCATTGAATTGAATGATCATGAAACCTAGTATAAAGTTTGTTTCATTGTTTCAAAATGTCGGTCGGTATGTTTGTCCATCCGTTTGTGAACAACATTATTGGGTAAACTAATGGTAGGATTGTTTCCAAAATGATTATTCTCCGGTCAATCTGGCTTGACTCGAAGATCTCGAAAAAAATTCAACTTTTTCTTTAAAATTTTTGAACAGATGATGCTAGATGGATTGAGTAACATGCCTTAGCTGCTCATAACAGAAGGGCATGGAAAAAATTTCCGTTAAAGTTAGTTTTCCGCCATTAACAGGTTTTTAAAATATACTAAGACAAATAAAATGCACTTCGTCACAAAATCATTGTTTTAATTAAATCAGGTTTGTAGTACATACAACATACATATTTGTTGAAATACAGTAAAATCTGTCAGAAATGGAACATGGTAATAACGGAAAACTGTCTTCAAGGGCAAAATATGTCGGTCCAATATGTTTGGTATGTAAAATTCACGTAATTTTATCTACTGTTAACAGAACCTCCTGAACGCTTATTTTGAGCTGTCAACCTAGCAGTAGCGGAAGCGGGAGACGTTGTATGAAGGAATTACCTTCGCAACCCCCTGTGGGACATAGTGTCATCCGCTAGAAGTTGAGAAATTCCCAGAAGGGGATTCCGATCTCGCAGGAGTCTTTCTCTCTCATCCCAAGAGTATTGTGTGAAAAGCTCCAGTTTCCTTTGAATATTCGTAACAGTTGAACTGTTACGAGTCTTTAGTTAAGTACATAGTATGTATTTGGTGTATGTTCAGTGAATGGTGAGCTCAGGGTAGAGGAATCTCTAGGCATTGCAAGCACATGCGGAAGTGTTAGAGTGAAAGGGAAGAATGATAATTCAATTTGTGAAAAAAAATAGAATAAAGGAGAAACAAGTATGTAAGATTTTTCAAAGGAAAGAATATGTTATGGACAAATGGTTGAAAGGAAACTCTTCACTAACCAAACGAAGGGCTGCTATAAATAGGAACGAAAGGATTAACGAACTCACATGGAAATGGTTTGTCGCAACGCGGGCAAAGACCGTGCTGCGCTTTCGTTAACATTGTCCATCTCGTACCCACATGTGATCTCGAGAATCCTTTCAGTCATTCACCTGATGCATTGTAAACGCTGGTCTTTGCTTCTCCACATGCAGTTTTGCAAGATAGATGATGTCGCTTCTTGAACCGATCTGTTTGAATTATTAAAATCACTATTTCCCCACGAGCGATTTCAATTGCCTTAGCTTGTAAAATGGTCCCTGAAATCGGCAAGTTATTTTCCTAACGGGTTTCACTGTTTAAGCAATTTTCAAAGAACGTGTAATATTTTTCTGTAATTTTATTTTCAGCCGAACATTTGATGCCTCTCGTAATTTAAGCCACAATCTCTTTTTCCTGTTGCGTAAAAACCTTTTACGCCGTCTTTTAAGAACCTAATTGCCCCAGATTCCCTTATAAAAAGAGTTGAATATAATATGGAATGAAACTAGAGTAAAACATTTAATTCTAGCAGTTTTGTATTTATTTTCAAAAAGTGAGAAATGTAGAGTAAAATGCTGTAAACGCTAACGCTAGGTGAAGCACATTTCCCTTATCCCGAGTTACGCGACCACAAGCGCGTAGTCTGAAGTTTAACGTTAATTATTTACAAAACTAAACGGAAAAGAGTATCCAATTTTGGCAAATTCAATTTCTACATTAAATACGAGATAAGGTCCCTGTATATTAGCACCGAGGTGAATCACCTGATTATATCTTTTGAACTATGTCTCGTTTATTGATATAATGTAAGCCGATTTCAATGGGTTTGTCTTAAGCTCCATGATTAGAGGAAAAAATATTTTAAACTTCAGTCAATTGGTGTCGTAGAATAATCACTCACAAAAATAATATAAATGAGAAGGAAGGAAGCTTCCAGGATTTCTCAGGACTGAGGGCTTTTTCCTTGGCTTTAGAAGCCTGCAACTTGACAACGATACGCCAGCCTCAAAGCCAGCGACTCGGCGTCCCCGGACAGCGGAAGAAATCCATTCATCATCTTAGCATAAATTAGTTTTCATTTATTATGCTCGAACTAGAATTGTCTGATATTAATATATTGATATGAAAATACTAGATTTATCTTGTCTCATCCCCGAGCTTACAGTTTACCCGAAATCAAGTTGTAATTATGGTTTCAGGGCAGTATATATGAACCAAACCAGGTGGAAGCTAAGATGTTTGGTAGAAAGTATTATGGAAATTTTTCCCAGGTCCTACGTAGTGCTTTCGACTATGTGAGAGCTACGCTTGAAAAAAACAAGTGCTAAAGCTTTCCGAATGCCAAGAACTACATCTTTGAAAGTTTATGGAATGGCTTGTAATCAATTGTTGACGTGTTCTGCAAAAATGAAAAACATATGTTATCATCTACTTCAACAACATTCCATATTTGTTCGAGCATGTATGACTCTACTGTTAATTGAAAAAAAAAATTAATACTAGGTTCGCAAACATTTTCTAATCCAACACAACTGGGTTAAAATTATTTATTTATTTAATTATAGGAGCTTGTTATGTTGAAGAAAATGAATAACTGAAAACAACTTCTCCTCTTCGTTGACACGGCGTCAATTTTCAAAGATAGCTGTAAAATGATCCGTACACAAATGGAAATACTCTCTAGGCGAGGTAAAGTGAAAAATTAATTAATCGCTCCTCTAGTATGCTTCTTTAATATTTTCGTATCCCCCTTATATTCAATATTGCATGCTGTTTTCAGTTTCAGTAATTATGTAACTAAATGGTTTCCAGAACACATTTATCAGATTATGTGTAATAATTGTCATCAGGAATGTTTCCTTTAAAATAATTTTATTCCCCCATATCAGAGAGTGTCCAAGGTATTTATTGAATTAATTTGTAAGTCATGCCACTCAAGGCTCACACTAATGTTCTAAATTACCTTTCTATATGCGTTCTGTATGCTGTATGTATAATGGAGAGAAGGTTTAGTCTTAATTGAGCTGCAATGGATAAAGGGTCTTACATGGTTTTATTATTTAATTTTTGATTCATAAAGATGGCTGACTAAGAAATGAATACTTTTAGGATTTTTCCCATAGTATAAGCAATTTGTAAAGTTACACGTGTTTGTTAACATGGAGCAAACTCGTTTTTCATTACCATGAATTGAATGAGCTGTTGAACTGTATTGAATTTGCCTACATTTTTCTATACACGCAAGTAAAAAATTTATGATCAATTTTAATTTTTAATAAAAACAAAGAGTATAAAAAAGCGATATTTGAACAGTTCCGTAAGAAATTGATGAATAATTCAAGGTATTTATAGTATCTTTATAGAAATTTTGAGAATTATTTCAGTAGACCCCAACATATACAATTAATTTTGAGAGGTATTGTTATCTTCTTCTGCGAAGATAACACTTGTACAAAAATTAAAGGTAAAAAACTTGAAACTATCAACATACGTTTGTTACAAAGAGCTATGTTGAACTTATATTAAAATTGTTTTGTTTTACGACTAGCAACTACTTTTTATTAGTATTTTTTTAAAGTTCTGAATGTTACGACCTTATAGCCTTTTATCGTCCTCTGTTTTACAAACGCACAAAACACCGTACCATTGTTTTACTTGTCTCAGGCACAACTCAACAGATTTATTGTTTATAGCCATCGCTGCCATCGGATGTTGCGTTTTTATTTTCAATTATTCTATCACTCACTTGCTCTCCCATACCTCCCAAAGCGTACTAGTTACACCAGCACTCGACGCCCCCTCTCCTGCAATAAAACTGTATTTTCACCGCGCAGAATTAAATGAACTGTTAATTGTATTAAAAAGGGTTATAATGCTGGTCGGATCTAAACGAATTTATATCGCGAGTTTGTTTTTTGCAACCGTTGCAGTCGGTCGAGTCAAACGCGTAAACTATTTTTTATTGGGTTCGGCAGTTTGGAATTCTACAAAAAAAAAATGAAGAAAGAATATCGAGGTTTGTGGGTCAGAAACAAAAAAGACTGTGGTTCTGCCAACGTCTCTCTGTTAAATGTCTGGAAATAAGGTTTATTCCCGAGCTCCCAATCGGTGCTGACGCGGCGAAAGGCAGTTGTTCACCGCTCCCTCCGAATCTCTTGGCATCGCCTCGTTACTCCTGTCTCCCCGCCTCACCCCGCAAAACCCCAACTGTGACTGTCAGCTCTGTTTCCTTCATCATGTCTTGAAGTGTTCAAAGCTGCAGAGTCGGTATCTAATATGACAATTCAAAGAGCCATTAATTAATCGATATAGAAAAATTACGGTGGCTAATTCTCGTACTACGAAATCCTGTGTAGACTTCAACTGATTGATTAGTGATTCCGAGCGCGCCAACTGTTGAGGTCATTAGTCCCGTATGTGTAGTGCATGCTTATATCGCGGGAGTTGGCAATGATCTTCCCCACAACGTCTAAGCTCTCGGCTGGTCTCCCAGAATGTGTACTAGTGTAGAGCATGTCAGTGTGAGTGAGTGTAAGTAAGAGGTGAGGGTAGGACAAGGAAGAGGAAGGAAAGATCGCGCGCGGTCGTCGGCATTCGCCAGGTGTTGGTCAAAGAAGCCACAGAAAACAACCCATCAGTGCATCTGGCTGCTCGAATCCCCCTACAGACAGCGTAGCGGCTGCGTTTAACCTATCTATGTAGCTAGTGGTGCAGTGTTCAAGATCTCATAAACCACAGTGTTTGAAATAATTTACAATTTATTCTACATTAAGATAAACCGTGTATTTTATTCACTATCTGAAACTAAAAAAACTGTTATTTGAAAAAAAGTTTAAAATGATTTTTATTTTATTTTATTATATCGGACTCGACAATGAAAAACAACAATCATGTTAGTGCAAAAATAGTATAACCTCATTCAAGGAACCTAATTCCACTATAACTCTTACAGTTATAGTGGAATTAGGTTCCTTGAATCGTCACTTCCTTACTTAAATTACTTCAAATCTACATTTGCTATCATTGACGACATTAGACCTGAACATTCATCCATTCGCAATTTTTTCTTAAATATTTGTACTCATCGTGAATCTCATTGTTTCTTTTACATTATTATTCACGTCTTGTTGTTGATACGCATAACTTTCATAACAACTGACGAAAAAAAAATGAAATACATTATATCATATAGTACGATATTCCTAGATCTTCTCTTTCCAGATGGATGGGCAACATTTCTACTCCCACCTTGTGCACCGTTCTACCATCGGCCCTTTTCTCTTGAACGCTCTCTCCTTGCTGTCTCCTTCTCCCTGAGTCCGCCTACCCACGCAGCTGACGTTGCTTTCGTTCTTCAACCCCTTTGCCTGCACCGCATCTCGCTCAACTAGCGTCGCCACTGTCAATGCCATCACTGGCGCCCCCACGCTGAGCGACACCCGTTGCGCGTCCGACCAACCTGAGCTGCCTTAGCGACTGCCGTTTCGTGTTCTCTGATGCCATACATCACGACATAATGAACATGCATGTGTTGCTATATCGTGTGTGGTACACCCCAAAAAAATTAAGGCGTGAATGTAGGAGGTATTTGGTTTGTTTTTTTATTTTGGTTGGGAAGCGTAGAATATCGCCAGAATTGAACTTTGAGACGTATTTTTTTTGGATGGTATTTGCGTGAAAATGACAGGCGTATGCTTTACGGTGAATACGGTGTTCGGTGTTTCTTATGCGATTGTTTGAATGAAGCATGAGACGTTTGAACTGTTCTCATGTAGTAGTTTCTTTTTGAAATTTTAATATATTCTGGTTTGTCTTGGATGTCTAGATCAATACAGGGGTACATAGAGGAAAAGAGATTTGAAGACGGCTTTAAAAAATGAGTATGTTGTGTTTATTTATATTGATTACTGGCTTTATTGGGAACGTTTTTTTTGTTATGCTTCTATTATTTTGGTGTTCTTTAGTTGTTTCCAGTTCAGTTAGTTATCTATTATTAGTCCTAAGCATTTGATTATTTTATTTGCAGTGTGATTGATTACCGAGACGCGAAACGTTGCAGCTGCTGAAAGCAGATGGTGAAAGAGAGGCAATGCTACCTCTGAGCTAAAGTCAACCGGTTTGTTTGAAGAGAACCGTGGTATTGGTTCATTATTTACTGTTAAAGGATGTACGCTCCAAGGGTGACCTGTTTTCGGGTTGTTTTGTTAGAGTTTTTTTTCATCACAACCTCGTAATTTTTTGCCTGTAGCTGCCTGTTCGCCCTCCCCCCTCCCCCAGTGCCTCCTATCCCCTTTATTGGTTTCGAATTTCAAGGCCGTGGAGGTCAGTGTCCTTTACTCTCTTGAATCTCATATTACGCTACGTTCCGTAATTTTCCTGTGAGGGGTTGCCGAGATTTCCACATCATTACTCATTGTGTACCTCGTTTTTCACAATCATATTTCCGAACTGATACTTCGTACGCAACAAATGCAAAATACCAGAAGTAAAGAGAGAGAAGTGCAGCTAATATCAGTAGAATATAAATTGTGAGTTGAAAGAGCGGATAAATAAAAAAATTGAATTATTTTATAAACTCTGAGCAGATGTTTAAAAAAGAATGTATATACGATAGTACAAATATCTTGCTTCGAAATCCGAAAAGATAGTTTTGTTTTTTCTTTAAGTCTTGCTTTACTGTCTCGTGATTATTTACTCAACACAAGCTCTGAATCTGTAAAAAAATCCCTATTTTCTATGTTTTTATTTCCCTACTCTTTTCCATTGCTCTCAAAGGCTTCTGTGCATCTGTTCCTCGTCAAACACACATGCGAAATGTTTCGAAAATATCCGTTAACGAGTGCTTGTAATTCGAACTTATTGCTTCTGTTCCATCTCGAGGTCCACCCTCCCCCAGCAGCTTTTCGCTGTTCGTTAGTTTCGTGTTTCGGGGGCGTGGCAGCTATTATCTTGGCGTTCGGCGCAAAATAAGATACCGCGTCTGACTGCTCCCTCTCTCTGCCTTTCCCCCATCCGTCTCCCCTCCACTTCATTGAGCCGCGTGCCCTCCCCTTGTGCATCTACGCCCCAGGGCGAAATACGTCGCTGTGGTTGGTGGAAAGCCTCCAGCGTGTCTTGGTGCATTACCTTGTTATGGTTCGCGTGGCCCTCGGGCTTACATCTCCGGATGTAGAGTGGCTGAGCAGTAGGGGGACGAGCGCGGATGATGTTTCGCCCCCCCCCTGTTCCGGCTTCCCTATGTTTGGTAGCGAAATTTACGCGATTGCGAAACCTCATTCCGTTTTCTCGGAGAGGAGCTTTAACAACATTTGCTTCCGAGTTTGTTTAATTTCTCTTCGAGGTATAACGATGGATTTAAGAGACGCAATTGTATTTGTTCTGTATTAAAACAAGGGCGATTTGGAGTGGTATTATCATAGTTAAAATGCGGTAATATAATTTCGTAAAAAAGTGTAAAATATTTTCAATCGAAGAAACATTTTTTGTCAATGTTCCGCAGATCGATTACAGCTGGTGAATTATAGTGATGTAAATATGAATACTTCTCCCCTTTTAGATTCTCTAGTTTAGTGAAGTATTATTAACTAATCCATTAAGTTAAAGGGACATTATGAGTGAATTTGTTTTTCAATATATAATGAAATCTTATTTGAGAAAGGAATGTTGATGAGAAATAACGTATTTTGAAATTCTATATCTCTATCAATGGTTTGGTTTGCATTGTTTTCGGCTTTTGAAATACATTCACGTAATGCTTTCTTAGTCTAGAAACAAAGACCATATTTCAATGTCCTAGCGTTAAATTAGGTCAATAAATTATATTTATTTGTCCATTTATAAAGTCACCAAACACTATTTTTTTCAATATTCTTGTTCTGCTATACATCTGCTTTTTTTCTTGAAGCATTGTGTACGAATCGCATCATTTTAGCATTTTATTATTTAAATTTTCCTCCAATGGATAACATTGACACTATAATGTACCTCCAACGTTTTTCGAGGGACATATTCACATTTTTCTTTAAATACCATTGCATATCAGAAAAGGAAACAATTTTCACCAGATATTTTTGGATTTTCTACTAAAATTATACGAAACTGATGTTGGATATAATATTTTATATTAGAATAGCTTACGTATGCTTTTTAACAGTGATAACCGTCGGGATATGGTCAAGTTAGGTCGTCTGAAACTGGACGAGACACAAATGTATAATTTAGTTCCGAAAGTGATCTGAAATTAGTTTCCATATCATTGAAAATAATTTAGAATATATTTTTACTCAAAGTAAATGGCACCTTTAATACAATGCTTGCAACGCAATTGATTAAAAAGTAGTGATACTACAGAATGGCTTTCTCGTATTAGTTTTTTATTTCGAATGTTCTCGGCTAGATATTCGAACTTGCCACATTCTCTTGCCAGCTGCCATCTATCGACACCCAAAGTACATTTAAAAAAACATTTCTCAAATTTTCGGTTACCTAACAGTAGAACGAAAATATTATGTTAATAATATTAAATAACAGTAAAACCTCGTCCTAAATGGCAATTTTCTTTGAAAACTTTGATGTGTTTATGAAAATGGCGCTTAAGCGCTACTGTAAATTCGAATTTAGTAGCTCATTTTCACAGAAACTTTTTGAGTTTTAGAAAAACATCATTTAGAGTCATTTGAAGCACTTTAACTCACAAATACAATAATGTTTACAAATTGCAGGAATGTCCGTATTACTGGCGTGATAGGTATTTAAAAAATTACATTTTGTAATTTTTGGAAAACAAAAATGTCTCGAAATGAACTTTACGTCGTATTAACGAGTGCAATTAGCACTATCCTTTCAAAAAGTTTGGAAAAAAATTGGAGTCTTTTTTGAGATAGTTGCATTTGAGCGTCTCTAAAGTAGCCAAATTTTGAGCTAGCTTTGACAGAACACGGTTGCGTTTTCGAGAAGCTTTATATGATATTATTTAAATAGCATGTACTCATAAATTCAATAATATGAACAAATTGCTGCGAATGTAAGTATTAACGACGTCAGAGAGAAGTAAAGGATTTATATTTTTTTCATTTTTGAGGAAAAACAAGGAATAGACATACGGTATTTATGTCTCTTCTTAGACTGCATTTAGCACAATTCCTACTCACAATTTAAAGAAAACATTTTTAGCATTTTAGTTTTTGAAAAAATCTTGGTTTTGTAATTTTTTAAAATTGCACGCAATATTGCGCAAAAACTACTAGATTTAAAAAAAACATTTACATGACCTTAATGAAAACAAATTATGGACAACAAATTTTATTTGAACGGATAATGTGTACTTTTAATTTTGTAGTCGTAGGAAACACCGAAAAAATTCAAACTTTTGAAATTTTCGAAAATTCAGAGTTAACTGTGTTTCACATAGTCTTCGAATAAAAAAAATGTTTTCTTGAGTTTTCTGGAGGAGAAACATCTACAGAATAGTGCGCAAACACCTTGTCCCATTGGTCTTTATTTGATGCCACACGTTCCTCCTCACTCATTCTGCTCGGGCGCACCCAATCAGTTAACCGTACTGTCGACGTTTTGGAAGTCTCTTTCCAAACATTTAATGAACAAGCGCTTGAAGTAGAACGAGAACTCGGAGAGTCCACGACAGGCGATTCCTCGGCAGAACACGATTCCCATTCGTACAGCCCTAGTTCCTCTTCCTCCGCTGCCCCGTTCTCCCCGGCCCGCGATTTGTCTCGTCGCGGGCCCCACCGCCCGCCCTCTCGCCCGCCGTTTGTATGCCCAAGGACGAGCGCGCGCGCGACCCGGGCGCGCCGGCCCATGAGAGCACGGACGGCGGCGGCGGCGGCGAGGGGGGTCTCCAATTCCTCCGCACCCTGTGTGCATACAGGCGCGAGCGCGTCCCTGGCGAGGCGCTGGCGGCGGCTCATGAATTATGCAGTTCCCACCGACGGCGGGAAGTCAGAAAATAGGTTAGCAATTGCTCCCGCTGGCTAACAACTCGAGGCAGCGCCGTCGCGGGGGCTCGCCGCCGCTTGCGCAGGCCTACGGACCCGAGCCGCCCTCCGCCCTGCCGAGGGCTCCGCATCTCGAGGATAATTTTCAATTTATTTATTCGTTGCAGATGATGGTGTGTGCTGGGGAGGTGTGGCGCAGAGGACCTGCGAGGCGGCGAGAAAGAGCTCAAACGAGGGGTGTGGAAAGTTTATAACAAAGCAGGAGGATATCTCATATATAGATGGGGTTATCGAGGGGTCAAGGGAGGATTAAGCGGAGCAAGGAAAGTAAAAGAAGTGACGATTGTGATGGATATGAATATCCAAGAATGAATATATCTCATCACTATTGCCGTTATTACCGTCTGCAATGAAGACGTTCGACGATTCGGGTATTTGGACAGAGAGGTACAGGAGATAGGGATGAGTGGAGTAAGCGGCATTACAAGGCCTCACGAAAAGGGCGTCCGGAGAAGTTAAGGAGATACCGCAAGTGTCGGTGGTGAGAGGAGCGGGGACGGAAAAGCCGAAACGACAACCTCTGGTCTCCGCAGACGATAGGGGTGCCAACCTATACAGGCGAGAGCGATAGGGTTTTTGGGATTCGAAGCAACATAATCTATTGAATGCCGTATTCCGACAAGGCATAGCATATCAGCCCGGGTTTAGTTGCTCGTACAAGGTCGTCCAAGGAACGAGTTCGTGAGAAAACAATCTACAACGTGAGGGTAGGGCCGTGGATAGCAGCGGGACTAGTAAGCGAGTTGGCAGCGACTGACGGCGATGAGGAAGTTAAGTTCGATGGCATGGGAGAAACGAAATCAATGTGATGAAGCATCCGATAAGATCGTGTCATGGTATAGCGGTGTTTGCTGTGAGTCTCACATACACAGCGTGGAACGCGTGGCATCGGTGGCTTGAGGTGCGAGGAGTGGAACGCTGGGAAGCGAGTGAGCTGCGGCTATAGGCGAAGGACGTGAAATCGATGGCACGGGAAGAACGAGGCTTCCAGCAATGCAGTGAGTTGGGTTAGTCATTCGCCGGGAGGCTTAAGGAACGAGTTGGTTGGGAGTCTAAACCACAGTGTGTGGGCGGCGACAGGGGGTGAGTTGTGACAGGCTGTGAAGGGAGTGTGGCGCGAGCTGTGCGGCGGCTGGTCAGCGCGAGGCCCGCGCGGGCGGCGGCGCGTCTAAGCCGCTTACACGCCACGGCATTACCGGAGTCAGCGCTGCTCGCCCGCGGCGGTCCGCGCCGCGCGCGCGCCGCGCGGTATTTTAGCGCGGCCGGAACTAACGAGGCGGCGCCCGCCGCGAGAGGGAGTAGGAGGGCGGAGGGCGTCTAATTGCCTGTGCGCGCGCCCCCGCTTCGCCCTCGCCGCTCGTGCTGCGCTAGCGAGGTTGTGGCTTCTTGTGTTTTTTTGCTCGCGGCGCCGCCCTGCGTTTGCCGACGCCGTTTGTGCTCATTTTTCCCTCTGCGGTTCATGGCGACACCTGGCTGTGCGGTGTGTGCACCTTGCTGTAGTCTTACTGGTGGGGCAATGGTGGGAGGAAGATTTTATCAGAGGAATATGTGGGGGGCGTGATGGAAATCTTCTATTTTAAAAGTAAACTTGCGGAAATGTGGAGAGTATGGAGTTGGAAATGTACGAGAAAGTGTAGTTAATAAACGTTCTAGGATATAGAGCTCAGAAAATGAAGGCATACGTTTTTGCGGCAAATTAATTATGCGAAGATTTGTTAATAATTTCAACTTTCACGTTTTTATTTGGAGATTTTGTTATTCAAGCGTTGAAAGTTAGGCTATACAGTTCAATTTTAATAGAGTGAGTTTGTTTCAAATAATCACAAAAGTAGATATTCATCTCAACATTTTCTTGGAAACGTTTTCTACCTTTTATACGATAAAAAATGGTAATGAAAGTCATCACCAATTAAATAAACGTATTAATGCTAAAACACTGTATTAATATTAATTAGAACTCAATATAACAGAACAAAACGAGATAATATCTATGACTTTGACGAGTACATAATTATTAATCCATGATTTCCGTGTTTTATTTTGACCGCCAGTCTGGGTACGCTGGTGCGATGACATCCATGAAAGTGGAAGAATTTGAATGCTCACCTCACCTTTACAGGAAAAGGGTTCACGGAACTCGCACACAGCTCAGCGGAGAATTTGGCGTTGACCTTGACGCGAACGGGCTGGGAAAGAGAAGAAATGAGGGATAGCAGAGAGGAATTTAGCGGTTATCACGGTATGTTCGTTCTCTTTTTCTTCCGGAGAGCTGCAGAATAAGGTATCCTAAGTAGCACGCGCAGATTATATAGGTAACAAAATGATGGATTGAAAATACTAAAGAACATGAAAATAAGGGGGAAATCTCTATAAAGAGGTAAATGATTTTGAATTTACATTGAAGTAACCGCTTTAAACATGCTAATTTTGGTTTTGAAACATTGAATGAATGCGACTTCAGTAAATAACCATACTAACACGGGACCACTTATTTCCAGCTGTTTGTTAATTTTATGAGTTGGACGTTCAGAGTACGTTTAATTCATAAAATGCTGCGGGTATTAAAGAACATATTCGGAATCCAGCTACAGGTCCACTGGATTCGACATCGAACTTCCAGGCAGGCAGATTCACCGGATTCCTGTTATGTGAGCAACAACTTGGAGGCGGTTCATAGAAGCTATAATCTGCAATGTCAGGTAAGGACAACATTTTGCACAATTCTGAGAAAGGGATAATCTGAAAGACCGAATAATTAAAAGGTCATCTGTCTTGTAATATAATGAACAGATGAATGAATTATACTGAATATACAGTAATAGAACTACGCATTCATTTATGTGAAGGTAATTTCTCTGAATTTTAATTGTGAGTAACGGTGTAATTTGTAGTAGAGAGAATTTGAAAGAGAAGAATTATTAGTTGTGAAGCTTTTCCAAAGATAATGTTGTAAACAAAAGAAAATTGAATTAAATGATGTAAAATTATTTGTTTGAATGCTAATCATAGTTTTATAGATACTTTGATTGAGGTCAGTTATCAATGTCAGACCAGACATATACAATACTTTTTTATCTTTACTATAAGAGCATTAGTACAAATTTAAATTCATTTCAAGGCAATTCCTATTTAATTAAAAATTTGTAGTAAGGAAATAAATGTAAAGTAAGCTCGTGTTAATGAGAGAGATTTTCTAGGTAGAAAAGTGCACTCTGGAAAGGGAGAAGTAAATTTAAATTTCTTTATTTAACTTGAAGAAATATTGAAAGGGTGTTATAAGTCACGAAAAGGTAGTGCTGATTGGGTTACAGAGTGATTCATGAATTGTAGTTTTATTTGAGTTTCTTTTCTTTTGTTTGTTCCATGTTACGTTGTGTATTTTATTGGTTTTACTGAAAACAAAATGATTGTTCAGGGATTTCTAGTGTTCAACTTCGCAATCGAGAAACGATTCCTCACGCCCTAAATCCGTGAAAGAATCCTATAGTTTATTTAAGGTGAAAGGACAAAATGTTGAATTTTGTCTCCAATTTACATAATTCGACTGCTTTTTATTTCTGCGATACTTTTTTTCTGAACAAATATATTAATTACTTTTGTAAATAATAAACAATTTACATATTTCTGGAGTGTTTATATGCTTCTGAAATGCAAATTGTTGAGTAGGAAGCATTTTCTCAAACCAACATTTGAGTGCTTATTGCGGCACAGTGATTTGAAATATCGACGGAGTTTATTTGAGAATATGATTGACTGGAGAGCTTATTTTCGAAGTTTCTACGTTTCCTCCCCGGACCCCGTATTGTTTAGAACACGTATCACGTTTATAATACATACAAGTATGTGTATTACAGTATGGAGTTATCTTTCACAGAGAAGCGCCTTCGACCGGCGGGCCGCGCGTGAGGCGCGCTGCTGCGTGGGAGGAGCGTGGCCGCTTATTGCGCGTGACGTGGGCGGCTATTTTTGATTCCTCGGCCGTTCGCTGCGTAATGCGCCTCTCCGTGGGGGGCGTTGCACGGGCTTCCTTCCCGGGAGCAGCACTTCCTCCTCGCAGCACCTTTGTATACTTTGCATGAATCAATTTTCTTCTGTGCTCGTTAAAAGTAGGCACGAAGATATCTCAATGAGGTGAAGTGCCTCGACGAGAAGGAAAGTGGAAATAAGTGATGAAGTATTTACATTTGGAAAGCTATAAATGAAGAAGATCAGAAGATATATCTTAAACTACAACGAAACTTGAAGCAATTTAACATATGAATTACATTCCATATCTTTCTAAACCTAGTTAGCTCTTAAAAAGTTGCTCAATTTTACATATTTTTAAGTAAATATATTTAAAACAATTTATAGCATTCCTAGAACTTTTGTTACACATATAATTCGTGAAGCCTTCAGTGATACTTGTCCTTTCCTTTGGCTGGACAGTCTGCAAGTGGCCTTGGCCGGCCAGGTGACCCAGTGACCCAGACTCTCGGCCATGGGATAAGGGGTTCGTGTGGTTAGCACGAAGACATTCCTTCATCGTGTATGCTAGTCTTCATAACCTTAGGGTCGGCTTTCTCATCATTACACAGCAAATACATACTGAGACATTTGTAAGAAAAGCGCACACTGTCCCGGTCGGCAATCGAACCCGGGGTAGGGCTATGAAAAGCGAACTCGCTAACCAACGAACCACCGAGGGCTCTCTTCGGTGAAACGACTGTCTTTATATTAAAAATATATTGACCTACATTGAATTCTATTGTTTCCCACTCTATATAGATATTTTTTAGGTACCCGTTACCTTCCAGAAGATTTTATTCCCGAAATAAAATGAAATGTTATGAGATATGACATTTTCATAATTATAATTCCAAAAATGCATGTAACAGAGAAAAGGGCTACGGTAAAATTGTATTTTTAATCGCGTGTGTGTATTTTTAATTGCGAAAATGTAAAATGCCAGATAAAATAATGTAAACAATCAAATAATTATTAATATTATTGCTATTGTGTTTTATCAACAAAAACAATTAAAATAGTGGTGCTCGGCAGAACTTTCTTTCTCGCATTATTTGCATTAATTGTCGAATTTGTGTTCAACGGAAATGATACGTAAGTAATTTTCTTATACGATCTTTCTTCTATCAGAGGAAAAAATAAGGAAACAGTTTGACCCGCTAATGAGAAATAAACATTTACAAGACAAACAAACTTTACTTGAAACTACAAAAGAGAAACAACTACAAACTACAAAAGAGAAACAAACTTTACTTGAAACCATGTGATTTTGGTTGGATTTGTGATTTCAGGCGTGCCAACTGCTAAAGACATTAATATCTTTAAATATCTTTAAATAAAGATTTTATTGAGGATGGAGATATGTATATTTAATAGTGTAGATGTAAGATGACAGCGAAAATTGTGAACTTATGCGTTTTTCGAAAATTCAGATAGTTAAACGAAAATTAATCTTGCACCCTTTTTAAGCGTACTTTTATCTATCTGAGAAAAGCATTTTAAACAAAACATTTGGTGATATTTTTGAGAAAATTGTAAAAATGTTGAAGCTTTATGTAAAGTACCCCGAAAATAAAGATATCTGTTTTAAAATTCGCAGGGTCTCGAGTTAGGCAGATTGATAGGATAATATCAGTTTTGGAGAAAATTCCCAACGGTTTACAAGAGACGGACATCCCCTGGCGTTTACAACAGATGGACGGACAGACGCGTTTTTCCGTCAACCATGTTTTCGAAATAAAGAGCCCATAAAATGTATATTTTGATTACATAACGTGTTAAGAGAAGTAATTTACTACATCTAGGAACAAGATTTATCTTCTATTTGATATCAGGTTGTTGTGTTTTCAAATCAATTTCCGTTTTATGCTGCAGCATTACAATACTTTCTCTATACTACGTATATACTATGTTAGAAGGTTAAAAAAATTGTATTGAAATTGTACGGAACCTCCGAAAATGGTACATGATGGTACCTGATGGTACATTTTAGAGGAAATATGCGTATAATGTTTTATTCAGTTTTTCTTCTTCTGTTCGTAGAGAGAAATTGTTTCCATTTAGTATTAAGTCAAGTAACATGATCTTCAATGCTTGCAAGATGTGAAACAAGATAAATCTCTAAGTGATACGCAGTGACGTAGCGTGACATTCATCTCAAGGGAAGCTCTTATTGTAATCTATATACCTGAAAAAAGTGATCTGAAAATAATTCAAGATAACACGTTATTTGTTGATAAGATGGGGAAATTGAATTACAGGAAATTGTTCTGAGAAGCCCTCTTTTGCGAGCCGTCATTCTTTGTGACAGGGACATTATGCTTTCTCTGTCCGTCTGTCCGTCTGTCGACCGGTTCGTCCAGCATCTGTCCGCCATCTGTCCGTCCGTATTGTGAACAACTGTAGGTGTTATCTATGAAAGACATAGTTAAGTATAATGTGAATTATTTTATTATTCATTAATTTTAATGTAAATAAATATTGGAAAATAAGTTAGTCAAGATGAAGTTTGGGTGTGAAAATTATATATCTATTATAAGTATTTTTAAACAATTAACTCGTCATCTGGCTCGTGGCTTCGTTTCCGAGCTTCTACTGGAACCAATTGGTTAGTTCTCTGAATCTGAAGAGAATGGTTGATCCATTGGTGTGTTTTTTCAGTTATTGTTGTTGATCCCAGCAATTACGTGATGTAATTAATGAAATAAATCATGTATTTAAGTTTGTATTAGCTTTGAATCACTTGTCATTGTTTTCTTCACAAATGAGCTGTCTGGTTATTATAGATAGGGCATTGAGTTTAGTTTGAATAGATTCGTAGTACCTCTGTGGCTGAAGCCGCGTGTTTTTTGTGTTTGATTGTCAGGTTAGTGTTTAAAGGTGTTATAGTATTGCATTTTGGTTACTTGCTATTTGCTTGTATTTGTTTTCATGGGTGTATGTTAGTCGAGAACATCGTAAGTGGGTTTTGTTCGGTTTTTATGAATTTGGCAGGGGTTATGTCGCATTCCGAAACGGATATTAACTGGGGCCATGAGGGAATGAGAAAGTGATGGTTGAAGTAAGTTTGTTTTCTGTTGGATCTTTAGCACGGAAGAGTGTAATTTGCTTCTGATTTGTATTTACCGTGTGAGAGAAATTGCTGGATAGCAAGTTTACTGTCTCTGTTGCTTAAATGAAAATAATTTTGCCTTCGAGAATAGTGCCAGAAGAAATTAAGATACAGTAGTTCCTCGGGAGATGAATGAGGCATCAAAAGACGTAGAAATAATATCCTAAATATAATAGTGCTCCTGTCTTTGGTGTCGACTTAGAGTCATTGTGTCCGCATAGAGACGTTGCAGCAGTCTTTTTTCTATTTAAGTAATTTGCTTTGTGAACATTAGCCTGACACTCACTTTACTTTATCTGAGAGCGTCAACAGTATTGTGGGGTTGCCAAAAAAATGATATGATTAATGATTGCTGTAGGTCATTAATGATTATTAATAAGCATTAAATAAAGGTTTGTTGTCATTCTATATAAACTATTATTAAGGAAATTATAAACATCTAAGAAAAGAGACGAACACGCACACAGGAAATGTAATAAACATTTCATTATTTGTCAGTATTTGTCTAGCTTGAACTGAAGTTAGTTATGTGAATGAGTGTCCTTGTCAGTTAGCCAGTGGCTAGTCACAGTGCATGTGGGAATCTTATATGTATATCTCCCTTCAGCCGACCTCTACTCATGCCTCGCTGGCATTGCGCGATTCACTTACCGTCTCTTCCCGCAAAACGTGTGTCGCGTTTGATGCAGATCGACGAACGAGTGCTCCCGTCCCCTGTGGGTCATAGGGGTTTTTGTGTTGGTTTGTGTTTGATGATGGTGTTTTTTGTTTTTGTTGGCGGCGGTTGTGTTTTGAGTTGGCTGGTTGTTTGTTATTTTGTCATTTTGTTTGAGTGTTTGGTACGGGTGTTTTTTGTTGTGTTTTGGGTTTTGTGTTGTGGTGTTGGTTTGTTTTGTTGTTGTGTTGTGTTGGGTTAGTGTTTTGGTTGTGGATGTTGTTGGTGTTTGGATTATGGTGTGGTTTATGGTTGTGTGTTGTTTGGTTTTGTGTTTGTTTTGAGTTTTGTGTGTTTAGTTGGGTTTGTAGTGTGTGTCACGCGTGGGTGTTTTTTTTAGTTGTTTGTTTGTTAGTGGTTGTTCGGTTTTTGTGTAGTTTGTTGGTCGTGTTGACGTGTGTTTGTGGTGTTGTAGTGTCGTTTTTGTAGTTTGTGTAGGGGTTAGGATGGCTTTTTGGTGGGTTTTTGTGGCGCAGCCCGCGCCCATGCACTTCTCTGTCAGCGGCCCTCACTCGCTGCGACCGGGGCACTACAGCGCGCAGGGCCGCGAACATGTCGAGCGGAGACGCGCACCCGGCCCTGTCTGACCGCTCGCTTTTTTCTATTGAAATTCCGGTTCGTGGTGAGCGCCTGGAGTGCGTCGCGTACCCGGCCCTCAGCGCTCTTTGCGCGCCCGTCGCACCCGTTTGGGTTTCGCCACCCGTGTTCCTCCGGCCTTCCGATTCCTCATCTCACCGAATCCCACTGGGGCTCGGCTACGCACGTATTCTGCCTGACACGTGTCTGGTCGGCTCATTCCCCGCATGCGTGTTGTGTCTGTTCTGCTACCCCTCGTTTTACTCGTCCTCTCATGCGAGCTTACAATCCTAATTCGACGCCCTGTCCGTCGTTCTCTTCGCGGCAGCGCCCGCCGGCAGCCCCGTCGCCTGGTCACAATCGCTGTTCACCACAAATCGTAGGTATCGCTCGCAGTTCGATTGCACATATTGTATATGTGAATTCTGTATCGATTGGTGAGCAGGACGGAGCCCCTCACTAGGTGCAAACGCAGGGGCAAGAAATGAGCTGCTTTATGTTATTATTGTTTTTCGCTTGATGCATGTCCTGATTAGGAGGTTGTTGAACCTCATGTTGCTTGGCGGTCTCCTCATATGATCATTCAGCGCCCTGTTCCTTGACTACGCAATTGCAATGTTACCACTTTTGATTGTGGAAACGTTTAATGGATAATACCAATGTAACGAATAATGATAAGCGTAGTTGCGTAAGACACGAAGTGTGTTCTTCGTTGGGAATATGACGGAGGACAAGCAAACGAAAAAAACGTTCTGGTTGTCATTGATAACGATGCTTTTCTGTACGTCGTTTGTCGTATTGTGAGATTGTATTCTCTAGTGCGAGTATCGATTGGTGAACAGAAATACGCTGGTGGAATCCAACTTGAAAGTATAGATTAATAATTGACGTATGATGGTGGGCTTTAAACAGGCTCGTTACAATAATAAAATAATAAGTAATAAATAATAATAATAATATTATAATAATGATAATAATAATGATAATAATAATAATAATTAATATATATACTATGAATAATAATTAATAATACGTTTTCAATGAATCGCAATTTATTCAATTCTGTGTGTTAGTGAATTCTGCATCTCGATGGAAACACTCTAACGTTAAAAACTATGTACAAAAGTCTGGAAAAATGCAGAAGATATCTTGATTTTATTTTAATAGCTCTTTTAATTATCTACTACCGCAGAATGAAATTGGAAACATTATTAAATATGCATCCTATCTGTGCAATAATAGTTGGTATTTTGTCGAGATTATATTATTTTAAGAAAAACACTAAAGTATAACATTTTAGATATTTAAATTTGAATGCAAATGTGCTATTGTCATACAGAGATATTAAGTTTAAGCACACCATTTCTGTGTATTTTAGTGTTTAATTGTTTCTTAAACGCATATTTTTGATATCATCATTAGCATTTTCACTTACAAAATTATGTTTCCTCTTCCATTCCATTATATATAAGAACTAGTAGCGTATGGTGCAAACATCATCGGCTTTCTATCACCTTTAAAACTTTAGATACCGAGTTTGTCTCTGAAATAGGGTATCGTTTAAACAGTAGAATCTAGTCACAATGTACAAATTCGTGAATCGTAATTGGGAAAGGAATAATTGTGTATTATATAATGTCGTGATCAATTAATTGAAACTACTCGATTAAACCAGTAATTATCAGCTTAAAACACAATGTCAATCTTTGTGGAAAACAAGATGCAAACATTGAATTGCTATAAAAGTTATATTTCTACTAATGATATAATTAACATAGGTTTTTTGGGTGCAAATCCTAAAATATAAAATTTAACAGGCACATCATCTCACAACTACTGGAGACATAGCAGTTTCCCTTGGAAAGTTCTGTTGAGTGCATCTGACATTAATTACCTTGCTAGAATGTCACTCTAGAAAAGTGTAGCTAACTGAGCAATTTGTTCTCAGACTTTATGTACCTTAAATTACTTTCTAATGATACTCGTTATAAAGTTATTAGGCAACAAGAAAACGTCTCTGAATGATGAGTAATACATTTTTAAGTTTTGTGCTGCAGAGAAATAGTTCTTTCATGGGCTCTCTTCACTGAGCTATGTAAGATATACGTGTTCAATACTGTATTTACGTGTTTTTCAACACATTTTTTAGCATTGATTAGAGTTCAGAATTCATCGGAAGCAATAAAGAGTTGTGAGTCGTTAGTATTAAAAGTAAGTGTAGCTAATCGTCTATGAAAAGATAGTGTAATGGAAAACTGACGGATTAAATAGTAAAACAAGATGTGATTCACAGACAAGATGTAGGGGGACGATGTTTTAAGCTATGTCTCACGCGATTGACCGTTAATATGTGATCGGCCTCTAGAGTGAAATGCTGGGCTGCATTAAAGATAAGAAAACTTTGGGTGTTCACTAGTGATTATATTTTGTTAGATATGTTAGTAGTTTGATTCAATTATTAGAATGTGAATTGACTTAAGACCAAACACTAAAATTGACTTCAAACACAGTACCTATTTCATATTCAGTATTTAACCGTGAATTGTGTACCCACAATTTGTACATTTTAAAAATAGTGCCGGGTTATGTTAAAGCTTTACTTCTCATTATGGAAACTAAGTTTAGAAAAAAACTTTTCGCGCATCGTTCACTCCGTCTTATCGCATAATAAACGGCAAATTTGAAAGCCTTTGTCACATTGCAAACAAAACGACTCCGCGTCGAGAATAGTGACAATCTTCAAAGCCGCCGGAACCCCTTGTACAGGCGCTTCGCAGGCTGCTGATGCACAGGCTTACGACCGACTGCATTAAACAACACCGGGTGCTCGAGCACGCCTGACTGAGTTCTTTACGATTTTGTTGTTCCGACAGTGCGATTGTTCGACTATTTGCCTATGTTGTCTACCGTTACATACAAGAAACGCTACTCTGGCAGACGTTGTGCAACATTGAATGAGTTTCCAAAGCTAGATTTTTATTCTTCACGCTGTTTGCCGGAGCTGCCTATTGTTTGAAGGTTAAACAGGCATGATGATGTTTGTACAGCATGCGTTCAAAAAGTCTAGATCAGCTAGTGGTCCGTCTCCCGCACTCCATCGCATCCTTATCGAAGCGACGACTATCGGCGGGCTTAATCAGCGCCGAAAGAGGATGCGTCGAATTTTATTGTCTCAGAAAGAGGCTCGCAGCGGAGCAAAACAGTAGTTGAAATGAAAGATACGTTGCTATCTGATTCTCGTATGCACGATGACAACAGCTACAGTTTGATCTAGCGTATTAAAGTTGTGTTCTGTTGTGAGTCTGATTTATAACTGTTAGAGTTCCTGGTAGAGAACATTCTTTTTGGTGGAACATGTGTTGTGAGAAAATAACTAGAGTACACGGATTGATGTGAAACTACAGTGCTCTCGTGTCGTGACTTGCAAACTTTCGAGAAGGGTAATGGCGCACCAAGATTTTACACCTGATTTTTTTCTGAGGGAGAAGCTACGATAAAATGTCTACAAACCTCGTCCCAAGAATGTAGGAATTAAAAGATTCAATATAGTCTTGTTTTGTACTTGTCATATTCAAGAAACTTTAAAAAAAGATTCGATGGACAAATGTATTTTGCTAGGGTACAAGCCTTCTCTTCTCATATCATCTCTCGAGGTAAACATCGCTCAACACTAGTATGAAACTAAACTAATTTATGAAAAGTCAAAAACAATGCATTCTTTATTTCCCAATGTACTTAAAATTCGTAGCTAGGATCACTCCCTCCCTCCCTACATGTCGCTTTCACTCAGTCCCCTTTGTGCCGCTGTGCGCGCCCCCTACGAACGAGGCGAGCAGCCGTCGCTTTATTCAGCCCGCAACATGTTGCCTTGCTATTCCTCATAAAGACAACCTGTAGGGTGGTCGGGCGCCTACTAGCGAGAAGAGACTATTTGAACTTCTCTGTATTAGTTCTCAGCTCCGTCTATATGTCTGCTTTAGCCGAGCTGATTGAATGATATGTTGCTTACAATTTTCGTTGTTATAGCTTGCTTCATAAAGTAAGAATTAGGTTTAGAAAGTTCGCTGAAGTAAACTGGAATCTTTATTCAATTGCCCATTTATTAAACATATTGAAGTGTTGCCGATAAATTTAGAAAAAAGAAGTTAATGCCCTTAAATTCCAACGTAATCTATTCTTAACACTTTGCTGTTACTTATACACTGGCGTTTGTGAATAATGCGAACAAGAAAAGCATATATTAC